>OY728143.1:1952747051-1953372051 GCA_963277665.1 Viscum album | reverse complement strand
GTGTATTAAATATTCTTTTTGAAATGAGTAAAAATCATTATTTAACTCTTTTTCAAATCATTTTTTGTTGTATCATATATGATTGAAAAATAAGTTTCTATAATAAAATTTGTAATTATTCATTTCGATGGAAATATTTAAAAATTGAATAACCTTTATTTACCCCTCTAGGATATCAACCCTATTTGTAACAAAAAGGTTGAATCAAATAAAATGTTCTTAGTGGTGGCATCACTTAATAAATTTATTGAATTAATATTCCAAATATGTTAACTTTATTATTTCATAGGGTCTTGTTATGGTAAGGGAGAATTTTATTTTGTCACTACATATAGTCATTTTGAATGGACAAGTACATTGCTTTCATTCATTTGTTATCATGTATTAAGGATAGTGAATAAATATAAGATATTTATTATAATGAATTATAATTGATGACAAATAATATTTTACATATTTTGGATCTTTTCAAAACCAAAACTATCTTTATATTATGTCATTAAAAAACTCATATTCATTTTTATATAATCTTCTTAATATTAATAAATGATATTACATGGTTTGTGAGTAAAAGTTTCTAGTATTATAAAATTTTATGATAAAATGAGGGTAATATTTTATGATATATTTAATTAATTAATTGATCAATTTAATATTTTACCTTGTGATATATACTGGATTTTATAAAACTATGAAAATATAAAAATTCATGAAAGGAATCATTAGAATAATTCCATTGTGATTAAATGAACATTTGTTAGTTCTTGAACATAAATATAAAAAGTAGGAGATTTTTAACAACCATTGAAATTTTATAATTGAATTGAAAATAGTAATCAAAATGATAATGAATCAATGGTGATAGAAAAATATCAATATGTTTTGTTCAATGATATTTAATATTTATCATTAAGAGATTACCTTGAGACCGATGAACCTGTTTAAATAATGTCATTTAACTCCTTAAATTGTATCATTGGATGTGGTAAATTCAAAGAAAATAATAAAATTTCATTATTTACTACATTATGGTTTGGAATAATACATTTTGATAACCTAATAAGTTATAGGATGATGATAAGGAGAATAAACATTGTTTTTTTTTGTATTATAGTGCAAAATAAATTTAATCACATAATAAATTCTATAATAATTTGGACATATTATCACATGAAGATGAGAAGTCATAAGATAACTACGTGGAGGAGGTCAAGGATATCCAAAAACTCTATTAAGAATCCAATTTTGATATTGTAGATAATTCATTAATATATAATATCAAGGATTAAGGTTCTATAATTCATGGAAGAGATGATTTGAATGATAAAATTACAAATTCTCTTGAATAGTTCTTATTTGGAGGCCCAATAAAATTAAATCTTATTGAGTGGAATGAAAATTAAATCATTATATATAAAAACAAGAAAATGATATGTATATATTGAATGATTAATATGAGTTTCTAAAATTTATAAATCCACAATGTTCATTAAAACAAGCATAACATGATAACAAATTTTGGGAACATTCTTTAATTAATAATATCCAAATAAATATAGGGGAATATAAGGTCAATGTGAATTCGTGATTTTGTGAATGAATAATTAAAATGAAGATTTAATTTTGACCATCAACATAACATCAAAGAATTCATGTGCAATTTTTTAAAAAAATTAAAAAAATTATATATAGTGACATTTGTAGAATTATTTATTTTCACACAATTATAGAATCACAATCATAATGGTAAATCCACAGATAGACGTGACCGTAATTAGAAAATAGTTGTTGATTAAAATCAACGAGAACCACTCCAATGAAAAATTTTGATTTCTCATGAAGAACACAATACCCAAAAATATTGATAAGAATCATCATATAATTGTAATAATTCAAACATATCCAATGATATTATTGTAGGATAATAGGGAACAAAAAATATATGTATTCCATTAAATGATGATATCATATGGATCAGTATGAATAGATTTTTTTTAATTTATAATATATGGAATGTTTTTAATTTCTATTAAATTTTGTTGATGGTTTATACCGAAATAAATGAATTTATCCTCAAGAGTGTAAATGGATATACAAAAAGGGTCTTAGAAATGAAATATCAGCAGATTCAATAATCATCATGTAATCTAAATATATATATATATATTTATTTATTTATTTATCCTATCAAGATGAATCTGTTTGTATGTATCCAAAGGTATAACAATATTATTTCTTTCATAAGAAAAAATATTGTATTCAAAAATAAATATTAAAAGATCTATGTATACAAATGTTACTAAAACTCTTGAAATCTAATGGATTGTGCTTGAGCGTCGATTGATGATTATGAGTTTACATCATATATAATGGCAAACAGTGATATTATCTACATCATATGACATAGAAAATAATTGTTATATTTGATTTGTAAATGATGAGGGGATACATATCATTTCCCATTGGAAGCCCAATTAATGAAAAAAAGACACGATATGAAGAAATCTATTGGCGGTGGATAGAATTATTCCTAAAAAAATATGTTACATATTAATATGAGAAGGATAATTCTTTGATGTTAAATAAGAAGAAATACATAATTAATAGAGTATATAGTGATATATTTTTTCATGGTTGGAATAATAATGTAAATGTATATCTAATTAATAATGAATAAGATATATGTTTTATATTCAATGAAGAAGAAAATTAATTATTACACAAATGGATCAAACATTTGAGTTAGAATTCATTATAGTAACTAGGAACATATAATGGATTATAATGTTTATGAAATTTAAAAAATTATCAAACTCACACATTTCATAATTTTAAAAAATTGAATATTGATTAGAAGACATTAGATATAAAGAATAAAAAATAGAAAATCATACTTGAAATGGTGTGTTAAAATTATTAAGGGACTATAAAACCAAAATTAATTTTTTAAAGGAGATATTATGTCTAAATAAATGATTATTACATCTATATGTTATAAATTATGGTCATTATACACAAATATAATGATTTTAAATGCATTATTCATTTTCAATGGCTAGAAATGATGATGTATTAGGTAAAAATACTAAAGTTCCAAATTATTATGAGTATAACATTCTCTATAAATTTGGTGGAATAATATCTCATAAAGAAAAATGTAATAATTTTTTTGTCATTGGTGAGTAATATTAATGAAAATTGAGTCATTGATATGAGAAATTTAATAATAAAGAATATATATTAGAAAAAGGCTCATTCTAATAAATCTACAAGGGAATTGATAGTTTGTGGAATTTTATACCTAATAATATATCTCTATAATTGTTTTGTTATATAAAAATCAAGAAAAAACTTATCCTCTGAAATGGTATAGTATGAATCCATTATCATTTAATTTTATAACATCATTAGTATGTAAATTTATATCAAAAGCAAGATTTACAAGAAAAATTAAACTCAGCGAGATGAATTATTTTCCATGGATATGACCCCAAAATAAATGAATTCAAATAAAATGTATAATTATAGATAAAATGATAGAATTAAATGATGTATCTATTATAGAAATTGTGATTAGATTTCTTTTATTTGAATAAATTTCATTGTAAAAAATTATATATATTAGGAAGAATAAGAAACAATTGTGTTTAATGTAGTGTTACACAATAGGGTTTATAAGGCTTTGATGCAGACAATAATAATATTCATAGGAATTTAGTTCAATTTATAAAAAACAGATACATAAAAAAATTATTCCTTTATTTATTTTGATTGGATAACTCCAATTCAAATATAAAGGATGAAGGATTAACACTATTTTTTTTAAATATCCATAATGTTGTTTATTGAATAGGACACTGAAGATGATATTTTTGGAAAGTATATTCCTTCAAAAAATTTCCAAATCAGATTGAATGAAACCTTGTGAATTCTTCCCAGAATGGATGATATTGGTGTAATTAGGTCTGGGGTGGTATAATGGAATAATCTAAATTATGACAGAATGGTTAGATAGAATAAATAAAATATCATTTAAAAAATAAATATCAAATCGATGGCATTGATATGGAATAGACAAACTCACCCATGGCTTGATGGAGATTGCAAAATAATTTTTTGAAATTCCGATTGAATGGGGCTTCGATGTTCAAGAAATGGATGTTTATTTATAATTCCTAATTGATTACATTAATAATAACTACATATCAAGAGATATGATGGTGTTATCCTTTTTTAAAGTGATTGTATGGTTTGATGGATGATGAGGTCTTTGTAAGGCCTGAAGCATGAAATAAGAACTAGATACTCTCAAACTAACTAATATTTTAAGAATATAGGGTTCTATTGAAGTGTAGTTGATCAAACCCATAACATTAAGAAGAAAAATTCGAAATTATTTTTCTTGGTAATCTAATTAGATTATATCGATTTTGGTGGCTTGGATGATAAAAAATACTATATATTTCTTTGAATATATGATGTTTGAATATTAAATATTAATTATTTGAGTGCTAATTTTATTATTAGTAATCAAGGGAATCATGGTATGAATGTAATATTTAATTCTAAAAATAATACGTGAATAATTTTTTCATGGGGTGTAGAATATATATTTATAGACTGATGAAATTTCCATTGGCTACCCAGATGAAATTTTTAATAGATGATTCTGGTAAGAATGTCAATTTTAATGATTATAGATATGTGATTGGGAGTCTAAATTATATTAATAGCACATAAGATAATATATTAGTTTCTACATGCATAGCTTGATGGTATGTATGTTTTTTTGAAGGAATTTCATATTCTAGTGGCTAATAAAAAACGTCATTAAAGAAATAATAATATGGATTTGGATTTGTTTTTGGAAAACATCAATATAAGATTTAAATTTTTAATTGTTGCGGGATGGTTAGATCTATATGATGAATATATTTCATCATTTGGTGGGGATTTTTACCATGTTGGATTTTTAACATTATGATAGTGTAAAAAGAAATTATGTATTAATTGATTCCTATAAAGACTTAATACATAAAATCTTATAAAGAATGTATAATGATAAAATAGTTTAACCAATATTTATAGGATATTAGAGTTGAGTTGAAATATCTTATTTCTCACTTGTGTAAAAACACTATTTCAATCAATCCTAATGGAAAATTAACATTCAAAATTTGAAGATAATGAACAATGACATTAAATACCTAATTATTACGGATACATTATAGCATGGTTAGTGGGTATTTATGTATATGAATATTAAAATGGTATAGCATATACCATGATAGGAAACTACAAAAAACAATTTAAGAGGTATATATGGGCACATAGAGTCAACCATCACCCTCCAATAACATGTATTGGACATAGTAACCCAATGATCTGTGAGATATTTATACTTGTATCTCAATATGAAAACTCATTTGATTTAAAAAATTTAATTTAAAATTCTATTTGGTGATATTTTAGAGGGGATCTCTTTGTGTTCATTGATAAAGGGGAGGAATAATTTATATTACACTAAACTGTAGAATCCATATTTTTTGATATGATTTAGATGTGTCATATTATTTCATCCTATTGAAAAAGGGGGAGGCTATGTAGACTCATTATGAGGGGGTGAGATGTTGGTTTGGAAAAGTTTTTTACATGTGGGAAAATAAAGTGTTTCCATTTTTTTGTAACATCACAAACCAAACCAGTTGGTATGGGCTAGAATGCAACATGACATAATGCATGCATCCTCATATGTAAGAGGTTTATGAATTAATGTGAATGAATAATGTATAATAATAGAATTATTATACCCTACATCAGTTTATAATGATTAAATAATCAACAAAATAAAACAAGTAAACAATACAATAAAAATATTCAGAATATATATGGAAATTAGAGTTAAAATGGATTAAAAAACTACGCCAAATATGGAAAACTTGTTCAATTTATAAAGAAGAAAATTCAATGTAGAAATAAATTGTAGGTCCTAGGATGTACTTCCTGATCATAAACTATCTGCATACTCTTCATCACAACTATTTACCATAGGGCATGTTTACTTCACTAGATCCCTCATGGAATCTTTATGCAAACCAAAATTCTTGAGTTGGGTGGAAGTAAATAGTTTATTAGTTCAGCACCAAGGTGTCCTTACCAAATGGAGATCAAGTATATATATTCACTATATAATATTAATAAATATGTCACTTGAAAATATATATTCAATTGAGAACTGAGAGTTTATTTTCTATCTAAAATTCCACGAACAATGGCTGCACATTATTTCCCTCTATGGTGGAAGGATAAATCCTAATTGATGTTAGTAATAATAATGATATCCCCATTGATAATGAATCAATTTTTCAGTATCATAATGGAGTCATGTGTACATGAATCTTGGCATTACATAAGCCTAATTTACAACATGATACTATTCATAAAACTAGGCATCGATTTCACTCCTCAATAGTTCCATAAGAATCTAATTATAATACATTTAGTATAACACCAGGCATCGAGTATGATACTTTATTTTTTGCTAGGTATCAAGTAACATGGTACTTGGAATCTGAGCGTCGATGGAATATTCAACACAAAAAGTATATGGGATTTTTATATATCCTCCCAGTGCTATGGTCCATTGTCATAATCATCCCATTTCATGCAGACACTCCCACTATAGGGTAAACCAGTCATAAAAGTCCTCCAATTTCGTTCACAATGAACGATTCCACCAAATTTTGGTTAACATATAACAAAGTAGATAATACAATTAAATCATAAAATTTAATAACATCATGATTGTCCTTGGAAAAAACCAAATTATATCTGGTTATTTTTGAATGAAATTATCCCTATAATTTTATATTTTCGATAGATAAAAATATAGTTTTAATTAACATGAATTCTGGGATCCACATTTATTTTATGGGCCTAAGGCCCATTATGCTTTGTCCAGTAATTTTTTTGTTCATTTCCTAAAATATCCATCATTCCTTTTGATTCATCTGTTAATCCTGAAATATATACAATTACACAAATATTGATAAATATTATTCCAAAATATGAAAATCCAATAATGAAAATAATTTAATAAGATGATTGATTGGGCCTAAATTTTCACATTAAACGCGAATTGAACATGTGTTCAGAAGTTATTTTTAATTTTTAATTTTTTTAATATCTTTGTATATGGATGTAAAAAAACCTGAATTGTAAAATATAATTATGGAATTTTATCCACTTTCAGTTTCCAATCACACCTCCTCTGACATGATTTTTTCTATTCTCGAGCAAAATGAATCTCAAAAATATGAATTTAAATTCCCTTTTTCAAAAACATTTAAATATAAAATGATCAAAAATAAATCATGTAAAATATTAATGAAATCATACAAAATAATTAAATAGGTGATAGTTTCACAAGAATATCCCATGCCCAATCCCATTCCTTTTTCTAAATTCATCAACACATTTCAACCGATTTTAATTAATGACGATGATGTGTTTTGAATCCCAAAAGACATGGGGTCCAATATATTGTTCAAGGAGAAAGAAATGGAATCTTTTAGGTGTGAATCACATTAATAATTACGACAAGTATCCAATTTTATCTTTTTATCTTGTTTTTTCTATATTGTTTTTTTTAAACCACAATATAGGTGAAAAGAATAAATCTGGGAAACAAAACAATAGATTCACAATCCCAAATTATCTAACCCGTAATTGTTATCAACTAAATACTATAAAATATAGATGTAGATAAAACCTTTTGAATATGAAACTTTTTTGTCACAATCCCCAAGTGCAGAACACAACACATTATGATAAAACATTACTCTACAAAGTAATTATTTTCATTTTTGGATACTCAAATTAATATAATTGTGACCCCAATACCCATGCTATGAGAATGTTAAACAATAACATAACCATAAACCCAAAATATCAACAACATATACTTTTTAATTTTGATAAAATGATAAAATTATAAGTAGTGGAAAATCATATCAAACAACCACACATTCCAAAAACTATGATCACAAATAAAAACATGCGATAAAAAAAATTCATTCAATGTAATTTATCTTTCAGTTTTCATGCTTCAAAAAAGACATTCACACATGAAATGATAATGAATTGATTATTATTTTTTATTAAATCTCATATTTTAATCCCCCAAATGTAGAATGACACTTCTATCAATGTAAAAATAGAAGATATGATAGAGTTTTGAATTGGTTTGAAAGAAGGGTAATGTCATTTGAAATGAATGCATATAATAATATAAAATGGTTAGATGTTGAAGATTTGTCAATATTAAATTTATCACTTTGGGTTCATGTCACGTGTAGAATCCTTGGGGTTATAATTGTTGGGTTTGAACTCTGGAAGGTGGGGATTTTATTTGGAAATAATAAAAATGATTCATCTAAAAAATCTCACACACAAGGTATATTAGATCACATTGGAAACCCCAGGCGGATTCCATTAATAAAAAATGAAAGTAGAAAATAATCATCTCATATGTTGGGTTACCTTATAGAAATAACATAGTTTAAATTCATTAGATCGAATTGGACCCCCTACTAATCCATTACTAACATTCAATATTTTATGGATTTTATATTCTATTACTTATACATGTTTGGGATTAATAATTTTTTTATAATAATTTTGAAGTACAAACATATGTGATACAATGAGTTTCAAATATTCAGAATATTAGAAATGGTTGATCAAGTTAATTATTTAGTCTTCCATTTGAGATCAATGATCATTCCTACATTATTGGTTTCATGGATGAATGAATTAAATCTGAAATGTCTTGGTTGTCAATTGCGAGTCTATAAATTTCTATCGACTGAAGGATAATTTTTTTTGTTTGATTGGAAATTTTAATCAGAACAATTAATTCAAAAAAAAATTAGAACTAATTTTTTTGTTTTAAAATATTATTCATCCCCCAAACTAGTTAGTGGAATTTTAGTGGGCTTGGAATTGATTATCTTTATTCCCCCAATGTTTCTTTTATTAGTAGTACTGAGAAATCATTAATCACTCTATATTAAAAATATTCAACCCATGAAGACAAAAATCCTCTTTTTAATCGAAAAAATAAATTTCCACCAATTTTAAAGACACATTTATTATCCCCCTATGTTTCATTTATTGAATTTACACATTAACTAACAAATTTAACTCATTATCCAGATTTGATTTCTCATATTGAAATGTGGGGTTTTCCTCATTTTCCTCTACTTCTACCATCATTAATGAAAAATTATAAGTCATTATCTTAGGTTATTGACATAGATTCTCAATTAATGGTCATGGAACGAGTTGGAGAAGGTTTTGATCTAATCATCTACTCTAAGAGGATAATAATATTTTTGGAATTTCATTAGAGGAGGTCCACATTAGATTTTATGGAATTGAAACTCACTATAGGTTGTTTTTTTTATAATAGAAGATCAAACATTATGGTTGAATTAGTTTTTGTTTTTTACAATTGTAAAAATATGGAAGGTCATTGTAAATCACACTAGGTTTGGGGTACTCAATGTAAAGAGAGGTTATACATTTTTGTAATTCATCATATTAATTATACATTTTAGTGAAACCAGACATGAGAATAGAGAAGTGGGATGAGAATAGGAGAGTAGGGTGATAACACAGAAGTTGGATGAGAATTGAAAAGAAATCTCTAAGGTTACCTACATGGGTCCTTGGAAACGGTTCTAAAATTTGGTTTCAAAAATGTTCACCCAAGTTATATGGTGTTAGTGGTTACCTGTATAATATCTTGGGTTATCGAATCCTCTGAGATCTAGTAATAAACCTAAAGAATTATACATTTTATGAATGTGATTTGGTTTTGATGTGGACATCATTTGTTTTAATTGTGTGGATAATTAAATAGATTTAATGAATAAAATTTATTCTATTTAATAGAATGGTTTTAACCAAGTTTATTACAAGTGGTAGAATAAATGTATGTTTAGTGGTTTCGATATCATAAATTCAAGAGTGTTTCATTCAATGAAATATGATCATCCAAAAAAACAAATAATTTTTTTTGTTTTCAATATCCTTAGGATAATCACACGTACACATTGAGGATATTATTAATGGGAATTCCAAGGTAGAGGATAATTCTTTCACTTAGGATGTGGAACCATAAAATTTGTGACATTAATGGAGACTGCACATCATTGATTGAAAATTTCAACCAAACAATACATTATGAATAATTTAAATGAGAAATAAAAGTTAATTAATTTCATTTATACTCCCTTGGATCACATTATATGTTTTTTATCCAGGAATTGAAGATATTCTATCAATTGATGTGATTTTTAGACTCATAAGGGTGAATTTATGAAGAAATAAATAATTTAATAATTATCACCCAACCATTGGGTGAAGAAATTAACATGTTTTGTTGTGAATAAGTTCACACCATGAATATAAAATATCATCATGATATTGAAATGAAGAAAATTATGGATATTGAAGAACATATTTCTTTAAACTATATGTGTGAATAAAACAACATACTTGAGAAAAATTACATTCAATTATGAAATTTAATAATAGTAATACAATAGAATGAAATTAAATATGGATATCAAATCACTTCATCACCAAAATAATAAATAAGAAAATTAATATCATATGTTATATTAACCAATAGTAAATTATTTCCACATTAATTATGTTAGTAAAAGGTGGGTGGGAAATCAAAAGAGATTTTACTTTTCAATTTTTCCCAATAAAAAACAGATTCACTACACATTAAGAGGTGCGAATTAATCATTGATGGTGGTTTAATATGAAGGATTAGTAAAAGATAAATATATTCATCTTAGTATCCTATAATACTTATAAATATTTCATTCTAATTGGATCCTCCAATTGGATTTTATTATCAAAATAGTGGGCCTGTTATATGGGCCATTAAATCTGGACCAAAATCTAAATTTCAATTTGGACTCCGTGGATCTCCATAAATACAAAACAAATTGCTCTAGACATAGTTTATTTACATGGTCCCTCTTATGTTCTCTTTTTATAGTTAAATTTTTTTGGACTTGAATAGTGGGATCCACTATTATTTGAGGTGCATATGGACCATTATTCTTTGTCAATAAATTTCTACATTCACATCCAAAAATCCCCATCTTCCATTTTGATTCTTCCATTGATCCTAAAATGTAAAATTTTATACACATAGTGATAAATATTATCAGAAAATATAAAATAAAATTAAATAAAATAATTTAATCAATATGAATATGAATTATTTGGCCTAAATTACAACATAAATCATGTATTGCACATGTGATGAAAAATAATATTAAATTTATAAAATGCACTATAATTGGTGTTTATAGACTTTTAGTCACATTAAAATTTTAATTAAATAAATCTATAATAGCCAATTTCAATGGATATTTGAATGTACTTATTTCTAAATTAACATGGAATTTTTTGAACCTTTTTACATGAAAAAAGAATGTTATTTTTACCTTATATGTTGTGTATCAATTTACCTGCAATCATTTCATTGAATCTTTATTTCCAGTTTTTAAAGGATAATTTTAGAATATAATTTTTTCAAAATTTATTTGTAGTGAATGTTTTTTCAATATAATTTGAAAACCTAATTTATTTCTTTCCCCAACAAATCTTTTAAACTTACTTTTTATAGTATTTATAGTCATAAATGAGAAAAAAACTTAATTTTTAATCCATATAGAATTTTTTTTATTGATACCATATTTATTGTTACTCTAGATATTTTATGAAAGATTTTTCCAATGATTGAATTGACATTCATATCTTTGATTCCTTTAATTCTCCTTGAAATGTTCAATTTTATATTATCATTGAACCTTAAATCTCCCCTAAATTTCCTTTTTATTTTTCTTGGATATGATTATTAAATATGTTGTATTCTATTTTTCATATAGAGCATACATTGATAATTATTTGTTTACATGGTGAAATATTTAAAAATATATGTCCTCAACACCATACATATATTTATTAAGGGACATTGTTTTTTAATTAAACAGATTACATGATATGTGATTAATTCTTTGGAAATGTGGTGATGTGTGTGTACTAGGATTTATATAGCACCGCGATGCATAGGTAGTCTCATGAGAAGAAAATAGTCGATGAAAATCCCTTCATGTTTTTTTCGAAACAGATTTCATTGGTTTCTACCCATAAAACTAAATAAAAATAGGGATAGATATTAATGGTATATTAGTTTACAATTTAGAAACATGTAGTCCAATAAATAAGAATTAACTTCATTTCATATATTATTTATAAATGAAATTTTTCATCAAAATATCAATGGATGTATTTCATTATATTTTAATTAATTAAATGGAATGTATTTCATTTTCTTACCATCTTTTTTGATTCTTCCTTGTACTGATATTTTAAAGGATATTGATTTTATTTATATCTTTTATATATTATTTTTTCTCATCCTTATCAATATATTGATTAAATGGTATGTGAGCTCATTTATTTAAAATTCCATAATTATTATTTTCATAGAATCATTATTGATTCTACTATACATTACCATTAATAAGAATTTGAGCTTTCCCTTAAATTTTATTCCTTTCTCCAATAATCCAAGAAGCATAAAGTAAATGATGATTTGGGATATACAATATTGGATAATGATATCATTGAAAAAAAATCTATTATAATTAGTGTATTAATTTGTAATATAAGACTCATGTATGAATCTTGTTTACCAAAACTAATAAACTCATGGGTCCTTCATGATTTGATTGTTGGTAATAATGTTAATATAATTCCATTAAAACACCGGCCCTTGGATTACTGTGGTAATGTCGTTACAATTTGTATCAAAGGAATCCTAATATAATCCTTGGGAACAATATTTTTTAAAAAATAAATTATAGAAGATAACCCTATAGTAGAATTTAGGGATTTATACAGAAGAACACCGTAAAATTTTGGGATAGTTTTGATAATGTGAGTCTTAATAGATATACATCCATGTTATAGTACTATAATTGGATGTGGTTTTGGAACAAATGTACCTAATAGTAACACCTCTTTCATGGTGTTTCATGCCTGAAACAGTGTTACCAAGTAGACAAAAATGGTACTTACTATGCACCTAGTTTTAGAGACATGGGGAATATTTTGAAGAAAATTCACATATTCATAAAAAATCTAGAATGTATTTTGAAAATAGAACCCACCATTAAAAAGAAAATTTATATATTTAATATATCATTATTGATTTAGAAATTATATCAATTGTTGTAAATTTTCTAGGACTATTGTTACACACACTATGATTTATAGTCATTTTTATTGTCTGGTAGCCGAATGAGTTAAGGTAAAATTTAACATGAATGAAAATATGATGATAATGATAATATAGATGTGGTGATGATATGTCTAAATGATATCATGTTTATTCTTAAATAGTTTCCCATAAATATTATTAACAACATACTCCGTAAAAAATTCCAGAACCAACCGAAGAAGAGAAGTAAAATATTTTCTATGATTTCATGTGGTAGAGACTATGGAGAGAAGAAGGCTCAATTTACCTCATATAATAAATTTAGGTGGACGCACATGGGAAAGTGTCTCAATCGAATGATAAAATTATTCTTGACTGGGAAAGGACTTAATTCGATGTATTTAAATTGGGAAATGTATAGTACAATTAGAATGAAATAAAACTCATTCTAATGATTCATTTGTAGTTAATTGCCATGGATATGGGGGACATAGATATTACCTCAGTCAATTGCCAATTCTAAATGATAACATGAATATTATATAACTATCTACATAGAAATATGTGGATGATAGATTTATTTATAGGGATTACATAGAAAAACTTAGTTAAAAGGATATTTAGTTATTAAAAATATTCCAAATATGTCAATAACATTTTTGGGAATTCCATACATATAATATTAATATGGTTTTTGAAATTGAAAACATTGATCCTAGGTGAGAAACAATAAAATCTAGCATGTTTGCTATTCCTGAACCCATGAATGAAGCACAATAAGGGTTTCACACCAACCACTAACCTACAAAATGTCCTGGTAAATATTTCATTGTTTTAGTTAAATAATTTGAAGAATAAGTAGTAATTATTAAATAGTGGTGTTAATTTTTAGTTTTATATATTAATTTCTTAACTATATTCTCTTTTGAGAATATTTATAGGAAAATTTTTATAATTTTCCATCATTTATGGGAATTATGATCTATTAAATATTTATTTTATTTCTTATATGATCAATGTTAATATTTGGATACCTATTTCTTGAGGTAAGAGATAACTTAAAATTTGATCAAAGCAGAACATAAGTATAGAATTGTTCCCATGAAATTAAAAAATTTCATGTAAGTAAATTTCCATGTATTCATTGAGAGTAATGGAATTTACCATAATAAGGAATATTATCATAAAAAATTCTTTTCTAATACCTATATTCATGTTGAACCGATGATCTTTTAGATCAACACATATTTATGGTATTATGGCCCTCAAAATTCCATTGATCATTAACTTGTTTGTTATTAATGACCTCAAACAATAACTATAAGTATTTCTATTGTTCCTCTATGTATATATCTCCCATTTCCACTATTTTTGTTCTTGTTGGTTTCCTAGTTATGTGTTTTTCCATGTGACCTATCTACTTCTAATTCACTATTTCTATAGGATTTAATATGATATCTTCCAACTATGTGGGATTTTAAACATAAAAAAAATAAAAAAAATATCACCATGATCATGTCTAATTTGCAAGGATAGAAATTAATTATGGTGTGGAGAATGTAATTCCCTGAAAATATAATGTTGGAATATTTTATTTGATAATGTCAATGACACACAACACCAAGTCCCTAAGGGAATATAATTTAAATATAAGTCCTAATAAATTTAGTATTTTTAATATGTTAAATAATTTTTATTGCATTAAATGAACACCACAATAATTTAGAATAAGTCGCATGAAACAATAAGTTTCATTAATTGATTTCGTTACATGAAATGCCATGTTCTAGTGAACAATAATATATAATTAAAATATTATTACATAATACAATAAGATATAAGATAACCATTAAATTCGATGTTATGAATTATATTATCTAAAATATGAAAATATATCATATTTAAAAATATGAAATGAAATCATTTTTTATTAATTAATTATAAATTAATATAACAACCAATTGGATATGAAGAAAATATTTTTATAGAATACTATTTATGTTATCACAAAGTTATTTTATCATAATAGATTATAATAATTACAATTAGTGATTGATATTAATATAATATATATTTTATATATTTACTAAAATATTTTGACTATCATCTAATATATTTGATAAGAATAAGGTAAGAACAAATCCAATATTTCTCATAACAAATTATATAATTATGAAGAAACTTTTACCTTATTTTAATAGAAAACCTATTTTAATTAAAAAATATATTATATTATAAATCTTATGTGTCCAAATAAATATAATCATTCATATAGAAACATATGATTTTGATTATGGAGAATTTGTTTAAACAAGTAGCGATTTTTCATTTTTTTATGAACAATGAAAATAATGAGTTTTATGACAAAATTGATTATTCGTTTAATTTATTTATTAGTTTAAATTAAATTTTAATAATTTGGAAGATTAATTTTATAAATTTTATATCATAAAATTCAATTTATTTCTTTTAAATAAAATTCACTTTTATATTGGACATAAAAACATAACAATATTTTGATCATTTTTACTTTAAAACTAGAATTGGTATCCCAAAGGTGGGAAAAAATTTAAAATAATGTCAACTATTTTGTTATTGGTATTTGGAAAAATGGATTAAATATTTTGAAAAACAATAATTTATAATTTATAATAATTTATTCCTTGTTTTTGATAAAATTATTAGTGAAAATAATTAAAATTAATTTTAATTATTAAGTTGTAAATAAGAATAAAAATGGTTTAAAAATTAAGCATATGGTTTAAAATGACTTGATGAATTCCCATAATCCATTTCATGGCCAAATTTTGTACTCCATTGAATCTAATTGGGTCTATTATTGGATCCACTTGTAGGGGGAAAACGATAGGAAATTCCCTTTCCAAATAATTACAAGCATTCCACTCCTAAAATATAAAATGGCACACATACCTCCCACATCCTAAAACCTATCATTCCATATTATATTGACAATGATTTACAGGAATATATCATAAATTTTGTTACACACATTCTATATGCGTCCCTCTGGTCATATATAGATCAAATGGATCCCTTAGTTCAAACCAAATGTAGTTACCCAAAGAACAGATAACTCGTTTCTTCAAACTCTTTAGATTAATTTAAATCATCCACCTCCACAACCCTCATTATTCAATGATTATATATAAGAAAAATATAAAAAAATTAATTAGTTTTTTATGTTATGGGTTCTATAAATATTTACACACACATCCATCTAATGGGTTATAAACTTATCATTTATGTGAACGACGAACTACAACCTCACAAAACAATGTCGTTCGTTTTTTTCCATTACCACCTCTCATGGGTTGGAATTATGATAATCAAGGATTGTTTATATTATATATGTTATATTTATAACTTATTTATTGTTTTTAATTTTTATATATAATATACATTTATGCTTTCCATTTTTTTGTAAATAAGATAACAAGATTTATGGAATTGCAGACTACCGCCTGCTAAAAACAATGTTATTCGATCACACAATAAATGGAAAGTATAAATAATGGATTTATATAATTATATGTGATAAAAAATAAACTAAAATATATTAATTAGATTATTTCATTCTGGGGAATATAATATATATAATTTTTTATTACCCTTTGAAACAATAAAAATGTGATAACGTTATTAGTGGACGTGTGGACTACTGCCTGATCGACACAATGTGATTACTTTTATATAAAAATAATTTTATATATGAGTATATATTTTTAAATAATATGATATTTATGATATAATTATAATTAAATAATTATTATTGTTACATACCTTCTTTCCAAAATGATCATTGATATGTTGGAATGTTACTCATGCATGTGTTCACATTATCATCTCCACTACCGTAACATTATTTGATTTTCCATAACCTTATTCAACAATATGATTTTATAGTATAATTAATGTATAAATTTGATGTCTAATTCAATATTATTATTATAGATATGTTATAAAATTACACCTTTGTACAAAAATTGACCTATAAAAGTAGATTTTGACACATAACCCGTATTTGATCTAAAAAAATGTAATCATTATTGTTTAAGTAGATGTATAAAACATGTCATTAAAAGAAATAAAAATAATAATATAAACAAATTATTTTTGAAGTAATTAAATAAATATCATAAGTTTACTATTAAGGAATATAATGACACATGAGACAAGATGTACTTAAGGTAATGGATTCTAATCTCACTCTAACATTCTTGTGATAACAGTAATATTCACCACTTATTTATTTGGTGTTGTGTATCTAATTCCCCTATTGATATAATATATCATTAATATTTTTTTAGAAATGTTATTGGAAACCTTTATATAATTTTATTCCTTGATAAGGAGTCTGATTTAAAATGTTTCAATGTAGCATGGGATACTTTAGAACTTTAAATGATATTTTTCATCGTGAATAATTTTGATAATCTTCCAAAGGTATTTCCATTAGATGAAATTATAAGAACATTTTTCACTAAACACTTTATATTTCAACTCATCTAGTTATCCATGACCATTTCAATTATTATTACAATTTTCAAAATCTTTGGAACTCAAAAAGTATAGAAAATGTATTTAATAAAACCTAAAATCATTGTTTTTTAGTAGTAGAACCAATTTATCATAAACACCTATTTTATAAAATTATTTTAAAAACTTTTAACTCTTTAAATATAATTTATTAAATAATATTTTATCTTTTATTTCTTTTACCAATTTTTTTAATATAATATTTTTATCTTATTCCAAACAACTTATATTTTAATCCCTTCTACATTGAAAAGTGAATGATATTTTTTACTTTTTACAACATATATGAATGTACCTTCCATAACTTCATTGAAGCTTACTTTTAATGTTCAAAATGATAATGTATAATGAAATATTTTAATGGTTTTTTAAATGAACAGTTTCCATAAGGTTTTTTTATATATTTTCCTCAAGATTTTTATTAAATGACCATTTTATTATATTTTTATTCATCAATTAAAAAAACCAATAATTTTACACCCCAGGGAATATGTTGTATAGATACCATTTTTGTTCTTACTTTGATTGTTTTATGATCAATTTCAATGTGGATTATATTAAAATTCACTTCCTTGATTTCTTTTTATACCCTTGAAATATTAAATTTCTTGTTATCTTCAAACATTTAATTTCCTGTAATTATCAATATCATTTATCATGGATATATTTATTTCATAAACCATGTAACATTTATCATATGGTGTTTACATATAATGTTATATTATTTTTTGGGGGAATATTTGGAAATCAGTATTTTCTACTCCATATGTATATTTGATAAGGGGCGTTTTTTTCAATAATCTTATTAATTAATATGTGATGAAAGATTTTGAAATGTAGTGATGGGTGGGGAACAAAATTTATATAAAACCTTGATAATTCCATATTATTGTTCGATTGAATTATTCAGCGATACGCCTTTTTATTTTTTTATAAGAATAATTTATGGGTTTTTAACAATAGTCATAATCTATCCTGAGGATATATCATGATGGTATAGTGGTTCATGTTCTAGATACAAGATTTAAAATAATTAAAAATCACATTAATTTTAGTTATTATTTATACATTGAATTTTTCATCAAAATATTTATGGATTCATTTCATAATTAATTCATTGATTTAATGGAATATGTTTCAGTTTGTTACATTTCCATATTGATTTCTCCTTGTCTATTTATTTTAATGGAATTAATTTTTAGTTGGTACATTTCCATATTTTTATGAATGTTCTTATCAGTTTTTTGATTATGTGGTATGTGTGTTCATTTATGTACCATGTCATAATTAATATTCACTTTGATTCAATATTTCTTCCACTATAATTTAACCTTACTAATAATTCAGTCTCAAACTATATTTATTTCATTTCTTTAGGAATCCACAATGAAAACTATGAATGATATGTAGGAATACTGTAGGTGTGGAAATGTTGACCTAAAAACAAAACAATTATGTGGTAATTAGTGTATTTGTGTGTAATGAAAGACCCATGTATGATCCTGGTTTAGCAAGACCACTGAACTCTTGGGTCATTCAGTATTTGATTCCAGGTAATCATTCGTATTTATTGGTACAGTTACACTCTCTCTGGGATTTCTAGGGATGGATAACAACAATATATATGATTGAATTATTTTCACTAAAATTAATAGACTATATTTATTTTTTTGGATACATACTAAATCAATATTTCTTTTAATTAAATTAATTATATTTTTTTTAGTATAATTTTTTGAATTGTTTTAAAATTCCTAATTATATACTAAATAACCATGTGTATGGAATATGGTTTGGAATATCAACCATGCTTTATTAATGGGTCTATTTAACTTAAATAAATTAATTCTTCAACACATTAGTGTAATTTAATTTTATAACATTATAATTGATGAAATGATTATAAAGTGGTTAAAATAATAAGATTATGGGGAAAATAATAAAAATTTCATGTAGGAATTTATTTGCAAAAAAAAAGATTTAAAATCATTGTAATAATAATATATGATTATATAAAGTTGAATTTCGTTTTAAATTATTATAAATTTCAATTTATTTAATACATTTTATAATTCAAATAATTAAAACTCCCTCACTTGAAAAAATATATATTATCTCATATCTTACTAACATATTTTTGGAACTCTATCTTATCATAGAATTGCCCAGTCCCCCCCCCCCAATATAAACTTCCAAAATTCTATAAGGCTTTTTTATTATAAAACCATCCAAGATAAGTTTTTTTATAATTCTAAAGAGTTATATAGATGACGTGGATAATATAGAACATAAATAGTTTTTTAGACTAATGGTAAGAGATAAATTAACATAAAATATCTTATTTAATATTAAAAAAACATAAGATCAAAATTCATTTCACCCATTTCTATAAATATTATATAATTTTATGAAATTTTTTTTAAGGAAATAAATTAATTTTAAACATCATTATATATTTTTTTCATTTTTTAAATGTTTTCTAAAGGAAATTTTTTTATATATTTTATATGTTATGTTTTGTATTTTTTTTATAAAAGGAAAATAATGATTCTCAATTTCATATTGTATGATGTCAATAGATTTTACCATCACCATAAATATTATTTTATGTTCATATTACTCTCTAACAATTCATTGTGTAATTAAATAGAAACACTCATCCCTTTCGTTCTTCCTATTTTTGTATTTAAAATGGGGCTTTAAAAGAAAATTGTATTTCAATATCCTAATGTGTTTTTTATATGGGTAAAAAAGGCCTTTTCAAGGGTATTATGATGAAATGGTGACGGAAACAAAATTTCATCTTGATATATTACATTATTATTTTATATGGTGAAAGGGTGGACCTGATAGTAGTTATATGTGTACATGAACCAGATATATATTATATGGGTAGGTGAGACTACTATATCTTATTAAAATGGGTTATCTAGATATTGATCTCAATTTCATTGACTTATGATCCCTTTAATATAATTCAAGTTGTAGGTAATTAACTATGGTTTTCTATCATATTTAATTTCAAATGCTGTAGTTATTTTTGAAACATGCTGTGAATCTAATGGCATTTGATTCGTAAATGGATTCATATTTTTTGTTAACAGTTCTATTGGATATCTTTGAGTATAAAGTGTGTATTTTTATGTCTATATTATTTATCTCATATGATTAACGAATATAGTTATTAATTTAAATAAGTTGTGGGATTTTAGTTTTTTGACGGGTTGAATACATATTCCTAATTTTATGCCCCATATTTTTTTCTTTTAATCCCATCATTGAAAATGTTTTCACAAGGATTATGGGTAATTAATAAAAATAATTCTCCATGAAAAGGGTGATGATTAATTTTCATGAAAAGAAAACAAAACTCAATTTAAATGTATTATATTTTTTATAAAATTGAATCTAATTAGAAATTTACACTTTTAAATATATTGGTTTCTTATCTAAATGTTATAACCAAATTATAAAATAATTTAAACCGTGAAGGTCCTAGGAAATTTAAGGAAAATAGTTGATTATTATAAAATATATTTTTTTAGAATTTATGGATTGGTACTTACATGTCTTGATTAACTGACCAATTTATCACACATAATTACATTATAGGGGACTCACCCCGTGGAACACGTGGTAGATTTTTATTCATATAAATATTAAAAAATTTATTATTCTCTATGTTATATAATATATTAAATGGATACAATATTTTCTCATTTCTTATGTTTTGAAAACATTACATGGGGATTAATTTCCCAAGATTCCAATATTCTATCCTCAAATTAATGGATATTGATGTTGAATAATTAAAATAATATGTTTTATTATTAGAAAATGTGTGTAGGATTATTATGATCATTTTGAAGTATATATTAACTTTGATATGTTTCCAAATATTAATAAAAATTATGTAATGATTTAAATGGACCAATTTTAAATAATATAAAGACATCCATATCTATTTTCAATTCATTTTGTTGAGTATTGGAATAATTCTTATTTAATAATGAGTATTTAAAAATTATAATAATGAAGATTTGATTAATATAGATAATAATGGATATTTACCAATTCTAGACAATGTATTATTTAGATCAAATGTATCATTCAATATATATTTGATATGGTGTTCATGTAATTCTTTGAGTATCATAACTATTCGGGAACTGCTACCTTTGAGAGAAACTTATGTGAGATATTCATTATGATTGTCAATTCAATATTATTGGGAACATCAGTTACACCTATTTTCAACTTCATCTACATATAAGAATAATATTTTTATATGAATATTTCTTTATATTTTATAATGATAAGTATGAACCAAAAAAATTAAAAATATTATTTTACATTATATAAAATATAAACATAGTTAATCATTTATCTCTATCCTAATTTTACTACTTGATTAGAAATTAATGATATGTTGATGATAGATGATCACTTCAGCCTATGTATTGTGGCTAAAAGTATACTTATTCATGGAAATTTTTTATTGGATAATCATATGAATTTGTAGTGGAACATTAATTTTTTTAATGAACAGTGCACTATCATATCATGTGACGGGTTGAAGGATATAATTCTACTACGTTTTAGGAATATATATATTTTTATTACATTTTATGCTTTATGTTTATTGGGGTTTGGGATGATTTTTACCATAGTATGGAAGGGGTATATTAATAGGGATTGGATTCCACAAGGGGTTGTAGATAAAATTCTGAATTCCTAGTAACAATTCTTAATAAATTGAATATTATTTGAAAATAATAGTGTTTTGAATAGTATGGGAAAGCATGCACCAACCACGTGACCCTAGGATTGCTTCAAGCAATGGTAAAATTAATAGTTTGAGAATTTGTTTCATAATGTTCATGCAATTCATAATTACACAAATATATTCCCTGAAAAATATATTTTTGAAAATTGTTTCTCTGAATCACTAATTATTACCCTCTTTTTATTGTCCATTGAGTTGAAGTGCATTCATTGGTGATTTTATTGGTTCTTTTGTTCTCAATCTCATAATATTTCAATATTATATTGTTACTTTTTATGATGAAATTTTAATCTATCAAATAATTTTCTCCAATTCATCATTCTCATTTTCCAATATAATAAAACATATCCACGTTATTTCATGATAAAATATTCTATTCGATTTCAGTAATTCTAATCAATATATTAGAAGTAATTTTTAGATAGATTTCTTGGACCAGATCTATACAGTTGTGTTTTTTGTATCAACATATTGTATTGATATAGGTCATCTCTCTCCCATATCTACAACATGTCAAAATATTGATGGAATTTTATTTGAACATATATCTATTTTATTAAATATAATAAATAATTCATATAAATACTATTTTTAAAATTTATTAATAAATAAATGGATTTTTACCAATGATATTTTGACATAACCATAATGTGTCTGATTAAAATAATATTTTATTTTTTCATGTAATCTTGTTGTCATTTCCATGGTTTATATTTCAAATTCATGTGATGGGTAATTTAGAAATATAGTTAAATTATGAGGTGTACTATTTGATAGTACATGTACATGATTACTTTTTGGGTAATGTTGTTTGAATGACCGGGTGATGACCTAGGTTAGAGGGATTAGATTTTATAATGTGAGTATGAAAAAATCATTTATCACATCTTAGATATAGGTTTTGATTGGGTTTGTGGAATGGCTCTAGTGGAGACTGGTTGGGTTTATAACATTAGAATGTGGGATCATTTCATTGGTTTATATTTATGGGAATGTTTACCTTTGTTAATTTATTTGGTTTAATAGGTTGATTTTTGTTATTTGTATTTATTTTAATTATCATATGTCGTTTTCCACATCATATGGTTATATTTTATAATTAATAAATTTTTGTATTATTTTATTTTAAGTTAAATTTATTGCACTTGTATATTATATTGTAATTATGTTTCTATTCTCACCCTATATATATGAATCATGGGGTATATTGAAAAAAATTTATAAGGTTTTTTGGAAAATAAAATTTGAATTACATAACTAACAAAGAGTTAGAATACTGTGTTATATGGAGGTGGTATAATGTGTGACATCCTGGCCTACATTACTCTCAATAGAAACTATATTGGTTTCCTTATGTGACATCAGGTGTTCTTCCCAGAATGCTAAAGGATTATGACTATAATTGATTATCAAATAACGTATCTTATGGATTTTTTGAGACTTTTATTGATAAACCATTAAAGAAAAATAAAACAAACATCACCTAGTGATTAAAATAAAAGGATTATTAAAATATAATAAAATACTAACACCAATAATAAAATTAATTTTGAAGTATATAGTCATACACAAAGATTGATTCCCACATGGACGATCACATATACAAATTAAATTTAGGAACAAAATAATTTTGAGGATGGTCTACTAAAATATCTATGATCTTCTACATCTTATAAGACAAATTTCAAAACAACCTACTCTAAATAGATCATATATTATTGGGCCTCTATAAAATCTATTCTCATAAAATGTATAAGGATTCTCAGGAAAAAAATGCTCATGGCCTACCATTATGTTTTCATTAATAAACACCATAAATAACTATCAATTTGATCTTGCACATAAACAATAATTAAATGATATTTCAATAGAATTTAGTAAGATGAAATAAAAAACATGTAGAAATAAAAAATACAAAAACATGACCTACTTCATCCAAATTCTAGAGCCCCTCTAAGCATGCTAAGAACACTATTGAAACTAATATAACATCATAAGTTGACCAATTCTTATACATGTGTCAAGATAGAGGTCTTTAAACTTGATTAACCAAACCTATTTCAAATTGTGTAGTGATTTCTGTCACGAACCATCCTAGGTCAACCCTAAAACGATCACCTGAGATGGTCCAGGACATGTCTTGAGACACATTCCCGATCTTCCCAGGCTGGTGACAAGTACCAGGGCATCAATAAAGGACAATTGGGAAAGATTTCTCCCAGTGAAAATTAATATAGCAATAGAATGAAAATTGAACAATGCAATGTAAATAAAAATCATAAAAAAGAAAGAATAAACAACAGCAACCAAATTACCTAACCACTACCAATACACCTCACGACTCTGTGAGTCAATCACCAAACCAAAACCAACTCTTTCCCATGACAAGAAACCTCGAGTCGAACCTATAACATAAATGAAAAATAGTAAAATACTATAGGCATGCGAATTAAAACTATGATGGTGCTCCCAACAAATAATTCCCAATGAACTACCTTTAAATAAATAATTTACTAATTCATGGTTTGAAATAATTATATAAAATATTTTTTCCACACACACACATTCATTTCTAAAACATGTAACAGTCCATAGCCCTTTTTAATTTAAGAACAAGTTTAATGTTTAAAAAATAATATGTACATTTCATTTAAAAATATTTTTGCAAAAAATTTAGAAATATAAACTTCAGTTATTAGCCCATAAAAAAACCACACATAATACACAACACACACCAAGGGCAATGGAAAAAGTGGTACATTGGGGCCAGCCACCGAACTAGACCCTTAAATACTCTGCCACAAACAAATAAACCTTAAAGTTAACATGGGTCGAAACTAAAAGCTTAGGAAAAATCCAGAATGTACTATACAAATGACTCATCTAGAAGACATTTCTACTCTCAATGAAATCATAACACCCTAACTCTGGACCATCTCCCTACTTGTCCCGGTCGATGGGCCCAATCGCATAGCAATAATAACAAAACAACTATCTGTAAGGGGCCACTAGCCACTGTGTAATCTAAACAAGTGAATCAATCATTCTTAGAGGATTTACAGACTATGCTAGGTTCCCATGTAAAAATTTATAATAAAAAGGAATGGGGGTGTCAACAATGTCAATTATGCATCACAAACATCACACACAACTCATGTAGTCAACGTACACCAAAGATCACCCCTGATTTACCCCAAATAGTGTTTTCCAAAATAATTTATTTTATTAAAGTGTCAAATGGTCCTTCACTCATTATAATGAAAATCATCATCTCTCAAGAGAACCAAAACACTTTTCCATTCTTCAAAAGAAATCATTTATCAATAATCCATAACTGCATTTGAAATTCTGTGAATTATTTTTGAAGTCCAAAAGGACAATCTTTCACTACTGGGTGTTCGTTCATCAAGAAAATTATTCAAGCGTCATGTATAAAATAAATGCATCTTTTTATAACAAATAATCATTTAAAAATTAATTATCTTATATGATTTCCAATTTTTTAAAATTAATAAAATATCAAGAAATTAATAAATATAAAATTTAAAGGAGAGTGTAGTGGGGGACCTACCCCATCTTTCTATCCAAACACAATGACACGTCACTCCTCACACCAGCATAGAAGCAATAGCAAGTTGATGACCGCAATATCACAGAGTAAACTCGCTAACACAATGCCACAAAAGCACAATAACTAAAATTATAGAAAAATTGTCTTAAAACAATCCAAAGGTACAAAAAACGTGCTCGACACCTTTTCAAAAAACAAATCTTACCATCCACACTATTTACTACCACTTTAAATTTTCTAAAATAATTTTCAAAAGGTATCCCACAACTTTACACACCTAAACACCACTTCAAAACCTCTTTTATGATCAACCACATAACCCCAACATACCCAAAAATAAAACACACTACTTGCACAGTTGAATAAACTAATTGCACAACCTAATAAGAATAATTCACATGCCAAAATTAGATTTTTAATACCTACATATGTCACTTAGAAAATGTAACTCAAAGGCCCACTCATGGAAGATAAATTACCATGTTCAGCATCACATTTATACTTTTAAACCATAATATGTTTTTTGACAAATAATTACCTATCGCTTGAAAAAACAAACCAGCGATTATTTTTATATAAAAAGGTTATGCACTGTAAAATAATTAATTCCAAATGATCAGAGTAACCTAACCAAAACACCAGATATAAAAATGATTGACTATAAAAAATATACAAAATCACTAAATAATAACTAAGGTTAGTGAGAAAAAAAGTCTCAGTGAAATAATAAATTAAATGGTGATGTGAAAAGGGTTCGTAGATCAACTACTATGCGAGATGAAAACACACACCTGAAACCGGTGCTCGATCTCACTCGCACATCAACCACATGCTCCAGAAACTTAATTAAACCTTGAGAAACAATATTGAACCCCAAAAAATAGTGTTTTAGAAAAAATAATAACTCTCAGGAAGGAACACATAACCAATAACCCCTTACCGAAAGGGCAGGGCATCTCCAGAGGGAGAGGATTCCGTTAAGAAGGCAACGCTAGTGAGGGGGAGACCCCAACGAGGGGCAGCTCGCCGGAGGCCATAGGTTTGGGGAAGTGTATGCTAAAAGAGGGATGTTCGGGGGTTTCGGGTTGCGAAAAGGTTGTATCAGACTATTTGGAGGGATTCTAAAAAGGGGTCTCACAGGTCGGGCAGCCACAAGCTGTCCGGAGGCGCGTTGAGCATGGGTGAGCGTGACAGCAGTTGTGTGGAGGGTGCGACCGGGGCATAGAGGAGGGAGACATGGGTGCTACGGGGAAAACCAATGCACCAGGCAGTGAAACTGGAGGGGCGTGAGAGGCCGGTGCTGGCTGTGGCACAGGAAAATTCGTGAGGGGCTTGGCGTGATCACAGAGGTAGGACGACCTGCAGGTGCTGTGAGGCGAGGCTGTTGGGGGATCTGAGAAGAGGGTGAGTGTGAAGATGAGGGGTGGGGGGTCCGAAGGTCTGTGGGTGAAGAAGGGTGACCGCCGTGTGAAAGAGGGTGAAGGGTGTGCAATTTCATTGGGACACCAGGGGGTATAATGACCCATACTTTACATACATTGTTATTACTTCAAAATTGAAGCACACTTATTACAACATATAACAAAACTATGAAAGGACCATATAGGTATAGTGTCTTTAGTAACTGGGAAACATAAACAACTGGTTCATAAATCATCTACATTTTCTCCCTTTTATTTTATCATATCTACAGCCCCTTTTGGCATATCAAACTTAATATCCTTCTTCCTGGCCTGGGGAAAATAAAACATACAAAAGGATGAGCTCAAATGCTCAGTAAGGGTAAAAAAGGAAATATCATTCATATCATACTCATTAGAACATAACATTTTGAAAATCATAAACTGTAAAAGAGATCATAATATCATAACATGGGATAAATCATAATAGTGAAATGTAATCCCAATAATCATAACTTAAAACATGAAACTTTGTGGCATATACACATAATCATAGAGAATCATTTCATAGTAGTCAAGACTCATTTCCAAGACTATCTTAGAGGACAAAGTCCATTTATGAACCGAGTTAACTCCTCGTTTCAGTCCTATTTAACAGAACTGAATTAACCTTTCATTCCAGCCATGTTTATCTCATGAGATATAAATATTTACCCAATTCATTGGAAGGAGATATAGGTCCCACCCATCTCATAATGAAACCATTCTTATGTGTGCCACAATATCATAAATCATACATCATAGCATACCCCATGTAATAAAAATGGGATTCTTAAACATCGTGCCATCATAACATAATCCATATAAGATAAAAGGACTTAATAAAAATAATTCCATCATAACATAATCAAATCAAAGTAAAAATAGGTATAGAAACAGAACCCTATATTATCATAGATGGAAAATAATTTTGATAAAATTTTTGAACTCCATTCTTAAGGAAAATAGCCTTTCTACTTCAATTTTTTTTCCTTTTTTAAAATGTCATATAATTTTAAACTAAAAGAATTTGATTAAAAATAAACTAGAAAACTTTTAAAGGAAGCTTCATGGAAAAAATGTTCTAAAAGTCCATTCAGGCCATATAAGTTAAAAAACATTCTTCTCGTACTTTGGCCGGAAAAGACAAAACGTACCTCGTACGAAAAATAACAAAAGATTCCTTTCATATCTTTTACTAAAAACTCACAGAAGAGTAAAATTGAATTTAAAAAATTGTAGTATGATAGAAATAACATTACATATTTAGGAAACATCGATGTGGATGATAAATATTCCCCAGTAAATTCTGAAGTATAACAATCTCGGATAAAAATGAGATTGCGAGATTTTCCCTAACCGTAGGTCCGATTTGCTTCGTAAATGTTCGAACCTCTTGTATAATGATTTAAATAATGTTATTGACTTATTCAATAATCTTAATTATTATTATGATATCATTTATGGTCATATTCATAGATTCTTATTAGTAAAATTTCATTGTTACTTGTTATTCGTGTGTTTATTTCTTTTTGTTCTTTTGCATGTTTTGTCGAATAAATTCTTATTCTTATTTTAGGTTATAGATACATAATTTACATAATGGTATTAGTTTAACATATAACATATTTATTCATTCAATTTATTTATATAATCATTAAGCATTGAAGATCATGTAAAACGAGTCGCATCACATCGTGGAGACGGTAGGCCGTATGTACACACGAGCGATGACATCGTTCCCATGATCATGGAATTGTATTGAAGTGTATGTATACTATTTCATAATTAATATCACTTTAAAATAATCATATATTTTTATTATTTACGCCATTATACCCATCTAAGTATGGTGGTGGTGCAAAACAGATTACACCACGGCGTGGAGACGGTATTCCATACGTAAGCACGCGTGGTGATTTTTTTCCGTAAGATGGATAGAAGGTGAAATAGGGTTGTTTCATACATATAATAACATATCAGTATATGATTGATGCTGATGTTATTACTTCATAATGAATCAACAAAATAAGAAGAAGTATAAGAAAAAATAAAGTTGAATGAATCGGTAACGGACATTACCTCTTCTTTGAAGCGCCTCTTCTTAACCTCCTCTTAGGGCACTAAAGATGGTCTTTGAAGAAAACCAGGACCTCTAGAATATTACTAGGGAAGTGGAAGAGATAAATTGGTAGGGTTTGTTCGATCTTTAATGCTCAAAGTGGTGTGAGGAGGAGAGGGAGGAGGTGCCCTTTTATAAGGGAGTAGAGGGGCACCTTAGGAAAAACTTAAAATATTATTTTATGATAAAGACATATTCGGATGTTAATAGCTCTAAATTGATTTATTTCAAATATAAGGTGGGGATGGGTCGAAATCCTCTCATCCAATATAATTTATAAAAGTTTAGGTTACTATTTTAACCTTATCATATAGAATTAACTCTAAGTTAAATAATTTAACTTATACCTTGTCTTCTTTTTTTCTTACACTATATGGTTAATAAATTTACTATAACAAGCCAAACAAACCCCAAGTTGTTTATTATTAATATATATAACCTTATATAAGTCATTTGGCCAAACAATAGTTTTTTATGAAATAAAATAACAATTAATAATATAATATTTATTTTAAAAATCTGTTTTATGTCAATTTTGACACTATTTGGTAACTGATTTTTTGTGAAAATCATAACAGCATGATTAGGTAGAAAAAAGTTAATTAAATCAATACTAACATGTCATATTAACCTAAAAAATTATTGTAATTCATAAAATGTCTCAAATTAAATTTATTTGTCTAATTATAACATCAATTATGTTAATATTTCATTAATAAGGTAATTACTGCATCATTATTGTGACATAAATAAATTAACCTATTTAATATCTAAAAATTATAAATAAAATACCATTATGTATGAAAAAAATTTATATTTCTATTGAATATTTATAGTACAATTTATCTTATGTATAACATTATATTAAAAATTATTTAGTTATTAAACATTGATTTTAACTATTTTGACCTTTCTTTAAATAAAATAATATTAAATGTCTTAATCTAATCCTAGAGGACCTAAATGGTCAAATTTTATTCCTAATGTTGTTTTTGGACTAATTAAACATATCCAATAGAATTAAGACATGTGTTAGGGTAATAATAATATCATTTTTACCCTTAATTACCCTATTTACTTTTAACCGTGGTAAATAAAAGTAAAAAGATACTATTCACCAAAAATTATTTTCATCTCATTGAACCACATTTTTGTCCTTGATATTAACCATGTCTCTTGGATTTTTTAAATTCCACTCACAAAAGATGTAAAATTAAGTTTTATGTAAATTTTCAAATTCTCTTAGGAGGTGGGTAAACGACGGTGAAAAGTTCAATAAACTTTTTATATATCTAAAATTATTATAAAATGACTCCAATGAATTAATTTTCACTTATATAAGTATTATGTATAAATTTTGACATAAAATAAATTTAAATAAAATAAATATTTATTTAAATAAAAAGTCGTTTTTAAATAGTAACACATCGTTTTCACTATTCATCAAAAATTGAATTTTTTCAGAAAAATACCAAAAATACACCATAGTATAATTTCGATATTCCGAATCCAAAAATAAATTCCAATTTGAATAATGAAATTTCAAAAAGTTGGTATTACTATTCATAACGGATAGTTTTAATAATATTTTAATAGCATGTCGGTGTTTAGTGAGACTCGATATTGCCTACAATGAAAGCTATCGAGGAAGATCATGATTGCTTGTATAGGAAGCCAAGCTAGTTTTGTGTGTAGTGAAAGATTCCTTTGATGATGTATATAACATAAATACAAAATATTTCTCATAAAAATCTCGGGTGTAACATTCTACCCCCCTTAAAATGAATTTTTCCCTCGAAATTCGTCACCTTGCCATAAACAGATGAGGATACCTCTCCCTCATCATATCCTCAAGCTCCCATGTAGCTTCTTCTAATTGGTGGTTCCTCTATAAAAATTTCACCAAGCGAGTGGTCTTGTTACATAGGACTTTTTCACTACGATCCAGAAACTCTATCAGATGTTCATCATAAGAAAGATTGTGCTCCAACGGTAAAACTTCTGAGCTGATTACATGTGATGGATTGGGTATGTACATTCTCAGGAGAGATACATGGAACACATCGTGAACATGAGAGAAATTTCGTGGAAGTGCCAATCAGTAAGATACCTTCCCAACACGATCCAGTATTTCGAAAGGACCGATATACCTAGGGCTCAACTTTCACTTCTTTCCAAATCTCATTACTCTCTGCCAAGGAGATATTCGTAAGAATACTTTATCACCCACTTCAAACTCTAGGAATTTTCTTCGGTTATCAGCATAACATTTTTGTCGACTTTGAGCTGATCTTATGTGTTATTGAATTGATTAGACCTTTTCTGCCATCTCATAAAAAAGATAAGGTCCTAATAGCTTTCTTTCCCCAACGTCATCCCAGCAAGTTGGAGTTCGGCATTTCTTTCCATAGATGGCTTTATAAGGATCCATATGAATACTGGAGTGAAATCAATTATTATAAGAAAATTCAATCAAAGGTAGGTGTTGATCCCAACCACCATTGAAATCCATATAGAAAGCTCTTAACATATCTTCTAGAGTTTGAATTGTTCTCTCAGACTGACCGTCTATCTAAGGATGATAAGCAGGGTTGAAACTCAACTCTGTATCTAGAGTATGCTGAAGAATTTGCCAGAACTTCGAGGTAATCCTCGGATCCCGATCAGATATAATGGAAAGTGGTACTACATGAAATATTACAACTTTCATTACATATATCGTGGCAAACTGATCCAGAGAGAAATCCTCTCTAATAACAATGAAGTGTGCCAACTTCGTAAGACGATCAACTATGACCCAGATAGCATTATTGCCTTTGGACATTTTAGGAAGTCCAGTGACAATGTCCATGGTGAGGTTTTCCCATTTCCATTCAGGTATGGGTAATTTTTGTAACATCCCCTTAGACTTCTGTCTCTCAGCTTTAACTTGCTGACAAACCAAGAATCGAGAGACATATTCAGCAACATCTATTTTCATTCCACCCCACCAGAAGTACTCTTTCAGGTCCCTATACATCTTCGTGCTTCCAAGATGAATAGAGAATGAATAACTATGAGCCTCATCCAGCAGCTCCTTCTTTAATTCAGGTATAGGAGTAACCAAAACCCGATTCCAGAACTTTATTATCCCATAACAATCAAGGTAGAATTCAAGACATTTCTCACCTTCTTTTGTAACTCTACATCTTCTTTCTATGCCTCTCTAATCTTCACATGTATAGATGGTTGAACATTCATTTGAGATAGATAAGATTTTTCCCTTTCCATTATAATTCCAAGATCCATTCATTGTAAATCCATAAATATTGGATCTTTTTTGATCCTCATCATGGATAAGCTAGCATGGTCTTGTCGACTTAATGCATCTGCCACCTTGTTTGCTTTCCCAGAGTGATAATTAATTGAGCAGTCTTAATCCATAATAAGCTCCAACCATCATCTTTGGCTCATATTCAAATCCTTTTGTGTGAAAATATACTTTATACTTTTATGATCAGTATAAATATCACACCATTCACCATAAAGATAATGCCTCCAAATCTTTAATGAAAATATTACCGCAGCTAACTCCTAATCATGAGTTGGGTAATTTTGCTCATAGATTTTTTCTGTCTTGAGGCATAAGCTCTCACCATATCATTTTTCATGAGAACACACCCCAGCCGCTTCTTGGATGAATCACTATAGATCACAAACCATTCTCCACTACAAGGAGGTGTGAGCACATGTGCACTGGATAACCTTCTTTTTATCTCCTTGAAATTCTCTTCACATACCTCTGTCCAAACAAACTTAACTCTTTTCCGATTCAACCTGGTGATTGGATTATATTATCGTGAAAAATAGTTCACAAAACGTCGATAATATCCAGAAAAACCAAGAAAACTTCAGATTTCAGTTATTGTTGTTGGTCTCGACCATCTTTCGATAACCTCTAGTTTTGCTGGATCCATAGATATCCTATCTTTTGAGATTATGTGACCCAAAAATGAAACTTTTTGAAGCCAAAATTCACATATGGTAAATTTTGGATAAAGCTTCTCGTTTCTCAGGGTCTTCAATAAAATTATCAAGTGATCTTCATGGTCTTCCTTGCTCTTTGAAAGACAAGAATATCGTCTACAAAGACTACCACAAACTGATCAAGATAGTCTCGAAAGACTCTATTCATCAGATCCATGAAGATAGCGGGGGAATTTGTAAGACCAAATGGCATCACTATAAATTCATAGTGTCCATACCTTGTACACAAATCCGTCATTTGGGTATCCTCCATTTTGACCCTTAATTGATGATACCTTGAACGAAGATCAATCTTTGAAAAGTATTGAACTCCGCGTAGTTGGTCAAATAAGTCATCAATGTGTTGGAGAGGATATTTGTTCTTGATAGTGATCTTGTTAAGTTCTCAATAATCAATGAAGAGTATCATTGATCCATCTTTCTTCTTAAAAAACAGAATAGGTGCTCTCCAAGGTGACTCACTAGGGAATTTGAATCCCTTATCAAGATTCTCTTGGAGTTGCTTCTTCAATTGCTGTAACTCAATTGGGTCCACTCTATAAGGTGTCATTGAAATAGGCAAAGCACTCGGTACGAGTTCTATTGAAAACTCAACTTCACGATCTGGTGGAAGACCTGGGAATTCCTCCGGAAAGACATCATAAAACTCCCATACAATGGGCATATTCTTAATTGTGAGTTTCTCACCAACCGTATTTGATAAATAACCTTCATTTAGTAGAATCAAGACCCATAAGATGCAAGAAATTTCCACTGGAAGGTTATGTTCATCCTAGCATCAATAGAGGATCATAGATTGATCTGGAATATGAAATGTGACTTCCCTTATTTGGAAATTGATATGAGCTCCATATAAAGAAATCCAATCCATGCCAAGAATCACATCAAATTCCATTATAGTTAAGATCACAAGATTTGTAGGAAGCACTTTCCCATAAACTTCAATCGGAGAAGAATTATAATCATTTGATGTGACTGTTGTGCCATTAGGGGTTGTCACAGCTAACTCAACATCTAATTGTTGAAGGAATAAGACGATACCCTTAGAAAATTCTTTAGAAATAAAAGAGTGGGTGGATCCTGAATCAAATAAAACATTTTCTACTTTATAGTGGATGGTAAGTGTACCTTTCAGCACTTCGTTATTATACTCCACATCGCTGATAGAAATTACATGTGAATTTCCTTTTCCTTTAGCCTTAAGAGGTTTTTGACATCGATCTTCATCAACAACCCTTTGATTAGGGCATTTATTAGCATAATTCCCCATTTCCATGCACTTGTAACATTGAAGTGTGGAAGGTGCACTCTGTGTAGCCTTTTCTTTGTTCACATCACTAGAAATCTTCTTCCCCTCATCGCGGCATTCAAATGAATGATGGCCTTCTTTTCCACATTTGAAACATTTACTTGTCCCTTTAAGACAACTCCCTCCATGTTTATTTCCACACTTTGAGCAGAAGGGAAAACTCGTCTTTTTTTTAGTGTGCTCTTTATATTTTCCTTTGAATTGCATTTTCCTCTTCTTATCATATGCATATGACTGATGGATTACTTCAATCTCCATCTCAACCTTGAGAGCACATCTAACTATTTACTCAAAGCTATTGAAGTCCCTTATTCATAACGCCCATCGAAGACTTGGTTTTAATCCACTAAAGATTCGATTGATCTTACTCTTAGGTCGGATAATAATACCGGAAGTGTACCTAGCAAGTCTTGTAAAATTTTCTTCGTAGGTACCATCAGATTCCTCATCCTTTTGCTTTAGTTCAAGAAACTCCTTCTCCATCTTTGTTCAAGGAATACGACGGAAGTACTTATTGAAAAATAAGTTCTTGAACTCATCCCATTCCATGGACTCAATTTCATCCCTTTTCCTCGTATTATTGATAAGATTCCACCATTGATTAGATTCACCCTCCAAACAATATAATGCTAAGATGACTTTATCATGTTTAAAACATTGAAGAACTGAAAATATCTTATCAGTGGTACTGATCCACTGTTCATCCACTAATGGATCAGTAGACCCACTGAATGAGGGTGTACGCTGCCTCATGAAGGATTCAATAGAATGTTGCTCCTTCCTTTGCTCGTTTGGAAGTCCTGCACGATTCATAGCTTCAGAAAGTTATGTGAGCATGGATAAAAGATTTTTCATTCCATATCCCATAACTTTTGGTTGCTCAGGGGGACAATCATTGCATTTCCCATCGTATTCTGCATTTACATGGTTCCTTCGGGTTCCAGCCATTGACTAAAACCAAGAAGTATAGTGTGTGAACCACTAATTATAATAGGAAAACCACATAATCAAGAATAAAATTTCACACTTAAGGTCTTATCATAGGTTGTTCATGGACATTATTAAAACACTAAGATTGTGTTCTATGCTTAGACATTTCTTTAGGGTTCTTACTAAGGCTTTCACATCCTAGTTTCAAAAGGTTGACTATACCTTTCCTCTGATACCAACTATAATGAACCATACTTTTCATACATTGTTATTACTTCATAATTGAAGCACACTTATTACAACATATAACAAAACCATGAAAAGATCGTATAGGTTTAGTGTCTTTAGAAACTGGGAAACATAAACAACTGCTTCATAAATCATCTACATTGTCTCCATTTAATTTTATCATATCTAGAGTCCCTTTTGGCATATCTTACTTAATATCCTTCTTCCTGGCCTGGGGAAAAGAAAACATACAAAAGGGTGACCTCAAATGCTCAGTAAGGGTAAAAAAAGAAATATCATTCATATCAAACTCATAAGAACGTAACATTTTGAAAATATTAACCTGCAAAAGAGATCATAATATCATAACATGAGATAAATCATAATAGTGAAATGTAATCCCAATAATCATAAATAAAAACATAAAACTTTATGGCATACACACATAATCATATAGAATCATTTCATAGTAGTCGAGACTCATTGCCAAGACTATCTTATCAGACAAAGTCCATTTCTGAATGGAGTTCACTCCACATTTCAGTCCTGTTTCACTGAACTGGATTAACATTCCGTTCCAGCCATGTCTATCTCATGTGATATAAATCTATACCCAATTCATTGGAGGTAGATATAGGTCCCAACCATCTCATAATGAAACCATTATTATGTGTGCGACAAAATCATAAATCATACAACATAGCATAACCCATGTAATAAAAATTGGATTCTTAATCATCGTGTCGTCATAACATAATCCATATAAGATAAATGGACTTCATAAAAATAATTTCATCAAAACATAATCAAGTAAATGTAAAAATAGGGATATAAACAGAACCCTATATTATCTTACATGGAAAATAATTTTGATAAAATGCTCGAACTCCATTCTTGGGGAAAATATCCTTTCTACTACAAATACATTTTTCCTTTTTTAAAATGTCATATAATTTTAAACTAAAAGAAGTTGGTTAAAAATAAACTTGAAAACTTGTAAAGTAATATTCATGGAAATATTGTTCTAAAAGCCCATTCAGGCCGTATAAGTTAAAAAAAACATTCTTCTCATACTTTGGCCAGAAAAGTCAAAAAGTACCTCGTACGAAAAACGACAAAAGATTCCTTTCATATCTTTTTCTAAAAACTCATAAAAGGGTAAAATTGGGTTTAAAAAATTTTAGGAGGATAGAAATAATATTATAAATTGAGGAAACATGGATGTGGATGATAAATATTCCCCAGTAAATTCTAATGTATAAACAATCTCGGATAAAAATGAGTTTACGAGATTTTCCCTTACCATAGGTCCGATTTTCTTCGTACATGTCTGAACCTCCTATATAATCATTTAAATAATTTTATTGAGTTATTTGATAATCCTAATCATTATTATGATATCATATATGGTTTATTCTTAGCTTCTTATTAGTAATATTTCATTGTTACCTTTTATTCTTGTGTTTATTGCCTTTTGTTCTTATGCGTATTTTGTCGAATAAATGTTTAATCTTCTTTTAGGTTATAGATACCTCATTTCTAGAATTTTATTAGTGTAATATATATCATATTTATTCATCCAATTAATTTATATAATCATTATGCATTGAAGATCATGTAAACCGAGTCGCATCACATCGTGGAGACGGTAGGCCATAAGTAGGCACGAGCGATGATATCATTCCCATGATCGTGGAATTGTATTGAAGTGTATGTATACTATTTCAGAATTAATATCACATTAAAATAATCATATATAGTTATTATTTACACCATTATACCCATCCAAGTATGGTGGTGGTGGAAAACAGATTACACCACGGTGTGGAGACGTTATTCTGTACATACGCACGCACGGTGATTTTGTTTTCCGTAGGATGGATAGAAGGTGAAATAGGGTTGTTTCATACTTATAATAAAATATTAGTATCTGAGTGATACCGATGTTATTACTTCATAATGAATCAACTAAAGAAGAAGAAATATAAGAAGAAATAAAGTTGAAAGAATCATTAGCGGACATTACCTCTTCTTTGAAGCGCCTCTTCTTAACCTCCTCTTAGGGCACTAAAGATGGTATTTGAAGGAGACCCGAACCTCTATAATATTACTAGGAAAGTGGAGGAGAGAAATTTTCAGGGTTTGGCCGAGCATGAAGGCTCAATGTGGTGTGAGGAGGAGAGAGAGGAGGTGCTCTTTTATAAGGGAGGATAGGGGCACCTTAGGAAAAACATAAAATGTTATTTTATTATAAAGTCATATTCTGTTTTTAATAGCTCCAAATTGATTTATTTATAAGCTAAGGTGGGGATGGGTCTAAATCCTCTATTATAATATATTTTATACAAGTTTAGTTTACTATTTAACCTTATCATTTAGATTTAACTTTAAGTTAAATAATTTAACTTTTACTATGTCTTCTTATTTTCTTACACTATATGGTTAATAAAAATACAATAACAAGCCAAAACGAACCCCAAGTTGTTTATTATTAATATATATAACCATATATAATAAATTTTGATGATCCTTATATTTTTTGGAATAAAATAACAATTAATAATATAATATATGATTTAAAAACTATTTTATGTCAATTTTGACAGTATTTGGTTATGGATTTTTGTGAAAATCATAACAGCATGATTAGTTCTAAAAAATTTTATTAAATCAATACTAACATGTCATATTAACCATGAAAATTAGTGTAATTCCTAAAAAGTATCAAATTTCGTTTATTTGTATATTTATAACATAAATTATGTTAATATTTCATTAATAAATTAATTACTGCATCATTATTGTGTCATAAATAAATTAACATATTTAATGTCTAAAAATTATAAATAAAATACCATTATGTAGTAAATATTTATAGCTTTCTAGTGAATATTTATAGTCGAATTTATTTTATGCATAACCATATATTAAATATGATTTAGTTATTAAACTTTTATTTTAACTATTTTAACCCTTCTTTAAATAAAATAATATTAAATGTCCTAATCTAATCCAAGTGGACCTAAATGGTCATATTTTATTCCTAAGGTTTTTTTCGGTCGAATTACACTTATCCAATAAAATTAGGACATGTGTTAGTGTAATAATAATATCATTTTACCCTTAATTACCCTATTTAATTTTAACCGTGGTAAATAAAAGTAAAAAGTTACTATTCACCAAAAATTATTTTCATCTCATTGAACCACATTTTAGTCCTTGATATTAATTGTTTCTCTCCGATTTTCGAAATTCCACTCACAGAAGCAGTAAAATTATGTTTTATGTAAATTTTCAAGTTCTCCTAGGAGGTGGCTAAAAGACGGTGAAAAGTTCAATAAAATTTTTATATATCTAAAATTATTATAAAGTTACTCCAATGAATTACATTGAACATATATAAGTATTATGTATCAATTTTTACCTAAAATAAATTTAAATAAAATAAATAATTATTTAAATAAAATGTTGGTTTTTAAATAGTAACACAGTGTTTTCACGATTCATCAAAAATTGAATGTTTTCAGAAAAATAGCAAAAATTCACCCTTGGATAATTTCAATATTCTGAATCCAAAAATGAAATCCATTTTTAAAAATGAAATTTCAAAAAGTGGGTATTACTATTCATAACGGCTTGTTTTAATAATATTTTAATAGCATATCGTTGTTTAGTGAAACTCAGTATTGCATACAACGCAAGCTATCGAGGAAGGTCGCGATTGCGTGTATAGAAAGCCAAGATAGTGTTGGGTGTAGTGAAAGATTCCTTTGATGATGTATATAACATAAAAACAACAAATTTATCATAAAAATCTCATGTGTAACAGGGGGTGACAGTTGTTGTAGCATGAGGTGGGGGAGGCAGAGCAACCGAAGCACGTGGTTCTTGTTTGCGCCAAGGGAAAAGGGGTAACAGGGTGGCATCCTGCTTAGGGAGAAATAGAGGAGAATGATAGGGGGTGGTGGTGTGAGAGAGAAAAAAGGAGATAGAGAGAGGCACTAGGGTTAGGAGTAAAATAGAATAAAAAGAATAAAAATAAAAAAATCAATCAATCAATCAAAACAAACGAAAAAAATAAAATAAACAATGATATATAATAAAAATGTTACACATAAAAATAATTAGAAGAACACTAACAATAACGATGATAATAAATTTAATCTATAATAATAATTATAATAATAATAATAATAATAAATTAAATATTTACAAAAGAAACTGGAAAAATAATAATAATAACAATTATAAAATTAAGATCAATAATAAAAATCTTAAACAACACAATAAATCACGTACATGTCCCAATTTAAATTTCTAAAGTAATGCAGTCGTTCCATTACATGGGAGAAGCCACATGATTTTTCCAAAATGCACCCTTCCCGTGCGCCCAACTACATCAACTCAAAAACATGCAAATGTTTTTGACAAGACTCTAAAATATATTTTGGGATTTAACCTGAACCTCAAAAAAAATTAAAATCCAAAGAAAATGATAAAATAAAATAACAGATAGTTCCTCTGTGACAATTTTTCCCATTATAACTCTTTCCACCCTCAGAAAGCCACAACAATATCATGACCCAAAAATAAAACTTCTTATGTGTCACCCACTTTGAAAAGTTTATGTGCCTCCAGCTGACCAATCCATGTAGACACCGAAGACCCCTGACATGAAACTTATCCTTAAAACGAAAACACTTTAAACACCACCAAATAGATTCCCAAACCATCCATTTCAACCAAGGAATAAACTAATGTAAATTACCTCTGAGACTTATCCCTATAATCAAAGTCCAACTGAACCATTGGGTATACTCCAATCTTGACGTTTACCCAAGTGGAAGAACTTAAATTTAAGTGGTTCCACACCAGACCACTTGACACCAAACAATAACTGAACTAAAACTATGATACTGACATGGAAAGTCCCGAACGGAATCTCCACCCTAAATATTTGCCTAACTCTAAATTAATTTAACTGTTACTTTATGAGACACAATGTGGGTCTCCCAACCATAAAAGTCACTAGATTAACTGAACTTGAAAACTTTCCGCACTGACCAAAAACCCCCACCACGAAGGGGAACATTGGAAGGGCTGAACTGGTAGAGAAACAATACTACCACCATTAATATATAAACCACATTGCACCATCAGAATAGAAATAACCATTCTACACTAGGGAAAAAGGTTAAACCAAATCCCTTTTCACCATTGGGGTTCTCCGGACTACACGACAGGTTCTCTCTGGGACCTATGGTTGAAGCACCGATGATAGAAGCATCTCCTTCCGCTCAGTCATGCTTCAAAAGTCCCCAAACATAACTCACAACCCAAAATTTCACCAAAACAACATCCAAAAACAATTTTTTCAAATAGTTTCATCCAAAACTTTTCATACAATTGAATTAAAAAATCACTGCAAAATGCCACAAGAGACGATTACTACATCAAAGAAACACTACAAAGAGGAAACCACAAACTAGTCCCCATACATTTCCATACTCTTGCTGATGGGCCGTGATGACCTTCGATGAGTTAGGAATATATTCAGCACAATTCTTGGAAACACCATGATAGAATCGCTGCATGTTACATAGACATGCACAGGATTTGTAGGGTCATAGATCACATGGACATGTCAACCTCTTATGACCCTGCCTACCACACTAGTGATAGATCACAACATTGCGCTGTGAAGAAGAAGACTAAAGGCTTAAAAGCTTCTTAATTCTTCAATTAGAGCCACTCACATCATGTTTCTTCTCATTCTATCTATCTCCATTATATGCACTCATTTCCAATGCTGGGGGAGGATTTGACACCTCAAATCCTCCTGCTAGCTCTACATTATCATGAAAGGCTTTCCCAACAACATCTGAGAAGGAGGTTAGGTTGAGCTCTTCCACATTCGATCGCATTATAGGTCAGAGTCCAGAATCAAATTTTCAAGCCTTCCTGGGATTGTTTGCAACAAACGATTTTTTATAAAGAACTAGTTCTATGAAACATTGATTGAATTATAGTACTGAATCAGCACCCTTCTCAAGACAACACAACTTCATCCTCTTCCTTAGCTTCGTCAACTCTGAGAAGTATTTTTGGATGAACGATGAAATGAAGAATTACAAAATGAGATCTTCTTGAGGCTTTCTTCGATACAAGGACTTAAACCATTTCTAGGTGTGACATTCATGCATAATTGTAGACAACATCACCTTCAATTACTTAGTAATCACAATGAATCTGATGTTCCTCTTTATCTTCTGCAACCACTCCTCTTCTTCAATAGGCTCTACTTTTCCATGAAAGGGAGTAGGGTTCAATTATTGAAACTCAAGGATGTAATCTATGAGACGATCAACTGGAAGACTTTCTAAGGATGCACCATGCGAAGCTGCACCTTGGGAATCCATCAAAACATCTTGGTGGAGAACACTAAGGAACATGAAAATAAGGAACAAGATCCAAACATGGTCATTGACATTTCAAATTCATCCCATCACAATTTCCAAAATAAAACTCTAAAAAACAATTCTTATAATCAAATAAGACACAAAATATTCCCTAGAGGAAACTAGTGTCCATGGGTGACTTGGACATGTGGTTGGTGGCCATACTCCAGTCACACCACTTTCTTAAGGAGTACTCTAGGAAGATTTCCCTAGCTCCACATGGCTTGCTAAAATATGAGAGCTCACAGAGGTCACTTTCTTGGCTTCCATTTCATTTCCCAACATAAAACAATTCAAAAGAACCAAAAGACACAATAAACCCAAACATCCCATGGTAACCAGACGTTCAGAAATGGCAAGGGTCAATGACGTCCTTCTCATCCTTATACCCAGAATCCCGACAATTCTACTCCTTCAACCATGAAAACCCTAAATAACTATGGGCATTGTGATAAACAATATCTGATCAAAATCCAACCATCCTCTGATACCATTTTGTGATGAACCAACCCAGGTCAACCCTAAACCGATCACCCAAGCTGGTCCGCGACGTGTCCCGAGAGGCATTCCCAATCCTCTCGAGCTGGCGACAAGTTCAAGGGCATCAATATAGGGAAATTTGGAATGATTTCACCCAGTGAAAATATATAAAGCAGCAGAAATAAAATAGAACAATGCAAGGTAAATAAGCAACTCGATAATAATTAATAACCAACAACAACCAACTAACCTGAACACGACCAAAACTCATCATGGCTCTGATGGTCGCTCACTAAACTACAACTAACTCTCACCTATGGAAAAAAATCTCTAGTCGAACCTACAACTGAATCTAAAAACATGAAAACACTATAAGGGTGAGTTATAAAACTCAAAAGGTGCACCCAACAAACTATTCCCAATGAACTACCAATAAATAATGAATTTATTAATTCCAGGTTTGAACTAAATTATATAAAATATGAGTTTCCACACACACAATTTCATTTCTAAAACCAGTAACAGACCTTTCAATTTTTAATATAAGAACATGTTTATTGTTGGAAAAGAATAAGTACATAGCATTTTAAAACATTTTGGAGAACTATTTAGAAATCCAAACATCGTTTATTAGCCAAAAGGAGAAAAACCCATAAAAAACAACACACACCAAGGGAAAGGGAAAAAATGGAACACATGGGCCATCAACCAAACTAGACCTCTGAATCATCCTCCACATAAAAATAAACACTAAAGACAACATGGTTCGAACCTTGGATCTCGTGAACAATCCAGAACATACTATACATGTGACTCATCCTGAAGGCATTACTACTCTTAATGACGTCATAACGCCCTAATGCCTGACCGTCACCCTACTTGGCCTGGTTGAGGGGTCCAATCCCATAAAAATAATAACAAAATAACTCTCTTCTATGGGCCACTAGAAAGTGCGTAATCTAACTAGTGCAGAAATCATTCTCAGAAGATTCGCATACTATGCAAGGTTCCCATGTCAACAACTATAATAACAAGGAAACGTTTGAGTCAAAAAAATTGATCAAGTAGCACAAACATCACACACAACTCATTCCATCCACTTACACCAAAGATCACCCATGAGTCATCCCAAAGAGAGTTTTCAAAAAACAATTATTTTATTACAGTGTCAAATGGGTCTCCACCAATTTTAACAAAAATCGTTATTTCTCTAGATAACCAAAACACTTATTCATGCATCAAAAGAAATTATTAATCAATAATCCATAATTGCATTTGACATTCCATGAATTGTGTTTAAAGTCCAAATAGGCATTCATTCACTACAGTGTGTACGTTCATCATGAAAATATTTCAATCGTCGTGTATAAAATAAACAGCTATTTTTACAACAAATAATCATTTAAAATTTAATTGTATTATATTATTTACAATTTATTAATATTACTAAATATCATGAAATTAATAAATAATGAATTTTGAGTCGAGTGGAGTGGGGGGAGCTAGCTCGGCTCGCTGTCCCAACATAATGACGCGACATGCCTCGTGCAGGTATACAAGCAAGCGCAAGCTGATGACCTCAATATCATAGAGTTACCTCGCAAGCGCACTGCAACAAATGAAAAATAACTAAAATTACACAAACATGGTCTTAAAAAAATTCAAACGAAATAACAATGCAAAAGAACCATCTCGGCACATTTTCAAAAAAACAACTCACACCATCCACTCTATTTACTAAATCATTTTAAATTTTATAAAACAATTTTCAAAAATAATCCCACAACATTACACACCCAAAAACCCCTTAAAAATCACTTTTTTGATCAACCACTGATCTCCATCATACCCGAACATAAAACACAGGAATTTCACATTCAAATAAACTAATTTTACAACCTAATAAAAATACTTCACACGCCTAAAATCCATTTTGAAAACATACACACGTCGCTTCTGGGATTGTAATCCAAAGGTCCACTCAAGGAAGATCAATTAACAAGTTCAACAACAATTTTATACATATAATCCAAACCATGTTTTAAGAAAAAGAATTACCAAGTGCTTGAAAAACCAACCGGTGAATTTTTTTAAATAAAAAGGGTGTGCACTATAAAATAATTTACACTAAATGATCAGTGCAACATAACCCAAACACCGTAAATCACCATGATTGACTATAAAAAATATACGAAATCACTAAATAATAACTAAGGGTAGTGAGAAAAAAAGACTAAGTGAAATCTTAAATTTAATGGTGATGTGAAAAGGGTTCATAACTCAACTCCAATACGAGATGAAGAGGCACGCCCAAAACCGATGCACGATCTCACTTGCAACTCAACTGCACAGTCTGGAAACATAATTAAACCCTACGCAACAATATTGAACCCCTAAACATAAGTTTTTAGCAAAAATAATTACTCTCCTCAAGGAAGACATAACCAAGAACCCCTTAGCCAAATGGTAAGGCGTATCCGGGGGGAGAGGACGCCATCAAGGTCGCAACGCCAGCGAGGGGGTGATGCCGGCGAGGGGTAGCTCGCAGGAGGCTGTAGGTCTGGGGTAGTACGTGCTGAAAATGATATGTTCGGGGGATTCAGGTCGGCCAAAGGTGGTCTTGGACTATTTTGAGGGTTTCCGGAAGGGGGTCTCGCAGGTCGGGCGGCCACAAGCTGGCCAGAGGCGTTGAGTAGGGGTGAGCATGACGACGGGTGTGCAGAGGGTGTGTCCGGGGCAAGGAGGAGGGAGACAGGAGCACTACAGGGAAAACTGGGGCCCCTGGCAGCGAAGAAGGAGGGGTGCATGGAGGCAAGTGATGGTTGGGGCATAGGCCTCACTGCGAGGGGCTTGGGGTGAACGTAGGGGTGGGCGGACCTGTAGGTGGCATGAGGCAAGGCTCTCGGGGGATGCCTGTAGAGGTTGACCGCAGAGAATGGGGGCTGGTCGGCACGTCCGTGGGTGCAGAAGGGTGCACGCCGTGTGAAGGATGGTGAAGTGCGCACTATGTATATGGGACAAAAGGGGGAGACAGTTGCTGTAGCGTGAGGTGGGGGAGGCGGACTGACCGAAGAACAGGGTTCCTGTTTTTGCTGAGGGAAAAGGGTTAACAGGGGGGCATCCCACTCGGGAGGAAGGATAGGGGTTTTTTTTTATATGCAATTTTTCAAAAAAAAAATTTGAAAATACATCTAGGTTAAAAAAAATTATTTTTTTACCCCCCAAAGGCGGCACCTGGTGTGCCGCCTTTGGGGAATTTTCCGGCCAGGGCAAGGCAGCACCGGGTGTGCCGCCTTTGCCCAAAAAATAACCGCAAAGGCGGCACACCAGGTGCCGCCTTTGCCTAAATAATTTTTTTAAAATTTTTTTTTTTATTTTTTGTTTTGTTTTGTTTTATATATATATATAACAAAACTTTTCAGCAGAATTTTTCTGCTATTTAATATCCAGCGGTTCTGCCATTACAGCAGTCTGGATTCTGACTGATACCCTCACCCAGGACTCCCTTTTATAAGGGGGTTTCCCCTGAAAACAATACTGTATTTCGGATGTGGGATTCTGGTTCTCCTTTTCCTGCACAGTACATTCTTCGTTTCTGATGTGTGATTCTGTTTCAAGTACGCGACTTTGAAAGACTATAAAAGTTAAACTATAAGACCAATACAAATGAAACATTAAACACTGATTAAACATATAAGAAATAGTTGAAAACAAAAATAATTTCATAAAAAATGTTGATACGGATTAATTTATATGCTTTCAAAACCACCTACTTGAAACTTAAACATATTTGAAGTACGTGACTTTGAAAGCTTATAAAAGATAAATTATAAGACCAATACAAATGAAACTTTAAACATTGATTAAACATATAATAAATAGTTGAAAACAAAAATAATTTCATAAAAAATGTTCACCAAAAACAATTTATAAGCTTTCAAATCCATCAATATGAAACTTAAAAATGTTTCAAATTCCCGACTTTGAAAGACTATAAAACATAAACAATAAGACCAATAGAAATGAAACATTAAACATTGATTAAAAATATAAGAAATAGTTGAAAACAACAAAAACTTCCTAAAAAATTTCCGTAAAAATTAATTTATAATATTTCAAAACAATCTCCTTGAAACTTAAAAAAAATCATGTACATGATATGAGTATGATGGGTGGCCTTAAATTATATTCCACTTCATAAAAATGGGTAATGTTTTTACCTCATGAGAAATCACTTACAGTGCATGGGAGGTTATCCTAAGCACTCTATGTTATATTTTTTTAGTGGTTATCCTTGACTTAGAATTGTGATTCCATGTTTTATTTTTTATTGCATTCCAATGTTGCCTTGATATTATTATATTATATAATAATTTGAGGTTTATTTTTACGAATCACATCAATTTTATATCACCTTGTTATGTCTCTCTACTCACATGTATTAATTTCATAATTTTATTCTTTGATTATTTCTTTACAAGGATTTATAATTCACCCCTTATGTACATCCCCAGGTTATCCTATGCAGTATTATAAGATCAGTGGATTTTAAGGGCATGTTATGGAGTTTTAAATAATTTTTTTGTATTCTTATTTTAGGTTATTATTCTATGTAACTAATTACCTAAGGACACATGGAATAATTTTATTTTGTGATTATATTAAGTGTATATTTTTTGAAAGAAATCATGAAATAGGGGGAATTAAATATATGGGCTGTCATTTTTTCCTGGGTCTCATACCAATGAAAACTATTGTACTCAATTACTATCTTCCATGGATATACAACACATTGAAGGTACCCTCACCACTATATTTTTATGATTAGGGTAATTCCAATTACATGGATGGTAACACAAGTCTTCCAAGTTCAATAAGGGTTTTTCGAGAAGAAATTTACATTATTATAAGGAATGGGAAGTATTTTATGTATACATTTATCAATATATGGATACCCATGATTAATTCAGCAATAGGTTTCATAGGTAACTTTTAAAAAGGTCAGTATGACTCGTAGAGTGAATTGATTAGTCTTAATCAGGTGATGGGTCTGGCATATAACTATATTTCCCATCAATTCATCAGTAGATATCATATGAAAAAATATGTTGGTATTTGGTGTATTCTTCTTCTAATAATACTAATGTGGCCTAGCGTTAAGCCTTAACAACAAGAATTTCATTTCTAGAAATATACATTCCATCAGTATGAGATAATTGATTATTTTATTCCATGTTATTGTTTATAATCATGACCATATAATTCCCTCAATTTTAGCATATTATGACTTCATTTTTTAATTTATACTTTACATATCACTTATTCTATGTTTATGTTATGTAAGGTTCCCATATATGCTACTCTGTAATGAGATTTTGATCACACATGTAATTTTTTCCTTTCTCAGGAATCATTGAGGAGGAATATGTGATATTTTCTGGGATATGATTGAAGGGATTTTCATGATCTCATAATATGTTCATTTTGTATATTTTATTTTAATATGTATTGTATATCTATATATGGTCTTCCCAGACTACTAAATTGTTCTTTCCATTGGGGACTCTTTTACTTTATATCAATAATGTAATATAACTATTGACTATAGGTTTATGGATTATAAGATGTTATAATTGGTATTTGAGTAACATTATTAGTAACATTTAGAAATCGATTTAGAGGAACCAATATAGATATAAATATTTCAATGAAAAACACTCAAGATTTCTAGAAAACACTCTATAATTCATAATTAGAATTATATTTTACATTTATATTTTATTAGCTAATAATATATATGTCATTATAAAAATATGGATACCAAGTGGAGGAATGGGAACCATATAAAAATTCTTTGTCAATGTAGGGATATTCCCCATAAACAATTTAACATATATATTTTGCAGAAAAACCTATTCATAACTATATTAGGGATTTTAACCCTTGTTATGAAAAATAAACCCACCTATATAGAGAGACCTATTGATCTACAACATTGTGTAACTATAATGGATATCTTCATGCAGTAATAACCTCTAACATTCAGTGAAATTTCTAATCCATTTGTAGATGAAAAATGCATAATGTCCCTATAGAAAATAATTTTCAATTTAGGAATTAGTTAAAAGGAAAAAGTCATCATGGTGGTTCACCATATGAATGGATATGTGGAACAATGGAAGTAATTAATTCAAAACAATAAGGAATATGATATATAAAGATCCCATTAATATGAATTTTTTTTCCAATAAGGATGAATGACTTGTTAGTAGATTATTTTGATATGTGAGGCATAATTGTGATGACTTTTGATGTGATATTATGTTAAAAAAATTGTGGAAATGGTGACACGTTGTTTACAATAATAGAAAAGGAAGTGAAGGAAATATAATATTTTATTATTTCATGAGGGATTAAAATATGTTCATGTGAGATGAATTTATATTTTACATAAATAATAATTTAGGAGATGAAATGGATAACTATTTGTTTGATTTTACTCAAAAAAATTATCCTACCACTAGCTAGCCAAGGGAAGAGTCTACCACTACCTAGGTGGGAAAGTAATTAAACCTTAGCCAAACAATAAGTGGTATGATGTGCTCCTAGATGAGAAAGGGTGGTTGTGAAAATAGAGACACATGAGAGAATAGTGGATCCATATTTTATGGTGGAGTGCCTGCAAAGAAAGTTTCCATGGTTTAGTGCTATATTGTATTATAGAGAGGACCCTAATACACACATATTCCAATTCTACAGAATGTGTTTACTTATTAAGCAGTGCCAAGATGGTTCAAAATCTGACATGTGATCCGGAATTTTGTGTAATATTAATCCTCATTAAAATTTATGGGTAAAAATTTGAATAAAAGTTCTGTATGATCAAGAATCATAATCATGATATATTTTATTAATTCAAAAGTTTTGTTATTATCAAAATCATATTAATATGGATAAAATCATAATAAAAATACTAATATGATTTTTTGCATTCAATTATATGTGTGGTGGAAATATAAAAACTTTTAAAAAAAAAGAAATACAATTTCATACAAAACAAATAATGACTTTCAAAGCCATTAAAAGAATAATGTCTTTTAACCTTAAGAGAATCGTATTCTATAACCAAAAAATAAAGGTGTCCCTTATTTTATAATTATAAGAAAATCTATATTCACTTAAAAAAGAAATACCTCGATATAATGAATGAAATGAATCTATCTTCCTATCCAAAAAATCCATAGATACAATGATCCGATTATCTATCTACCTAGCCCCAATATCCCTCAAACTGATGGATCGGATTACCTATTCAAGTAGATTGTTTTGAAATATTATAAATTAATTTTTACAGAAATTTTTTAGGAAGTTTTTGTTGTTTTCAACTATTTCTTATATTTTTAATCAATGTTTAATGTTTCATTTCTATTGGTCTTATAGTTTATGTTTTATAGTCTTTCAAAGTCGGAAATTTGAAACATTTTTAAGTTTCATGTTGATGGTTTTGAAAGCTTATAAATTGTTTTTGGTGAACATTTTTTATGAAATTATTTTTGTTTTCAACTATTTATTATATTTTTAATCAATGTTTAAAGTTTCATTTGTCTTGGTCTTATAATTTATCTTTTATAAGCTTTCAAAGTCACGTACTTCAAATATGTTTAAGTTTCAAGTAGGTGGTTTTGAAAGCTTATAAATTAATCCGTATCAACATTTTTTATGAAATTATTTTTGTTTTCAACTATTTCTTATATGTTTAATCAGTGTTTAAAGTTACATTTGTATTGGTCTTATAGTTTAACTTTTATAGTCTTTCAAAGTCGCGTACTTGAAACAGAATCACACATCAGAAACGCAGAATGTACTGTGCAGGAAAAGGAGAACCAGAATCCCACATCGGAAATGCAGTATTGTTTTCAGGGCAAACCCCCTTATAAAAGGGAGTCCGTATCAACATTTTTTATGAAATTATTTTTGTTTTCAACTATTTCTTATATGTTTAATCAGTGTTTAAAGTTTCATTTGTATTGGTCTTATAGTTTAACTTTTATAGTCTTTCAAAGTCGCGTACTTGAAACAGAATCACACATCAGAAACGCAGAATGTACTGTGCAGGAAAAGGAGAACCAGAATCCCACATCGGAAATGCAGTATTGTTTTCAGGGCAAACCCCCTTATAAAAGGGAGTCCTGGGTGAGGGTATCAGTCAGAATCCAGACTGCTGTAATAATACTCATGAAAATAATATGAAGAATTCTAATAATATTAATGATAAAAACATTAATCTATAATAATAATAATAAAATAATAATAATAAAAATAATAAATTTAATAATTACAAATGAAAAATAAAAATAATTATAAAAAAAAATTATAAAATTTTGAACAACAACAACAATTTTAAACAGCACAATAAATCACGAACATTACCCAATTTAAATTTTTGAAGTCAGGCGGACTGTGTCATTACCTGGGAGAAGCCATGCGGGGTTCCAAAACACGCTATATCTATGCACCATGCTACATCAACTCAAAAACTCACAATGATTTTTTACAGGACTTAAAAATATCATTCGGGATTTAACCCGAACCTCAAAAAAAATTAAAAGCCAAAGAAAATGATAAAATAAAATAATAGATAGGCCAGGTGTGAAAATTTTTCTAAGAATGTTTGGATGATTGTTCTTACTACGCTAAATACTACTTTCTTCCGAATATATCTATGAAATTATCCAAATTCCCACTAACGGTTTCATTTATAACCTTATAAGTTTATGCAGGTAACACAAGTTTATATAATTCTCACTGGAAAAATCATTCCAAAATACTCGTTGGACATTAGCTCCATATACATATAGGCGCACCATTTGTAAATATATAATCGTGTCCCCTAGGTAACCTAAAAAATATATGTACCCCTCTAGGGGTACTTCTAATCAAATTTAGAACCAGTGATTCCATTCCCATTACCTAGGGGAAGCACATCCCTAAAATGATTTTGGATTATGGCATTATTTAATAGTCAACAATGTTATTACTTATAGGAATAAAATTAATATATTTTTTAAATCATCACTGAAATCACATGGTTAATCATAGTCAATCACTCACTCAACTAATATTTATGTAATGAAAAACACATCATAACTATTACCAATTCATCAACTTCCTCCACAAGAATAGTCAATGGAAACTACACAGAAAACTCAAACAAATGACCATTCAATTTATTTAATACCAACCTCATCAAGGGGTTTAATCATTACCTGATAGCCAGTTTTTTTTGGCCTACAACATAGATAATTCATACACAATGATAGTTCATGTGGGATAATGTACCCTTGGGATGTTCTTCTACTCATAGCATATCAATTCCATAAAAAATCAAGTAATCATTTAAAACAATAAATTAAGATATAAAATCCACCTAGTAGTGTGGATTCATGTATAATACATCATAAAAAATGTATAAAATACATGGGACTATAAATACAACCAACTACCTATTTTTATGATTTTCCCACATATTCAGAAATGGGAAGATGCAACTACCAAGGCCTACCCATGCCTCAACCAATTTCACTATAATCCTTTATAAATTCATGAGCCTATAGCATAATCCAGACATGAAATATAAATTGATGGTAAATAATTTAATTAATTATACAATTTAATTTTAATGATGAATATTTTTTATTACACTCATAGATTACCATGTTGGATCTGTACCACAACTAACAACAAATTGGAGGACCACATAAAACTCCTACCATCATCTTGTTGGGAATCACTCTCATGAGAAATACATTCAGTGTAAAAAATAATTAAATATTAAATTTAATTCATAGAAAAACAACCATTGAATTATAACTCTATAAATCATTTGAAAACAGTATTCAAACAGATTTTTGGGATGTATCCTTACATATAACATTAGATTAAAAATCATTAATATCTAATTCTACCATTCTCTATAGAATTAAGAATGAAAATCTAAATCAAATTACATAATACTTTTTGTGGTGTTAATAAGATATCAATTATGATATATAAATGGTGCAACATACATTATTTCTCCTGAAAACACATTAAAACAACCTATCCATATGGTCTGATCCTTTCTATGAAAATTCTATGATATTTATTGGAGATTACATATACTATATAAAATTATTCTACCAATTTAGATTTTAATTCAATGATTTCAATTTCATGAAAAACAACAGTACATTTAACCTTTTCAAAATATTTTAAAGGATCCTGAAAAGGACCATTGGAATGTTTCATATATACCTGATCATAATGCTTTATAGATTGGAGTCATCACATAACCCTCCAAGAACCCACACTGATATCTTTACCAAATAACTAATTTGATCCCCTCAATTAGATAATTCATATATTAAACCTACATTATTCATTCCAAGAGAATTAGAAAATTATTGATCCATTAAATTCATGTGTTCATAAACAATCCCATGAATGATTACCTTTTTTCAGAATCTATCCCACAATAATACAACATCCATTTCAAGCCCATGATAATTCACTAGAAATTATATTTCATTAGAATAGTCCACCAGATATGCAACAAAAACTATGAAACTACCCATATAGGTTATCATGGATAAATTAATTTGGCACTCCCCAATAGATGTATGTCTATATAATTTTTACCACTCTAAATTTCGAACATCAACATTAGAAATTTTATCCATCACTTAGTATAGAATTAAGACAGAGATAAACTATCATACACCGAAGAACCCAATTTAAATATTAATTAATATTATTTTCATATCACACTAAAAAATAACCTTGATAACCATCGAAATAACAATATAATGATGTTCACACACTGAATTTACATTTATGTAATAAACCCACTATATGAATTCAATTATATTTATCCAAACGCTAATTCTAAATGAGATCCATAATGAAAATTGTGTGTCTATCATATTGAGCCATGTACATTTTATAATAGAATAAAATTTTGTTTAATAAAATTATCTATCTACAATGTCAGCACACTCAAACAACTCCCAGAATCTCTATTACTGTAGAAAAAACTTTTATAGGCACCATCTGAGCCTAGGGATTCCATTATTGTATGAATAACATCAAAAATCCTCATATCCTGGAACATACATAAAAACCCACTAATCTATGACTTAATGGAACTCCAACAAACCAAAATTGTGCCACCTAAATATCAACCTAATTTAATTGGTGTTTGATCTTTTAACACTCAATCGTAGTGGCTGACTCAACCTACTTTGATTTTTACACCATTAGTAATGCGCTGACACACCAACATCACTGACCATGCATCTTAACATGTTATGTCATGATGATGGCCACATGAATATGAATAATCTGATGTCATTCCAAAACCATTGGAATTTTTTCACTCTCAAACATCACTCAATTGAACACACATGAATATTATGTTTAGAAATACATATGATCATATCCTCAAAAGGAGCCTCAATGAAAATGTGACGTCACTCTTGATACCTTTCACCGTAAAAAACACCACCACAATTATTTCATAATGAATTTAATAGAACCCCATTAATTTATCTCTAATGTTATAACATAACTATTCCTCACACATCAACATCCATAATAAACTCAGGTTAACCTAGCTTACTAATCTTCTTCACCCATCAAATGTATGATAATCATAACTCATTGATCCATATATCATGGCCTCTAGGCCTCCTACCTATCAAATAGACCTAATCTCAAAAAAAAATTGATAAAAAAGGATCATCATCCATGGACCAATATAAAATATACTGAATCATCCAACAGAACAACTTCCAAATCTAGGGTCTGACTACCAACGTACTGATCCTCACAGATCATCCAAACCTAGGACCACACTGCCGAGATTCAAAACACATCATTTTCCATTTATATAAAATCAATTTTATTATTTTATCTATTTAAATTAACCATAAATATTAGAGTTATAATTATTTAATTCTGCATAAAATTGGAAATAACTATTGAGGTTGTTAAAAATATTAAATAATTGATCCTACACAATAATAACTCTCAAGGATTTCATGTCATGGTTTTAAATTACATTAATGACACTTCATGTTCTATACTCATCCAAACTAAAGCATTTATATGAATATTTATTCCATTTTCCATCTCACTAGAGTCCAATAAGGCCTTCTACCAATATAAATTATATTGATTAAAATCAAAAAAAATCTGTATAAAGAGATAAGTTATTTATATAGAAAAAGGTCCAATGTGGAGTTAAAGTCATATTAAATAGTTGGTCCTAAGTCTTGTTTGAAAATATTAAAACATGAATACCAATATATTGTTAATATTACATTCCTAAAAAAATCAATAAGGCACCATCTATATTTATAGTCCATGCGTAAAAAGACTACTAACGGGATAAAAAATCCTGAGTTTTTTTTATGTATGAGATATTTCATGTTTATAAAATTATCTATTCACTTTTATCAAATTCTTGTTATGTTGTGTATATAAGTTGGTTTTAGTGAAATTATTTAGGTAATTAATATTTGGAGATTGTGGAAATTTGTGTTTTTTTATTTGTTAGTAATACCTCACAAGCCTCTCAATGCTTCCCACTAGAAAAATGGTGCACCAAGTGCAAGGATAAATTATATACACCATACAGTAATTCAATCCCGCATTGTTTTAAGCCTCTCCAACCAAAAATTCGAAGGAAAATCCCCTAATTTCGAATTTTGGACCGCCATACATGATCCAAGATTTCTCCCATTCATCTCCCCTTGGTTATTCAAAGATGGTCACATCTAGTTATTTGAGAAAATAAAATTTCATCTAGATAAACACATAATTCTTATTCTTAATATATTGAATCAAATATATTTTTACTGGATGTATGATTTCTACGGTAATTTGATGGATAATTACTCCACCCATTATATATCATTGGTAAATCTATCATTTTGATAATTTCTCATGATATAACCAAGATCTACAGTCATTTATTCTAATTTAACATGTATATGTTTATGATTAATCCTAATAAACCTATTCCTGATGGTTGATTAATGATAAAACATTTATACATTTATTCTTGGACCCTACCTTTTTTAAAATTGTGGCGACACCGATTCCACTATATCCAACAGATCAGCCTCCCTCATCGGCATCCAGTGCATCCTATGCACCTTCAATGCCCTAGCTGAAAGATATTGTGCTGACATCCCCTCCCGTTCAACCTCCGTTTAAATTTTTGGCATTCTGGATGGATCCTACTAGTGTGGATATTAGTAATGAAATTCAGGTACTCTCATTTCCTCTATCGTCCTTTTTTCTGTGGCCTCTTTTGTGCTCCACTGGTCCCTTATCACCATGTTTAGGATCAATAATCCTTTGATGGGTATCTTCCAAGAATTTTTGTGGTTGTGGGGAATCGATCAGATGTGTATGGGTTTATAACTCTGCATGAATACCTCCCTTATTATCCTAAAGTCATTAAAGGAAATTATAAAACCCTAGTATCAGAGTCATATATCACCTAATCGGCGGCGTTTGCATCTCTCTTGGGGGTCCCTAGAAATTCATAGTGGTTGGGTAGCCCTAGAAACTTCGGTGTGGGTAAACCTTCTCGGCCTCCCCTTACCTTTCCGAATCATGGATTTCATGGAGGAGATGAGGAACTCAATTAGTGAGTTCGTATGTGCGGACGACCAGAACATCAACATGATTGACAAAGTTATTGCCCAGATTTTTTTAGCTCTAAGTCTCTCATCTCCTCCCCTGGTACAAATCATTCTCCATGTAAGGACACCCTGAAATGTGATTATATTCACTTCTACCCATCGACACCTCATTTCTATGGCAGTTTACACCTCTATGTACACACATCCTTAGATTATATAGGCATTACACCTAGGCATTACACCCATCGCAGTCCTATAAGGAAACCAAACCATATTTAGAGAGGAGAATCTTCAACTATGGTGGCCTCCTATCTACCGTTTGACTGGGTGGTGTCTCTTGCTCCAAACTACCCTATGCCCCTAGACACAGTCCACCATTCCCCATACTCCTCCCCCTTCTTCCCCTGTCTCTCCTCCCATACCATTTTCTTCCCCTCTTCCTCCCCCCTCGTATGGCACTGGTTCTCATACTGGATTCCTCTCCTTCCATTATATTTCATCCCCATTAACTCTAGGCTCCCATGGACCTACCTTTTCCCCTCCCCTCCCCCTCCCCCTACATGAAATTGGTCTCTCTTTCATTCGACTCCTCCATCTTGGGTATTCCCCCTAGCCATGGCAATGATTTGGGCCCCATTTTGAGGCACAATCCTTGATTTCCACAACAAACTCCTTTAAGGCCTTATCCTTTGTGGAAGACCTTTCCTACCCATGGATACTGACCAAATGGAGAAGAGGCCCCAAACGACTTCGCTCAGAATGTACTTCTAGATCACCCTCTTCTCACAGATCATCATCAAAGAGGATAATTACCTGATAAAAAACTAGAATTGTTCTCACTTATTCGGTGGAGATATGCCTACTGCATTTATGGTCTAGGGGAAATTCCATGATCTATTTTTTCCTAGGATAATGATAATTATATGGAACACATGCGGTCTCAGGGCTAGGGTGAAGACAAAATTTCCTTCATCTGAGGCATCTCAAAATAATGTTTCGATTTATATGGTCTAGGAGACCAAGCAATATCCTTCAAAATCAGAGTGTTTTATAAAAGGATTTTCATCCATTATTTTATGCACGACAAGCCTTCTAACCATAATGTTAGGATTTTCTAGAGTCTGGGATTGATGATAGACTAGAACATGTCATCTAATAAACACCTCTCTGTCAATGTGATAGATTGGAACAATTTTTTATTTCATTCCATTTTATGCTATGAGTGAAGATAACTTATGAGACTAAATCTAGATGGATCATAGGTAATTTAATCCTAGAGAGGAGCCTTAGATCATATGTTGTATCTTAAAAAATATCATTCATCATTCGAAAAATAATGGTGGTATATATCTTCCACATAATGAAAGGTTGGATTTATCCTCCATCACTACACAAGAATGGATCCTAGACAATGGATTTGCAAACAACAACTTCATGTGGGGCAATAACATGCGGTGTAATAGGATAATTGGGTTTAGAGTGGAATTTTTCCTCAGTATAACTATTATAAAAACAGTGTACGTATATGGACATATAGCCTCGATTTTAAAACCATGGCTAAAGGGGCCTACAGACAAGGTTATGTGGCCTATAGCCACGGTTTTAAAACTGTGTCTATATGTATTTTTTCATGGCTTGTAGCAACAGTTTTCAATAGCTGGCTGCAGCCCAAACATATAGCCACATTTTTCAAAACCCTGGTATAGGCCTTTTTTCGAACGGTTATAGCCATGGTTTTTTAAACTATGGCTATAGGTCTCCAACCATTGCGTGGGAGAAAGAAATTATCGCCAAAAAATGGAAGGAATATTAATTTCTATGTTTTTATGATAAAACCATTGTTTTAAATAATATATACAACATATTATATATATTTATATATACACACACAAAATCCATGGTGGTGTAGTGGTTAGGTCGCTGAAATGTGAAAGGAAGGTGCTAGGATCCAATCTGGTTAGGTGCATATTATTTTTAGTCTATTTCCACGGTTTTCTAGGGATATATCCACATTTAAGACTTTAGCAATAGGCCACCTATTTCAACAGTTTTCTAGGGCTACAGATATAGTTAAAACTATGGAAATAGGCCACATATTACCACAGTTAAAACTGTGGCCATAGGTTAACTGCCATGGTTGAAAACCAAGTCACCCATGGCCACAGTATTTTGAACCGTGGAAATAGGACACCTATTTCCATGGCTAAAACTAGGGCAATATGCCAGACCATACTACTATAGAGATAGTGCCCACAGTTGGAAAAATCAATGGTCATAGCCTACAACAACAGTTTTGGGCACTATGCCATAGTTTTGAACCGTGGAAATTTCCTATTTTTCAAGTTGTGTATCCTTCATGAAATCTCAACCTTTTAGAAACTTGAGGTCTCTCATTTGGTTTGGGAATTTTCTGAGCACTCTCAACTCCTTATTCGTATGAGATCGAGATTCATGACATCAAGATACTTCTTCATCTCCATGTTATGGTTGAAAAACCCTGGGTTTTTAGAGGTTATGGAATAGTCATGGAACTCTCTTTCCCTACAATATAGGTAGTTTGGATGTCACATTATGCTTCGGTTCTGGAAATAGGCTCTCCGGGTTTGGTCCAATTCCCATGAACCTAATCATCTAGTCATGGATGATATTATGAAAGACAAAGAGAGAACTTAAGTGTAATTGGTAGATCATTGGGATGATGAGGTTTATCCACCCTATGTAAAAAAATTAGTTGAATGGGGTTGTTATTGAGTAGGAGCGGTGCCTTCCGGAACGTTCCTACATTTCCTGGCATAGAGAAAGGGATCATAATACAACTTTCATTTATGATTTTCTAAAGTAGAAGTAGAAATTTCATGTTCCCAATATTAGGATCAAGGATAGGTATATTTCCATTGATCTAAAGATGATTGGAGGTATGGTTTTTATTATTTTAGAACTCTATTTTTTCGATCTGAACCCTCATTTCATGGATTGTTACCCCTATGGAAAGACAGTTCTTTTTTAATCGATCCCTTAAAGTATATCCAACCATAAAAATGATATCATTTGTAGTGTCCATAATGTGTATGAATGATGGGAGGTTGTAAACTATCTCAAACCTAAAGAATTCCAAGCCTAGATGGCTTCCTGGGGTTTTTTACACATTTTCTAGTAACATCATTAAAAAATTTATCTTCAAGGACATCCATGATTTCAACAGAGGCGGTTCTCTCCCATGCATGGATGAATATACCACCATGATCTTGATACCGAAGGTCTTCTCACCCTCTATTACCTTTCAACATCGGCCCATTATTCTATGTAACTTCACTTACATGGTCTTGGATACTAACATTAAAAGTAGGTTCATCGCCTTCGATAATCAGTGGATTTTATATGAGAAACACACCTTCATTCAAGAGAGATCTACTGAAGCAGATAAAGGGGTCACTTAAGTGATGGTTTAGGATATCCATAGGATGGTAGTGGGATTGAATGTGGTTATTAATTTAGACGTGCATAAATCATATAACCCCCAGGAGTGGAATTTCAATGTTCCCACTATGAGATGCATGGGTTTCTCAAGAGCAGTCATTGACAACCTTTTCTAATTCTATAGCTCCCCAAGGATTTAATTAATTTTTTTCCTTGAAAATGTGTGTTTATTAAGTATATTAATGACACTTCATGGAGACCACACTCCCCAAACATGTTTATTCTGGCCCAATAAACACTTAGTAGAAAATTCTCAATGGCCACGTTGTATGGCACTGTTAGCCCATTCCATTGCGGCTCCTAGGTCCCCAGTGTTTCCAAAATTTTATTTTTGGATTATCTCTTGTTATTTATCAATGGGTGGAGTCCCTCTATCCGGATTGTTGTTATGTTTATGGATTAATTTGTTAAATGGAGTTGAAAAATCAATAATCAGGAGAAAAGTGGTGTTTTTCTCCCTTCAAAATGCAAGACAAGGCACATGGAAATTATTGGAACTACTCTTGGAATTCCCAAAAAAGGATTTTAAAATGCCCTATTTAGGGGATATTATTGATACCAGGAGGATCTAGGTTCACAACTTTGAGGACATTCCTTATAGGGTCATAAACTTCATAAACAACTTGAATAATCGATTCCTAACATTTTAGGGGAGGATTACTCTCATTAATAGTGTGCTTTCTTCAATACCCATGAACATCCTATCTACTCATAAGGTTTACTTGTCAAGCATAAATTGGTGGGAGTCCATATAAAATACATTAATTTTGGCTTCTCAAGGTGATGGTAGATGCAGATGGCCTTCTTTGAATAGATTGCTGAATCCATTGGAATATAGAGGCATTAATGTGAGATTCCTGAGTAATTACATGATCTTCTTCCATGGTATGTTGGTCTAGGTAGTTATTGAGGGCTGAAAATTATGGATCCAATTAATCAAGTTAATATATAGATTCATCCTCAATGAGAATAGAAATAATCCCCCCCCTTCTGGAGTTCTCTTTTTATATCCATTTGTTTTATCTCTAGGGCACCCCCAATGGATCATTGGGTAGGGAGATTCTAATATATGAGACTACAACTAGGGAAGTAGATTCCTTGACTTCCTGGGTTTCAAGACTCCCGACCTCTTTATTAAAGAGGCCTCCCGTATTCTAACTTTTCTCAAGGGTATCCTCAGCCCCCCTAGGTTGATCAGTTCTAATATATCTTCTTGGATGAGTCTGTGGAATGTTGCATCTTCAAGGGCTCTCCACCAGGATGGTTATCAATAAGGGATTATAGGAAGTCCATGCTTCGAAATCTAGCCGTTGACCCTTGGGGAAATGTTCTCTAGTGCAGGTATATCTCAGCCATGTTCAATTTCCTTTTATAGAGAGTTTAATCCAATGTTATCCCAACAGACAGGGCCATTATGAACAAAGGTAATCCTCTTTCCTCAAGATTCCACTATTGTTCAGCTTCTATTGAAAAAACCTCAATCCAATTGGTTCTCCAAAGTGACTAGGCTATCCACTTATGGAATCCTCTAGGAGGTTTTATGGCTATTTTAGGGATAACTACCTCTCATGTGGACTTCATTGAGTAATGGTATTGTGCATCCTCCACCAAAATTGGGGAAGATGGCTGACTGATTTTCCTTGCTACTTGTTTTTGTTTTATTTTTCATGAATGAAACTATGAAAGATGCCACATATCTCATCCGTGTTCACATGGTTTACATCTCATGAATATAATCCTTATCCATGAGTGATATTTTCTCCATAATAATAATGAGGCGGCAACTTGCCTAAGTCGTCAATCCTACAATTTTTTGTTTGTTAGGTCATTCATCCCCAACTATGTCCAACACTTGGGTCCGATGACACCCTCCTTTCGTGGGATCAAACTCAAAACTAATGGGGTTTTCAGTTAGGGGGAATGAGGGGAGGAGGTGATTTTTGGGACATATCATGTTCTGATTCCCTTGTTTTGAGTGCTTACATTGAGGTTGGTGACTCTCTTTTGGTGGAAGCCAAGGCCATGCACAATGACTTAGATCATTTCATACTTAAGGGCTCTCCCATTATCTGCGGTATAGACATGCTCTAAATTCATCTAGAGATATCTTTGGGCTGATATTTTTCTTCCTTGTAAGATTACCTATATCATCTAAAAATGTTAGCCTCTTTATTCACAAGACACCATGATTATACACACATGGCACAAGGGTTAATGACTTACTGATTTCTTGTCTTCTAGGGTGACCCACGACCCTCCACTTTTGATGTTCATCTCCCTTAGATATGTCCCTCCGAGTAGTGTGGGAATTGTTATTGGGGATACACTTGGCCTTCAGTTTTTTAGACAGTCTATAATTTTATTTTTTGATTTTGATATTGGTTGTTGGTTTTCATTGTTCATGTAGTTTCTATTCTAATAAAATAAAAATATTCTCCAATTAATATGAGTTATAATTAATAAAAATTAGAATCTAATAAAAATAAAAAAAATTATTTATCATTAAAAGTACTTTTTAGATCTAAGAATATGAAATTAATTTATCTAAGCCACAATGTATTATATTTATTAAAAGAAATAAAGTGAAATATTTTTCTTCATCTTTTTCTTAAATATTATAGAGGTCAAAATCAATGAAATATTATTGATAGTGGATATTAATTGTAGACAATGTTCGAAATGGCATATATATACGTATAATATAGGGTAAATTAATTTTTTAGGGTAAGATTTTATCATTTGTCATATTATTTTTTACCTTAATTACTTGATATAACTTTATTGTGGTAGTAAATATTTATTATAGTTACCATTAACAGTGAAAAAAAGTAAAAAGGCATATTTAAAAAATTAATATCTCTAAATTTTACTTATTTAATTCATTTTCAGGATTTAATTAATATATGTGGAATAATTTAATTTAGAAAATCCCCTAAATAATTGATGAAAAAGTGTTTTCTAGAAAAAATTAATTCTTAAGTATAAAAATGATGCTATAAAAATTTCATGTATATTGTTCATCACAAGGACTATAAGGAGATTATATTTGATATAAATTAACTATAAAAATTATGAAACAATAAAAAAGTTTATTACTTATTATAATCATTTAAATAAAATACATTATTAAATAAAAATAGTATTTATTCAATAATAATATAAATAATATATATTTTTATAAAAATATTAATCATTAACCATACCAAAATTTTGAGAATTTGATATTAGATTTTATATAATTTATATCATAAAAATTATATATTCTCCAATAATTAAATATAATATTTTCTCTCAACATCCATCTTAACATCCTAGATGCTATATTTTTTATATAAATACATACATTGAAGGCTTTTATAGTAAGCCTTAGAAGGCTACATGATGAATAAGTAATGTTATTCATCAAGCATTATTATTTTATTTCTTACTCCTACTCCTTAAATTATTATTATACCATGATTATATGATTACCTTAGTATATTTCAAATAATTACATATTTTAATGTTATCGTAATTACCTAATATTGTCCCCGCAAACATCAATTTGGTTACGAAATCATCATTATTGTGTACTGCAGATTCCCTTCTCACAAATCAATGCCATTTTTTACATTTAAACCTATCGTGGATGGGCATGATTATAGATATAGGGTATATAAATATATATATATATGATATTTATAACATTTTTATACAATATTAATAATAATAAATTATATTTGTTTTCCATTCCATTCTGTATGAAATACGATAATGTCTCTTGTAGAGACCCGAAGCCTAACGTACATGGACATTACATTACATTTGCGGAATACTTAATACATAACAAAAATACACACACAAGGATCGTAATAGTTTAGTGTCTTTGGAAACTCAGAACGTAATCTTCTAATCCTGGTGAAAGATCTTCAAAATCTCCCATAAAGATCTTCCTTTTTTTTTACCTAAAACCTTTCTTTATATCCTGGGGAAAAGAAAACATAAAAGGGTGAGCTCAAATGCTCAGTAAGGGTAAACAAAAGAAATATCAATCACATAATTTTCATAAGAACATAACATTTTTGGAAATCTTAACCTGCAAAAGAGAGCATAATTTCATAACATGGGATAAATCATAGTAGTGAAAATGAAACCATAACTTAAAACATTACTCATTGTGGCATACACACATAATCATAGAGAATCATTTCTTGTTAGTCAAGACTCATCGCCAAGACTATCTTAGTGGACAAAGTCCCTTTCTGAATCGAGTAATCCTCGTTTCAGTCCTGTTTCACTGAACCGGTATAACCTACCATTCCAGCCATGTCTATCTCATGAGATATGAAATCTTTACCCAATGCATTGGAGGGAGATATAGGTCCCACCCATCTCATAATGATACCATTCTTATGTGTGCCACAAAATCTTAAATCATACATCATTACATAACCCATGTAATAAAAATGGGATTCTTAAACAACATGACATCATAAAACCATTCATATAAGATAAAGGAATTCATAAACATAATTCCAACACAACATAGTCAAATCAATGTAAAAATATGGATAGAAACAGAACCCTATATTATCTTATATGGAAAAATAATTTTGATAAAACAATTGAATTGAATTCTTGAGGAAAATATCCTTTCTTCTTCAAAATCAATTTCTTTTCACAGAACATCATGCAATTTTAAAAGAAAGTGATTTTATTGAAAATATTCATGAAATCTTTTAGAGGAAGCTTCATGAAAATAAGGCTTTATAAAAAAGTAGAAATCCATTCGTGCCGTATAAGTTAAAAAAACATTCTTCGTACTTTTGTCGGAAAAGTCAAAAAGTACCTCGTACGAAAAACGAAAAAAAGATTCCTTTCATATCCTTTACTAAAAACTCATAGAAGGGTAAAATTGGATTTAAACAATTGTAGGTGGATGGAAATAATATTACATATTGAGGGAACATAGATGTGGATGATAAAATACACCCCAGTAAATACTTACGAATAAACAATCTCGGATAAAAATGAGATTGTGATATTTCCCTTACCTTAGGTCCGACTTGCTTTGTAAGTGTCCGAACCTCCTGTATAATGATTTAAATCGTGTTATTGACTTATTACAGAATCATATTCATTTTTATGATATCATATATGGTTCACTTATGACATTATATTACCCGTTCTTTTGTAAATTCCATGTTAAAGAAGCGTTTTGGGTAAAATCGTTTCATTTATCTTAGGTGTTTTGACTTGTTCTTGACATCATTATTACTTATATCATGATTTACTTACTTCCATAATATAAAATATGATTTATATATCATATATATTCAGTATATATATATATATAATAGATAGATAAATAAAATGAAAAACACCGTTCATGGAAACGGTAGTCCGTACGTACGCATGAACGTTGTTTTACTTTCCTTATTGTCTTGAAATGGAAGTAAGTAGATGACATACATAGGTATATATATACATAAATCCAGTAGCTTTATAATGTCATATATTTCATTATTATTTCTTATATATACATTATAATCATTCTTAAATGATTAACATGGAGAATGAATCTCATCGCGTCGTGGAGACGGTATTCCGTACGTACGCACGAGCGATGATATCATTTCTATAAATATTGAATTGAATTGGAGTGGATTATACAATATATCAGAATCAATATGATGTTGTAATAACTATTTATAGTTATTCTTTACACCATTATACCCATCCATGTAAGGTGGTGGTGGAAAATAGATTACACCACGGCGTGGAGACGGTATTCCGTACGTACGCACGCGCGGTGATTTCATTTTTCCGTAGGATGGATAGAAGGTGAATTAGGGTTGTTTCATATTTATAATAACATATAAGTATGTAAGTAATACTGATGTTATTACTTTATCATGAAACAACTAAAGAAGATGAAGTTGAAGAAGAAAGAAATTGAAAAGATCGGTAATAGATATTACCTCTTCTTTGGAACGCCTCTTTGAATCCTCCACTTAAGTAACTAAGATTGGTATTTGGAGAAGACCAGGACCTCTAGTATTATTCTAGGGAAGTGGAGAGGAGAAAATAGCAGGGGTTGCCCGAGCTTGAGTGCTCAAATTGGTGTAAGGAGGAGGGGGAGGAGGTGCCCTTTTATAAGGGAGGAGAGGGGCACCTTAGGAATATCTCAAAATATTATTTTATATTAAAGTCATAATCGGTTTATAATGGTTCCAAAGGGTCTTATTTCGAAGATAAAGTGGGGAAGGGTCTAAATCCTATTAAAAAATAGGATTTAGACAAGTTTAGGGTGTTATTTTAACCTTATTAATTAGATTTAACTCTAAGTTAAATAATTTAACTTTTACCATGTCTTTTTGTTTTCTTTCACTATATGGTTAATACACTTACTATAACATGCCAAACGAACCCCAAATTGTTTATTAGTAATATATATATCCTTATCTTAGTCATTTGGCCGAACCTTAGATTTTTAGGAATAAAATAACAATTAATAATATAATATTTGATTTAAAAACTATTTTGTGTCAATTTTGACACTATTTGATATATGATTTTTGTGAAAGTCATAATAGAATTATATGTTCGAAACAAGTTGATTACAGCAACACTAATATATCATAGTAACCTAGAAAATTAGTGTAATTCATAAAAAGTCTCAAATTTTATTTATTTTGGTGTTTATAACATCAATTATGTCAATATTTCATTAATAAGGTAATTACTGCATCATCATTGTGTCATAAATAAACTAAATTATTTGATGTCTAAAAATTACAAATAAAATACCATCATGTAGTAAATCTTTTTATCTTTCTAATGAATATTTACAATCGAATTTATCTTATGTATAACCCCATATTAAAAATGATTTACTTATTAAACTTTGATTTTAACTATTTTAACCCTTCTTTAAATAAATTAATAATAAATGTCCTAATCTAATCCAAGTGGTCCTAAATGGTCATATTTTATTCCTAAGTTTGTTTTTGGTCGAATTACACTTGTCCAATAGAATTAGGACATGTGTTAGGGTAATATTAATATCATATTTACCCTTAGTTACCCTATTTACTATTAACCGCGGTAAAAAAAGTAAAAAGTTACTATTCACCAAAAATTATTTTCATCTCATTGAACAACATTTTACTTACTGACATCAACCGTGTCTCTCGGATTTTTGAAATTCCATTCACAGAAGCGGTAAAATTATGTTTTATGAAAAATTCAGTTTTTTAACTACCACTTAGTAGTTCACTATTCATCAAAAATTGATGTTTTTCAGAACAGTGCCAAAATTTCATCCCAAGCTATATTTCATATTCCGAATTCAAAAATGAAGTCTATTTTACCAAATTCATTACATAAAAGTTGCATTAATTAATTTTATAATTAAATCCCGCTGTTAAAACAAATAGCGTGTTTTTAAGAAACAATATCTATCAAAAGATTGACACTTGTTTATGTCTAGTTTAAATGTGAAATTACATCCAATGACCAAAATTGTATTAAATTGTAAAAATATATTCTAAATATACTTTAAAACCACTCAAATTAATGATTTATCACTATTAATTATTTCGATTAAAAAAGTTGTTTTTAATTATAATTTAGTAATTTTCACTATTCATCAGAATATGAAAGTTATCCGAAAAGTACCAAAATTTCACCTTAGGCTAAATTCGATACTCCGAATCCAAAAATGAAGTCCATTTTAAAATTTCTAAAATTTAAAAAGTGGTTATTACTATTCATAACGGCTAGTTTTAATAATATTTTAATAGCATATCATTGTTTCGTGAAACTCAGTATTACGCACCACACACGCTATCGAGGAAGGTTGCGATTGCGTGTAATGCAAGGCAAGTCAAGGATGCGTGTTGTGCAAGCTCCTTTTGGTGTAGCGTACAACACAAGAAATTAGTGAAATAAAAAGAATATTTTTCATAAAATCTCGGGCTGTTACATTCTACCCCCCTTAACATGAATTTCGCCCTCGAAATTCGTCGGGGTTATAAATGGTTTACTATTCGAAAGTTTCTTTAATAGAAACCCACATCGTAAAAAGGAATACCAAAACTTGGTTTTAAAAACTAAAGTATGAAATGTAACGATTACCCAAATAAACTAATCACTGGGTTTCCACATAGGTGAAAATATGGATATGGAAGAGAAATCTAACCATCATGTTCTGATGGAGAGTGGTAGAGAACATGGCTATGGAAAAGCCAGTAATCACAAATCCATAAATTTGTGACGATCTAAGGTACCGTCTGATTCATCAGGTATAAGAGAACTAGGACAACATTTTTGGTTTTCAAGATCATTTCCCTAAAGTTGAAAATTTGAATTAGAATAAATACTTTCTTTATTTTGGTACAATCTCACTGTTGTTCATGCCTTGAACAATTTCCACTTCATCTCTTAAATAAATGAAGTTGAATTTGTTATTCGTGAAGTGTTAGCAGATCATGTGATAGAATGACGGGTCATTCCATCTGTCTCAAAAGGTTAGCAAAATTTATATACATAAGTTGATCTATAGTGGGATTAATCATATATGGTTCCTAAAATGGGCTTATAATTCATATATCATACTGCTTAATATAATAACACTAGTTTCTACTAAACAGGGACTTATTGTAGGTCAGTGGTAGGCGATAAAGGCCAATCGCACTTCGGTTGTGGGTTCGATTCCTACAGCCTTGTCCGAAGCGATGGGCTGTCGCCCGTCCTGCAGGTTGTCCCTTTTTCTAAAACTACGTTACTATAACATCCCATCAATAATATCGAAAATCTTCTATCCTTAAACAATACTAACTTATGTCCAACATAATCCAGTCTAATCTTTAGGCTTATACATAATACTGCAGTCCACTCTCATAATATAGTGACAACGATTACCAGAGATTTAATACTGTCGTTGATCCCCACATATCATAAGATATGTCTTGTTGGTCACATTCCAAACATTCAAAGTCCTTAATCATGTATTCTCTTGAATACCTTAGTGAAAACATGAGTGCAGTTAAAAGTTAACACTTTCCACATACCAAAATCCTCAAAATTCTATATACTCAAACCATGATATCACTTAGTCCTTATATCAATCATGAGCTCATGAATACTGTTAAACATTTCATTTTCTCGTTTTCCCTTCATTATGCGCATAATATCTCAATCACTTTGAATACCACATTAGACCAATACATAAATATTCCAATATTCCATGATACAACATTATTTTGGAATCCCATTACACAAACACTTAATCACTCCACCACATCGTTGTCATATTCAACATTGCCAATAGTGATCGCATGTGATTTCCCTTTGTCCTTTGCCTTCAGTGGTTGCTCATGTTGATCATCACTAACCCTTGGATTAGGGCAATTATTAGCATAATGCCCCATTTCCTTGCACTTGATGCAATGAAGTGTTGGCGGTGCGTTCTCTGCAGTGTTTTCTTTATTCACATCATTAGAAACCCTTTTTCCATTACTTCGACACTCAGCTGCTCGATGACCTTCTTTTCCACACTTAAAACATTTTCTAGTCCCTTTTAGACAATCTCCACCATGCTTCTTTCCACACTTTGTGCATAAGGAAACATTCATCTTCTTTTCACCATTATTCTGAGATTTCTCCTTGAACTCCATCTTTCGTTTCTTGTCAAAACCATGAGATGGATATGTAACACCAACTTCCACTTCTACCTTGATAGCACAACGCACAATTTCTTCATAGCTACTGAAGTCTCTTATAGCTAATGCCCTTCGAAGACTTGGTTTTAAGCCACTGAAAAATCGATCAACTTTACTTTCAGGTTGGATGATAATTCTAGAAGCATACCTTGAAAGTCTTGTAAAATTTGCTTCATAGGTACCAACAGATTCATCGTCCCTTTGCTTCAGTTCAAGAAACTCTTACTCCATCTTTGTTCGAAGAATACGAGGGAAGTACTTATTGAAAAATAAGTTCTTGAACTCGTCCCATTCCATAGACTCAATTTCATCCCTTTGCCTTGTATTCTTAACAAGATTCCACCATTGATCAACATCTCCTTCCAAACGATACACTGCTAGGATGACTTTATCATGTTCAGAACATTGAAGAACTGAAAATATCTTTTCAGTAGTACTAATCCATTGTTCAGCAACTAATGGATCAGTAGACCCACTGAAAGAAGGTGGACGCTGCCTCATGAAGGATTCAACAGAATGTTGCTCCTTCCTTTGCTCGTTTGGAAGTCCTGCATGATTCATAGCTTGAGAATGTTGTGTGAGCATGGATACAAGATTTTTCATTCCAGCTCCTATATCGTTCGGTTGCTCAGGGGTACAATCATTGCATTGCCCATCACATTCCGCATTAACACGGTTCCTTCGGGTTCCAGCCATCGTCTAAAACCCCAAAAGAATTGTGTGAGAGGCAAAAATCATGCTAGGGAAAACAACATAATAAAGGGTTAGTACCCTCAATATCTAACATTTTAGGTTAAATTCGAAGATCGTTAGCGCAATTCTAGGACTATAACCTATACGTATACTTAACCTTAGAGACATCCCTAGACATACCTTAGAAATATCTCTAGGGATCTCACTAACGTTTTCGCATCCTAGTTTCCAAAGGTTGACTAAACCTCCCTCTGATACCAACTGTAGAGACCCGAAGCCTAACGTACATGGACATTACATTACATTTGCGGAATACTTAATACATAACAAAAATACACACACAAGGATCGTAATAGTTTAGTGTCTTTGGAAACTCAGAACGTAATCTTCTAATCCTGGTGAAAGATCTTCAAAATCTCCCATAAAGATCTTCCTTTTTTTTTACCTAAAACCTTTCTTTATATCCTGGGGAAAAGAAAACAAAAAAGGGTGAGCTCAAATGCTCAGTAAGGGTAAACAAAAGAAATATCAATCACATAATTTTCATAAGAACATAACATTTTTGGAAATATTAACCTGCAAAAGAGAGCATAATTTCATAACATGGGATAAATCATAGTAGTGAAAATGAAACCATAACTTAAAACATTACTCATTGTGGAATACACACATAATCATAGAGAATCATTTCTTGTTAGTCAAGACTCATCGCCAAGACTATCTTAGTGGACAAAGTCCCTTTCTGAATCGAGTAATCCTCGTTTCAGTCCTGTTTCACTGAATCGATATAACCTACCATTCCAGCCATGTCTATCTCATGAGATATGAAATCTTTACCCAATGCATTGGAGGGAGATATAGGTCCCACCCATCTCATAATGATACCATTCTTATGTGTGCCACAAAATCCTAAATCATACATCATTACATAACCCATGTAATAAAAATGGGATTCTTAAACAACATGACATCATAAAACCATTCATATAAGATAAAGGAATTCATAAACATAATTCCATCACAACATAGTCAAATCAATGTAAAAATATGGATAGAAACAGAACCCTATATTATCTTATATGGAAAATAATTTTGATAAAACACTTGAATTGAATTCTTGAGGAAAATATCCTTTCTTCTTCAAAATCAATTTCTTTTCACAGAACATCATGCAATTTTAAAAGAAAGAGATTTTATTGAAAATAGTCATGAAATCTTTTAGAGGAAGCTTCATGAAAATAAGGCTTTATAAAAAAGTAGAAATCCATTCGTGCCGTATAAGTTAAAAAAAACATTCTTCGTACTTTTGTCGGAAAAGTCAAAAAGTACCTCGTACGAAAAACGAAAAAAAGATTCCATTCATATCCTTTACTAAAAACTCATAGAAGGGTAAAATTGGATTTAAACAATTGTAGGTGGATGGAAATAATATTACATATTGAGGGAACATGGATGTGGATGATAAAATACACCCCAGTAAATACTTACGAATAAACAATCTCGGATAAAAATGAGATTGTGATATTTCCCTTACCTTAGGTCCGACTTGCTTTGTAAGTGTCCGAACCTCCTGTATAATGATTTAAATCGTGTTATTGACTTATTACAGAATCATATTCATTTTTATGATATCATATATGGTTCACTTATGACATTATATTACCCGTTCTTTTGTAAATTCCATGTTAAAGAAGCGTTTTGGGTAAAATCGTTTCATTTATCTTAGGTGTTTTGACTTGTTCTTGACATCATTATTACTTATATCATGATTTACTTACTTCCATAATATAAAATATGATTTATATATCATATATATTCAGTATATATATATATATAATAGATAGATAAATAAAATGAAAAACACCGTTCATGGAGACGGTAGTCCGTACGTACGCATGAACGTTGTTTTACTTTCCTTATTGTCTTGAAATGGAAGTAAGTAGATGACATACATAGGTATATATATACATAAATCCAGTAGCTTTATAATGTCATATATTTCATTATTATTTCTTATATATACATTATAATCATTCTTAAATGATTAACATGGAGAATGAATCTCATCGCGTCGTGGAGACGGTATTCCGTACGTACGCACGAGCGATGATATCATTTCTATAAATATTGAATTGAATTGGAGTGGATTATACAATATATCAGAATCAATATGATGTTGTAATAACTATTTATAGTTATTCTTTACACCATTATACCCATCCATGTAAGGTGGTGGTGGAAAATAGATTACACCACGGCGTGGAGACGGTATTCCGTACGTACGCACGCGCGGTGATTTCATTTTTCCGTAGGATGGATAGAAGGTGAATTAGGGTTGTTTCATATTTATAATAACATATAAGTATGTAAGTAATACTGATGTTATTACTTTATCATGAAACAACTAAAGAAGATGAAGTTGAAGAAGAATGAAATTGAAAAGATCGGTAATGGATATTACCTCTTCTTTGGAACGCCTCTTTGAATCCTCCACTTAAGGAACTAAGATTGGTATTTGGAGAAGACCAGGACCTCTAGGATTATTCTAGGGAAGTGGAGAGGAGAAAATGGCAGGGTTTGGCCGAGCTTGAGTGCTCAAATTGGTGTGAGGAGGAGGGGGAGGAGGTGCCCTTTTATAAGGGAGGAGAGGGGCACCTTAGGAATATCTCAAAATATTATTTTATATTAAAGTCAAAATCGGTTTATAATGGTTCAAAAGGGTCTTATTTCGAAGATAAAGTGGGGAAGGGTCGCAATCCTATCAACCAATAGGATTTAGACAAGTTTAGGGTATTATTTTAACCTTATCAATTAGATTTAACTCTAAGTTAAATAATTTAACTTTTACCATGTCTTTTTGTTTTCTTTCACTATATGGTTAATACACTTACTATAACATGCCAAAAGAACCCCAAATTGTTTATTATTAATATATATATCCTTATCTAAGTCATTTGGCCGATCCTTAGATTTTTAGGAATAAAATAACAATTAATAATATAATATTTGATTTAAAAACTATTTTGTGTCAATTTTGACACTATTTGATATATGATTTTTGTGAAAGTCATAATAGAATTATATGTTCGAAACAAGTTTATTAAAGCAACACTAATATATCATAGTAACCTAGAAAATTAGTGGAATTCATAAAAAGTCTCAAATTTTATTTATTTTGGTGTTTATAACATCAATTATGTCAATATTTCATTAATAAAGTAATTACTGCATCATCATTGTGTCATAAATAAATTAAATTATTTGATGTCTAAAAATTACAAATAAAATACCATCATGTAGTAAATCTTTTTAGATTTCTAATGAATATTTACAATCGAATTTATCTTATGTATAACCCCATATTAAAAATGATTTACCTATTAAACTTTGATTTTAACTATTTTAACCCTTCTTGAAATAAATTAATAATAAATGTCCTAATCTAATCCAAGTGGGCCTAAATGGTCATATTTTATTCCTAAATTTGTTTTTGGTCGAATTACACTTGTCCAATAGAATTAGGACATGTGTTAGGGTAATATTAATATCATATTTACCCTTAGTTACCCTATTTACTATTAACCGCGGTAAAAAAAGTAAAAAGTTACTATTCACCAAAAATTATTTTCATCTCATTGAACCACATTTTACTTACTGACATCAACCGTGTCTCACGGATTTTTGAAATTCCATTCACAGAAGCGGTAAAATTTAGTTTTATGAAAAATTCAGTTTTTTAACTACCACTTAGTAGTTTCACTATTCATCAAAAATTGATGTTTTTCATAACAGTGCCAAAATTTCATCCCAAGCTATATTTCATATTCCGAATTCAAAAATGAAGTCTATTTTACCAAATTCATTACATAAAAGTTGCATTATTAATTTTATAATTAAATCCCGCTGTTAAAACAAATAGCGTGTTTTTAAGAAACAATATCTATCAAAAGATTGACACTTGTTTATGTCTAATTTAAATGTAAAATTACATCCAATGACCAAAATTGTATTAAATTGTAAAAATATATTCTAAATATACTTTAAAACCACTCAAATTAATGATTTATCACTATTAATTATTTCGATTAAAAAAGTTGTTTTTAATTATAATTTAGTAATTTTCACTATTCATCAGAATATGAAAGTTATCCGAAAAGTACCAAAATTTCACCTTAGGCTAAATTCGATACTCCGAATCCAAAAATGAAGTCCATTTTAAAATTTCTAAAATTTAAAAAGTGGTTATTACTATTCATAACGGCTAGTTTTAATAATATTTTAATAGCATATCATTGTTTCGTGAAACTCAGTATTACGTACCACACACGCTATCGAGGAAGGTTTCGATTGCGTGTAATGCAAGGCAAGTCAAGGATGCGTGTTGTGCAAGCTCCTTTTGGTGTAGCGTACAACACAAGAAATTAGTGAAATAAAAAGAATATTTTTCATAAAATCTCGGGCTGTTACATCTCTTGTGTTTATATCAATCTACTTCACTGCGAAGCAATGTGATTCAATTTTTTGATAGTGCATTACCTGGAAGGTAATAAAGATAATGATAATAAATATATATAATATAAAATAAATAATTATGATATTCTAGAACAAATTATTTGATTTAAAAGATAATATATCGTCTTCATTATTACCTTTTCACATAGTTAATGATGATGACATGACTTGTGTATATGTGGGAAACCAAATTTATGAAATGTTGTGAGTCTATTATTGCCACCAGATCATATAGATTATTTATATATATATATTTAATAAATAATAATTTATTTATGATATTATTTCCCATATATAAATTCAAAATATTACTTACCTCTATTCAATAATGATTATTGAATAATGGAAAGGGTACCAGTTCATATATATTGCCTATGGTCTTCATGATCATACCATATTTCATTTATAGAAAAAATTCATGACTTCAATTAAAATAATTATTGATATATTAATAAGATAATTTTTTAATGGTTATATTTATGGAGATTATGGAAGTAAAGAATATGTGCATGAACTAGGTATTTCCAAACAAAACATTCTTGAACAAACTGGGTAATTGAAACCCAAAATAATGGAAATAATGAAATATTATCATCGAATTAGGGGATAAAATGTTAAATAGGAACATATATGAAATTATATAAGTTAATATGGTATTATTATAACATTAAAACAAGTTTAAAACCAATACAAGGGAGGGCAAGACATTTTTAACCAAAGGAAGCAGTATGTAAGGGACCTCATCTCAATTTCTCTTCATTTAGTAATATTGTAATTATATTCACATAATTTCATTCATATATAGTATGTAATAACCTATTTACATGTAATATATTGGTTCTAGAATATTAATGGTATTTTCAGCATCCAATTTAATTATTTAATCAAACATGATTTGACATAAATGTTCGTTTGTGGTAAATAATTTCACAACTCAATTTCCATTCATTAGGTTATAAAAAATATTCATTTTCATTGATATTATATGACAATTTTTGTATCGAAATATTATTATTATTCATTATGTCCAATAATTTTATATTGATTTAAATTTGATGAACAAAATCGATTCATAGGTTAATACTCACTTCAACATTGTGATTTTGGCAAGGGCTTACTTCTTAATATTATTTTAATAACGATTGTTTATGTGTAAATTTATATTAAATGAAAATTATATTATCAATATTAAAAAAAAACCAATTAATTTTATTCAAATATGGTTATTCATTAATTATTCATGTAAAATTACTAATTTGGAACTCTTTCTTACTAAAATCTATTGTTATTTTTTTTAGAAAAATTCTGCCTCATTTCTCTCTTCATTCATATATATTTTTTCTACAAAAAAATAACTTTTGGAATTTTTTTCAAACATTTTAACTGATATATTAGTGAAATAATTAACCATTATGAAGTATTTCAACTTTTATTAAAATTAATATTTATGTCATATGAAAAAATAAGGCTCATTTGTCTTCTACTGATAATATAAACGAAATCCAAGTTTTAACGTATCAATATATATGGAATTACCATATGTTAGGGTCATTCAAATTTTTAATTCCAAAATCATGTGTTTTAATGATTACTTTCAAAGAAAAGTTGTTTCAATTTTTTTGAACATTTAGTTTCAAAAATTTAATTTTTAAAATTAAAATATTATTTTCATCAATAATATTTTTAGATATATTTATATCATATTTCTATTATTCAATGACAACAAACCTTTATTAATTCTTCATTGGGTATATATGGTATTTATAATATAATTATTTTATATATGTATGGTTTATGTTCATTTTTCTTTGTTAATTAATAAAAAACACACTATTGATTCATTTTTATATTTAAAAACATTCCCTAGAAATATTAACATAAATTTGATCATTGGAAATTAATTTTCCCCTAAATATCCTTATAATTTATAATGGATAATTTTATTTCCTAAACATTATATAAACTATAATTATGATGTTATGCATTGAATTTTATTTCTTTATCTGGGGAAATATTTATGTATTTATATTCATTACTCAATAAGGATATTTAATTGAAAAAAACATTATTCATAAAATATATTTATTATTAGATATGTAATGAATTCATTTGATATGAATATATATATGGGGGAGATTTATATATATCCCCTTGATGCACTATTAGTCTGATGAGATGAATCAATCATATAAATATAGTAAAATGTGTTTATGTTGTTTTCCAACCAATAAATTTTAAATTAACTTGATGGATTCTAACAGTGGTTGTGGTATCATGATTTATGAGATCATTATGTCCAAAAATATATCAATTCAATCATTTATTTTTCCTTTAATATTTTTACCCATGATATTTTCATTAGGATATTATCTCTCAATGAATTTCATTCTCAGTTATTGATTAAATTTCATATGTTATAAATTATTTTTTGTTCTTTATTTGTTATTCATTATCTCTTCATTACAGTCATGATATTTAAATTAAATGTTTGTTCTATTATTTTGTTTCTATCTTTAATATCTATTATTAAAATATGTTTCCATGGTATTTATTTAACGTAACGTGTTTTCAGTTATATACCACGACATGTTTATTAATATTTATTGATTCATTGTAGCTTCAACTTTACTAAAACCTCACTGAGAATTTGAACACACCCTTAATTTTTCATTTCTACAGGATTACATGATTCATAAATTTATTGATATGAAATGATATAGTAGTGACAATTATGTTATTCTCAAAAAAATGGGTTTCACTTGTTTTTTTTCAAATGTAAGTTGGGAGTAAAGTATGAATCTAATACATCATGAGTTATTATCAATTATGACCTTTTTTATTTTATTATTTGTATATTATGTCAATGATGTAAATTATTCTTTGGATATAGACTAATAGGGTAATGGTCACAACTTTTGGTGATAGAGGACATTTATTAAAAAATTATGATCCTATATTTTAGAAAAAAAATTAGGGAACATTACCATATGGTAGAATTTGGGGATAGGTATAGAAGAACATCATAATGTTCAAGTGAGTTACTGACTATGTAGTTATTACAAGAAAAATATACCCATCTAGATACAAAATGTTGATGTGGTTCTGGAACAGATTTACAAAGGGGTAACCACTCATAAAATATCTCATTTGGAATTACCATATCATAACATAGTGCATGACAATGAAACTTATTGCGCACTATGTTTGACACTCATGGGTATATGATTTGGATAATTAAAAATTTCATTACAAAGTGTAAAAGTATATTAATAGATATTGATAATGAATAACCAAGAATAAATATACAATGTTTTATATTGAATATAAAGTGTCATTATTTATATATCATATAAATTTATGTACTTTTTTCACAATATAATTATTGTCATTATTGTAATTAATTTTCTTTGTTTTATGTAAATTAATGGACCTAGAAGGAATTATATTATTATTGAATATTAAGGAAAAGGTGTTGAATGTGAGAAACCAAAATGGATGATGACTAGACAAAATGATGTTGTGATGATTCCAAACGTGGTTTCCCAAAATAAGAATTATAACATATACCTGAACCAACACCCAAACATACCAATGAAGAGAAAGATAGTGTTCTCTAATCTCTGAAGAGATATAGAACATATAGGATATAAGTATTGATTTATATCATGTGAGAAATATTAAATTATATACCTAAGAAAGTGTATTAATGAGTTTGGAGAATTCTTAATGTATGGAAACGATGGGCATAAATCCAATAATTTCTAAGGAAAAATTATTAGTAAAATTGATTCTAATAAATCACATCTTAGAGATCCATTATACCTCAATTTAATAAATTTTAAGAAATATTGAATTATTTGAGTAAATCTCCTCATCACAAGGTTAAGAACATGATCATGGAATGACATATGATGGTCGATTTCATTTTGGTGTCAATACTAATGAATTAAAATATAAAAGTATTTTTACAATTGAAATTTTGGATTTAAGAATCATGAACCATCAGAGGAATTTGTAGATGTTTATAATAATTTATGTAATAATTAAGATAAGAGTAATCAATTATATATTGGGTACTAGTATTATGTTTTATCGTATATTCAATGTATTAATTACCCTTTTAATGTTATTGGGTGATGGTATTCGACCAATATTATAGATATTTGTAGGAAATTTATTGAAATAAAACCAATTAGGATAGTATATATTTTATTGAATGTTTTATTCAAGAAATAATGACATTATATTATTTAGACATAAGTATAATATAATTGAACAATTTTAGGGTCTATATGGTTAATAATTACATTGTAATAATAATATAATATGATGATTGGACATTGGGGTGAATAATACATTGTATTGAAAAACATAGTAATGTATTTATTTAAGGGTTAATTTTATTTCTAGGATATCCTTTAATATTTTTGGATCATTATAAGAATTATATTAATATATTTTTTTTAAAAGGAAAAACTATATACTATGTGAAAACACGTCTTATATGGTATGACTGTTGGTATTGTACCAACAAACGAATGATAATAATGGTTTAACATAAACCACTAGAATTTTTATTATAAATTTTAATATTCAAAAAGTAAAACAATTTGAAAAAAAATATTATAGATGTTATAATTTTGTTACTATTAATGTTTACATAATAACTTAATGTATTTGATAACATTATCCAACAACATGATTTTATAAAATTGATAGATTTAGAAAGAATATATTTCATTCAGATTTGGATCTTAAGATCCCTAAAGATTAAATGTTATAAGATTTAGAATAATAATTCATTTTATCATTTCATTGAGTTAGAGATGATTTGTAATATGATTAATTCCTGACCAAATGATGAAATTGTTCTTATCAAATAGAAAAATATCTAATTAATATATTTCTAAATATTATTACACGGTATCGATATTCTTCGAAATTAGGAAAACAATCATCAATAAATAGTAATCCTATTAAATTTATATATGATGATTTTGAAGAACATTTTAACTATAATGGATTTATGGCCATATAGTCCTTACAATTCCATTGATCATTCAATTTATAATGATCTATGATGTCTATCATTTTCTTATATTATTTATTCTTTTCTTCGATGCCCATTTTTAACATGTCGTTTATGTTATCCATCTATGAAGAATATTTATGTATTATTCCAAATGATATTTTTATTTTTATTTTTCTTTTCTTAAGAGGATGATTGGTTAAATACTTTTATGATGTGGGGTTTGAACATTATCATGTTCAAATAAAAAACCCCTCATTTATGAGGGTAAATTTAAATTTTGAGAATAAAATTTATTTATGGCGAGCAGAATGTAACACCCCTAAATGATAAAATAAGATCATATCATTAATTCATTCATGTGACATGAAACTATAATCTTAAACAACCCATTAAATATATTTATTTAAATTTACTATATTTTATATATTTTAGAACTGGTAAACCCAAATCAAAATAATCGCAATATAGTATTCCATAATAACATAGTTGTTAAATTGGAGTGTATGAATACTAAAAAATAATTATATATAATGTTTACCTATAATATAATATTCATTTACAATAAAAAAATAAATGTTTTCTTAAAAAAATATTTTTACTAAATGATGTCTTAGACGTGCTTTTCAAAAAAAAAATATGAAAACTGATTTTTACATATATCCAAAAAATTATTTTATAAAATTAAATTTATTTTTTACATAATAATATTAAATTAATATTCATGTTATTTTATTGTACTATTTTGTATTATTTAGTTTTTCAATGAATAGTGAAATATATTGAATTTAAATTAATAGCAGCTTTTTAATTTAAATTTTTTATAATGAAAAATTATTGTTCTAATTGTATTAAATGTAATACTAGTTGAAATAAATATATAAATATTTATATATATTTATAACCAATTTATAATATTTAAATAGTTACAAAATGTATTTTTATATTTGTAATTGAAAATTTGTGACCATTTTCTCCTTGAAAACCCGCTTTTTCGTCATGTATGTGGGATTCATATAAAATTAATTATTTTTCAATCAATTTAAAGTAATTTTGAAAAATGAAGTAAATATTTTTAATAATAATAATATATATTATATAATATATAAAATGTATTTTTTTACCAACAATAATATTGAAAATATTTAAAATTATTTTCTGCACTTAAGGAAAAAATGTATTTACTCTATGTTAAACTAAAAGGATAACTGTTATAATGACCTACTATCTTGTCAAAAATTAATTTTATGGACATATTTCGATAGTATAAGGTCTAATTATCTATTATAATCAATCTTAGATCCACTTTAATTTTGGAAAACATGGTAAAAAATATTTATTTTCAAAACTTACAACTTTACCACTCACCACACTAATATAGGACCACCCCATCTCCTCTCATATTTATACTTTTAATCATTTTTTTATTCCAATATCATCCCAAATTATTTCCCAAATTCAATCCTATAATCATAGGAGACTTATTTTTCTCATAAATGTATCCATTGATGATTGTTTTTGTAAACCAACAGTGGTTACCCGGGGAAGTGGTAAAGTTCATCATTCAACATTTTTATTTTATTTCTTCATCTATATCCATAAATTATTATTAAAGTATATTGATATAATAACCTAAAAATTATACCTATAATTATATTTTTATTGTTATGTTAATAAATTATATCTATCCCCATATCCCTAAAATGGGTTTTAAAATCATCATTCAAGTGTACGGTGGACTACCGTCTCATGAACTGATGAAATTAATTTTTTTTCCATTACCCCTGCTCATGTTTGGCTGTGATGACAGATAATATATATATATATATATATATAATATTAGTAAGATAATTATACCTCTGGAGTCATTGTATCATATATATCTTTTAAAATTTTCCTTCATTATGGGAGACGATATTGTCCCTGTTTCCCTCTGGAATTGGGGATGATCTCATTGATTTAAGATTCAAACATTCTAAGAGGTTTCTAATGGGTATGTTCATAGAACCAGAAACATCCAATGATCCCATATCCATTTGAACCTACTTTCCAAAGGTAGGCGCTCATTAGTTGTGGACTGATGAGGCTTAGGAATTTGCATTGGTCGAGAGGATGGGAGGTCGGACTAATCACATCTTTTTTAGGGGAATTATTGTCTACTCTGGGACTCTCTTTATAGATTTAAGTAATGTTAGTGAATCCTTATTACATTACCAAGTAAAAAATGAGATTTCCTTTAGATCTGACAATCAATGATTGATATGTAAAAATTTTAGAGAATCTTTTATATGTATTCTAGGTTCTTCATTGATATATAATCATATATATTTGTTAGAGATTCTTAGTCAATGGTATCCTTTGATACATAAAAGTATCTTGGTCATTATGATGAATATACTAGTTTTAAAGCCACTCAGTGGGGAACTTGAAGTTTATTGTCATTCAGAAGGACATGGATTATATCAAAGTTGGGATTATACCCGCAGATGGTATACCTACGTATCCTTTGTTTTGGAAATGGAATCAGAACCCACATAGTTCAGGTAAGGGAAGATGATGTTTATGCATGATTGATGGCTCAAATATAAGATGTCATGATTAATTTTACAGTCTAATCTCACGTGATTCATGATCGGTGTAGAAACAAGATGTATTGGTGAAACCAGACAATTGTGCCACTAAATATTAAATGATGTGAGGCTTATGTGTGTATGCCTACCCAAATAGATGAGGATTAAGATTTACTTCAGAGAAGAAATCTAGGAACAGTGTACATAAAGTTATATGTGCTTCATGGAGATTTGGATACTCTTATCATGGGGCTTACTCCTAAGTAAGATGCCCAAGTTAGGAGGGTACTTATGATTGGGTTTTACTCTTGATAAGGAAGCCCAGATCAAAATAAAATTAAGACTGGGGATTACTCCTGAAAAGGAGGCCCAGGTTAAAGGGATTTGAAAATTAAAGGGACTTGGGGCATACTCTTAAGGAGGATGCCCATATCTGAGATTGTGGCTTGCTCTTGAAAAGGAAACCCAGATTAAGAGAATTATGGTTGGGGATTACTCCTAAGGAGGATGCCCATATTTGGGAATTTTAAGATTGGGGCTTACTCCTAAAAAGGATGCCCAGATTAGGGTACTTGGGGCTTACTCCTGAAAAGAATGCCCAGTTTTGGAAGGACTTGGGGCTTACTCCTAAGGAGGATGCCCAAAATTAATGGGAATTATGACTGGGACTAAATCCGGAAAAGGAGGCCCGGATTAAGGGGTTCTCTCATCTTTAAGGATGTGGTTGAATGAATGAAATCTCAATCTTTAGTGACATAAATATGTGTAAATCACTAGGTTTTGAGAGATGTTCCACAAAGTTCCTTTAAGATAAGGAAGTCAAATCAATAAATCATGCCATAAATGGCTTTAAAGAGTGTCTTGAAGACCGAATCTTGAATAGGAGAGGTGGAATGGCATAAGAGGGGTGAAATGGGTAGGAAAGGAACCCAAAAAGATTGGGGCGCGCAAGTCCTGGCAGGCGTGCAGGTACTGAGTGGGCACGCAAGTCCCTGGTCGCGTAGGTAAACTTGCACGGCAAATGGTTACTTGCGCGATTGTTAACAAGTAGGATAATACTTGGGCGATCTATGACCAAAGCCTTTATAATTATCCTGAGGTACTTCCGTAAGAGGGGCACATAAGTTTTAATGAATAGATATGGAGACGCGCAAGTATGTTCATTTCCTTTAAGGGTAAAACACATTAGGCGCACAAGTGTTAGTGATTTCTAACACATAGACATTATTCCTCTTGTATAGACCTTCTATTCTAGGTAAAGAATTAACATAGAAGTGTTTGGAAGACTCGATTAAGAGACTTGGGAATTCAGAGCTCTATATCTGAATTTTAGAAAAATTTCTCTAGAAATGGGGGGCCCACCGGGGGTATTTATAGGCAGAAGAAGACCCCAAGCAGTTATCACTTAGGTTGCACAAGACACTTGCACGGCCATTAGGCGGCGCACAAGTATACTTTCATGACAGTAAGGGAACTTGCGCGACCCTAGGTCCTTTGACTCCCATTTCATTCCATTGTCGATTTTTGATGTTTTCTTCAAAGGATGAATCACTTTGTGCTAATTTATTTTCCTTTCCATTCTTTTAGAAAATGTGATGAAAAAGAGTGTCAATAAAAGTCCCCCCTCAGAGTTGGATCCGAAATAATAAGGATGTGACTCTGAGGAAAAGATGAAAACCAAAGGGAAAGAGGCGCGCTGGTGTTCACCGCGCAACCATCATTGCGCAGGTTCGAGTCACGCAGGGCTGGAGCGCATTGGCTTTAGGCATGTAGGTGGTCGGCCTGGCCTATATATATGCATTCATTTGTCGCACATTGTACATAACTTCGGATTTTTGCGCTCTGGCCGTCCAGGTCATCTCCGCCACGCAAGTTGCTCTCTATTCCGCTTTTCCTTCGTTATCGCGCTACTGTCAAGGTATCTGGACCTGCATGGTGATATTGGCACGCCAAATACTTATGCGACACATTATACTTGCGCGCCAAGTTTTACACTTTCATGACTTAATTACTTTGCTATTTTTTCTAAATTCCTTCACAAATTTTATGGAAAATCAACTTACTTAAGAGTTAATTATTCAACTTTTGTGCAGAATCAATGGCTCTCTAGAGAATCGGAATAGCTGATGAACTGGCAAGAAAATGTCTTGATGATATGATGTATATTATTGTCCATGATTATTATACAGTCAAAAATAGCACTCTTCTGGATTTGGCTAAGTATCTAAAGAAATATCACTTTTATTTCCGACAAAGCACTTATCTGCCTTTGTACGGTTATGGTCATCTGAGAGAAGTCACTATTCCAGAAGTAAAGAACTATCTCCCAATTTTTTGGTTTTAGAATTATACCAACTTTTATTCAGAAAATATCTCAAGTGGAGGAGGATTTATAAATGTTGGAACAGTGGAGAAGGCCCACATGATGCGTCATAGCCCTTGTATGCCAAATCTGAAACCTCATAAGCCTGAGCTGCAACCGCATTGTCATCTTTCAATATTCCGAAATGCTCAGATGGATCAATCCAAAGTCTGGAAGAAAATTTGGGACTTCCGTCTTGGGGGAGGTGTGAAGCCAACTTGGATGTGGGCATACTGGGTGCAACAAAACAGTGCAGAGTTTGTCGAGGATCTAAAAGGAGTGGTGATATACGAAGCTATTTGGGTTGGGAAAACATATTTTTACAGACATGATAACTTCTTGCCGGAGATACTCAGACATTGGAGCCCAGAAACTAATTCATTCCATCTGACTCAAGGAGAAGTAGGCATCAGTCTTTGGGATGTCCACAGGATCTCGGGGGATCCAATTTTGGGCGACATGTATGATGAATTCATTCCTCCCAAGGTGACTTGGAATGATTCAGAGAATACTCCTACTTTAGCGCGGTAATTATTTAAAATATTCCACAGGCTCAAGAGTTCAGAGACCTCATTAACTCATTCTAGAAAGGATATTCATCCGGAGGAGTGGATGAAAATATTTCTTATTGAGAAGAAAGAGAAGGATCCAAAGGAGAAGGATCCAAAGGAGAAAGGATCCAAGAAAAAGAAATCCAAGGATAAGAGGCCCACCCATCCTACCACCTGCCCAAAACATGAGAATAGGGGTGCTCCTGGCATAGTTTGGCCAACTCTAGAAGCAGGAGATTGCACAAGCTTCATGTAGCTGCTGATGAAGCTCGAGATGCTGTACATCAAGTGACGACTTATGTTGACAGTCTTTTGTAATTTCCTGAAAAAGAGAAAAGGCTCCAATCTGTGGATGTCCTTCTAATTCTTGTGCATCAAATGAAGAACTTTTTCACCTTTAATAATTTTTGCACCTATTTTCCTGCTACCTTACCTAATCCAATGGGCCTAGTGAGCATAGTTTGATTTTTACTAGGATTAATATAAATAACCCTACAAACTTTGAATCCCTTGATTTCACAATATTATCTAAATCATACAAAATGTATGTTTAGTGAGTTGAAACTTGACATTTATTCAGAGTTCCTTTGTATTTTGTGGGAAGTTTAAAGTCATGCACGTCGGACATAATGAGGATAATGTTTATGGTTGAAATAGCTTTGACCAAAATGGATTAAAATTGACTCAATTCCTTTACAATTTATCTGAAAACATATTACCATACTCAAGTATGAGGGAAAATATGTAAACTATGACTTAATAATATTTGAATATGATGAATGATATGAAAAAGAGCTAAATGGAATTAGAATAAGTAGTTCCCAAGAATGAAGTTCCATTATTTAACAAACCCGTTAGGGGGTTGAATTATGCAGGGCCACCTAAGGGAATTGGCTTCATAGTCAAATAAATAGCATCTTTTGGCTGACAGGTCCGTTATGTAGACTACTTATGCAAGGCTACCTAAGGACACGTGCTGCATAGTCAGGAAAAAGAACTCTCAGAAATTTACTTTCCTTGTGCTAAAAAGCCAGTGAAAGTTTTTGGAGATTCAAATTTTCTAAAGTATAGAGTTTGTTGTATGGAAAGATGTACTTGAATATAGAGAAGATATTTCCAAACAAGATTATCGAAGAACTGGATGGATATCACTTCTACGAAGGTTTGACCCAAATGTAGGGAAGAAGAATATAAACCATAGACTTTAATACTTTCATATCATGAAAAAGGATATGGGACAAATATGTTAAGGATGGCTATTTTTGCGGATCCCTATATATTATCAAGAAAAATAAAGTCAAAAGAGGTTTTCCTCCCAAGAATGAAGTTACCATATTTTAACAAACCCATGAGGGGGTTGAATTATGCAGGTCCACCTAAGGGCATTAACTGCATAGTCAAATAATAGCATCTTTTTCCTGACATGTCCGTTATGTAGACTGTTTATGAAAGGCCGCCTAAGGGCATGTGTTGCATGGTCAGGCAAAATAACTCTCAGAATTTCATGCCTTTTGTGATTAGAAGTTATGAAAAGGGTTATGAAGATCTAAAAATATTTAAGGTTAGGATTATGTAACATAAAGATGGGTATTGTCCAATGTATGAAGAGATACACAGATCAATGCTAACCGTAATCATGTTGTGGGGGATCCTGAATAGAAATGTTGGACTTCAATACGTATCCCATAAGGATGAGAATCAAGCCATAAGTAGTTCTTGAAATTCAATTTAATTTCATGTGGAAAAAAGGATTGGAGATCTTAGTTTAGGGTCATAGATCTTGGACCATTATATGAAATACACAATGTGTGTTTTCATGGGGACTTTTCAGCCAGGGGACTGAAAGAGGAATTTGGGGTTAGGCCGAAAATACTTGGGGCTGGATTCGAGGGACACTCGAATGTTCCTACGTATCCTATAAGGATGGGAATCAAGCCCACATAGTTCTAGAACTACCCTCTGTACAAATTAGGTTCGTACATGTGTAGGGTGAAAGGGGATTTTAGTGCAATGATGGATTAACCTGAGATAAAAGGTTTAGTTATTTCCATGCATGCACGTAGTCTATGAAATGAAACATGATTTAAAATCAATGTAAATAATAATTTCCTCTCAGGTGGGGGTATCATAGAATATTGTAGTTTATTGTCATACTGGACAAAAGTGTTGTATATTTTAACGTCGTATAGGAAGGACAAAAGTGAACCAATGTAAAGATATTGATTATAGGGGTGGTTTCATGAATCAACATCGTATGAGATGGAGGTGAACCGATGTGAAGAGATTGGTTTTTTGCTTGAACCTTGGAAGGTTGCCTATGTACCCAGCCTAGAAGGCAAGGATCAAAGTCCGCGTAGTTCAATTAAAGAATGAATTAGTGATAAAGTTATCCTTGGGGAAAATGACCTAAAAAATATTGTTGGGACATACACATGGTTAGTATCCCATAGAGAGTGTTGTGATTGATGTTTTCTCTAAGCTCACATGAGTCATACTCGGTGTGAGAAACAAGAGGTAGCAACAACCCTAACAATGCACTGTTTAATGTCCTATATGACATATAAAGGGACTATCTAGTTTTAAGGTCATGCAGTTAGGACTATTGGTGCTGCACAGTTTAGCGTCATGTAATTAGGACGATGGGGACAATACAGTTTTATTGTCACGTTGGAAAAAAGGGGGACTATACAGTTTAATGTCATGCAGTGAGGACAAAAGAGTACACCATTTAATGTCATGTTGGACGTATTAGGGATTTTTTCACAGTTTAACGTCATGTTGGACGGAAAAAAGGGACGATATAGTTTAGCGTCATGTTGGACGTAAGTGCCAATAGTTTAAGGTTATATGCATGGAATGTTGGTTATGATGTTTTACGTCTTTCTGTACCTAAGGGACTTCTATATAGTTTAATGTCATATAGCAAGGAAGATGAAGGGGGACACTGTTTAACCTCATGTTGGACGAAAGTGTGAATAGTTTAAGGTCATATGCATTTACCCTGGATGGTGCAGTTTCACGTCATGCTGGACGTAAGGGACATGCAAATAGGTTAAGGTCATATGCATGGACCATTGCTGTATTTTGTGTTCATTCAAAATATTTCTTCAGAAATCTAGCATTGGTTAGAGTAGTGATGAGTTCACCATCCATTGAGATTAAAGAATAAGATCCATTGGAGTAGACCTTATGTATTAAGTAAGGTCCTTCCCATTTTGGCTCAAGCTTGGGAGGTTTCTTTCCTAGTATCATTGGAGTTCTGAGAACTAATACCAATTCTCCCTGAGTGAATGAACGAAGATGAAATTTTTTGTTGAAAGATCGTGTTATTAGATTCTTATAGACTTCCAAGTGGTGTAATGTGCACAATAATTTCTCATCTAACTGTTTAAATTCATTCAATCACTATTGAGATTGTTCATCTGCAGATGACTGATCACAAATGGCTACTCTGAGCGAGGGTACTTGAACTTCATTGGGCAAGACGACTTCTGTTCCATAAACCAGTGAATATGGAGTTGACCGCATTGCAGTGCGGGTGGTAGTTCGATAAGACCATAAAGCATAAAAGAGTTTATCAGGCCATGATTTCTTATCTTTATCCACCATATTTTGCAGTATATTTGAAAGAGTATTATTGAAGGCTTCTATCTGTCCATTGGCCACTGCATGATACCGAGATGAATGGTTTTATTTGATGTTGTATTCTTGATACAACTTCTTCAGCTCGGATAAACAGAAGTTGGTGCCATTGTCTGTCAATATGGTATGAGGGACACCAAATCTGGTAATGATTTTAAACTTGATGAAGCTAACAATGCATTTAGAACTGACTTTCTTTAAGAGTTATTTCCTCTGCCCATTTCGAAATGAAATCAGTAGCAGTGAGAATATACTAAAACTTCTTGGATATAGCTAAAGGGTAAGGTCCCACCACACCATTCCCTTATGTATCAAATAACCACAAGTATTTAGTTGTATGAAGCAACTCTGGTGGTTGATGAATGATGTTGGCATGTACTTGGAATGAATTACACTTCATTGTGAAAATAACACAATCTTGTATCATTGAAGGCTAGAAGTATCAAAGCCTTCTAATCTGATCAGACAGTCTATGTCCAGACTGGTGGGCACCACAGAATCATGCATGCACTTCGTTCATGACATCCATTGTCTCTTTACCATCAATGCATCTGAAGAGAACTCCATCAAAACCATGTTTGTAGAGAATTTTCTCTAGGTGATCTGGGCTATCATAAAGAGTAAAATTGACCACACGTCGCCGGATTTGTTCTTTCCTGGCTCTATCAGGTGGAAGTGTTCCATTTTGAATTTATTCCCTGATATGTGACATCCATCCTATAGTATGGCTATATGGTTTATGAATGGGACAAATTTCATTAATTTCCCATGTTCTGACTCGAACATAAGGTGAAATTGCATGACGGTGGGCAATAATAATGGCTGTCTGGTCCCGATTTGGATCTGCCAGAGTTGTGGCTATATTAGCCAGTGCATCAGCTTGAGCATTTTGTGATCTTGGGACATAAGAAAATGTTGGTTCCGAAGGAAATTCCACCATTAACTCTCTGATTTAATCATACAAAGGGATTTGTTCTTCTTTTCTTATGGCATAATCCCCATTGACTTGTTTGATTACCAGGTCTGAATCACCTTTCACCTTTAAGTGATTCAGTTCTTCTTGAAGAGCCAATTCCAAGCCTGTGATGATAGATTGGTATTCTACTTCATTATTGGTACCAACTTACCAAAATAAAAAGGAATAAAGTAACATTGCCTTTTTTTGGAGAAATGAGCACTATTCCTAAGCCAACTTTTTTGAATTTAGGATTTTCCATTTTCCTCCCTGTTGGACTTCTGGAAGCAACATCAAAATACATTTCCCATGCCTGGGGACTTTCTTGAATAGATAAGTCTTCCTCATCAGGGAGTTCAATATCTGAAGATGTGTCTTCCATTGAAGGGTGTTCAGCCAGGAAATCAGCCAGAGCTTGGCCCTTTATTTCCTTTTGAGACACATACAGAATGTCAAATTACTGCAAAATAACTGCCCACCTTGTCAGACGTCCTGTAATAATAGGATTAATAAGGATGAATTTGAGTGGGTTATTGTGATATACCAATTAGACCTCGTGATGTTGCAGGCAGTGTCTCAACATATGAACAGAAAAGATTAATGTGAGGCAGCACTTCTCAATACATGAATACCGGGTTTCTACTTCAAGAATAGTCTGACTGAGGTAGTAGATGCTGCTTTCATTCCCAGCATCATTCTTCTGAGTAAGAAAGGAACACAATGATCGCTCTAAATCCATCACGTAGAGGATATGTGGCCTTCATTTAATAGGTGTCTTGAGTACCGGTGGACTCAAGAGGTATTTCTTGAGAATATCGAATGCTTCTTGACATTCTTCAATCCACTAGTAAGTAACCCCTTCTTCATCAATTTGGTGAAGGGTAAACTTTTACCTGCCAAATTGGCGACGAAACAACGAATATAGGCTAAGTTTCCTTGAAGTCCTCTTAATTATTTCAAATTTTGAGGAGGTGACATACCAAGGATTGACTTTGTCTTCTCAGGATCGACTTCAATACCACGATGGCGTACAACAGACCGAGAAAGTTTCCTGAGGTTACCCCAAAAGAACATTTTAAGGGGTTCATCTTCAAATTATGTTGTCGAAGCTGGCGGAATATGACATTCAAATAATCCAAGTGATTAGAAATTTGTTTGTATTTGACCACCAAATCATCCACATAGCATTCATATAACTTCCCTAAAAAGGGTTTGAAGATATGATGCATGGCACGCTGATATGTTGCACCTGCATTATTTATGGAAAAGGGAATTACCTGGTAGAAAAACACACCCTGAAAGGAACTGAAGGTTGTGGATTCCTTGTCTTCTGGGGCCATTCCAATTTTATTATATCTGGAATATCCATCCATGAAGGAAAGTGCTTCATAGCTAGCTTTTGCATCAATTAAAAGTTCTATAATCGGAACTGGGAAATCATCCTTAGGACAATGCCGATTAAGATCCCTGAAATCGATGCAAACTCTAATTTGTCCATTCTTCATCTTCACAGGGACAATATTAGGCAACCACTTGGGATATTGAACTTCTCTGACAAAGTTAGATTTGATAAGCTTATCCACTTCAGCATCAATTTTGGAAGTATAAGTTGGGTGTGTTCTTCTCACGGCTTGCTTAAATCCTCGATGATCTTCTGGTAAACCCAAATGATGAGCAGCAACATCAAGATCAAGCCCCGGAATCTCTGTATATTATCAAGCAAATATATCTCGATTTTTCTTTAAAAAGGAAATATACATCTCTTCTTCTTCAAGGGTCATGTCCGCACTGATTAAAGTGGGGAGTAGATCTTCTTTTGTACCCAGATTTATTTCTCTGAGATCATCCATGGGGGTAGAGATAACCTCTTCAAATGCTGGAGGAGCATCTCTGAGATATTCCTCTTCTTCTTCAACTTGTGTTATTTCTTCCATTTCTACTTTCATAGTAGATGATAAAGCAGAATTTCCATGATTAGAAGAGATGTTAAAATTTGAACATCTTGAAGAAGAAGCTTCCATTTCTGACCCGATTTATAATGAAGGGTCTTCCTTGGGAAATAAATAGGAGATGATGGATTGATAATCAACATCATTGTTCACCTCCGATTTTGTTATAACTTCTTCTGGCCTAATTAGAAAAGTATATAATTGTTGGATTTCAGCAGATGAAATGAAGACGTCACCATTTGGGCTTTCATCACTGCTTGGTGAGTTACCAATTTCTCCTATGTTTTCTGGCTCGATTGTCATAATTGATATTTTGGATCCTTCCATAAGAGTATTTTGATTTGGGAATATTTTTTCAATTAGACTGATTGTCCACACATAATCTATACTCAATTGTGTAAATGGATTTACTGGAATCTTCTCTAAACCATATGGAGCATTAACTTTTGTAATCTCCTTTGTTGTGGATTCTACCTTCCCTTCATGTGATAGAATTCTGCCTCAATGTATTGAGAATCACATGTCTTGAACAGGGCCTTATCACCATACAATGTCCTAACTTGACCATCAAAACAATATTTGAGACATTGATGGTATGATGAAGGGATATCCACATGTTGATGTAGCCAGGGTCTTCCAAGCAAGATGTTGAAGGCTGAGTCTTGATTAACAACCATGAAATCTGAATTGGATACAAGATCTCCAAACTGAGTTCTGAGTGTAACTTCTCCCAGTGGTTCTTGTTCATTTTTAACATATCCTTTTAACATCATGGTAGAAGGAGATAAATCAGATCCTGTGAGGCCCAATCGACGAAGTGTACGAATGGGCATGAGGTTGACTCCTAAACCATTATCAATGAAAGCTCTTCGGATTTCTACACCATTGACCTTTCCAGATATGTACAAAGGTCTAATATGTCCATGCACGATATCATTTTCATCTTCATTAGTAAAAGATATTACTGCATGGAATTCAACAGGATTATTCTCTATGTGATAGACTTCAGCTGCAACAATTTCAGTTTCAAACTCCTGAGAACTTGACAAAGAATCAACGAGTGCTTCCCGAAGATCCTTCGATAAATTCAAGGCATCCAGAATTGATAACTTGGCCGGTACTTGGGCCAGGTGTTTCAATATATAATACTTTTGATCCAAAGGTCTGTGTTTCCTACCAGGAACATGTGGTTTAGCAGGTTTGTTGGAAGTTGACGCTTTGGAATTTGATGCATCTTGTATCAGGATAGGAGTTCGCAATATTCCTGGATTTGGAAGATTAGACCGATTAGATCCATTTACATGCTGAGAGGAAGAAGATGGAACCTTAAACCGGTCTTCTAGAATAACTGTTCCAGGGAACAATTTTCTATTAGTGGAAGAACTTGCTTGTTCTTATTGGGCTCGCTGAAGGGCTCTGCCACGAGTTTCTGCTGCATACATAGTTCTAGCAGGGGTAGAATTGGAATAGTGGCTTCTGAAAGATCCACATATTCTACTATATCCTGAGCCTCTAGAACTTTCTCTGATTCCACTATTTGATATAGAGAATTCGGCCTCATCAAAATCAAAACTGCAACTGGCATATGGATCTCTTAATTGAGTCATATTAACAGAACAGAAAATCAACTCTTCATCCGATGAAGACACTGCCTGATTAGCCTGTTTAGGCTGTGCCGTTTGGTGTGACGGTGCCCGTTGGTTCGAAGTAGATGGCATGAAATCTACTAGATTCAAAGACATCTTTGGCTTTGACACATAATCATCTTCTTCTGATTGTTCCTCCTTGGAATTGTGCCATTTCTTTGAGGATTTTCCCTATGATGAAGAGGGTTTTGCTACAACATTCATGGAAGAAGGCACAATTTTTTTCTTCAACTGTGTTCGCAAAATTGCATGAGTTCGGTTGATCATCTTTCTTACCATCCAATCATCATATTTTTTTTCATTTTTTCTTTTGACTTCTTGCCACTCGCCTTCCTCTTCTGGAACTGTAGCAGTAACACATGCTACCTAGGCTGAAGAGCCTTTTAGTTTGACTTGTCTTGAGTCGACCATCTTTTGCAGGAGGTCCTTGAAAACAAAACACTCCTTAATGGGATGACCCATCATATGGTGAAATGGGAAATAGTTGGGATGGTCTTCATCTCCTTCCTTGTTTGGCCTCATGGGCCTTGGAAATTGAACCAAACTATCTTCTAGAGCCAAAATGAAATAACCATGAACTTTTTCATTTTGGAAAGAGTAAACATTTCTTTTCAAATCCTCAAATTGTTTTCGTCTTTGATCTCTTTGATCATCTTGACGAAACAGCCTATGTTGTTGACGCTCAGGAGGTGGATCCCTTCAGGAAGATGAAGATTTTTATGTAGAAGTAGGTACAGGAGGTTGCTTAAGCATAACTGTAGCAGTCTCTGCTTTACCCATTCTACTTCCTAGAGCTGATAGAATTACAAGAGATTTAGCCTTAGTCTGTATAAGAGAATCTTCAATCAGTTGAGTGCTTGAAGTAAGGTCTCAAAATGCTTTTGTGCATTTCATAGGGAACAATGGTGTGTGTAATTCTTCGCGCAGATTTGCCACACAGATTGGCAAAAGTTCCTCTTGTGGTAGTGCTAAGCTCAGGGAATATGTTAATCCATTCCAATGAGAAATGAAATCATAGAATCTTTCATTCTCCCATTGCATATAGTTTGTAAGATCGAAAACTATTGTCTTTGGTAAAGTTGAGCTAGATTGAAGAAGAAATCGTTGACGGAGATCTTCACATCCGGTAATTGAAAGGGATTTCAAGCTTGTGTACCAGACAAAGGTTTTCCCTTGCAAGGTTCGCATGAAGCATATGAGTTTCACTACTTCTTGCTGCTCTGGAGTTCCCATCATAGGATTGCAACAAGACACGTAATGTGTCAAATGCTATTCTGGATCGCCTGATCCATTGAAAATAGGAAATACAAGGTTCCCAAAATTTGATGGGGGAGGGATTGCATCTACACATTTAGGGTAATCTCTCTTTTCTGGTTGAACAAGAGAACGCTTTCTATCCATAGCTTCCAACTAAGCTGTTAATGACTCAATAGTAGTTATTAACTTTTGAGAAACATCCGGTTGAGCTTGGACCTAAACAGGTGCACTGACTGGAGCTTGGACAGGTATGGCAGCTGGTATTGCAACTAATGGCAGCACTGCCAATTGTTGTTGCACTTCACCCGTAGGATTAGACTTATAAGGGTGTACTAATAAAGGAGGATATTCTTGATCCATCTTAGTAGCCATAAAAAATTCCCTTGACTGGCTAGATCCATCATGTTTAGGAGGAAGACTACCCTGAAGTAGTTTTGCATTCATCCTCCTCAATTCCTTCAATTCTTCCTCCTGTTTTGCAAACCATTGCTCTAATGAGAGCGACTGGCCTTCTCCAAAGAAAGGGTATGTAACCTGATTCTTTCCCTTCCCCATGTTTGATCCCTTTCGGAGAGGGGGATGTAGATTATTTTAAGGATTGCCTATATTATGAGTAATCCTTTGATTTCGTGTACACTCACCTTCTTCATTTGTGTCTATTCGTACAACTTCTTAAGCAGGAACCTCTTCATCTGAGTCCCCGGAGTGAGCCTCATCTGATGGATCAGCAACAATTCAACTGATGACATTTATTGATTCATAATGCATTGCATTCCTTCTATCGGCATTCCTCCGATATTGTCTTCTTCCATGTCTTTGATGAGACATTGCCTTTTGTTGATTCGATCCCTCAGGAAATTCTTGGCGAACCGTAATTTGGAGAGATCCTCCTGATAATTTGGCTCTTCGTTCCACTTGTGGCTTCTTCCCCAATCGAGAGAATACCAATTTTCTTTGAGGAGGGGATTGATGATTTGAAAAAGTCACCAGTCTGGTGAACTGGGGTTGTTCCTGCTATCTTTGCTCAACTCCTCAAATCCTATTTGTTGATTTCGAGGGTTGGTTTAAAAGAGTCCCCAGTCTAGAAATCTAGGGTGTCTCTTGACATGCTATGTCTGAGAATTTATTAAAATCTCTCCTGATCTTGCGGATCTTAGTTCGAAAATTAGCTGGATGCATCAATCGACTTCCTCTTTTATTACCCAGCTCGAAAGACCGTTGGATGATTTCAGACACTTCTGTCACTTGATGATATGCTTGCTCCATACGATAGGCCTATTCAATATTCTTGTTTGCTTGATGCAGGAGTAATTCAACAACTTGTTCTCTATATTCTTGATGTTGAGAGGAACTAGTTGAAGCCTGTTCTGGGGAAAGCCTTTGATTACAAACAAAGCTAGTTGATTGTGGCCGACCACGTGCAATAACATTGCATGAGACCATTTTTGGTGGGCTTTGCTGACTGGAGAGAACAGTGAAATTTAGTTCTCCATGAACACCCCATCCTATGACATGAATACCAAATGGGGCATTTTCAATTAACTGGCGCAATCTTCTTAGTGCACCAAGGGATGAACGCTGAAGGGCGCTCTGCTGCTTTTCAACCTTCAGATATCAAGCGACTGATAGAGATTCCAAACCAATCTGACATTGTAACCCTTCTATTATCATAACATGATTTTCATATTCATCATAAGATAATACTTTATTTTTCAACTGACAAAGATTTTTCCATTTGTTGAGATGAATATCATGAATTCCATCTTCCATCATCATCTCTGGAATGTCATACTGAGAGTCAGCCAGAGGAAAAAACATGACTATCACTTCACCTTTCGCCAGTTGTTTTCTCATGTTCACCATTTCCTCTTTATCATTCAATGAAGATTATTCTACCTGATTTTACCAGAGCTGGTTCTTCCTTGTGGCTTCATCAGATTCATCAAGATTGGTAGAGAAATCACTGATCAAACTAGAAGATGCATGACTTAGGGGTGGTTCGTAGAATGACCTACACCCTGGGCTATCTTCAGATTGAGAAAGTATTTCACCTGCTAGAGATGAAGCATCAAACATGACTGGTTTCGCATTTGAAAGTACCTCAAGATAAGAGGGCATTCTCGGCACTACATTGTCCACTAGAGCATTTTCCGGGAAATTTGCATCACTACTGCGGAGAGGAATTTGGCAGTGAAATTCATCATCATGGGGAGGACCACCATGGTGGGTTACAGGAAAAGATGATATCTCTTGATCCTTGGTCTTCTGACCACACAGAGGGTTCCTGTGGCTCTCATCTGAAGATGAAACATCAAGATCGACCGAATTTTCATAAAGCAAGCCTTCATGAGGAAGTATCTGTCGAAGACATTCAGAATTAATGTTCCCACTATTGTGAAATGTGGGAGTAGAATCTTGAATTCCAAAAGATAACTATCTGAGGGCTTCAAGAACTCCAATATCGAGCAAGGCCTTGTTACAGATTGGCTCTTGATCTCTTGACTGTGCTGGGCGAGTCTTCTTCTTAGACGCCTTCTTACTCGACTTGGAAACCACTTGTTGATGAAAGTGGCTGCTCTGAGCAGGTGTATGTGCCTGATCAGGAGAGATGGCCAGGTTAGGCTGACGATCTCTACTCAAATCAGGTGTATGTGCCTGACTTGTTTATCCGTATGATATGGGGGAGTATGCCCCACAACCCTCTTGGACAAAAACAGATGTGTGTGTCTGTACCAGAGTGAACTGTTGATGTGTCACTCCACTGGTAGGGATATATTTATGTGTCTTTCCCTGAGATGTTGCTAAAGCTGTTATAATATCCTGGCAAGCATCCAGAATATGAGAAATGATTTTCTTCTGCTCTCTAACCATTGATAGAATATGCTTGGTGACTTCAGCTTTCGGAACGAGGATATATGTCAATTCCGCGCTTGGAGTAGGTGTATGTGCCTGCTCCTATCCTCCTTTTCTTGTCAGTGATTCCTGACAGTACTCAAGTGTGGGGGAAAAAAGTTTAGTCTGCCTCCTGTTTGTCGCTGGAGCATTCCGAGTAGCTTCTCCGTGTGCTACCAAGCGAGACTGTTGGTAGGCTAGATCAATACTAGCAGGTGTATGTGCCTAATGATTTTACTTCGCAGAACGTGGTTGACGAGCTCTATCATATGTAGTCCGATGAGCCTACAAACTAGTTGATGATGTATAAACAGGTATATGTTCTTGCCTATAGTACTCCATCAGAATTGCCTAGCAGGATTGGCATGATGCTGCAAGACGATTCTGCTGGACAACGGAATTAAAACAGGCATCTGTGTGTGCCCTCTCATTGCTTTCCACCAATTTAGGTTGGTGGACTTCTCCGGAGATGGAAGAGATAAGAACCTGCTCACTATTAACCGGATTTCACATCTGGCGATTTTACTTGCCTTCTCGGGTTCATGGAAACTGAGATGAATGCCTGGAGTCAGTACCCTCATCATCTTGAGGGTGCACTGCCACACGAGTCTGGTGGCGATTGTTAATGGGAACCCTTGGGAAGGACTCCTATCTCCATGAATTAAGGCCCTGAGGGACCTGCTCATTCACCTCCTCAGAATATGCGAGTGAATGGTGATTGAGTTCTAGGGATAACGACCCGAAAAGGTTGGAGACGGTGGTTATCACCACCTTCTTCATGATCACTGTTCATCACTGTTCGGATGACCAGGGTGAATTGTTCACGTGGAGGGCTTGTCGAGCAGCCTCCAAAGTTAGAATAGTATCGTTTTGACAGTACTCTTTAACCAGCACATTTGATACCCAGCGTTGAAGACGCTGAGTAGGTGATGTCATCCTAAGAGTGGATGACGATCCAGTAGGAGTATCAGTAGTGGCATTCGTAGAACCGGTATTCACAGGTGTGAACTTGAGAGAAGCCATTTCTTATAATGTAGAAAATCATGGAAAAGAGTGCCTGTTTGATATAACAGACGTAATAAAGATAAATTCAGCCACTACATCTTTAGGATGAGCACATATGACAATGATTATTTTTTTTGTCCCTCTCATTGAGTTTCAAATAGGGTCCTAACAAATAAGTAAAACATCATTTTAACTTGGTTACAGATTCACGTCGGGTTCACCATTTTTTGTTTCCCTCTGGAATTGGGGATGATCTCATTGATTTAAGATTCAAACATTCCATGTAGTTTCTAATGGGTTTGTTCGTAGAACCAGAAACATAAAATGATTCCATATCCATTTGAACCTACTTTCCAAAGTTAGGCGCTCATTAGTTGTGGACTAATGAGGCTTAGGAATTTTCATTGGAAGAAAGGATGGAAGGTCGGACTCATCATACCTTTTTGAGGGGAATTATTGTCTACTCTATGACTCTCTTTATAGATTTATGTTATGTTCTTGAATCCTTATTACATTACCAAGTAAAAAATTATATTTCCTTTAGATCTGACAATCATTGATTGATATATAAGAATTTTAGAGAATCATTTATATGTATTCGAGGTTCTTCATTGATAGATAATCATCTGTATTTGTTAGATATTTTTAGTCAATGGTATATTTTCATTCATAAAATTATCTTGGTCATTATGTTGACCATATTGGTTTTAAAGCCACTCATTGGGGGAAAATTATGTTTATTTTCATTTAGAAGGACATGGATTATTTCAACATTGGGATCGTACCCACATATGGGCTACCTACGTATCCTTTGTTTTGGAAAAGGAATTAGAACCCATGTAGTTCAAGTAAGGGAGTATGAAGTTTACGCATGATTGATGGCTCAAAGAAAATAATTCATGATTAATTTTACACTCTAAACTCACGTGAGTCATGCTCAGTGTGAGAAACAAGAGGTATTGGTGAAACCAGACAATTGTGTCACAAATGATGCAATGATGTGGGGCTTATGTGTGTATGACTGCCCAAATAGACGAGGATTAAGATTTATATCAGAGAATAATTCTAAGAACATGGTCTATAAAGGTATATGTGTTTCCTGGAGATTTTGATACTCTAATATTGGGGCTTACTCCTAAGGAAGATGCCCAAGTTAGGATGGGAGTTATGATTGGGGTTTACTCTTGAGAAGGAAGCCCATATCAAAAGGAAATTATGATTGGGGATTACTCCTGGAATGTAAGCCCAGGTTAAAGGGATTTGAAAAGTAAAGGGACATGGAGATTACTCCTAAGGAGGAGGCCCATATCTGAGACTGGGGATTGCTCTTGAAAAGGAATCACAAATTAAAAGAATTATGGATAGGGCTTACTCCTATGGAGGATTCCCATATTTGGGAATTTTAGGAATGGGGCTTACTACTTAAAAGGATGCCCAGATTAGGGGACATGGGGAGTACTCCTGAAAAGAAAGCCCAAATTTGGAAGGACATGGGGCTTACTCATAAGGAGGATGCCTAAAATTAATGGGAATTATGACTGGGACTTACTCCTGAAAAGGAGGCCCAGGTTAAGGGGTTCTCTCATCTTATAGGATGAGGTTGAATGAATGAAATCTCAATCTTCAGTGACATAAAGATGTGTAAATCACTAGGTTTTGAGAGATGTTCCACAGAGTTCATTTCATATAAGGAAGTCAAATCCAAAAATCATGCCATAAATGGCTTTGAAGAGTGTCTTGAAGACTCAATCTTGAATAGGAGAGGTAGAATGATATAAGAGGGGTGAAATGTGTAGGAAAGGAACCCAAAATGATTGGGGCACACAAGTCCTGGCAGTCGCGCAGGTACTGCGTGGGTGCGCAAGTCCCTGGTCATGCAGGAATACCTGCGCGGCACATGGGTACTTGCGCGACTATTAACCAGTAGGGTAATACTTGGGAAATCCTTGACCAATGCATTTAGAATTATCCTGAGGTACTTCTAGAAGAGGGGCGCACATGTTTTAATGATTATATAAGGAGGCACGCAAGTATGTTCATTTCCCTTTAGGGTAAAACACTTTAGGCGCATAAGTGTTAGTGATTTCTAACACTTAGACCTTATTCCTCTTGTATAGACCTTCCATTGTAGGTAATGAATTACCTTAGAAGTGTTTGGAAGACTTGAAGAAGAGATTTGGGAATTCAGAGCTCTGTATATGAATTCTGGAAAAATTCTTCTCGAAATGGGGGCCCCACCGGGAGTATTTATAGGCTGGAGAGGACCCCGGGCGGTTATCACTTAGGGTGCACAAGTCACTTGCGCGACCATTCGGCGGTGGCCAAGTATACTTGCTTGAAAGTAAGGGAACTTGCGCGACCCTAGGTCCTTTGACTCCTTTTTCATTCCTTTTTCGATTTTTGATGTTTTCTTCAAAGGACCAATCATTTTGTGCTAAGTCATTTCCCTTTCCATTCTTTTAGAGAATGTGACGAAAAAGAGCTTCAACAGTCCCTCATGTATATATTGGAATACCAACTCGTGAAGCAATGTGGTTCATTTTTCGAAAACTATATGAATGGGAGCTAATAATGATAGTTTTAATGAATACATTATGTTTAAATGAAGTATTTATCAATGTAATGAAATTCTTATCATTATATTATGATAATGTTTCATTTTATTTTTTACTTTTTCTTTCACTTCAAGAAGATAACATCGTTCATAGACATGTAGAGTACCACTTACATGAAGAAATGTGAATCTCAATTCATTTCCAAAACACATGGATGATATATTTGATTATATGTAATGAAATAATATATCATTAATTATGTAACGAAAATTACAAAAAGACTAAATTTTCTTTACATCCGTTCAATAATGATCATTGAGTAATGTAACTGTTAACCATTCATATGTATGACCTACTCTATTTGTGATCATAACATACATAATTTCAAATAAAAAAACATTCATGATTTATATTATGAATATAAATTTTTATAAAACAATGTATTTATTTAATTATAACAATTTGATAGATTGTGTAACTAGATAATATATGTAAGAACAATATCTCTCATAAAAAAACATACATTATAAACCGATGAAATTAATTACTACAACAAAGAAAAAATGAATTATTATTAACGAATGGAAATATGTTGTTATCAATGGATCATAATGGATATTATTTATATTAATATGGTTCTATTTTTATACAACAACATTCCTTTAAGCAATGTACAAGAGGATAAATAATGTACACCCAAAGGAAAAAATGGGTAAGACACTTTGTCCCAATTTCACATCCTTAATGATTATTGTATCATTACGCAAAAAATTAATTTATATTGTGTAATTGTTACCACAATTATATATAATATCTTAATTCAATAAAAATTCATTATATTATATGTTTCAATATTAATTTTATCATCTAATGGGATTTTAAATTAGGGTCACAAAGTTGTTAAGAATTTAATAACATCAATTATTTTTATTGGATTATATTAATTATCTGTTTAATTTGATATTGTATTATTATTAATATTTAATTTTGACAGAAATTTACAATATATAAAATTATTTCTTCATGTAATTATTTTTGACACACCTAATTTATTCATTTTTTAATTTTTACTTCAACATTATAATCATTATAATGGTTTATTTAAAAATATTTTTTAATCTATATTTATTATAATTTAATTTTTAAGTTGGAATAAATTATTTGTTAATTGGATTAAAAAACATTAAATTTATAATACTCTTGTTATTAATGTTTTTTTAAGTAATAGTAACATGGTTCCACTCATTGGTAGTTGAAATGATTTATAAAATGTTTTCAAGAATATCTGACAATATTTCTCTCTTTGGTTATAAACCTATGTTATTTGAAAACAATGATTTAAAAAAATGTATTAAAAAATGTTCTTAATATTCTTTAAATAATTTATAAAAAAATATTTTACCCATTAAAAAAGTTAACCTTTTTTTAAATGAATCTTCATATAATTTTCTAAAGAAGTCATGTTTTTTTACTAAAAATATGAATATAATCTTCATTTTAATGTAATTATCATGTGAATAAATGTCAATCTTATTAACCCATAAATTACTTTATATGTTTCAGTTATTATTTTTCAATAAAAATTTCAAATAGTTTTTTTGAGCATTTTGTATTAAAATTTTATTTTCAAAACGAAACTAACTTTTCCCAAAGAATGTTTTTTTAAAGAATATTGATTTCAAATTCTTTAAGAAAATTTATTTCTTATTAACATTATTATTATATGAAGGATTGATACTATATTTATTCATTCTATTAATGGTTTATGAACATATTTTCTAGGTAATGTTATGACACTCAATTTCATGATTCGTTTTGGTACTCATTAACATTCCATCAACATATTATGTTTCCTTGGATCAGTTAACATTAATTTTCACACAAATATCCATATTAATTCTCATAGATATGTTTAATTATTAAACAGTATATCACTTATACATACAGTAGTTATGATTGATTGTCATTTTTTATAAATAGTATAATTGATCGATCAGAATTCATTAATCAATATAGATATTTTATTATTACAAACATTGTTAATGATATATATTTATTATCCTATATATGATGAATGATTTAGAGATTTAAATATGGTTGGGGACCAGTCATAAATATCCATCAGTTCATATTTGAGACCCCATGTATACTCTAGGGGATTCCCAATCTTCTCTCCTTGGATCATCATGGATGGACAAATTCAGTGATACCAGGATAATGATTTTAATCCAGTTTTATATAAAATTAGACATTCTTTTTGAGATAAGATAATGAATATATGATGGAAACTAGTTTTCTATTATGGAACAATTAGGAATTACTTATTCTATTATGTATTAGTTTATCTCTACCATTTTGACAATGTATTTTTATTGGATCATCATTTACTATAAATAATAGATGTTTTGCAGTTATGTGTTTATGAATCATCATCACTAACCTATTCTTGACATTGTATTGATGATATAAGACTATTTTATTAATTATACATTGGTATATTTATGGTTGTAAGATATGTTTACAATACAACATTTACTGGATCTCTGTTCTTCTATAACATTTGATGGTTCTTGTATATTTCCTTGTATTAATCAACATTGGATCTTTGTCTTATTTAACCCCATATTGGATAATGTTTTAATGGAATATATTTAGTGGATCATTTTTTTTTTGTATTTAACTATGGTTATATACTATAAATGAAGAGGAATTATAAATCTTTTTCGGATTTGAAACAGGTTCTCTAAACCTTCTTCCCCTACTTAAATTTTTTTTCTAAAATAGGATTGATGAATAAATATGTGAGATTTCATTATGTGTGAAAATTTTATCCATAAGTTTGATGCATTTTTTGACCTTCTATTATTAAAAAAAAAATTATTATTTAATAACATTAAGGATGGTATTTCTTTACCATTTTTTCCTTTTTATATTAGTGTTTCCTTGATTTCCAAATGTGATGGAATATCTTATTGTCCATGTTTATCGATGAATTCTTGTTTTGTATGTGTGTGTATCTACTTACCATAATACCTATATGTGATACATGATTCAATGTGTATTCCATGAGTATCTTATTACCATTAGTTTTGTGCATAAGATTATATTATATGTTTCTAATATGTATTCATGTTGAAATCTACATTTATTCTTAATATGATATTATGTGTGGTGTGTATTTACCATACCACAGTGGTGTTTCATTATTATTCATAATTGATGTACCATAATGGTATGATGATGCATTATAGTAATAGGGTTAATGACTTGTGATGAAAATGATGGAATACACATTAATATGGTAGGAGAATGAAAAACATGTAGACCTGGAAAACACATGATACCATGAGGATTCTGGGTAACATTCCAAAACTCAATTCCTTATGAATAGAAACTACATGTTCACTAGTTTTACATGTGTCCTAAACGAATAATTTATTCTATAAGTGTAAAAATTAATATGTTTCTATGCATGTGTTTAGTTCATGGTAACATTTCAGTATTTGTTTGATCCGTTTGTCATAAAGATTATGTACTTATCATCAAAACTCATTATGTCTTGGATATCATACTGGTTCTCAGGATATGAATTTTTTGGATTTTTAGTTCATTTAATGTCATCATGATATATGCCTATAATACTTGTGTAAACATGTTATCAATGAATTGGTTCTGTACATTAATGTTTTATTTCTGAAACCCTATGTGAGAATCATGAAAAATTTATAGACAACCTAATTAAGGATCTATAAAATTTTAAGGGGGAAATAAAAAAAAATTTGTGTTGAAAAGAATGGCGAGAGTAGTGAAATTGGGAACGACTCAAAGGGATTTCCAATGTGTACCATTATTTAAATTTCTACCTTCAATTATTACACTAGATTGGCTTACCACATATGGATCCATATTAATTAATCTGTATTTATATAAAAGAGAAGTGTTTGATTGAATATGGTGGTTGTGAAGTAGTAATCTTGGGTCAATTATATGTTTTTAAGAATCCCTATAACTAATATATAACATATTCTAATACAAAAATAAAATATAATAAAAAATACAATGAAACTACTTTATAACAACCCGGTCCATATCACACTCAATAGTAATCAAAATAATGGAACTATGTAACCACAAGTGGGCATAACTAGATGCCAAAGGTTACTGACCATAAATAATTGTCTAATTTGGTTCCTTAGTGATGCAAAAACACCTTTGTTCGAGTGCACAATAATGATGAATAATATAAAATAAATCCATGATAGTAAATAATTAGGTTATCTAGATTCAATACATTAAAATTGGGCACCAACTTTATCGATAACAAAAAAAATAAATACAATTATGAAATAAAATTACAAGAGGATCCACTAAAATCCATTTGCACCACCTACTTCCAAACCCGAATCCCAACTGAGATGCAATAGATTGATCATGAAATTCTAGTTCTGTACCTAATATTTTTTCACAATACTTGTAATGAATGTCCGGTACCCATGTCTGTTGTCTACATGAGTTGGGGTTGAGTACAAAGATCAATTGGGAACTAATAATGGGGTCTCATACATAACTAGATATGAAATGATATGTTCACATGACATTATCTCATTAAATAAAAATTAATATGACATATATTAAAAGATCAACCAATAGTGAAAACATCATCCAAATGAATGATTGGATCTAAGAAAATATTATGTGGAACATTACGACCACCACAACCTCATAGGGGTACTATGTTATTCCCTATTGTCAATCAATAAGTCCATGACCATTTTTTACTATGCCTAATTCAACTGGTTTCACGTTTCCTAGAATCATGTCTCAATATCCATGCCTCTAAATATTATAGTCCATGGTTTCCTTGATATAATGTCAATGTGTCATAGTCTTCAACTATGGAATTTATATAATCCATGATATAGACTATAAGTAACCCATACATGGGGAATTATCCATAAAAGCTCCATCCAAGTATATCAGATCAACCTCTTTTCAATATATATGGTATCTCTTCTAATAAAAATATATATATATCTCAGCTACAAGAATATTCATAGACAAGGGAATAGCCTATCAATATCATCTGCCTCCCCTATGAGTGTTTTCTCCGTAATGTGCATAGCTTTTAGGTATTACAGACCTCCCCTATAAGAGTTTACTAGACCAGATAATCACATATATACAGAAATAAAACACTTCAACTTAGCTTTATTCAATAAAAAATAAATACAAAATATTACAATAAGTTTAAAAAAAATTTATAAACACCCCCATTTATCTTTTACCATAACATAAACTATATAAAATAGTCACACATGTTTTTATTTAACACCTAAATCCAAAATAAATACCAATACCATGTAACACACTATTCTTGGGGTCAAATAATAATAAAAGGATCACACTTGGGTCCTATAGGACATGAAGAAAATGGAATCAAGACCCATGGGTTCCCCATTCTATAATTCAGAATACCCTAATCCATTTCCAGTAGCCATGGGAAGCCATCCCTCAAGAATTCTTGATCAATAAATGAATTAATATCCAATAGGGGAACACCTCATATGAATCCTATAGAAGAAATGTTATTAATCTATTATCTACACCTTGGTCTCTCATGTTTGATATCTTAAGATCCCCTATTTCATATTATGACCCACTATTCCAAACTAGTAAACTCACACCACCTTCCATCATGAAGACGATCTTGGGATACCTATAATAGGGAAAAAAAACTAAAATTTGTTAAATTTATTTATTTCTACCCAACCAATGTGTTTAAAACATTAAAGATGGTAAAAAATTAAGAACTCACCAATCTATAAATGAGGAATATTTCCAGTTCACAAAATGACACACATGCATGAATCATTATTATACTCAGTGTATATATATTTAGTCAAAAATTTAATCTTTTTTCTAATAAAATTAAATATGATATATATAAAATATTAATTATTAAATCTACCTCATATCTTAATTTAGTAATTAAAAATCCAATGGGGTGGTACTTAGAACCACCAACCAATTTTGTACCATTTCCCATCAATTTTCAAATTTCAGGAACCTTCAAAAAATTAATGTCCATGAATCACTAATGATCATTTTTATACAATTTCAATGACCAATACTATAACTCAGTTTCATAATGAAAAATTAATTTACTATAGAATATATAATTAATAAAAAACATTTATCATAAAGATGAGTAATTTTTAATTCACTCACCATTGGCCCCATCTCCCCGAAACTACAACAAACATCTCATGGTTGGCTTATAGAGGTTACCATCCACATTTTAGATAAAATTAATATAATAAAAAATTAATTAAACAATTTTTCTTATTTAATTAAAATAATAATTAATATAAAATTTGTCATAATGAAAAGTGACTTAAAATGTTCTTAGAAATGAATGTAGATGAAATTTTATTGATTTCACTACCTATGCACAAAAATTCCGATCACAATCAACTTATTACACCATGAATTAGTGTAATCTGAACAACAAACATACATGGAACACCCAATAATTTAAATCTAATTATGTGGAGACTATAAGTGGTTAAAAAAAATTGAGTCATCATAAATATAACAAAAAAACATGAATACACTTTTGAAAAAACAATGGATATGATAGTTGGAGGGGTAGTAAAATCCCTTCCACTCAAACAAATCAATGAGGGTAGAAGTGAATCTAAAAATCTAAAAATATATTTTTATTAAAATATAATTTTTCTTATTAAAAATACCATTTTTTGGTTGATGCCTTCATAAATTTACTGCTAATATCTTCTGATAACATTGTCCAACTGATTATGCATACTAGGTACATGTGGTTTACTATAGCCATGCCTATAAAATCAACCCCAGTCAATCTTAATTTACTATTGAGGGCCAAGATTCTTCCTAAATATAATTCATTAACCTACGTTAGGAAATTTAGGTGTTACAACTCCCAGAATAACTTTTAAAATCCATGTTCTCAAAATAACACAACCACAAATATTGAAGACTCATTTTATATTAAAATATCCATACCTATATGGATATGAGGCATTAGACTCAGATATTTATGGTAGTGTTTGTATTTATTTTTTGTATATGTTCTATTTTTTCAACCTTTTTATTTCACTGTCTCATGATTGTTTTTATGGTATAACCATGATATGTTTTTCACTACTATAATTAATATAGACCTAAAATTTTGGGTTTATTGGGGAGATAAATTTTCCATAATGTGAATCATATATTTTGTAATAATAATAATTCAACAAAATGGAATTTTTTTTCTTAGGATAAACATCAATTAATTTTATTTTTAATCATTGGTTATTAAGTGATATTTTATTGGAAATATTGTCCAGAACTAATCTAATTCACCATGTCATACAATAATGTTATATATAATATTAGTTTGACGTACCCTATTCTTTAGGTTGTATGTGGGGAGATAATATTTTTCATCACATGTTGGGTTTGGATACAATTATATGTTTATATCTTTTTTATACCCATATATATGTTACTATGGTAGTCCAGTATTAGATATATTTTGTTCATAAACTATTTTGTATGGTGTTGTATCATTGTAGATAGTATAATTTATTGGATTTAGATATCATGTATGTGTAATGAGTATTCTGATGAAAACATTAGTACTAAATCAATATTTTACAAATTTTTTATTCAAGATTGTTATATGTTCACATAATTTTTGGAATTAATATACATCATTGAGATTATATTTAATTCAGAGTATTGTGACTCATATAATGTATGTAATAGTGATTAAAATACATATATAAATATCTCACCTATTAGGAGATATAAAAACCATCAAGAAAGTTCCCATATAGAGAAGGTTCTACTTGAACAATAATATGTATTAGAAGAAACTAAAATAAATTTTTAAATCCTTTTTGAATGATGGAATGGGAAATAAGATATAGAAATTGCATCATATCTATATATCATGGGACTATGAAGGTAAAAGGCCTTAGATCCTTCTGGTTGAATGTGGACTTGTGGAGAAAAATTCAAGGCTTTGGAAGGTAAAATAGTTTTTTGATTTTATTTATAATATTAGTGATGATAAATTAATTTTTGTAATATATATCCTTTAAAAATGAGATGAATGTTCTTGGAATGACCAATGCATGAAACGACCAATCATGGAATTACATATGTTGGGTTCAAGAACATCCTTATAAAAAACTTATTATCCTATATACATTATTTATTAAATGATATAATGATGTTAGATATATTTCATGTAGATATATTAGTTTGGAAATATATATCACTTTTATATTACCTAGTTCATTTGTATGATTTAATAAAAATGACTTTCAATTTGGGACATGTGTTCATATTATCCTAATTCTATATGATTCCATCCTTATCCATGATAATTTATATTAATCAAAATATATTGATTTCGATCAATGATGTTGTGGTATAAAAAGGTAATTTTAATACCATCAATAGAGGGAATATCATCACCCACCATGGTGGATATGGGATCATATTTTTTGTCAATAAACAATAGGGGGGATACCCCTATGGACAATTAGAGAAAAATATTTCATGGTCTTAGGTTCAATTCCTCTATTTCAAAATAACTGAAATTGTTTCATTAAAACATTAGGGGATATAAAGGGAGACAATATTTATCAACAAAAATATTCTCATAACCATTTATATAATTTATATATCATATAATTTTCTGAAAATGATCTATTGAAAAGTATATTGATCCTCCTAATATATACATAGTTTCATGCACTAATTCTGGATGAACTCAATGGAGTTTTTCTCAACCTCACAACGGAATTATTTATAGTTAATACATGAATTCACCAAGATATTAGTATCCACAACATTGTTAATCGGAATACAATATTATAGTGGATCAAAAAGATATATTTTGTGTATTAAAATGATTTTTATGAATGAAAAAAATTACTTCTTGAATTGTGTGAGTTAATATTCGACATTAGTGAACATTAAATTTTTAATGATTTAATAATGGTGAATCGTACTCTATTATGGTTCATTTTTTTTGGAAAATGAAATTTTGTAGAATACAAAAATCGAATGACACATAGTGGGAATGAGAACACATCATTGTAAAGGGGATACAAAAGGATATAATAATCCACAATATTATATTATAATTGATTTTTTTGGATACCATGGTGTTATATATGAATGTATTTGATTGTATTTTAGGAATGAATTATTTTATAGTTTTAAAATGTGAAAATAAAAGTTATTATGACTGAAAATCATTCAATACTCAAAAAGAGGATGTTTATCTTTTTAAAAGGGATTCTTAATAGTGTATGAGAATAGGGGGATGATATCTAAAAATTTTCACCAATATTTCTCATAAGATGGAAATAATAAAAAAGTGAGATATTTATGTAAATAAATTCACATGACTTCCTAATATAATAGATTGATACCTTGGTATATTGTTTAATAACATCTCTAGGCTTCCACATGAATAAGATGTGGAATGTTCACTCAATATAATTATAGAAATGAGTCACATTTCAACATTTTCATATAGAATGATTTCATAAAAACAATAATAAGTAGTGGTTTAGTTAGAGGAATTAAAATGAAAGGGATTAATTTTGAGGATTCCACCACCTTATGGATCATTAATTTTTATTAATATGTAAAAGATAATAATCTTAGAAATTTTAATACTATCATAATCTAATTTAAATAATTGTAACATATGACTAATATATCCCTATAATTAAGTATTTTTATAAAATGATATATGCTTGCAAGGATTTTATCCAAAATAATTGTTCAGTCATAATACTAAAAACTTTCAGCTAAGATAAATAATATTAAAACTAAAACATTTATATTTAATTACAACCACATTAGAAAAATAGTTATTTTATTTTTGAAAACAAATGAAGCATTGGTTTTCATTAAATTAGTGATATATATCAATCATGAAAATGTAAAATATATATTCATGATATTTTCAATTGAAAAATTTTTATACCCTAGAACAAATAAATTTTCATGAATGAAAAAAAGAACATTTTTTTAGAACACAAAGAGATCATGACCATTATTATAATTTATAAATTTGTATCTTATATAAGAAATAGTTTTCATACATTGATTATGTAATCTCAAAAAATGTTTACTGGATTTCCAAAAAAAATTAGGATGTCTTTTTTTATCATGGAGTCCAAATAATATTAATATGTCATAATGTCTTACTAAAAGTATCATTTATTACATGCTATTTAATTATACATTCACATATTTACAATAAATATTGGATACCATAAAAATAATTATAATAAGATTTATTCCTTTTAATATTTAAATATATAAATTGAATATATAAATTCTTAGCCTATATAAACACTAATTCTAATCTTACTATAACATAGTAAGTGATAAATTTTTATATTGTGATACCTCTACATCTTTATTAGTTTATTTTCTTATAATCAGATATAATGTTCATAATTATGGATAATGAAAAATATAAAAAAAATATATAGTTCCACTGAAAATGATCATATTAAATGTAGTGGTTAATGAATTAAATATAAAATACCACTAACCATGAGAATATGTTCCCCATGTTAAATAATGAAGGAGGATATCTGCATAACCTTTTTCGTAAAATAACAATACATTATATATATATATCATTGGTTTATATTTTATTTTAATTTACATCTTTCAAAAATTGTTTTTTTGAAAATTAAAATTAAAATATGACATAAATTATAATAACATGATATTATTTTATATTTTATTCTATTAATAATAAAAAATTACAATAAATATAAGTTTTATTGAACCAATAAAAACATCTATGCATTAGTCCAGTGTAATATCACATTGAATCAATCTACTTGTAGAATAAATATTTTCACGGGTTTTTATGATAGAAACCAATGATATAAGATATTAAAGTAATAATTGTTTTATAATATCATATATATATGATGGATATTAATTAAAGACTAAAAAATTTCATTATATTACAATTATTAAAATTTTATAAAGAACTGTTAATTATATCAATGCTTTAATAATTCTGTATTATAATTTGATTTATTTTTTTTAATTATTGATTTTGTTTTATAAGGATTTTCCTTTTATGTGTATAGTATTTTCTTAATGAAAATTATACGATTAGTCATTTTGAGTTATGAGGTTTTAAGTTGTGGAACCATCATCCTTCAAAATACTTATGTTCAACTAATTCTAGGTATGGTGGGTTTTAAATACATTTTGATCAAATAAAATCCATTGAATAAGAGTAATTACAACCAATACGAATGTTTTTGATGTTCCACATGAAGAAATTGTATAATTTTTATGATTTTTCAATAAAATTCATATTTTTAGATAATGTTGAATTATTCGTGTTTTGGTATCACCTATCATTTTTAATTAGCAAGAATAGATCCCTGGATCATAATTATAATTAAAAATATATTTTTAATGAGTATTGGTATTTTCATTTATATCTACATATTTTTACTCTTCCTTTTTAATATTTTATTAGATTAGTATTTATATTAGTTTAGTATTTCAATATCCAATGACAGTGACCTAGGCTTAACTTAAATGGTTATTAAATCAAATTATTTTAATATTGATGACGTTATAAAATTACAAGCCTAATGAACATAATATTTTAGTGTATTTGGAGTCATGGAACAGAGACTTCTAACATGGTGAATGAGCTTTAGTACCTCTAGTAAAGATCATTATTTAGTACTCATACATAAAAACATTTCATCAAACCCTGAGAAATATCAACATAATGGATTGATCTCAAATTCTTAATAATGGTAAATAAAGGATATATGTAAGAAAAAACATGAGCATAAGGGTATGAGAAATGATCATGATATAAGAAGATGGTACAATATATAAGAAAGATAAAAAAACTTGAATCATCTAATAAATATAGGTATTTCATAAGACATTAATCATACGAGAATCAAGAGAATATGCAATTAATGAATATCAAAGTAATAATACATGGAATATTTTGCATACACCTTAGCATTGAAAATATTTTATCGAGGATACCATACAAGACCATCATAAAATGATAGTATTGGGATAATCACATGTGTACCTATTTGGGGATTAGGATAAGAAAACATGTACCCTCTTGTTTTCAGGTTTGGGATACAACCCTTGTACCTTATTACATTCATACTTGGACAAAAAACCATATACATACAAATTTTTAGGGTTTATTCAACCTGTATACCCTTTGATCTCATATACAATTTATTATTACCAATGCATTGTATATATATATAAGTTCCACAAATCCCATAATAAAATCATACATATATGTGGAAATATATAATAAAACATTCAATATATAATTCCCCATAAAAATTTATTGGGTTCATAAAAATTAAATCATAACATAGGAAATTAAATGGGTATCACAAACAGTTCATCATATCATTTCCTATAGAAATGAGACAGGACTCATAATCATTTAATAAAGATATAAAATGTGAAATGAATTGCATTTTATGTTAATATAACACACTAAATATAAACTATCATATATATAATTCCATAAAGATTAAAATAATTAAGGAAATAATATTAATGGTATTCATAAAATATAAAAATGAACATATTCTTCGATAGAGAGGGGTTTTGAAGGATCTCAAGGAATATTTCTTATATAAAATTGACATTATTTGAAAATAAAATTCATAATCTATTTAAAAAAATCTATTTCCTAATTATATATTCTTAATTTCATTTAGAATATTTCATGAGGAATATATCTTTTTCTGTATTAAAAATAATTTTTAAAATCAAACCACATTTGAAAAAAAATTTCTTGAATATAAAAAAGAAGACTGAAAACGAAATTTATTGTTTTATAAAAATGATTTGAAAACTTAAAATGTAGTATTGAAATAATTGAAATAATTTTCAAGGAAAATAACCTTTTTCAAATACAAATTTTATTATTTTAAAAAAATTAAACACCTTTTAATTATAAATAATTTTTCAGAAGAGTTTTTTTAAACAACATTAAAATCAAAAAAAATCAGATTATTATAATAAAAACCTCAATAAAATAATAACCTAGTAATAATATAAAGTTATATTTATGGAAATTATTTTTATAATGGTGAGTAAGCCTATATATTTCAAATATTCAATTTTCAACATATATGATTAGAAAAGTTCATGGTCTGTAATTTGAAAATGTTTCCTTTTAATATGAAGTGCCCAAATCAGTGTGAATCACTGAGAGGGGGAGGGGGTGAATCAGTGATCCCTTAAAACTTTTTACTAATTGATTCCTTATCAATTAAACCTCTACGGCTGGTTAAAGCCTCGATCCACTATTCTTGTATCTCTCACCTTTCCTCGAATGATGTAGTAAATGTAAAGGCACTGGACATAAGGATTTACAAGGTTCGGCACCAAAGGCCTACGTCCTTTCCATGTTGGTTATACGCCCCAACATGGTTTCTCCATTATAACTTGTTAGAATTACAATGGTCGATACAGCATCCCATTGTATCTCTCCTGAGTCCCACAGGAGGGTCTTTATAATTCATCCCACAGTGTTATCAGAGTCCCACTAGCCTGCTCCAGAATCCCACTGAAGACTTCTTCCACCCTGAGTCTCACAGGGGGCTTCTCCTGGCTGCTCGAGTCACACGAGTAGCTCTTCTTCACTTTAAGCTCTTCAAGTATCTTCAGCAGTCTGGGATAAAGACTGCTGGCCTTGCTCTGTACCTCTGATCACTTGAGTTGATCAGGTCTTCTCGTCTTGCTCAGGATTTATCTCCTTCTTCTCAGGATGACCTGGCTTCTCTCCGACTACTGAATACTTAGACAACTGATATCTTTAACTTCAGTCTGGTCCAGTCTCACTTCAAAACAACTTCATGCACTGAATGCATGGCAACTCTGAACCCTCATGCACTGACTGCATGGCTTCTCAAATTCTTCAAGAACTCTTGGTCTTGGACTCCTCAAATGCACACAACCAGATTTGTCTTTGTTCACGTGTGCATGTGCATGCATGCATGCATGCACTCTCATATTTCTCCTCTTGGTGCAATAAACCCTCAAAGGGTGTAATTCGTTTTATCACACACACCACTTCTCAACTTCCTTCACACACTTAATTCAATTTGTATACACACACTTGAATGTATGTTCTACTTTTGTGTGGGGTGTCTCCTCTTCTTCTTAGTGTGTACACACTTTGCACACACTAGTCACAACCCTCGGCCTCTTCAAATGCACACACTTAAAGTGTGTTCTTCTTTGTTCAAATGCACAACCAAGGCTATGGATTATTCAATTCTTACACACACACAAAGTGTGGTCTTCCACTTCACTTGGAACACACCACTTGGTGTTGTTCATTATGCACACACATGGCCTCGGGTCTTCCTCCTCTTGCTCACACCCGAATACCAACACCTCCACTTACACGTAGGGTCACAAGCAAGGATCTTCTCCACTGCCTCACCGCGCAAGGTGCCACTGGCCGTGGGTCACGCAAGCCCTCAACAAACCACGAGAGCGCGCAAGTGATGCGGCTGCCTCGGGTCTTCCTGCTGTGAAAAGGAGGCACACAGGGGACCTCTCTTTCTTATTTCGCGCAAGAAGTGCGCAAAAGGAACTTCCCGGAGCAAGGGGTGCTCCGGGCTTCACTGCCGCGCAGGGTGCTGCGCGGGGCTTCGACTTCGCGAGGCACAGAGTGCTTCTCACGGGACTCCTCAAATATTCAGCAAGCTCAATGAGAGCCTCGAGCTCTCCTTATATATGCAGAGGCGTCTCGGATCATCTGCGTGCGGTAAATCTTTGATCTCCCGAAGATTTCGGATCTTCAGGATTCTTTAAATCTTGTTTTCTTCTCTCTGTTCACGCGGGTTCTCTCTTTTTTTATTTTTCCCTACGTGCATGCGACTTAGAACGCATGCACAGCCTCTTCTCTTCCAATCCATGCAAAGGTATAAACCCTTCACGGCCTCGGCAGCGTTGCTTGCCTCGGCCGAACTTCGAAATCCTCATTTGTTGCATGCAAGCTCGTTTTTAAGCATGGTTGTGTTCGTTAGAGCCAGACGAACCGAATGGAGCCTTCGGTTTGATCGGAGGTGGCCGGGAACTCGATTTGGCTTGCTCGGAGTGCACCTGGTTTGTTGGTGGCTGCGAAACTGCGCGGGGAGGCCTCAGCCGAGATCAGGGAAGGAGACGGACGGGGAGCCGTCGGATCAGTTCTTTGGACGGCCGCGATCAGAATGGGCCGCAGCGGATTAGATGTGCGGCTGAGATCTGGCGCGCGATCAATCGAGCGGCCAGGATCTGCTCCTAAAGATTTTTCTGCGTCCCACATCGAAACGGAGCGCGGTTTTACCGCGGCTTATCAACCTCGTGCTCCCCCCTTCATCGCAATTGAATCTTCTCCCTCCACGGTGCCGCCCCGCACCGTGTTCTCTCTGCGGGCGCGCTCTTGCGCCCACTCCTGCCACTCGGGCGCGCCACTGGCGCCCACTATGCTTCCTCGGGTGCGCTCCTCGCGCTCACGCTACGCAGGGCTTGACACTCCCCAGCATGGCCCGGGGCTTATACACGGCCCTGGCCTCTCGGGCTGGCCCCATGGGATCCCCCTTGGGCGTGGCGACCTCGAGTCCCACATGTGCCTTGGGGTTGAACCCTTAAGGCTGGCCCTTGGTGGATTATATTTTTGCTAGAGTAGAGACTTAGTGACTTTGTATAAAAACAAAGTAACTAGGTTTCCAATGCCAAATGCCACTTCTTCCAAGCCATTCTTCGTCTTCTTCATTTCTTCTTCTTTATTAGAATTCCTCCAATTATATTCATCATGTATTCAATATTTAAGAATGGAATTCCTGAAGGTTCTTCATCAACTGAGCTCCTGAATCACATAAAATCTCCAATTCTCTTTGTTGATCTAATCGGAGATCAATTGGAACTTCTTCAATTCGCATGCACTAAGTGATAGTGCATGGACTTCTTCAGCTCACTTCATCCACTTAGAAGTAGTGGATAGTTCATTTCATCTCCTCATGCATTGTGAAGACAATGCATGGTCTTCTAACATTGTTGTGATATTGTATCCACTTGATACAAGTACTTTGAACTTAAAGACCAGTTCAACAATCGTCAGATATAATGATGCTCCATCATCATTCATTCTTCAAGTGTTGTCACTTAGTATCACCTTGATACAAGTATTGGAACATTAAGAACATCTCTACAGTCGTCTGATATACATAGAGAATGTTTCAACCACAACATCCTATGTCACTTAGTGAATCTCCTAAGTGACATGCATCTTAGTACCATGGCCATTCTCATTTCCTTACCAACACCATCACATCCTTTGTCATTCACAACTTGACATTCCTTGACATCCATCCATTCATTCCTTGACAACAACATACCTCATTGACAAAAAATGCAACACAGTGCACTTCAATCTCCCCCTTTCTATTTGTTGGCAATACACTTCTTCAGAACATATGAATGGGTCAATATGTGTGCCAATATTTTCTCCCCCTTATTGGCAATCAAATGCAAAGGTGTGGTGTGGTTCTCTTCAAAAAATCACTTCCTCCCATTGAATAGCATCTTCTTGAAAATCACTAAGAGAGGGATGATGTCACATGTTCTTTTGAGGAAAGAACCTTTAGTAGATCAACTCTAAGTCTACTTGGGCTAACCCGGTGTAGAAAACAAGAGTGATGTAACCAAGGTACTCAATACTGTCCAACATTCACTGTACATGTGAGATCATGCTCCAAGGGGTTTGAAATTTTTCAGATATAACAATGAATTGCTAAATCCTGCACATACTTCACAAAACTCATTAGAAAGTTCAGTGCAATGATAAAGCTCCCCCTTTCAACCATTTGCCTTCAATCAATACTCCCCCTAAATTGTCATGATGAATACAATTAAGAAACAAGGGATGAAAGTATGATTGGAATACCTTCAGCTTTTCTCAAGATGGTATTAATCTCAGAATCCCATCTTCTTCAGATAGGCTCCCCCTCAAGGGGTGCACTCCATTCTGTCCAAACCATCCTCCAGTTGAGAATGATCATCATATTCAATTCCCTGCAATGTTAGCACATGTAAATACAAGTGATTAGGGAATATGATGGAACCTCCTTGGTTCATAAATGTGAACAACAAGGTTGAGAAGATTCTCTCAACCGAGATGTCCCATTTTCACCATTATTCACACTTGCACATCTGATCTTCAATGAGGTTTGTGCTGGTGTGGATCTCAACACCTCCTTAACTTCTTTGTGTGTGACTCCTCTATTTCTAGGTGCCTTCTGAGCACTAGAGTCTCCTGGTGCAATCTTCATTCTTTTGAAGAATCCCTTCTGAGCTGGAATGAATATCATGCATTTATCACTAGTATGTCCAGCTTGATTGCACCTCACACACAGAACTTGATCTTCATGTGAAATCTTCTACTTCCCTTTTGCCTTAGCAATTGCCATAACTTCATCTTCAGCTCTTTGAAGATCTTTGGCAAGTTGCAACTGATTTGGCCATATGACTAGTAAGTCACTTGGAAGTGTGGCCTCAGTTCTGGAAATTCCACATGGTTCCTTTGATGCTTTCAAGCTACCTTTCTTAGGCAACATGTTTTCAATCAACCCCTTCTGCTTCTTATGGATTGATTTTCTTTTCGAGTCTAGTCTACTTCTATTCAATTCCATGGCTTGTTCACAAAGATCCATGGTGTGTCCTTTCTTTCCACAGTAGAAGCATGTTTTCTTGGTGGTCCTTCTGGATGCATCACCCTTCTTGGATTTAGACTCCAAGGACTTCTTTTCCTTTGAAAAAATCTTCTTGGGAGCATCTTCAACTTTCTTCTGCTTGCTTCCCAAGGATTCCATTTTAACTAGGTTCTGTGATCTTTTATTCTTTTGAGCTCTGGATACAGTTGGATATTGACATGTATCTATTTGAGCACTTTTGCACACATCCCAGATGTTATCAAGAAATCCAAATCTGTTAGCAGTAAACAGATGACTCTGGACCTGTGGATATTGCTTCTTTCCTTCTGGCTTGCTCCCCCTTGGCATGGGCTTGCTTTGTGCTTTGACATTCAGTGGATTGTACCAACAATCATTTGCACAGTGCCCATACTTATTACAACACCAACACTGACCCACAAATCTTGACCTCTTCAGTCCTTCTGATTGTTGGGTACTTTTCTTTACTTGCTGTGTTGTTTCAGGAGAGCATTCTTTCTTCACTGTCTTCATCCATACTTGTTTGGATTCATTCTTCCATCCTGCACTTTTAGTAGAAACACTTTTAGAAGCATGAGTACAAGATGGTATGGATGGTACCTTCTTTTTAGAAGATGTTGCCCTTTCATTAGAGGATGTCTTTCTTTTAGAATTATCCTTCTCAAAGCACACTTGTGTAGCAACATTTCTACTTTCAGCTGACTGGGAGGATTCAGCTTTGGGTGATTGCAGATTGTTCAATATCACCTCTAGTTCTATGCATTTCATGTTAAGGGAGTTCTTCTCATCCTCAACAGTTCTTAGCCTGCCTTCCCAATTTTCTTTCAGCTATTCTAACTGGTCTTCATGCACCTTCTTCAATTCTAGCAATGAATTGTCAAGCTCCTTCACTGTTTTGACTTTGTATTCGAGTTGAGAATCTCTGACATTCATTGACACTTTGTGAAACTTCTCCAGTGCATGGAAAACGTCTTTGATCATTATCATAAATATTTCTTTCTCAGAAAGGCTTCTTTGAAATTCTTCAGCAGTGTCTTCATATCTTTCATTGCAAAGAGAAACAGTTTCATCTTTAGCCTTCACCAGCTTTCTGAGAGTGTTGGCTATGCCAACCCTTTTAGCCAATTGGACTTCCAGAGAATTGGCTTCATCTTCTAGCTGTAATTTTTCTTCTTGAAGATCAAGGAGGCCTGTAGCTATACACATTGCCACTTCCTTGGTGACTGTCTTCTGAAGATATTTGACTACATTTAGAAATCATTGTTTCTTCCATCATCATCACAGCTAGAGCAGGCTTCATCAAAAGAATGATAAAAGGAATTGTCATCTGATGTAAATTTCACATTTCTTTCCATAGAAGGAGTTTCTCTGATTGCAACAACCTTTTTCCTCATCTTCATTGCCTGTTTCTTCATTCTGTTTTTCAGAGTCTTGGAAGATATCTCCATTTGAGGCTGTTCTTTCATTTCCTCAAATCTGCACTCCATATAGACTCTCTTGGATCTTTTAGAGGTAACCTCCCCTCTGATACCAATTGAAGTGCCCAAATCAGTGTGAATCACTGAGAGGTGGAGGGGGTGAATCAGTGATCCCTTAAAACTTTTTACTAATTGATTACTTATCAATTAAACCTATACGGCTGGTTAAAGCCTCGATCCACTCTTCTTGTATCTCTCACCTTTCCTCGAATGATGCAGTAAATTTAAAGGCACTGGACACAAGGATTTACAAGGTTCGTCACCAAAGGCCTACATCCTTGCCATGTTGGTTATACGCCCCAACATGGTTTCTCCATTATAACTTGTTAGAATTACAATGGTCGATACAGCATCCCAATGTATCTCTCCTGAGTCCCACAGGAGGGTCTTTATACTGCGTCTCACAGTGTTACCAGAGTCCCACTGGCCTGCTCCAGAATCCCACTGAAGACTTCTTCCACCCTGAGTCTCACAGGGGGATTCTCCTGGCTGTTCGAGTCACACGAGTAGCTCTTCTTCACTTTAAGCTCTTCAAGTATCTTCAGCAGTCTGGGATAAAGACTGCTGGCCTTGCTCTATACCTCTGATCACTTGAGTTGATCAGGTCTTCTCGTCTTGATCAGGATTTATCTCCTTCTTCTCAGGATGACCTGGCTTCTCTCCTACTACTGAATACTCAGACAACTGATATCTTTAACTTCAGTCTGGTCCAGTCTCACTTCAAAACAACTTCATGCACTGAATGCATGGAAACTCTGAATCCTCATGCACTGACTGCATGGCTTCTCAAATTCTTCAAGAATTCTTGGTCTTGGACTCCTCAAATTCACACAACCAGATTTGTCTTTGGTCACGTGTGCATGTGCATGCATGCATGCATGCACTCTCCTCTTTCTCCTCTTGGTTCAATAAACCCTCAAAGCGTGTAATTCGTTTTATCACACACACCACTTCTCAACTTCCTTCACACACTTAATTCAATTTGTATACACACACTTGAATGTATGTTCTACTTTGGTGTGGGGTTTCTCCTCTTCTTCTTAGTGTGTACACACTTTGCACACACTAGTCACAACCCTCGGCCTCTTCAAATGCACACACTTAAAGTGTGTTCTTCTTTGTTCAAATGCACAACCAAGGATATGGCTTATTCAATTCTTACACACACACAATGTGTGGTCTTCCACTTCACTTGGCACACACCACTTGGTGTTGTTAATTGTGCACACACATGGCCTCGGGTCTTCCTCCTCTTGCTCACACCCGAATACCAACACATCCACTTCCGCGTAGGGTCACAAGCAAGGATCTTCTCCACTGCCTCACCGCGCAAGGTGCCACTGGCCGTGGGTCGCGCAAGCCCTCAACAAACCACGAGAGCGCGCAAGTGATGCGGCTGCCTCGGGTATTCCTGCCGTGAAAAGGAGGCACACAGGGGACCTCCCTTTCTTCTTTCGCGCAAGAAGTGCGCAAAAGGAACTTCACGGAGCAAGGGGTGCTCCGAGCTTCACTGCCGCGCAGGGTGCTGTGCGGGGCTTCGACTTCGCGAGACACAAAGTGCTTCTCACGGGACTCCTCAAATATTCAGCAAGCTCAATGAGAGCCTCGAGCTCTCTTTATATATGCAGAGGCGTCTCGGATCATCCGCGTGCGGTAAATTTTTGATCTCCCGAAGATTTCGGATCTTCAAGATTCTTTAAATCTTGTTTTCTTCTCTCTGTTCACGCGGGTTCTCTCTTTTTTTATTTTTCCCTACGTGCATGCGACTTAGAATGCATGCACAACCTCTTCTCTTCCAATCCATGCAAAGGTATAAACCCTTCACGGCCTCGGCAGCGTTTCTTGCCTCGGCCGAACTTCGAAATCCTCATTTGTTTCATGCAAGCTCGTTTTTAAGCATGGTTGTGTTCGTTAGAGCCAGACGAACCGAAAGGAGCCTTCGGTTTGATCGGAGGTGGCTGAGAACTCGATTTGGCTTGCTCGGAGTGCGCCTGGTTCGTTGGTGGCTGCGAAAATGCGCGGGGAGGCCTCAGCCGAGCTCGGGGAAGGAGACGGACGGGGAGCCGTCGGATCAGTTCTTTGGACGGTCGCGATCAGAATGGGCCTCAGCGGATTAGATGTGCGGCCGAGATCTGGCACGCGATCAATCGAGCGGCCAGGATCCGCTCCTGAAGATTTTTCCGCGTCCCACATCGAAACGGAGCGCGGTTTTTCTGCGGCTTATCAACCTCGCGCTCCCCCCTTCACCGCAATTGAATCTTCTCCCTCCACGGTGCCGCCCCGCACCATGTTCTCTCTGCGGGCGCGCTCTTGCGCCCACTCCTACCACTCGGGCGCGCCACTGGCGCCGACTATTCTTCCTCGGGCGCGCTCCTCGCGCTCATGCTACGCGGGGCTTGACACTCCCCTGCGTGGCCCGGGGCTTATACACGGCCCTGGCCTCTCGGGCTGGCCCCATGGGATCCCCCTTGGGCGTGGCGACCTCGAGTCCCACATGTGCCTTGGGGTTGAACCCTTAAGGCTGGCCCTTGGTGGCTTATATTTTTGATAGAGTAGAGACTTAGGGACTTTGTATTAAAACAAAGTAACTAGGTTTCCAATGCCAAATGCCACTTCTTCCAAGCCATTCTTCCTTTTCTTCATTTCTTCTTCTTTATTAGAATTCCTCCAATTCTATTCATCATGTATTCAATATTTAAGAATGGAATTCCCGAAGGTTCTTCATCAACTGAGCTCCTAGATCACATAAAATCTCCAATTCTCTTTGTTGATCTAATCAGAGATCAATTGGAACTTCTTCAATTCGCATGCACTAAGTGATAGTGCATGGACTTCTTCAGCTCACTTCATCCACTTAGAAGTAGTGGATAGTTCATTTCATCTCCTCATGCATTGTGAAGACAATGCATGGTCTTCTAACATTGTTGTTACATTGTATCCACTTGATACAAGTACTTTGAACTTAAAGACCAATTCAACAATCGTCAGATATAATGATGCTCCATCATCATTCATTCTTCAAGTGTTGTCACTTAGTATCACCTTGATACAAGTATTGGAACATTAAGAACAACTCTACAATCGTCTGATATACATAGAGAATGTTTCAACCACAACATCCTATGTCACTTAGTGAATCTCCTATGTAACATGCATCTTAGTACCATGGCCATTCTCCTTTCCTTACCAACACCATCACATCCTTTGTCATTCACATCTTGACATTCCTTGACATCCATCCATTCATTCCTTGACAACAACATACCTCATTGACAACAAATGCAACACAATTCACTTCATAATGCAATATTTTAAAAAGATAAAACATGATTAATATAGTACATTATATATCATATGATAATAGTAAACCATTTTGGAGAACATTATTATAAAACATGGGGTTTAAAGAACAAATTTTCCAACAATATGGGGAAATAAAGTCGAATCTTTTTAAAAACACATTTTCAAGTATTTACAATACCAAAGATTATAAAATATTTTACCAATAAATGATGTTATCATAAATTTAAACGGGGTAATAAACTTCATGCGTTATATATATATATATATGGATGATAATATTTCTTCAATTGGATGAAATCCATAAATAGCCTCTGTATAAGATTTGATTCTTTAAATAAAGTATTACAACTTGGTAAATATGAGGTATAATCCCCATGTAAGAATATGAAAATATATAAATCTTAAAATTTACTGAAAATATTTATTTTCATGATATAGCACTTTACATTTCATTATATTTACCTAATACATGTATATAGGTACATAACATGGCATGTGACCCAATGTAGGAATATTGAGAGAAAATTACTTTACTGATTATGTAATTTTTTTACATAACTACATGAAAGTGATATCTTATATTGGATACTTAATTAAAAAAAAAATTGAATATAACAATATTATAATACATACATGGTAAATATACACACCACATATAATATATAGGAGGTAAACATGGCTTTTGTCTCAGAAAAAATAAAAGGAGAGATGAAATTGCTTTACCTTAAGTCATGAAATCCTTTGTAAGCTTCCGAAAATCATGTACAATATATATATAGTTATATGATTATAAATAAAAACCATATTATTATAACTAATATCATAAATTATTCACTCATGAATTTATATTACCGGTTTATAAATAATTCCATTTAAATTTAATGTTTCGAGTAATAACTACTTTGTTTATTGTATATGTTTGGACATATTAGTTTTCATCCTCTTGCATAGATCATGATTTACACATTTTAAGTGTGTATAAATTATTTATATATCATATCTATTTAGTTAGTAAATATTTATATTAATCTAAAAATCTTATCAATATTAAATAAAATATACTATTCATGTTGACATTAGGCCATACCTACGCATGAAAATTGCTTCTGTTTTGTTATTTTATTTAATGAAAGAATGAAATGAAATATATTTATATATTATAACATTATAGATGAATTATTGTGTTATATATATATATCATAAATTTATTAAATACATCTTTAATACATTAAATGTAATGTGTGAACGGATCACATTGCTTTGAGGAGGCAGTATTCTACACCTCAATAGTCATTATAGTTACATTAAAGGGAAAATATTATGTTATGGTTTATATAATAATTAAAAAAGAATAAATACATCATAAATATCATTTCTTTCACATAAAAAATTAATTTCTATCAGAATTAATAACCATGAGTGGTGATAAAGGAAAAATAAACAATAGCGTTTCATGAGGTGGTAATTTGTTGCACACAATAACGTTAAGATCGTTACCAATTAGACGAATGTGTGTGTAATTGTTAGTGGAACACTTATAAATAAATAATATAATAATATTTAGGATCATGATTTTATTTTTTAGGAATTTAATATGATTATTTTAGGTTTTTTAAATTAATAATAATACAAGGTTGTTTGGGGAAGCATGTTACCTCTTATTTGGGCATCTCTTTTTATTATGCAATAAAGGGATTCCATAGATAGATGTAGGAACAAAGGGAGGTATGTATAATGACATTAGAAATCATGGAAATTTAATAGATAAAATATTGGGATAACAAATGTTCTATATAGATTATAATAATGGGGAGAGGTTAGTGCCTTTTTATAGTGGAGGAGGAGTGTCATTTTAGTAAATTTTTTGAAAGGGGATTCCACACACACTGTTCCCCTGTTTAGTGAAGCAAATAATTTATAAAATTAAATTTAAGGGATTTTATGTTCTATATTTGAACATAAAAATATTTTAATAAATTTTTCTACTTCATTTTGGCGCTTAATATTTATTTTTAGTTCATTGTTAAAATAGTTTTCCTCTTAATTATTATAATTAATTTTAGTAACATTTTCTAATATTTTTTTATCAAAAATTAATTTTAAAATACTCTGAATTATAAATTTTAATAATTACATACATGGAATCAATTTTCAAAATTTATGATAACATAAGTTGGAGAAATTAATTTAATTTTAATCATATTAGTAGGAAGACAATGTAGGTTTTTAATGTAAACATTCTTCAAAAGATTGATATGTTTTATTATCTAATTTCAATGTGAAATTTATCTCAATTATCAAAATTGGATTAAATAATGTATTTTTTTAAAAGTAATTAATTTAATTTAATATATCGATATTATTTTGTGATCATAAAAGTAGTTTTTTAAAAACATTCCCTTTATATTCAATTAGTTTTTATGTTAATTTTTAATTAATTATTGTAACCAATGAATAAAAAATGTATTTATAAAAGGTATTTAATAATTTTCATAGAATCCAACATATCATATAGGATATATATTATAATATTAAATAATAAAATATTTATTAATATATAATTTTTTGGTAATACATGGTTTTATGTGTTACACATGCGATCGAGGATGGAAAGTATTGCATGTAAAATATGAAAAACTCATTTTTATTTGTAGATCAAGATAAAACCTTTGATTTTTCTTGAATGATTTAATTTTTTCATATAAAACAATCCATACTTATAAAAACCTTTTTACAATGTTGTGTGAAATGAAAAATATAAAATAGATTTAATTAATTTAAAAAATATTTCACAACATCTCTGGGTGTTACATTCTAAAACCCTTAAAATGAATTTCATCCTAAAAAATCATCTTTTTTATTAATGGTTTAATATGTTAATGTTCCTTTCATATAAATCCAAATCACAAAGATTCATATCAAAACTTAATATAAAAATGTAGCGTTGGAAAGAAAATGAATACCCAATTTCATATATATTTGGATTTCGTATATGAGAAGATATGTGGGAAGTCAATAAATAGACATTGAAGATAAATATGACTATCATGTTTTGATAGAGGGTGATAGATAAAATATGTGGAGAAATAATACAATCATAGTTCCATAAATATAAAATGATATAATGGTCCTTTTGATTTATCTAATCTTAAGATACTAGGATAATGTTTTTCTAGATCAATGTTTCTAAAGTTGATTTTTTTGGAAAATAAGAAGATACAAGATTTCCAGAAAACTGTAACATTATTTTCTTTGATCATCTTTAAATTCATCTCTCATTCCATCAAATTTTGGAGAATTTTTCAAACATGAAGCATTATCAGATCATGAGATCCATGAATAGAATGACATGTCATGTATTATATTTTCATCACAACAAAATGTTATAATATTCTATCCAATATTAATAAATCCTCATAAGGTGAATTAATGAATTAATCTCTAAAACCTTATCATTTGTTTAACATAATCCATTCATTAATTTTGAAAACTTGTAACTTTTTTAGATTAAAAAAATAAAACTACTATGATGAATATCACTAAATTTCTCAAAAAAAGTCAATAATTGATCCCATGAATGTCATAGATTAGCTCTTAATTTTCATATACATACATTTGAACTCATTCTTAAAATATTCTATTTAAACTTGGTAATAACCTGAATTTACATATATCCTTATTGAAATCATACATTATTCCAAAAGATAATTCACCCATTATTCCTTAAACATGATATTATCTACAAAAACATTTCTATTAGATTTCTAGGTTCAACCTTATAAATCATAAAATTCAATGCGATTTCATTAATCGAAAATTATTGTAGTGGGAGATAATAAATTCTTAGACTCATATCAACTTCCACTAATGGGTTAAAAATAAAATATTAATATATTTATTTATACCCAGTCCTACTGAAAATTACCCACTATTTAGATCCCAAATAATCGTGGTTCACTTCATCCATTGTGATTTCTTATATTTTCCATTTGTCGGTGTCGAAGACCACTATTAACCATCAAATTTATGAATAATTTAAAAAAAATTCAAAACACCCCGTAGCTAGAACAATGAACTACGGGTGGTGAATTATGTCGAGATTTCTCATTATACACAATATTATATAACTTTTTCCAATCACTTAAATATTCATACACTCGATTACCTTTCAATACATTGAAAAATAATTGAATATTAAAATTAATGAAATTCACTCCATGAATCATTTAAAAAATAGATAATAATGGAAGATTTATCTTCATATCTAAATAGTTTTTAGATTGGGATATTAACTTTATCTTCTTGTTCTTGTTAAAACATTGAGATTGATATATAACTGCAACCCAAATTTATCTTTGATTGAATAACAAAAAATATATTAGTAACTACTAATGTATCTTATGTAAAATTACATTAATTTTTTTATATTTAAGCCAAAAATGAACCTATTAACCAAAAATTTTAGTTGCATGAAAAATCTAGAAACGTACCTAACATGTCATGAGAAAATAGCCACATAGGTACTGAAAGATTCAACACAATTTTTCATCAAATAAGTAACTCTTTCTTTATCTTCTTTTGAAGATAATTAAGAAAGTACTTTTTGATTGATAATTTCATTGAATTATACTAATACATTGGATAAATTTCGTGTTTTATCCTTGTATTATTAATTAGAGTCCACCAATAGTCTGCTTCACCTTCTAACTGATAAATTACCAGAATGTCTTTATAATGTTCTGTAGAATAGATAATAGAGAATGTATTTTATGTCTCACATCTATTTTTTATAATCAAATGGATCATAAGACATGCTTATGGAATTTGGTTGTTTCCTCATGGACTCAATTGAATATTGTTCCTCTTTTTTGGATTTGGAATATCAGTACCATTCACAGCATGAAAATGTCAGGTGATAATAGATATGATATTTTCAATTCCATATACCATACCATTTAGATTATCAATATAACAAACATTTAATATTCAATTAAAATATCCATTAACGTGGTTGTTGGAGGTTCCATCAATTGAATAAAACTAAAAATCATTGAGTATTTAACAATTTTTATATTGAGGATCCTCATAGTCATGAAATCTAACTTACATGATGTATAAATTATAGAAATTCCATAATTTATGACAATTAATGTTTATATAGTTTGATTATAAAAATCATATTATTAAATCCTTTATGATAATTTATGAAGAGATTGTGAATTCTCATTGCATATCCCCTAGTAATGTAAAATTAAGTGTGAAGTAAGCCTTATTGTCATGAATCAGGTTACACTTGAGTAAGGTCTGACACACCTTATCAAAGTTATTACACATAGATATACCTATTCTATAATTACATTTAATTTTGCTAACCACACATGGATGTATTTATAAGAATCCACTGGCTCCATCCTTTACCAATATTTTAGTTCATTTTCTAATACTTTTCCATGTCATATGACTTAACAGTACACACAAACACACACACACACACATATATATATTTAGAAACATCCCTAGGGATATCATTAATATATTATCATCTAGTTTTCTAATGGATGCCTAAATATTTCCTCTAATACCATCTATAGTGACCCAAGATTAACATACATGGATATTACACCAATTTAGATGACTATTCAGTACATTACAAATATATATTCTCATGGACCATAATATTTTATTATGATTGGAAACATGTAACACAATCCTATAACTTTGTTAATGGTATTCAATGTCTCCAATAATTATTTTCTTATAGTACTCTTACTTAAAACCCATTCATCAAAATTTAGGGAAAGGAAACATAAAAAGGGAAAGCTCATAAGCTCATTAAGGAAAAACAAAGGATTTATGTATGAATAAACATGATCATAAGGTTATGAGAAAAATATTATGACATTAGATGATCATACACTAAAATAAAAAGACCATAAACAAGAATCATGGAATAAATATTAACAGTTCGAATGAAATTAATCATAAGGAAATAAATAACATAATCAATGAAATCATAATATATTAATAAGAAATGTACTTTTTGGCATACACCTACGAATATAAAATCTTATATCAAGGTTATATATGAAGACATTCATGAAATATTAGGATATGGCTGAGAACTAATGTACCAATATATGGGTGAAATAAAAACCTGTGTACCATCATGTTTTCGAGCTTATTCAACAACCCTAGTAACATCTTAAATTAATTATTGGGATACAAGTTGTATTACAAATTTTTTAGAATTGGGAAAAAACCTGTGTATCTTTTTAGCTCATATAAAATTTATTTTTACTCAACTAATTGGACAAAGATATATGTACCACCTATTACATAATAAAACCATTCATTCATCATCCATAATATAGTAAAACATGCATCAAATCATGACTAATGAAAACATATGGGTTTAATAAACATCATATCATAAGCCTTGAATTGAAATGGGTATCACAAAAATTTAATCACATCATTATGAATGGAAAAGAGATGGGACTCATAATCATTTTATTATTGCACAACCCTATAAAATAAGCATGTTTCAAGAGATTGTAACATGTGGAATAGAAATGAATGCTATAAAAAGCACTCCATCAAGACATAATCCATTCAATAAATAATATAGTTGTTATTTACAAACTATAACATATAATTTAATCTTATATGGAGACGGATTTTGAATGATCACTTGTAACATTTCTTATGAAAAATATCCATTGATTTGAATTTGTTTTCAAAAAACCATTTCAAGAAGGAATTTATTGTTAAAAAATGATTTATAAATTCATTTAAAATATTTCTTATGGAAAATATATTTTAATCTATGATTAAAACGTTTATTAGGAACATAAATTATTTTGGAAAGCATTTTCCATAAAATAATATAAAATAATCATAAAAAATTTAAAATTTTATTTTCGTGAAAATGAATTGAATAATTATAAAGAATAAATGAAATCGTTGAAATACTTTTATTTGAAAATATAATTTTGAAAACATATAACTGAATCATATAAAATTATTTAATACATGGTTTTATCAAAAAAATATATTTGATACCTACACAAAATTAAAATAATTTTTAGAATATTAAGAAAATTATTTCATAAAAATAAACTTGTAAATTTGAAAAAAATCTTCTAGGAAATGACTGTCATGACGAAAGGTAAGTTATTATATGCTGATCATTCCCTTTTCTATAAAAATGTTTAGAAAAAAGTTCCTTAACTAGAAAATGAAAAGAATATTTCATTTAAAACTATTTTGTAAATTGTTAAATCATGGGTAAAAATATCCTTTCATAACATATAATAATAATATTAAAACATTTGGGAAACCTTTTTTGAAAACAATATTTTGATACAAAATAGATTTCCATCCAAAATGAGAAATAAATATGGATATTTAAGAAAAACATTCATAAATATATTAATTACCAGAGTGTGGAAATAATTGTTCCAATAACAAATATATAATGAATTCTCATATTATAATAAGGTTCATTAGTTTTATTGATATATTTATCATAATATTTCATCAATGGATGTATAATCATAAGAAATCTCAATAAATGATGTAATTGTTTCAGAAAACTATTACCACATGGTAATATTCAATTACACTTCCTATATAAGAAAAAAAATAACATGAATCATAAAATATCATTAAATGATTTATTTTCAATATATATCATGTAAAATGGAAGTATACACACCTTTTAAATGAATATTAAGGAATAACATGGCATGTGTCCCAATGAAGAAAATTGAGACAAAATTACATTACTGATTTGGTAACTTTTAAAACATAACCCCATGAAGTAATTATTATTAAATTTATATGAAAATATCTATACATTTATGTATAATAACAATATAATACATCCATGGAAATTATAAACATGATATATAAGAAATAGATGGTTAACATGACCTATGTCCAATGGAAAATAAAAAGTGAGATGAAATTCCTTTACCTAAAGTCTTAAATTTTGTTATAAACATTCATAAATTATGTATAGTTAATATATTTTTAAAATAAAACAAAAAAATAACCATATAATAACAAATAATACCATATTTAAATAAATTATGCCTTCATATTACCCTTTTATAAAAAAATCCATGTTTAAGAAAAGTTTTGGTTAATATCTTCATAGTTTATCTAACATGTTTTGACTTGTAATTCTTAATTATGTTATATAAATTTTTATTTAATTATTTCAAAAAATTAAAACATTATTTCAATATCCTATATTTTTATTATGTAAACATTTATATTAATTATAAAAATATTGAAATATTAAATGAAATACACTGGACTTGGAGACGATAGATTGTACATACACATGATTGCTGCTTCGGTTATATAATGGTTTTGAATGAATGAATGTACATGAAATATATATATATATATAATGTAATTATTGATTAATTTTTATTAAATATATGTCATATACATTTACAAAACACATAATTATAACATTCCAAGTAATGTTTGAATGAATATATTCCCTTTGCGGAGTTAGTAGTCCACACTTCAACAACTAAAGTTATTGTAGTTGCAAAAAAAAAGGAATGAACGAAGGTATTTTTTGAGTAATTATTAATTTATAGTAAATAAATAATATAAATAATATATATATATAATATGAAAACAGAGGTTAAATAATAATTCCCAATGATGATAGGTGGTAAATTATAAATTAACAACACTGTTTCATGCGACAGCAGTTCTCTGGACCCAAGAATGATAAATTCATTAACAATTATTTTCATGTGTGATAGGATTTGATCTAAAACATATAGAAAAACCTCCTATAATATTTGAGATACATATTTTATTATAAAAACATTTAATAATAATATTTTATGTTTTGGATAATTAAAATAAAATAAATCTTGAGTAAGGATGTTAACTATTCTTTGGAAAACTCTATATTGATTGCAACAAAGGGATTCTGTGGATGGTTTTATTCCATATTGGAGGTTTACATGATTAATGGAGGGATTTTGGGAGCTTAAATGGTAATATTTAGGGTGATAAAATTTTCTTTAGAGGTGTCAATATTGGAGAGAGGTGAGTTCTTTATTATATTGGAGGAAGAGTGGCATTCTTTTAATTTTTTTGAATGAGAATTCAACTAATGGTTTTCCCTTTTTATATATGTAAGTTAAGGGACCCAAATTGATAATATGGATGTTAGGGTCAAAAATTAGAACATACAATTGATATTGGACACATTTATATATCATTTTATCACATTAGTTTAAGGTTTAGTCCCTTGTTAAGTAAACTTTATTCTTAATCATTGTAACTAATTTTAATTACATTCACTAAATTTTTTTTATAATAAATTATGAAATTATTATCAATTATAAAATATTATGATTCCTAATATTGAATCCATTTTTCAATATTTCAATCAAAAAGGTTTTATATTTTAATTTTAAATTAATCGAGGAGACAGGATGACAATACATGTTTTTTATGTAAATATTTTGAGATGTTTGATACATTTTTATGTATATTTTAAAATTGATATTGATCCCAATGAATTATTTTGGTATACATTATATATTTTTATATAATATGGAAATTTATTAATATAATTCAACCATATATATAAATTAAAAAAACATGTTTCATTTCAAATTTATTATTTAACTTTACACATAAAGAAACTATAACATCATAGAAAAATTCAAAAATTAATATTTACCTAAGTTTAATGTTTATATATTATAATGTAAATATATTTTGAAATATAAAATTTATTAAATTTATAAAATTTAGATTATAATTTTGTTTTCCATTAATACGAGGTAATACAACTTTCTTAAAAATATTGGTTTTATGTGTAATAATGGGGTTGTTCGTATATTATGCATATCATATATATTCAATGAATGTAAATGATATTTTATTGAATATATTAAATTTTTATTTCAATAATATCATTCACTAATATTAATTAATTTCAATTTTTTTGGATAAACTTGCCTTGTTAGTATAAAAATAATCTTTATAAATCATTCACATTATATTCAATTGTATCATATATTTTTATAATTAATTTGAAACCAATAAATTGAAACATATTTTTACATTACTTATTTAATAATATTACTAAAAAAATAATTTATAATTTATATATTTTTATATTAATTAATAATATTTTTTAAATATATCATTGTATGGTCAAATATGGTCTAATGTGTTACGTAAACCGTTAAAGAAAGATAGTATTCTATATAACATATGATAACCACATTGTTTCATATAGATCAAGATCAAATTTATGTTTCCTGTATTACAAAGTTAACTTAGTGTCACATATAATGCATGAAAAACATATAAAAAACTACTTTTATTCTAGCATGAAATGGTGAATATCAAAAAGATATAATTAATTCCAAAAAATCGTTCACAAATTCTCAAGGTGATAAACCATGAGTTCATTTAAATTTTTTTAAATTGTAATACTCTAATATAATTGGATTTTATATAATAAAAATAATATTTCATGTGTATGAATATTTTATGTTTGATTTGTGAATTCTTCTAAGAACAACCCCCTCTTGAAGAATGCATTAATTTATTATTTCACACAAAACATCATACCAATGAAAGACACTATATTATATTTGATATACTTTTCAAAAGTTATATCATTTAAAATTAGCTTTTATTTTATTTTGTAATTATAATTTATTGAAATGTTACTAGTCAATTACATTATCTTATATAGGAGTTCTAATCAAAACTAGAATGTTTCTATATTATGTATTATTTTTATTATAGTTGATTATGAAAACTGAATATATCATATTATGATGTTCTTTACTAGTATTGGATTTTACCATTATAATATGATGAAATAATTTTTAATATTCATGATAACTAAATTTCTACGTTCACTAGAGTGGAAATGTTATAATGAAAATAAAAATTAATTTTCTATAATATTTTATTTTTTCTCTATCATAATTAACATATATTGTTATATTTTAACATGTCTAATAGGGAATGATATATATTTTAAATTATAAATACCAATTTATATAAACAATACATGATTATTGGTAATAATATCCAACCTTATAAAAAACTGATTGCTGATTGAATTTCATCTTGGTGAATCAGTGGAATAAATAAATAAATTATCATTAAATTGGTTGATGAAATGGAATCAATTCTGAAAAAAATTATGAATAAGTAATTGGTAAAATAAATTATTGATTTTTTTATAGCAAATAAAATTTAAATTTTATATATATCTATGATATAGATCATTCTCAAATACATAGTATAGACAATGTTATCTAATCACTATTTTGGTATGAGAATCATTTGTTGTGAGATTTTAAAAAGGATATGAGGAATTATGAAATTATGTTTAATAATAAATATAGACTCACATCATTGGTATTTAGTACTTCAAATAATAATACTATGATTAAATTTCAAAAAGAAAAATTAATGATAATAGTATCGTTGAAATTATTGAAAGATAACATTAAAAAAACAATTTTATGAAACGTGATCATTGAAAGGGAGGACAATAAAACAAAAAATTAGATGATATAAAATGGAATATAAAATTCAAATACTCTTTTGACATTTTATTTTTAATTAATTAATCCTTATCTTATAAGACTTTATTATTATCAATTAATGAATATGGCTAATGATCATTGAGGAAATTCATAAAAATATTGAATAATATCTTGAAGGATAGAGATATTTTGTGTCCCAGTTATGCTTGTTTAAATTATGACTATTCATATGAAGAGATATATAATATAAGAGAAATTAGATTATTTTATGATATAATTTTTTATAATAACATATTATTCCACGAAATGTTTTCAATTCAATCCCTTAAGAGTTTATCTTGATTCCATGAAAAAAAATTTAGACAATAAAGGGGACACATCAACATTATGTGATCATATTTCTAGGTACCTAACCGTAATAGAAAAGATAAATCAAAATTTTAATTGTGACTATGATTTAAAATATGGTGATAATTCAATATCAAATGAGAACAGATATTAACCTACAGTTGAGTTAGTTTTTATATCCATTTTTTAACTTATATTCAATGAAATATCATTTTTTAACTATGGATTGATGTTAAATGTTCAAAATTAAATCTCTATAATTTTACTTCTAGTAGTGGGGTAATTTATAAGATATCTACTGTAACACCCCAATATTTTTGAATATTTATTTAAAAATAATTTAAACATTATGATATTTTTTGTTTCATGAAATAGTTAATATAGATTTTGTTATATGGAAGTACTATGTTTTGTTTACATTGCCAGTAAAAATGTTTGGCTAGTGATACATGAAACACATACATTATCCATTATTATATAAAACACTATGTTTTATTTTTTTATTGAAGACTCCAAGTTCCTTCGATAGATTTAATTACATATTAGACAAGTATTTACAAAACTATCATGTAATATTAATATTATTAGTAAAATATAATTATTGTTATCACATAGTGTTTTGAATGACTGTTATGAATGAAATTATTTAAATTTTCATAATATGGTTTACAGATTTTTATAAGAAGAATTAGTGCAGATTTCAAGAACTCTACTTCAATGTAAAGGATTGTCTCGACCAGCGTGATGGGCTAATATCTCATTAACTAGGGTAGAATTATTTAATGGTCTCCACCAAGTAGGGGAATTATGTTAAACCAATATGGTTCCTACACGGAGGAGAAGATGCAGGGTTAAGGTCTCGTTAGAGACTGTATAGGAGTATTAGTTTTCTAATTTAGTATAATTTATTGTCCAGTGAGCTTTATGGGTTTGGATATTAGAGTTATGACTTCAAGCATGACGCTATGAGGTAGATTCAACATTTTGGTCGATAAGATCGAATCCGACCAAGTGGAATTAGTGTGGATTCATCATTGGAGAGTGGAACCTCCTTGAATTTTTTTTATTTTTTTATGAACTAAACAAAGGATATTTATTATAACACCAATATGGGACATATTTGAAGGCAAGGGAACTTAATTTCGTATAGGTCAGGTCAACAAAGAATGTTTGATAATGATCTTAGTATCTACAAATGTTTGGGTCCATTTTCAAATAAATGAAAGAATTTAGTCCAAGGATATGTTCTCATAAAACATCATTTCATTCCATATATATATATTTATCATCTATTTCATGTTTATTGTTGTCTTCTACTCTTTTTCATTAATAAAAAATTAATATTATGTCATCAAAACATTAAAAAATCATTATTTTATTTTTTCTACAGGATTAATTTTAATATAATTTTTCAACTTATATAATTATAATTTTGAAAAATGGTTTCCATATGTTGAATTTACTTTATAAATATTGTTAAATATGGTCAAAATGGTTTTTACCAACAAGAATATTTAATTTTGATTAAATTAATTAAACAAATTAATGTAAAAACAAGATTTCATAATGGTTAAAAAATAATATTAAAGTAAAAAAATGGTCATAAAAATAAAATACACCCAGTTTAGGTTAATATTTATAACTAAAACATTCATATATCTATTTTTTATATGGAAACTGCTTTTTAGGTAAAAATGTGGGGATAAAATAATTTATTTTAAAAATTCCAATTATTCCCATTCCTTCCCCAGATAAAAGTGCACTCAACCCCTCATATATTAAAACATGTCATTCCATTTTTCCCTAAAGAAACCTACCCAAATACGTTTAAAAATTCCCTCCTATCATCCTAAAAGTCTCAATTTTGTCAGAACCGATGGAAAATTAGTCCGTTCTTGAAGTCCAAATAAAATTCCCTAGGGTGAGGTAACAGTTTATTACAAGAACATTTCTTTTATTTCATTCTCCTTTAACTCAATTATTCCCATTCCATTAATATATAGTTAAATAATAATAATAAATATATTGTGTTTTACTTTTTTTTTGTTTCTAGAAAAACCATCACACACACTAATGAAATGTTATACACATTCATAGTTTGTTTGTGTGGTAGAATACTACGTCCAAAACCAATTTCTTTATTTCTTCCACTGACACATTTTAATGTTAAGAATAAGGACATAATAAATAATTATATTTGAAAAATATTATTTTTATTAATTTCTTATGTTTTAAAAATTATTATATAATACTTAAATTTATTATTTTCTTTTTTTGAGAATACATTATCTTCGTTTGTCAATGTGCAGAATATGATCTCATCAATGTAATGTGATTTATTCACACTCTACTTAAAATGTATTAAGTATGTGTTTAGTAAAAATATATGTTATTTATGAAATAATAACTATTCTATAATGATAATATATTTATAAAAAATTTTCATTTCTATTATTTATTTTAATATGAGAGGAAAACTAAAACATCATTCATGTGTACTTATGACCTACCATCTCCACGAACAGTATCTTCCATATCATATCTCTTTCTCTCATAGATTAGTATAAATATTAATATAATGAATATATAGGCTATATATATCATTTTATAAATTATTAAAAAAAATTAATATGGTTGTATGTTATAAGATCAATAACAACAGGTCAAATTATATAAAAGACAAAGAGTTTATTTCCTGAAACATCACATTGACATTGAATTTTATAGAAAAATGAAATATAAGGTCATAGTTTAATAATATATAGTATAAATAATATGAATATTATCCTGTGTCAAATTTTTAATAAATTTATATTTATTATATTTTTGTTTTTAATGAGTAAGAAAAATGTTGTGTGTAATGTTAAGGGTTTTCTCGTTTCATTTTTACTTCAGCGGGATATATGTTATTTTTACTACTTATTCTTCTTTTGTAGCGTATGTACTATCTTATGAAATTTTATGCCATGTATTTAATTTATTTAATATTATTTAATGTTTTAATTGATGTTATTATTTCATTGATCTCATTATTGTCAAGTCACTAAAGTGGTAAGGGTATTTCTAGTCTCACTTTTATTTCAGGGAGTATAGATAATATTGACACTCGTTTATTGTATGTTGTGTATATATTTCCCATGAATGTATTTTATGATAAAAATAATTGAATTTATGTGTATTTAAATATATATTTTATGATTATTCTTTCATGGGTTTTACACTTTAAAAGATAGAAAATATGCATTTTTTCTTCAATTTGCATCCATTTAGACCTATGTTATATCATGCACATACATTATTTTACATGGTATATTATTATGACTCTGTCATGGAATATAATGAGAAATATTATTTTAATAATATTCAATGATTAATGTAATTTAATTTATTCATATTATTATTGTTCAATATTACCAATGTGTTAACAGTTTATTGCTACAATCTCAACATTTCACATGATAAATTTATTATCACACTTATAATGATGAAATATTATTATAAATCTATCAATAATTATTATTATATTTTATATCATATGTTTATTCATGATATCATAATTTAATAGAACCATTTTTTCAATATTTATTATAAAAATTAATTAATAATATTTATTAAGGAAATCGCACAGTATAACTTATTTTGTTCAAAAATATATTTCCCTCCAAAAACATATTTTATGAAACTATTTTTTAAATTTTTTTACAGTGATTTTTAAAATAAATTTTTACCCATGTGTAAACCTTTTAGAAAAAAAGGTGTTAAAATTAGTCTTCTATTTTTTAGGGTTTAGGTACTTCTCTAAATATTTCACGTTTCAATAGGGATCTTTAACATTGAAATATTTACCCACTCTCTTGACTTTTATTACCATGAAGTTCCTTTTTAAATTTTACAAGGTTGTTTTTAATGAATTGTTTTTACTAATATTATGCATATTGGATATTTTAATATGGTTATCAATAACATTTTTTCCGAAACTTTTTATTTAAATAGTGATTTAAATGATTTTCAGTGCTTCCTATATCAGTTTTAGTGGTTTTTTCTGAAGTATATATTTTAAAAAAATATATTTCAATTTAAAATTATTTATCCAAAGTTGAAAGTTTATTTCTTAAACAATATTTTTATATTATTTTTGAAATTTTCCAGAAGAATATTTTCAATATAGACTTTAAAGAATATATTTTGAAATTGATTTACATTTTTCAGAGTGGTTTTCAAAGAATGATTATTTTCTTCAAAAAATGATCCCTGGTATATTTTAAAATGCTTCTAAATAAAATATAGAATACTTTTAAATGGGATTTTATTCACTGTGTAGAAATACCAAGGAATCCATTTTTATTCATTCATTGAATATTTTATGTTTAGGATGACATGTTTTTTATGAATCTCATTTCTCATAGATGGGATATACCATGATGAAATAGACTTCCTTTCATGGTTTATGCTACGATGATTTTTTTATGAAATGAGTATCTTTTCTACATTATTAAATATAATTAAATATTTATCCTACATATTTTATTTCATTTGTTATGCAATGATTTTTAAGAAATTCCATTTCTTTTTGTATGGGTCATGATATCCTTAGTTTTTTGTTAACATGGGGAACATATATATATGATTTCATTATCTTTTACGTGGGACCTATACCTCAGTCCAAAGAATATGGTAAATGTAAATGTTTATGAGCTCAATGGATACATAGGAGGGAATCCCATGTTTATAAAATTAGGATATATGGGAGGTAATCCAAAGCATGTAATAAGATGTTATATTATAGGGAATCCTAATGATGTATCAAGAGGATATACGGTAGGGAATCCAAATCCAATAATAAGTGTATATAAGGAAGATCATCCCAAGACTGTAACAAGAGGGTGTATGTTAGGGAATAACAAGTCCTTAATAAGAGGTTATAAGGGGGGGTATATCAATCTGGAAATAAGAAGGTACATATGAGGATATCATAAGACTATTAGAAGAGGGTACATAAGAGGGAATCATAACCCCAAAACAAGACAATAAATAGGTATTCATCCCTAGCTATGAGAAGGGATATGCGGGATTTTCCCAAGAATTACCTTATATGTGTATTTTGGTATGTATGATTCATGTAGTTTTTTCTATTCATATGTTTATGCCATAATTCCATGTCTTATTCCTATGATATGATTTCATGGCTTATGATCTTAATTTCCTTATGATTTCTACCTTATGAACTATAAATCATTATTCAAAGAATCATGTATATGATATTTGATGTGCAGGGTATGACCTTAAAATATTATTCCCATGTTCTTATACCTATATGATCATGTAATGCCTACATATCTCCATATTTTACTACTACTGAGAATATGAGATCACACATTCTTTTATTTCCCTTCCCCATGTTATAATGAATTGTTTTCTATGCGATCAGTGAAGTTTAATATAATTACGATAGATGTTGCAGTTCTTTCACCAAATTTGAGGAATGTGACATGTTTATATTTATAATAAACTATTATAGTCCTCTAACTTGTACATTTTGAATGTTTTGAATAGTCATATAAAAATAACTTCATATCAATGTATGGTAATTGTGGGTCATTATATTTTGTATCAAATTAATGGTTTCCTCAATATTTAAAAACAAGGATGAGAAAACATTTTATATATCCCGATGTATATTATTATGGATATATCTAGGGATATATCTAAGGAAAAGCCTATAATACAATGGATTTAAAAGTATGTGTCAGGATTTAGGAAACCAATAATTATTTTTAAATGATTATGTTGCATTCAAAAATGATAAAGTTTTACCACACTATGGTTTCTAGTTTTATTCTATACCTAGAAGGAGCATAAAATGGGTTAACATTTAATATTTTAGATGTATCAATTGTGAAAAATATATAAATTGATGTAATAAATTGATAATTCATAAAGATAATAACTAAAGTGGTATGAGTATTTGTTATAATGTTGAAGATAAATGGATCTTAAATGATTTTTAAAATATAAGATATTTTTGAACATTATTTTTTTACATGAAATATAAGAAACAAGATAATATTGATGTGTATAAAGCTTTAGACATGATACATATTTTAAATTAAATAATGGGGAATTATGTAATTATTTTAAGAAGCTTGAGTAATGGTTTAGGTATAATTTTGGATAATTAAAGTGTGTATGTTTTGAAATTGAATGTTTATATTAAAAAAATCATGATATATAATCCATTTCAGTTTAATTTCTTCATTGAGTTTTTAAAAGGATATTTGGAATGGTTTTGATGACATAAAAACAATAATATATGGAACATTCCAACAATAGTCAAGGGAATTTAATCCTTAATATGTTCTAAATGCTAGGAAAATTGGGTTTATCTTGTATAATGTTATGATTGACAAGGATAAATTAAATTGGATGTTATAGATTTAAATGGAACTGATTATTGATTTATTGAAAAGTGAACTATGTTATCATGGATGATGTTTAAAACTTATTTTCCTATTTATTTAAAAAATCCAGTAATCTTTGGAATAATAAAAAGTCTATTTTGTCAATAACTTGTTATGGTAATTTAGTTTATTTCTATGTTTCTAGAGAATGCAAGATAATGTTATTAACATATATGGAAAGTGACAACAATGAGCTAATTTATTATATATGGGGGAGAAACATTACATTTGTTTTGAGATATTTATTTACCTTATTTCCAATGTTTTTTATATTTAACTTTTTTAAGGGTTACAATGTTAACAATTTATGTAATAGTTTATGTTAATCCAAAGATGCAGTTTTAGAGATTAATGTACTATTTATCGATATGAGGATTTTGGAATATTTGATAACATATAAAAACCATTTTTTGAGTTTATACAAATATATATGTAATGTCCTATCATTATATCTATGGATACCATTATTTGCTAAAGATTTATTATGAAAATTTAACCTATGTTTCACGGAATATGTGATGGAGTTGAACTTGATCGTGGACCAAATCATGAGACTGTGCTTATGAAATTCAATGAAATCATGTTACAACATTTTCTCATGAAAATTCTTTTTTTTTAGGAAACAAATATTGAAATAAATTGTTTTACTATTATTGTCATTTTTATGATATCAATTACAACATTCATTCCTCTTATGTTATTTGATTTGGTATTGATTACTTTCTATGGATCAAAATATTTCTTCTAATTAGTGATCTTTCTCACTCTATAATATAATTTGAGTTATTATTCCATGTATAAATCATCACCCATGTTCACTTAAAACCTAGTAATGAGTTATATTGGTTAATATTATGGCTTAAACATTCACCATTTAATGGAGGATATAGTATTTAAATTAATGATATTGGTTTATATGAAAGGAACTTTCATGTATTAAACCATTGATATCCTAGACGAATTGCTAGGGAGAAATTCATTCCATGGGGGGTGGAATATGAAACCCAATGACTTTTTGAAATTTTATTTTTATTAATTTAATTTTTTTTATATTTTTCATTTCCATAAATACTGAATACTGGTTTTTTAAATGAAAGAATGAATATTTTTTGGGTTGCATGAAACACCAATTCATGCTTGTACTAGACGAAATACATATATTAGATTTTGGTACACCAAATAATATATTTGGGTTTTGATACACATAATGATGTATTCCATTTATATATTAAATTTCACAAAAGTACTAGGTTTTCTAAACTAAAATATGCTATTAATTTTATTATAAAATTATTATTATATTTTTCTTACGTAACAATTAGGACCTACTAACAGAATAGCCACCGAGTCTTCTCATGGACATCGATTCCTGGCCCTATTGTTACAACCAGTTGCCACGTAGACTTTTGGTCTCACCAATGGGGCCCACCCATGTTTGAGAATTGGTAATTATATTAATTATTTTCCCTACAAGCCAACATATGTTCTTTAAAGTGTAATTTTTCCACACTCACACAATCCATGGACAACTACTTAGACGGTCACCCATCATGATCTCAACATGAGGAAAAGAACACCTAATTTTGGTGTTCTAAACTAGTAGGATCCCTAATATAATGGTTAACCTTGTTAAAATGATTCATATTATTTATTCTTTTTTCCCATTAACATTATGGGTTTTCACATTCACCCCCACATCCCACAGAGTGAAATGTCCACATTTGGACCATATATCTCAACACTAGAAGTTCCACCAAACATAACGCTGGTTTCCACCTATGATTCCAATGTAACAATTGGTATTTCCTAATAAAAAAAACACACAACAATAATATAGTCACCAGGTCTTGGAAATATATATACCAATAGTTTCCTCACAAACTCATTTCCTCATCTCTAAGGCCATCCCATGTGCCGGAATAAGTCATCAGAGTAAAGAATATCCCCACAATCCAACACATGTTCTTTCTTGTGTGATTTTTCATCACTCTCACACAACATGTGAAACATCACATCATGTCACCCATCATGATCACTACTCTAATCCATGAATTATTAACTATGGAGTTATCAAAACCTATGATCCTAAAAATAATGTTTCACCTAGTTGACAAGAGTTATATCATTTATTATTTTAACCATTCAAAAATACATGGTGTTACAAGCTAGCCATTGGAATGGTAGTTAAGAATAAGATTAATTTTAATACTAAAATTTGGTTTAGACATTATATATAATGTATTATTTTATTACTAATTAAATATATATGAAAATAAACTAGTTTTGGGAATATATGAAATATTTTTCTGGAAAATAATTTTTATGCACTTAAACATATTATACAATAATAAAATGAGTATTACACATTTGATAAATGATTTTAATGGAATATATAAGTATTATATTTATTATATTTTTATCATTCATATTATGTGTCTTCTATACTAAAGATAACAATAAATCCAATTGTCCACAAAACGATGTATATAATTTTTGAAAGGTAGTTTTAACTCCATTTCATGGAGAATAAATTTTAAATAAAATTTATATATAATATGTAAATATTAATTGAAAAAACTAAAAATAGTTATTAATTTTTAATATAAAAACATAATTTGGGATCATTTTTTGGTATCTTTCATGGGTCTTTTATTTCTTGATTAGTAGTGAAAAACCAATGAATTTTAATTAAATGATTGATTTTAGTAAAAATAATATGTATAGATAAATTATATTATAAACTATTCTAACTTATATTTAGATTAATTGTACATATAGTAATACATTTTATTTTAATGGAAAATTTTAACACTGAAATTGGTTAAAAAAACATATGAATCATTTAACCACTTCTAAATTTAAAACTTATTGTCTTGCCCGTCTATGGGATTAATTTTAATGTACTTTATATATATTGAGTGATTAGAATTTGGAATAATATTATCCATATCATTAATAATAATAATATATAATGTCTAATATGTTGAACTTATTTTTTTATTATAAAATATTATAATAAGTGATTAAAAACTGGTATAGTGATTATGGTAAAAACACGATTACTTATTAGTTAAATCTTATACGTAACACACACAAAAATACCCTAGACCTGAATAAAACTAATTTTCAGTCCATATGCCATCATATCCCCCTAATAGATTAATATTTTGTGTTATTTAATCTTGATGTGTAACGCTTCGACCCCATTTACCTAAATTCGGTGCATTAGTATGTAACATTGGCATGATCACAAAAGATCAAGTCTCGAAAATTGATTAGTTTAGTATCATAGGAAACACTAGATACATTCATAAATGTTACATTACATCATAAAGTGAAAACTACAATAACATAGTCTTAATAGTCCACAATCATATCCCCTTCAGACTATCCCTGTAGGTCATTTAGAAAATACTTCTTCAAATCCTGGAAAAAAATTAAAACATTGAAAGAGGTGAGCTCAGATGCTCAGTAAGGATAACAATATAACGGAAACGTTCATAAATAAACATAATCATTTAAGGAAATGTATAACTGAAACAAAAGCCTTTTAAACATGAACTTCAACATTATATGGAAAAATTAAATGGCAAAATGAAATTTACTTATTCACATGGATATTTTACTAGTATAATAATCTCATGCAATATCAATACCCACTTTCATAATGATTGAATGCATAATGCCAGACTATCAAAACCACATAGCCAAGGCCTCGTGCCAAGACTACAAAAAAGATTTTGTCAAGGCCTCGTGCCAAGACACTAGTTTTTCTCATTATACCTATCGATGCATCGAGGAGATATAGCAGGCTCCAACCGTCACTTATTAAGTCCAATTAATTTCTCCTATGAATAGGTTTAAACATATCATAAACCATAACATAATCGTATCACATAAAACATGCATAAAGGAAGCATAACATTTCCACATTTCAATCACAAGATATAAATACAACACATTGATATAATAAAAACATTTTCAAAACCATTTTCAATACCAAAATAAACAAAAATTAAAACTTGGTATTTATTTTTTATTTAAAAAAAGTTATGGCTTCTAGAAGAAGCTGAAACTCAAATAATGGTCACGGCCGCGGAGAACTCGTTGTCTCCGCATATGTCCGAAAAAAAACATTCCCTTTTGTTGTTTAATAAAAAGGTTCATATAAAAAATATTCCTTTTGAATAAATGTAAAAGTAAAAGGGTTTTATACACTGTATAAAAGAAAGATGTGTATAAAACAAAATATGCCTTATGGAAAGAACATTGAGACGATATCCCTTAACTCATGTCCAACTTGACTCGATCGTTCTTTAACCTCATGAATAAAAAACTAGAGTTAATTTATACTTTCTTAAGAAACTTTTACATGTTCATTATTCATTTTATATCACTTATTACCATGTTATGAACATTATGTAATTATTTAAGTTAATAATAGTCGTTTTGTCGATCATGGGTAGTTGAGTCAAAAATAAACTTCTTATAATTACAAGTTGTTCATGTTTTAAAATAACCATTATATCCGGAATTATATTCATGATTTAGATATTATATATATCATTTATATCCAGTATATAAATGTATTTATAATATTACATAACATTTAGAGGTAAGATATGAAATGCACCGTTCATGGAGATGGTAAGCCGTACATACGCATGAACGCTACTTTCATTTATATTTTGTATTTAATGCAATTAGAGAATAATGATATAAAGTTGTATTATAATTCCAGAATAATATCATAAATAATATCATTTACTCCATCCTTTATACATCCCACATATTGCATTAACGATTCAAATCATTTTGAGTGGGCGGTAGTCCGCACTTCCTAAAATGAAATTATCGCGTTTACCCATATAGGAAATCATTAAGGAATGCCATAAATGAAAAAGACAGAAGCATAAAGAAAACATAAACATAATATATGTCATATATAGAAATAGTTTCATCATAATGGCCACCATGAGAGGTGTTAAAAGAATATTGAACAATCATCGTTTTGTGATGCAGTAATTCGCCACCCACAGAAACAGTATGTTCTTTAACCATTAGAAGAAGGTGTGTGTATGTGTAAATCAAATTATTCTCAAAACAAAATCATAGAATATTGAAGATACTGTATTTTTACAATATAATGAAATAAAATGAGTTCAAGGAGTTAGAGAAGAAAAATAAAACAAAACAACTTAAGGGAAGACATTACCTTAAAATCGGGTAACTCTTTTTGATTTGAGAGAAAGGCTTTCTTGGGAAGACTTCTGCCAAAAGGGAGGATTCTAGGAGTAGGAGAGGGAAGTTGAGAGAGTATTTGGGCAGAGTTTGGCAGAGCCAAATGGCTTGAATGTGTGAATAAGATGGTAGAGGTGGGGGCCTTTTATAAGAGGGTAGGAGGGGCACTCATTGATTGTCATGAAATGTTACATTATTATGAAGTGATTTTTGGATTTCAAAGGTCCCACAATTATATATTTCAAGGATAAGGTGATAAGGGTTATAAATATACTCATCCAATAGGTTTTTTACAAGTGTAAATCTTAAATTTTACATTATATTTTCATTTTATTTAAATCGTAAATTAATGAGGTAATCGCTGCATCATCATGGTGTGGTAAATAAATTTATTCTTTTTAAGTATAAAAATTATAAAAAAATACCATGTTGTAGGAAATATTTGTATCTTACTAATGAATATTTATAGTAAAAAATATGACTTGTATAACCCCGTGTAATAATTGTTTTAGTAAAATAATACATGTTTGTGACATTTTTATTTTTACTTTAAATAAAAAGTTATTAATGTCATTTTATTACCCAAGTGGCTCCATGGGGTACCCAAGTTGACCCATGGATTGTATTGGTCGGAAATGAATCATTAAATAATCGTAGGATAGGTGTCATGGTAATTTCATATCATTATAAATTTATATTTACCTTAAATTACACAATTTACCTTTAATCGCGATTAAGAAAACATAAATTTTACTATTTACCAAAAATTATTTTCATCTCATTGAACCCCATTTTACTTACTAATGACAACCATGTATGTCATATTTTTGAAATTCAATTCACAGAAGTGGTAAAGTTTCATTGAAACGAAAAATTTGTTTTTTAACTACCACTTAGTGGTTTCACTATTCATCAAAAAATGAAGTTTTTCAGAACAACACCAAAAATTCACCCTAATCTATAATTGATATTCTGAATTCAAAAAAGATGTATATTTTACAAAATTCCAAAAATATAAGTTGCATTAATTAATTTTATAATTAATTTCCGTTGTCATAACAAATAGTGTGTTTTTAAGAAACAATATCAATCAAAAGATTGACAACTATTTATGTCCAATATCAAAATGAAATTAATTCTAATGACCACCATTGGATAAAATGGTAAAATTATATTCTATTTTTACTTTAAAACCACTCAATAGTATAATTTTGTACTATAAATTATTTTGATTAAAAATGTTTTTTTAAGTATTTTTCACTATTCATTGAAAATAGGAAGTTCTCGGAAAAATTCCAAAAATTCAACATAGACTAATTTCGATATTCCAAATCAAAAAATTAAATCTATTTTGAAATATAAAATTTTATAATGTCAAAAGGTGGTTATTAATATTCATAACGGCTAATTTGATTGGTCGCGGTGTGTTAGAACTCGAGGTTGCGTACAACACACACTGCTCTATTATTCAAAGAGAAGCGTATCATGGAAGCTTGGGGTGTTACAATCTACCCTCCTTAAATGAATTTCATCCTCACAATTTGAAATTGTTCTTCGAAAATAAAATGTTGAAAGTAGAAGATACCTTTGTGGAAAGCCCACATCAGAAATAAGGTTAATAAAATTTAGTCTTAATAAGAGGTAAATAAAAATGAGAAAGTCACCACCAAATTAGGGTTTCAAATAGGAAAACATTGGTGGAAGTTATAGAAACATAATTAGAGGAAAAACATAAATATTTATAGGGATTGATTGAGGTCATCAATCACAAAAAGTGTAAAATTGAGGGCCTCAAAGCCATCAATCTATCTTGATTTAAAATATCATCAGTTCAACAAATCATATGGTATTAGGATAACACATTTTTTTAATATCCATTTCCTAAAGTTTATGAATTAATTTATTCATAGAATAAGAGAGAGGTATATATAAATATATACTTGACAAGTAGAGTTTCAACCTTCAACTAATTTCTACCATAAACTCATCTTTCCCTCCAAAAGATAATAGAACTCAAAAATATTATATTTATCCTAATCGTACAAGGTTCTAAATATTACCACATACCATTTAGATTAGGAAAACTATTTTGTAATAACCAGGGACTTCTTGTAGGCTAGTGCTAGGTAATAAAGGCCTGTTGCACTATGGTTGTGGGTTCGATTCCTGGAGCATTGTCCGACGTGATGGGTTATCCCCCAACCTGCAGGTTGTCCTTTTCCAAAAACTATGGTATTTTAATATATCAAAAATAATCTTCAGAAATTTTTTAACCTTAAACAATACTATCCTAAGTTAAACTTAATCCATTCCAACCATTATATTTATCCAAAATTCCTCTGTCCAAACTTTCTCTTAAAGGCCTCTAAATTCCAAAATCAATTTTAACATCAGATTCCCCAAACAAAGTAAAGTTTCTATTATTTTCACATACTAAAAATATGATAACCTTTATCATATTAAAACCTTACTGAAAACAACAAGTACTACAATACAATACTTATATATATCGCATTATTCTTATAACCATAATATAGTTCTTGTGTCCAAAAACACAAATACAATAATTATTCAACTTCATCAATAGTAACTGCATAAGCTTGGCCTTTCTCCCTTGGCATTTTCTGAGGTAAGTTTCCTTGGAGCATAGGGAATTCATTTTCATAATGCCCCATTTCTCTACAATTGTAGCATTCAACATTGACAGCCTCTTTCTTTCCCTTACAATCACAAGTCTGGTGACCTTTTTCTCTACATTTGTAACAAACTCCCATTCCTTTTAGGCAAGTACTGGGTGATTCTTCCCCCAATTATCACATAATGGAAAATCCTTATTTCCCTTTACCCCTTTATCTGTCTCTTGTTCCACCGTTCTCTTCTTCTCTTGCTTACATTTTATTGTCATAAAATTTAGAGAATCCCCTTTCTATCTTGATAGAACATGAGACTATATCTTCATACGATGAGAAGGATTGTGAAACTAAAGCTCGACAGAGAAATGGTTTTAACCCATCAAAGAAACGATCAATCTTACTTCTTGGATTACGTATATAATATGCATCATGCCTCACTAACCATGTATAGTTAGACTCATACTTTGCGAAATTCTCATCCTCCTTTTGCCTTGGATTCAGAAATTGCTTTTCTATATCTGCTCGATGGTCACGAGGAAAGAATTTTTCTATGAAAAGCTCTTTGAACTCTCTCCATTCCATACTTGATACTTCTTAATCTTCCTTTTTATTTTGAATAAATGACCACCATTGATCAGCATCTCCAGTGAGGCTGTAAACTGCCATGATAACCTTTTCCCTTTCACTACTCCCCAAGGCTTGGAATATTTTTTCTAAGGAACTTTTCCATTTCTCATCTACTAATGGATTTTTACTCCCCTTTAATGTTGGTGGTTGTTGCCTCATGAAGCAGTCTAACATTGATCCTCCACGTTGTGGATCAGGGTGCTCCATACGAGTAAGGTTATTATTCATAACCTGAGTGAGTTGTCCTAGTATAGTGATAAGCTAATTAGCACCCGTTGCATCACCAGCTCTACTATAATTATATTGAGCATGAGGGAAATCCCTACATAGAGTGCGTGCATTGATACAGTTTCCATTCCTTCCACTATGCACCATTTCTAAACAATGTCACAAATCAGATTAGTTTATGAATCAAAATACATAATAACAAACTTGAAAAACACTTAACATAAATTGGACTATTTATGGATATAATCCATAATCAAAAAAATGTTTTCTTTGAGGAAGTATATACTCATAAACCCTTCATAATGGTTTGTAATGAAAATGATAATTATCCTAAGAATATCCCTCGGGAGTGTCATAACCAAGAGTGCAGAAAGGCCCATTGTCATGCACCAGTTCCCATTCGAGTCTAGCTCAAAGCGGTGTTTTCGGGTTTTACCCCTAGGTACATCTGTGCTAGAGCCGCCTCTACATGCTCATATCCATACAGGGATGTATTGCTCGGAAAACTCACACAATCTCTATAATACCAAAATTCTAGGAAGTTCTTCTATACTAATCCTCAAAGTCTATCTTATGGTCATTTTCTCTAATCAGAGTTTTTCTAAATCTAGCTTCCAAGGTTTGTATTAAACTGCCTCTGATAGAAACTGTAACGCCCCGACCCTAGTTACCAAGAGTCGGTTCATTAGTGTGTAACATTGACATAATCACAAAAAATCATGTCTCAAAATACTGATTAGTTTAGTGGCCTTAGAAACACTAGATACATTCATAAATGTTACATTACATCATAATGTGAAAACTAAAATAACATAGTATTCATAGTCCACACTCATATCTCCTTTAGACTATCCCTGTAGGTCATTCATAAAATACATCTTCACATCCTCAAAAAAATTAAAACATTAAAAGGGGTGAGCTCAGATGCTCAGTAAGGATAACAATATAGCGGAAACTTTCAAAAATAAACCTAAACATTTAAGGAATTGTATAACTGAAACAAAAGAATTTTAAACTAGAACTTCAACATAATATGGAAAAATAAAATCAAATAATGTCATTTACTTATTCACATTGATATTCTACTAGTCGAATAATCACATGCAATATCAATAACCACTTTCATATTGATGGAATGCATAATTCCAGACTATCATAACCACATAGCGAAGGCCTCGTGCCAAGACTACAAATAAGATTTTTTCAAGGCCTCGTGCCAAGACACTAGTTTGTCACATGAGACCTACCGATGCATCGAGGAGCTATAGAGGGCTCCACCCATCACATATTAAGTCCAATTAATTCCCCAAATGAATACATTTAAACATATCATAAACCATAACATAATCGTATCACCTAAAAATTCATAAAGGAAACATAACATTTCCACATTTCAATGACAAGATATAAATACAACACATTGATATAATAAATACATTATCAAAACCATTTTCAATACCAAAATAAACGAAAATTAAAACTTGTTATTTATTTTTCATTTAAAAAAATGTTATGGCTTGTAGAGGAAGCCAAAACTCAAATAATGGTCACGGCAGCGGAGAAGTCGTTGTCACCGCATACGTCTGAAAAAAAACATTCCCTTTTGTCATTTAGTAAAAAGCTTCGTATAAAAAAGATTCCTTTTGAATGAACATAAAATTCAAAAGGGTTTATACATTGTATAAAAGAAAGATGTGTATAAAACAAAATATGCCTCAATGAAAGAAGATTGAGACGAAGTCCCTTACCTCATGTCCGACATGACTCACTCGTTCTTTAACCTCTTGAATAATAAACTAGAGTTAATTTCTACTTTATTTAAAACCTTTTTCAAGTTCATTATTCCTTTTATATCACTTATTACTATGTTATGAACATTATGTAATTATTTAAGTTAATAACAGTCATTTTGTTGATCTTGGGTAGTTGAGTCAAAAATAAAATTCTTATAATTACAATTTGTTCATGTGGTAAAATATCCATTATATCCAGAATTATATTAATTATTTATATATCATATATATCGTACATATCCATATTATAGATGCATTTATAATATTACATTACATTTAGAGGTAAGAAATTAAATGCACCGTTCATGGAGACGGTAAGCCGTACGTACGCATGAACGCTACTTTTATTTCTATTTCGTATTGAATGGAAGGAGATAATAATTATATAATTGTGTATTATAATTACCATATAATATAATATATAATATCATTTACTACATCCTTTATACATCCCACATATTGCATTAATGATTCAAATCACTTTGAGGGGGCGGTAGTCTGCACTTCCTAAAATGAAATTATCACGTTTACCCATAATGGAAATCATAAAGTCATGCCATAAATGAAAAATACAGAAGCATAAAGAAAACATAAACATAATATATTTCATATAATGAAATTTTTTCATCCTAATGGCCATCATGAGATGTGTTAAAAGAAGATTGAACAATCATCGTTTTGTGAGGCAGTAATGCGCCACCCTCAGAAACAGTATGTTCTTTAACCATTAGACGAAGGTGTGTATAAGTGTAAATAAAATTATTCTGATAAAAACATACTATTATTTTTGAAGATACTTTTGTTGTTACAATATAAAGGAATAAAAAGAGTTCAAGGGGTTGGAGAAGAAAAATAAAACAAATGAATATAATAGAAGACATTACCTTAAAATCAGGTAACTCTTTTTGATTTGAGCCAAAGTCTTCCTTGGGAAGACTTCTTTCAAAAGTGAGGAATCCAGGAGTAAGTGAGGGAAGTTGAGACAGTATTTGGGTAGAGTTTAGCCGATCCAAAATTCTTGATGTTGTGAATAAGGTGGTAGAGGTGGGGGACTTTTATAGGAGGAGAGGAGGGGCACTCTTGGAATGTCATGAAATGTTACATTATTATGAAGTTCTTTTTGGATTTCAAAGGTCCAATAATTATATATTTCAAATATAAATTGATAAGGGTTATAAATATAATCATCCAATAGGTTTTTGACAAGTTTAAATAATAGATTTTATATTATCTTTTCATTGGTTTTAAATCGTTAATTAATGAGGTAATCGCTGCATCATCATGGTGTCATAAATAAATTTATTTTTTTAATGTGTAAAAATTATAAAAAAATACCATTTTGTAGGAAATATTTTTATCTTTCTAATGAATATTTGTAGTAAAAAATATGACTTCTATAACCCAATGTAATAATTGTTTTAGTAAAACAATACATGTTTGTGACATTTTTATTTTTACTTTAAATGAAAAGTTATTAATGTCATTTTCTTACATAAGTGGCTCCATGGGGTCCCCAAGTTCACCCATGGATTTTATTGGTCGTCCATTACTCTTAAAATAAGGTTATTACATGTGTAAAGGTAATTTATTATTTTTATAACATAATATTTAACTTAAATTACCCTAATTACCTTTAATCGCAATTAATAAAATGTAAAAGTTAATATTAGACAAAAATTATTTTCATCTAATTGAACCACATTTTACTTCCTAATGACAACCATGTATGTTGGATTTTTTAATTTCAATTCAACAAAGTTGTAAAGTTTCATTTAAACAAAACATTAGTTTTTTAACTACCACTTAGTGGTTTCACTAATCACGAGCCTGCTGGCCTTTTTCACCACACTTGTAACAGACTCCCATTACCTTCAAGCAAGTACCTGGGTGTTTCTTCCCACATTTACTATAGGATGGATATTCAACATTTCCCTTCTTCCCCTTATTTCCATTTCCAGAGTGATCATTAGATATCTTCTTCTCTTTCTTTTCTTTACAGTCATATGACTTAGGGAATTATTTTTCTATCTTGATTGCACATGAGATAATATCTTCTTATGATGAGAAGGATTGTGATACCAATGCTCGATGGAGAAAAGGTTTTAACCCTTCAAAGAAATGATCAATCTTACTTCTTGGGTTATGTATATAATCTGCAACATACCTTCCTAACCTTGTAATGTTAGCCTCATACTTTGCGACATTCTCATCATCATTTTCTCTCAGACTTAGAAATCGCCTTTCCATATATGCTCTATGGTCACGAGGAAAGTATTTTTATAAACATATATCTCTTATCTCCCTCCATTAAATATTTTATACTCCATATTCTTCCTTCTTTTTTTTGAATAAATGACCACCATTGATCAACATCTCTAGTGAGGTGGTAAACTCCCATGATAACTTTTTCCCTTTAACTACTCCCCAAATCCTGAAATATTTTCTCTAAGGAACTTATCCATTGCTCAGATACCAATGGATTTGTACTCCCATTGAATGTTGGTGGTTGTTGCCTCATAAAGCGATCTAACATTGATCCTCCACGCTGTGGATCAGTGTGCTCCATATGGGTATGATTATTATTCATAACCTGAGTGAGTTGTCCCAGTATGGTGATTAGCAGATCAGCACCAGTTGCATCACCAAATCCACTCTAATTATCTTGAGATGGAGGGAAATCCCTACATGGAGTGCATGAATTGATATGGTTTCCATCTCTTCCACTAGGATCCATTTCTAAACAATGGCATAAACTAGGTTAGTTTATGAATCAAAATACATAATTACAAACTTGTAAAATGCCTAATGTAAATTGAACGGTTTATGGATATAATCCATAATCATAAAGATGTTTTCATTGAGGAATTATATACTCATAAATCCTTCATAATTATTTGTAATGAAAATGAAAATTATCCTAATCATATCCCCCGGGAGTGTCGTAACCAAGAGTGCAACAAGGCCCGTTGTCGTGCACCAGTTCCCATTCGAGTCTAGCTCAAAGAGGTTTTTTCAGGTTTAACCTCTATGTACAAATCTGGCAGAGCCACCTCTACCTTATCATATCCAGACAAGGATTTATTTCTTAGAAAACTCACAAAGTCTCTACAATATCAATATTCTAGGAAATTCTTCTATACTAATCCTCAAAGTCTATCTTAGGGTTATGTGATCTAATCAGAGTTTATATAAATCAAGATTCCAAGGTTTGTACCAAACTTCCTCTGATACCAACTATAACACCATGAACCTAGTTACCCAGAGTTGGTACATTATTACATAACAATGTCATGATCACAAAAGATCAAGTCTCGAATGACCGATTAGTTTAGTAGCCTTGGAATAACTAGATACATTCCTAAAGTTTATATTACCTCATAAAGTTAAAAATACAACAACATATTGCCTCCACACTCATATCTCCTTATACTATCCCTACAGGTCATTCATAAAATACTTCTTCACATCCTGGAAAAAATAAAACATTGAAATGGGTGAGCTCAGAAGCTCAGTAAGGCTAATAATATAGCGGAAACTTTCATAAATAAACATAAACATTTAAGGAAATGTATAACTAAAACAAAAGCCATTTAAACTTGAACTTCATCATAATATGGAAAAGATAAAATAAAATATTTCCATTTAATTATTGACATGGATATTCTAATAGTTGAATAATCACATGAAATATCAATAACCACTTTCATAATGCTGGAATACATAATGACGGACTTTAATAACCACATAGTCAAGGCCTTATGCCAAGACTACAAATAAGATTTTGTCAAGGAATTTTTCCAAGACACTAGTTTGTCTCATGATACCTACCAATGTATCAAGGAGATATAGCGGGCTCTACCCATCACTTATTAATTCCAATGCATTCCATATATGAACAGTTTTAAACATAACATAAACATTCGTATTAAAACTAGCATACGAAATGTCAATACTTTACCCATAAACCATTAATGGTATAAAAATAACACATCCACAGTCAAACATATCACAAGTCCTTAAATACAATAAGGAAGATTTGTATCATAATAAATCACATTCAAATAAGATTAAAATCCATCAAGGGATGTTGACATATATGAAATCATAACAATTTAAGAGAAATATCTCATTTTTTAATCATTTAAAAGTCACATAATTATAAAATAAAACATTTACATAGAAAATATTCTTATAAGATTCTATGGGAAGATTAGACTATTTTATAATGGTGGAAGATAGGTACACCTTCCGTATAATTTAAAAAAGACATTCTTACCTTAATTTTGCCAAAAAGGATAAAAAGGACCTTGTTTGGAAAACGACAAATAGATTCCTTTATAAAATTTTTATAAAAAGTCAACATGGGTATAAATGACTTTAACCCATAGACTATAAAATAGTAAGAATGAATTGAAATACATTTTTATGAAACATGTATGTGGATGATACAGAGGTCCCAGTTGATAATTACGTATAAACAACCTCGAATAATAAAGAGATTGAGAAATAAACCCTTACCATATACTTTTCCTTGGTTGAGGGTATGTTATCCTCATGTATAATGGTGAAATAATTTTTATTAAATTATTCAAGAGTCATATACAGTAATATGATATCATATATGATCTTTTATTATTTCTTTATTAGTAATATCTTTGTATTATCGTTGTTTCGGGTGTTAACTAATTTTTTTTTCCTTTATATACTTTGTTATATAATCCATGTAAGTTATGGATAGGTTGTATCTTATTCATATACATAATGATATTAAGTATTTAAACATTATTTTTAAACATCAAATGATAATTATTCTTGAATGGATACGACGGGAAATGAATCTCATCGCGTTCATGGACACGGTAGTCTGTATGTAGGCACGAGCGACATTATCATTATTTTGATATTAAAATAATATATAATTGGATATTATATCATATATACAGAATCAATATCATGTTATATTTATTATTTACATTAATTAGACATCTTTATTATAACTATCCATATAATAATTTTTTTAATAACAATTACACCACGACGTGGAGACGGTAAGCCGTACCTACGCACCTATAGTGACATTTCATTCAAAGGATGGATAGAAAACAGAATATGGATGTACCATATTTATAATAACATAATAGTATATATAATATACTAGAGTTATTATTTTAGAATTGAAATAACAAAGAATGAATAATTTGAAGAAGAAAGTAACTTGAAAGAGGGTGGTGAAAACCTTACATCTTCTTCGGGTTCTTCCTTTTGATTTGATCAAAAGGGATCCTTAGGTTGTCTTTTGATCAAAATAAGGCCTCTAGGTTGAATTTAGGGAAGTTGAGAGAATATTTGGGTAGGTTTTGGCCGATAAAAAAGGCATTGAAGGTGTTAATTAGATAGAAAGCGGAATTCCCTTTTATAAGAGGGTTGAGGGGAACCTTTGGAAAAGCTAGAAATATTATTTTATAATAAATTCCTATTCGGTTTCTAATGGCTCCGTAGTTTATTATTTAAAGGTTAAGGTGGGGAAGTGTCTAAATAATTTCAAACAATAGATTTTAGGTAGGTTTGGTCACTATATTAACCTTATCATTTATATTTAACTCTTACTTAAATAGTTTGACATTTACCATGTATCTTTGTATTTTTATATTATATAGTTAAGAAACATACTATATACATCCAAGAGATACCCATGTGGTCCATTAATGATACAAATATCTTGTCCTAAATCATTTGGCCGAACCATAGATTTTTTGGAATAGAATATCAATTAATAATATAATATTTGTTTTAAAAACTATTTTATGGAAATTTTGACACTATTGGGTATTTCATTTTTGATAATTTTATAACAACATTATTACTTCGAATAAAATTTATATAACAAATCATTATACGTCATATTAACCTATAAAAGTAGTGTAATGTATAAAAAGTCTCATATTACATTTATTTTTATATTTATAATATCAATTATTTTATATTTCATTAATTAGGTAATTACTGTATCACCATTGTGTCATAAATAAATTACATTATATAATGTCTAAAAATTATAAATAAAATACCATTATGTAGGAAATATTGTTATCATTCTAATTAATATTTATAATCGAATTTATATTATATATAACCCTATATTAAAAATGTTTTAGTTATTATATAATGATTTTAACTCTTTTAACACTTCTTCGAATTAAATAATAATAAATGCCCTAATCTAATCCAAATGGACCTAAATGATAATAAATTATTCCTAAAGATGTTATTCGTCGAGATAAACTTTTACAATAGAATTAGGACATGTGTGTGGGTAATATTAATATCATATTTACCCTTAATTACCCCATTTACTTTTAATCATGGTAAATAAAAGAAAAACATTACTATTCACCAAAAATTATTTTATCTAATTGAAACATATTTTACTCCTTAATATTAACTGTGTCTCTGGGATTCTTGAAATTCCACTCATAGAAGAGGTAAAATTATGTTTTATGTGAATGTTTAATTTTTCCTAGTAGGTGGGTAAAAGACGGTGAAAAGTTCAATAAAATTTTTATATATCTAAAATTATTCTAAACTAACTCCAATGAATTACATTGAAAATATATAGGTATTATGTATCTATTTTGACCTTAATTAAATTTAAATAAAATAAATAATTATATAAATAAAAATTTGTTTTAAAACTATAACTCAGTGTTTTTTCACTATTCATCAAAAATTGAAAGTTTTCATAAAAATACCAAAAATTTACCCTAGGCTAATTTCAATATTCCGAATCCAAATATGAAGTCCATTTTGAGAAATAAAATTTATAAAATTTTAAAAAGTGAGTCTTACTATTCATAACGGCTAGTTTGATTGGTTGTGGGGTGTGTTAGAACTCGAAGTTGCGTACAACACACGCTACTGTATTATTCAAAGAGATGCGTACCGTGGAAGCTTGGGGTGTTACAGTTAATCTGAGTGAATAAATACAATCTCACAAATGGATCTATGTATCACTCAAGTCATTGAATATACATATTGTTAAATGGGGTTTTCTATGGTTTCTCCACTACAAAAACGATCACAACATGTCCATCCATGTAATCCATAATTTGGGTCATATGTTCTATACTAGACTATAACAGGAAATCCATAGAAAAACTCATATATCACAAGGTAAAAAATTTAAATAATTTATTTCAATAAAATACACATATCTTTCCAAAATAAAACATGGAATTCATGCATCAAAACTCAAAAAATAAATGGAATAATCCATTTAGAACATGCATAAGATTCAGGCTACAAGATATGGTCACTAGGGAACATAAATTGTGATTTTTTAATTGAATACAAGCACATGAACATGTAATTCAAATTCCTCTAATAAAATTTAATAACATACATCTCAATTTCTTAAGATATAAAGATAATCAATCATATCATATGATACATGCCAATACATTTTTGGATTAGCAATAATAATAATAATTTTATATGAATAAAGAACATGAAAAAAACATAAATATAAGTTATGTATGTCGAATTATACAAGGTATTCATCCAACATGTAGTGAGTAATTAAATGTGAGGCGTTATTCTCAAGGTCCAATCCAATGGAAAATCATTTATAGTAATTAAATATTGTGATATAAGTCAATTAATCAAAATTCATGTCACATGCAGAAAATAAAATTTAAAAAATATGCATTAGGCCATTCACAAAGGGAGCACACAAAGTGGAGGCCAATGATGAGGTGAACAACCCTTAGATGGGTTTAAAAATAAGGTAAGGTCACATAAGGCATCAAAAACCACATTAACTAATTTATATAGAAAGAACAATTCATTGGTAGAGGATTCCAGAAATTATTAAAATTGCACAATATATAAAAATGATGAAATGATGGGAAATAGCTTCGACAACCTACCTTATTGTATTATCAGTCATCTCAAAAATTATTACACCTTGAGTAATCCTTGAACTAAATAAATAAAATGGATTTTCAAATATCATGGATACAGGAAAAAATCAATCACACCAAACTATTGAAACAGATAGTGTTGGAATATAGAAATAGAGGAGTTTTTGAGGAGGACACCATTAAGAGCATAATAATGTTTATGGTTTTTATGTCATGAATGAAGAGTTCTCTGGTGGTTGAGATCATTATTAATGGCCCATACATCATTCATATCTTTTTTGAAGAAGGTTTATAGAGTGAATTGTGATGAAAATTAATTTGATGTTAAATGGTATTATAAGATGAATTTTTCAACATGCAAAAAATATGTTACATTAATGATGTGAAAGGGATTCAAAGCATGAAAATATTCATTACAGTGTGATTATATAAATTAAAATGAAATTAATTTTTCTAAAATATTTGACCTTTCTTGGACACCCCATGCGGTTAACTGCTATCACTCTAGGAATCATGGAATACCATTGATAGGGATTGATTATCATCTTCCCTAATTTGATTTATAGTGATATGAGGTATAGTTAATCAATATGGATCCCCTTAGTTCTTCATTCACTACAATGGTGCTTTTTCCCCATCGTTCAAACAAAGTTTTATTGGTAATTTATGGGTATAATTGTGGTGTATAATCCCTGAATGGATTCATATCGTTCTAGAGGATAAATGAGATCTACAACATGGATTCATTATCATGTGGATAATATTCAAACCATTATGGAATGGTGGTTATTATCTTATCCTATATATTTATATATATTTATTAATTTAAAATGTATTAGGCCTTTTGATGTTAATTCATTTAACCTAATAATTATTGGACTATTTTTAAAATGAATTGGATAGATATGTCATGCTGGTGTTGTTTCTTTATACTAGGATAATAGTTTTACTCTTGATTTTCTAGATGGTATAATATCAATGTTTTTATTTTTTACAGGTATTTTTATGATATGGATTATCTTTTCATTATAGTTATCAAATTCTATGGAATATAAGTTTGAAATTAATTGACTAATTGGATTAAGAATAATTAAATAAGTGTGATGTTTAATATGGTGTTTATGATAGTTTGAAAAAGAAATAAAATTGATAAAATTTGAATGATTAATTGGAATTTTTTCATAAAAAATAATTAAAATGATAAAAAAATATATGTCATTATAATTATTTTTGATATAGTTTAAATTAAAATGAATGTTAATAAAAATGGTACGTATATATTCTTGTTGAATGTATTTTTAATTAAAATATTAGGTTTTACTTTTTATAGCTTACATTTCTCTATTTATTATGTTCCAAGTAGTTTGAACCTATGAATAATTAAATAGATAATTAAATATGGAAGAATAACTATTTGATTGACAATGATAATTTATAAATACTATATTTTCCAACTTCATAAAAGTATGAGTGCATTGAGTTTGAAGTCGGGAGATCATGTTATTAGGTGAAGGATGGATGCCTTGTGTTTGGGCACAAGATTTTCATGATAGATGTAATTGATAAATTCCATTAATATTTTTATTTAATATATATCATAGCATTAGTTTTTTATGTAATATGATCCTAAGACAGATATTCCTAGGATGGATGATGTGATATTGGGTAGGGAGGCCTAGATTATGTGGCATCTGTTGACACCTACAATGGGGAGACATATCAAGACATGCATGAGGGTTTCAAGTATATAAAAACAGATGATGGAGTATGTCAAATATTTTCATACCAACTAATGTGAAATATTTTTATTATTTATTGAGAAAAATATTTTTAATGACTGGTGGATTTCTATTTATTTTATCAATATTCTATTTCCCACTACATGAGGCTACTGATATGCCTGTATGTTTCCTCATAGTTGTAGCCTAGGGTGGTTTTTATAGGGTACATGGATTATTTAATTATTTTAATAATGAGTGCATAATTTTTAGCCCATAGGGTTGGTGTTGAGAGAAGAAAATTATTAAATGATATTAATCTTGATAACATGTTGACTCTATTTGGATTATACCTCAAGGGAATTAAATTATTACCGGAGGTTAGTTAATAAATCAGGAAATAATTATAATAGTTAATTTAACATATGGTTATTTACATAATGAAAAAAATAATAAAATTCAATGATGTAATTAATGAATCTTTTATAATGCTTTTGTTCTTATATATTTTATTGTCCACATTAGTGGTAGTCGAGTGTCTATAGGTGGTAGATGTAGATGTAATTTTAACTAGGTTTCTACAATTAATTGGTTGGGAGTTATATTATATCACATATATTATGTGACAATATATATAATCCCACCCATGTTGGCTAATAATACTAACACCTAGTAAACTCTGGGAGTGTGTTTTCCTCAATATCTACAATGGAAGGATGGATAGAATACTACCTCCTCTTTCCCCACTCTCTTTTCTTGGTAGTTACATTATATATTATAAAAATAAGTTAATTATCATATATATATGTGTTGGGGGATTTAATGGATTTTTCTTTCTTAACACACATGTATATCCAAGTGTTGTATCTAAAGGATAATTATATTTATTACATGTATCGGTTGTTATTGCTTCACATACTTACTCAATATGTGAATTATTACTACTTGATTTATAATACCAGATGTATAATACATGTCATATGGGTGGACGTGGATCCATGGAACTACTTGGTTACAATATAAAAATATGTTTATGGGGTGATTTTATGAAGTAATACCTGAGATTAATGTTTTGATTAATTTCCATTGTGACTTCAGAAAAACTTATTTTGGAGAGAGATTACAAAGGAGGTGTTACATTGGGTAATAATGGAAAACGTATGGGGAAGTCTAAGATGGTTAACATTGATGTTTGAGTATTATATAATTTTCTATCTTTTATGTAATACTAGGTTAGAATTATGCATGATGAGGTTGGGAACATAGCATACATATTTAGGTCACGAATTAGTTTCACTACAATTAATTTTTTTTAACATGGTTTCTTTATCTTATTCATGAGAAGGTATAGGGAGGATTATACTGCTTATATTTTTATACTCAACCTCAAAATATAAACAATTTTTAGTTCAACTGTATTAGTTTCTAGATTATGATTGATATTAATCCCTCATTGTTTAGTAGGAGTTTTTTGGGCCTTATTTAAATATGTTGTTTAAATTTTGGTTTCGATAAACTTCCATTCAGTTGTTATAGTACTATATGAAATTGGATGTTTTCCCTTGGGATTTATTAATATATATATGGTCTATTTTTTGATTTGTGTATCTATATAATATTTACATTCAATGTGTTCTATTAGAAGGAAATTTCTCTCATATTTATGTTTTTGTAACCATGGTTCTATTTTCCAAACCAGGGCCATCTAGATGTGGGACTCAAGCATTCATCATCTCCATTCTCTCATTGCTTTCCTAGAAGGGGTACAATGGGTGGGGGTGGAGGTGTTTTGATTTAACATATAAAATTATCTACATGAATAATGAATTAAAAGACTAAAATCATCATATAATTGGAGTGTAAGTGGATGTGTTAGACCTTATGATAATTTATCATAATGTAGTAGTTATGATCAAAAGAATATTTTCTCTTACATAAAATAACAATGGAAAAAAAAAATTAGATCAGAAATATATTTATTGATTTACATTCAAATATTTCCTTACAGGATAGTTTTACATATTTTGATGATGAATGTCATTCTACTTTAATAAAAGAAGAAAAATATACATACACTAAAATGGAAATATTTCACCTAACAATGAAGTAGGTGAACATTTGTTTTATTTTAATAAAAAAATAAATTATAAAGTCACCAAAAAAATAAAATACATGATGGAATAAATTTATAAAGAATTTTTTTTAAATTTACATAAAATATATATAAATTTAGGTTATTATAGAAGATTTAATGAAATCTAGCCTAAAAACAATAATAAATATTTGGTTTTTATACTAAATTATGATATATTAATCTAAATAAATTACTAATAAAATGTACATATGGAATGGAAAAAATATATTTAAAAATTAGTTATTATTGGGGTTGGTTTCAAAAAACAAAAACATTATTTTAAAAATATATATATTTACAAAAATATCACATTTTGGTATTAAATTTTTAAGAGGTGTACATTGGGAATATAAATGACCATTAAATAAATTGTAATATTCTTTATTTATTAAATCTTATTTTTCTAAAATATTGAAAAATATATTATAGAGAAATTATGGGATGATATAGAATCCAAAAGATCTATTTTCTAACACTGTTGGACATAATTATTTTTTGTTACCAAAATCCTAACTCTCTATTTGATGAAAATTAAGAATAGTTTCACCAGAAAAAATATTATTTACATTGAGGGCACAATTTCTAAGAAGAAGAAAAAAATTAAGAAATTATTCTAGAGGACAATATATACGAGTGGTGGAAATGTCCCTTTTGGTTTTAATACTCATGTAAAAATCTATGATATAGGTAATATATTTATTCTTGGAAAATAATTAATATAAACTATTTTATTTTTTGTATACCATAAGAATAATCTCATTAGAATAATCCAATTATGTGATGAGTTTAACTTCTGATCAAATGGAATGACAAATGCATCATTGAATGTTTTGAAACAAATTTCATACATTCTGTAGATATGAATGAGAAATATTACAAACATGAAAAATAATAACATAGGAGCTAGGATAAACAATTCCATTGTGAAATGGAGGACCAATATTTTCTATGAAATAAATGAATACAATATATTTATATTATAAAAATATCTAATCATTATAATAAAGGCCTTGTTAGTGATCTACTGTGTCTAGAGTTTAATTCTCTAAATGTGTTTGATCCTTTTAAATTTTTAATGAAAAGTAATTTTTGATAAAAATTAATTTTTGTAGTATAAAATTATGATTTATTATAGTTAGTTCACATTGATTTATTTCATCCTACATAGACCGTTAGTATTTTTGGAAAATATTATGTATATTTTTTAGTTGATAACTTCATAAGATAATCATGGGTCTATTTTAAAGCAAAAAAGTTGTAATAATTCTTCTATTTTAAATTTTTTATGTCATATGAAAAAAAACTTATTTTTTTACCTATTTATAGTGATCATGATGTAGAATTAGTATAGTACAAATTTATTAATATTTATACTAAAAAATATCTAATTAAAAACATCTCAACATATATAATGACTCAGTATAATGGTATAGTTGAAGGGATAAATATATTTCTTTAGGATAATAGAAGAATAATGTTGAGTGATAACACGAATGATAAATTCTTTGGACTGAATTATTTTGACCTTCCTATTGTACAATAAATCTTGTTTCACATATACCATTTATTAATAAAACTATTTTTTTGAGATTTATAGATGATGAAATACGGATCATTCATACAATATATTTTTTAGTTCAAAATGAATCACTACAATTACTCAAGATAATTTAAATATATTCTATCTGAAAACTGATGAATGATATTTTCTAGAATATTCAAAAACTATTGTATTTATAGTGTTCATAATATAAATAAAAGTTCTATTGAAGAAATAATGCAAGAGAAATTTAATGAAACATAACATATTGACTTCTAAAAACTAGAAACCACAACATTGATGGTAAATACTTAAACAATATATCATCCCATTTTATATTTTTTCTTCATGTGCTAGAACTAATTAATAGTATAATTCTAGAAACCCATGAAATCAGACAATCCATTGGAACCATCCTAGTGATTATAAAACTTTTAATGTAGATCCATTGTTAAATGTAGAATATTCATTAGAAATAATTGTTAAAACTATGAATTCATATAATAATTTTCTTCTAAGACAAAAGGTGAAACTTTTTTTGATGAAACATGGAAAAATCTACCACATGATGAACTCAATTAGTTTCATAGGAAACATAGATATACTATGGTTAAAAATCTTAAATATATTTTTTTAATTTTTGAAAAATGGAATTTGAATAATTGATTTAATGAATATGGTGTAATATTTATAAATAATTACAGTCTTGTTTGAATTTTTTATAATAAACAATAATACCTAGATACTATTAAATATATAATCCAATAAAAGGAATTTATTATACATGTAGACATCATGTATATACAAAATTTCTAAATTCCACTTTTTCTCTAAGGGAAGCGAAGTTTTATTTCAGTAATGGATATTTGAAGGAGGGTGTTTATTTTATAAAATTAAAATAAAATATTCAATAATCAGGTTTTCATGCTTAATATACCTCTTTATGGAATAAAAAAGTCACCGAGAGATTAATATCAAATGTTAACCTTATTTTTGTGGAAAACAATTGTTAAGGGAACTTCTAATCCAATTAATTTCATTAATATTTTTAGGATATAAATATTATTCCATTTTATATAGATAAAAATATATTTTTTAAAATCAAAATTATTATATAGATTTGTTTTTAAATGATTTTAAATATGATTTTCAAATGGTCGTAATGGGTGATTTAAATATTTTCATTTTTTTTGAAATTTCTCAAAAAACAGAAGGATAATTTTTATATCAACATAAGTATGAAGAAAAATTTAATAAATATTTTTATATATAAATAATAAAATAATTACTAAAATAATTTTAACCACAAATATATTTTATGTTGACATATATAAGAAACTACATATTAGAAAAATTGACGAATCATGGGTAGTTTACTATACCCAATATCTCTATAGATAGTCATGATGTTTTCTATCTTTTCATGTTTATGATATCAAAAATACCAAAGAGTATCATATTATGGGCCTAAAATGATTTGTTTATTTTCTTAATGAAATTATGGATGACTATTAATATTATACTTCTTGAAATTCCATTGATTAATATTTTTTCATATACCGATCCAGATCGATTTATAATGGATATAAAATGTACACATGGATCATGTAATTTATTTGGAAGATATTTATATTTATATTATTATGATAAGTAAAATTACATTGCACATTCTTCCATTGAAAAAAATATTTTTTATCTAGAATTTTTTATTCTCATGTATAAGGTAAAGAAAACACACCCATTTATTTTGGCTTCGTCATTAGTAAAAATCTAATGTTTTGTGATTGTTATTATGAAAAATATTTGAAAATAAAATACTAAAAATCACTCAATATCTAATAACATTGTTATAAGAGTTCATTTCTATTAGTATCACATCTAAGAAATATGATAAATATTTACGTACATCCAAATACAAGACAAACATGTTGATGTTTGCATACAAACACTAAATTTTAATTGATTTCAATACATCAAAAATCAACTACAGATGGTAAATTTTTAAAGCATAATTTCCATATAATTCTTCTATATATCATATATTTATTGTAAATAACTTCTTAAAAAATTGGGGAGTACAGTTTCATTACGAAAAATTTGAATTTCTTGCGGATTATTATTATTTTAAAATATAATTCTAGTAAATTTTAAAATAAGAATATGTTATAAAATTTTTAGGTAAATGTTTTTATAAAAAATCATAGATAATATATATGTTTATATTTTCATTCAAAAAAATTTATTTTTTATTAATTTCATTATCTAAAAAAATATAAAAAATTGATAAATTTAAAATTTAAAAATATGATTTCTCAAAATTATTGTAAGTATATATTTAAATCATATATTATTAATATAATTATTACATATATTTTTTTATGGATAAAATTTATTCTCTTTTTTTAATGCTAATTTTTTTAAATTTTTTTTGTCAGAAAGAATATTTGATTAATAAATATTATCACAACTAAAAAATTTAATGATTTTTAAATTTATATTTATATATTATGATGATTTTAATTATCCATTTTTCTAGAATATTGGTTTCTTTAAACTATTGGATCTAATAAAAATTAAAGAGTCTCTCACTAAAAGAAAAAATATATATATTAGTGGTGGGGTATTTTTTTCTCACTATTATTATTCAATTTGGATCTCTCCACTACTAGAAAATATCCTAATACACATGGTTTGGAACTATAGGTATAACCCATGAAACCATCTGTATAGGCTATACCAATGGTTCTGAGAACTATGGGTGCTTATTTCATCTGTATAAAATTAAGATATAGTATTTTTTTAAAGGATAATCCCATGGTTATAAACTCTGGGAATACGTGTATTCCACCATGTCAAAAAAAATTTACCCATGGTCTAAAATCATTGCTATTGGATTTTGAAAACAATACTCCCACTGATTCGAACCACGGACCGTCTATACACAAGCCACATTCCTAAAAACTACACCACAAATGATTATTCGTATATAAAAATATACTTGTTTATATATATATATATATATGAATGTAGGTATAAACTATGAATATACATAGAAATTCATGGAAATAGGCTTTTTAGCAGATATTCATTTTTCCCACAGAATATTTTTCAACCAAATACGAGGGAATTATATACCCTTGGTATTTGGAGAATCATATATATCAGTTTTTATCCCACACCTATAAAGAATTTTTTTTGGAGAACCATGGGTATAGGTGTTGAAACCAAAACATATACCCATCATTTTGAAGAAATCATGGGTATATGTGTGACATATACCCATAGTTTTGAAAATAATTGTGGGTATATTTTATAAATTCCCAACAATATCCATGGTTTCCCAAAACTATGGGTATAGTTGTGACCTATACACATGTGTTTTTGAAAACCATTGGTATATGGTCATTTTATAGCAGTTCTCATCATTACTAGTTTCCTCATATCTGATATTGTGTGTGTCTTCCAAGCCACTATGATGTAAGATTAAATGGTGTTTTCAATTGACTTTTCATGTGATATTTAAAATAATGAATTAATTATTATAGTATAATATCATCAAAATTATTAATCAGTACTACAAAACGAATAGTATTCTATGGTTGGGAATTAATTAATGTTTAAAAAGAGGATTTTATGTTACATTACAATGATCAGGTAATATATTCGTACAATTCTTTTTATTTCATTGATGAAGATGGTTTGAATGTAGTCTATTATAATATATTTATAAATTTATACAACTTCAATATTTTGGTAGTTGATGAATTAGTCCAATTTCTGTTGAAGGAGATTTTAATTTCATAAAAAATAGATTTAGTGTTAATATTTTAAATATTGTGAATTCAAAATATAAAAATTAATTGTTTTCAACACATGAAAACATTTAGAAGGTTATCCATTGCAGTTTAGAAAAACATATGGTTGCAATATGGGATTAAAATTTTCTTATCTTAATATAATTTTAAATAATGGTAAAATATTATTATACCATTTATAATGTTACCCAATGAATCCCCCAAAACAACATTATCAATGAAGCCTTAAAAATTCATATCATTAGAGAATCAATAAGAAATAGGATAGTCTGAAGAAGAATAAAATATTAATCATTCCAATGATTAAACATCACAAATCCTCCATCTATTTTGGTGATGATGAAAATGATATTATGTATGTTTCATATTACAATGATGTTGTATCTAGAAATGACAATTCTTCTCAGACTAACGATAATACTCTTTAAGGTGATTATTATAATCATAAAATTCCCCCTCCATGTAATAATATTCAATGAATCTAAATGAAAATAAATTTCGCCAGTGAGGTAATTCATTTATAGGATTACATTATGGAAAATATTTCCAGATAGACATTCTAGAATAAAATATTTTTATATTATGTTTTAAATGATGAAAATTAATTTTAAAAAAACAACCTTCCAAGCCTAACATCCCAAATGAGGCAGATTTTAATGACTTCAAATCAATATTAAAATATTTCAAAAAGATGTTAAAATATAATATTTTTATATATATGAATTTATAATATATTGACCAATGTGGGAGTATATGTTATTCATACCTATTTTATTTAGATACATTATTTAAATTACCCCAATCAAAAATGGAGGGTAAAATTTTAAAAATATTCATTATAAATTTTATATTTTCTAAGAGACTCGATAGATATTATGGAAAAAAAATCTATATAATTTATGATAACATATTCAGTTAAAGGATATCTTGTATTTGTATAATAATTTATCTTTTATAAGGTTATGTTTAATTTTTATACCTTTACACCTTGGATAACTCTTAGATATATCATTTTTCTATGATAACATTAATAATAATAAATGGGGTGAATTTTTATTGTTTTGTTCATAGAAAATGGAGATAATTTAGTTAGATAGGATATAGAAGGTGGTTAATTGCATTTGAGATGGAGAAAATATATATTCTTCCTGATGTAACTGTTAAATAAATGAGTTTATTGGAGATATATTTCAAAATATTTTTTCCAAATCCAAGGCAGAGTTAGCTAAATTAAAGAAATATGAAATTTTATACTATAATTTTGTTCCTTAAAATTTATATCACTAACTACAATATTTTTTATTATTTCGTAGCCTTCCATTCTCTTTAAATTTTTATTGATTTTTTGTTCTATTATTTGAATATTAAAATTTGAGATATTTTTAATAAGATGAGGTTCTATTTGATAGTTTTACACATGTTGTAATATTTTCTTTTAATTAAAAGGTAATTTTCATATTGATGAGTTGTAAATTTTATTCCATGGGGATATTTTTGAAAACATATGATTTTATACTCCTGAAATGGTTCATACGTAGTTATAATGTGTTTTTTATCAAATATGTTTTTAATTATTTTCAAATATGACTTCTGATTATTAAAAACATATATATTGTTGGAAACAATTACCTATTTAAAATCATTGTTAGAAAATTATAATATATATTCAAATGTGTTAATTATAATTGGATGATTTTTTAGGTTCCATTTTTCTGTAGTTTTGACATATAATTCACATATGATTTTGTTTATAATAAGAATGGCTTACAATCATATGATTTCTGAATTTATAATTAATCCATCTAAATAATTACAGAAGTTATTGTTTCTTTGTTATAATATATCATTAAAATATATACATTATTGTGGTAATCCTTAATTAATTTAATTTGATAATTGATACCACACTCTAGGGAATAATAATTTTGTGGAAATTCTTTTTATTTTTATTTAAAAATGTACACATTGACCATTTTATCATCAATATTATTTTGTAGATCACAATTATAATCTTTTTTTGATGCTGTTACATTGAGTTTCTTTTTTTAAGGATTTTAATTACAAAATATATATGTTAATAACCAATATTTACAATTTATGATCATTATTATTGGTGAATTTATAGGGAAGGAAACATTCATTCTCACGAACTATGATGTTAGAATATGTTTTAGTGTGGACAATATACTAATCATGATGAGTGGAGAGGATATTGAGGATATTGATATAAAATTGTGATGGTTTTTTATACATTTTTATGAATAATACAACATAGCATAGGAATGGTTTTTCCATGATTTTATTATACGGATTTTTTATATCATTATCCTTATTACATTACTATATTTATTATTGGGATAAAATTATGGAGTTCCATTGATCAGAAATGATTCCCAAAAGTATTGTATCCAGTGAGACCAGATCCTAAAATGTTTTATTAAAAACATATAATGGAGTCAAGTGTATAATTGATTATTATAAATTAAATGATAGATAAAATATTTGATAAAGTATAATTTACATTTTAATATGATACACTATGTTTTTACTCCTTTGATTTTAATTTTTGATTGTAATAGTTTGTGTCCTAGTATAATTTTTTACATTATATGGTCTTTTACTATTATTTTATATCCATAAATTAACTATTATTTTTGGTAGATCATTAGTTTTTCAATAACTGTATTCTTCTTTGGGAAAAGTTTTAGTTAAAATTAATTCTCTATTTAGCACCGACTCATGATTCCGTGATTTTATTACCTCAGAAAACAAAGTACTTATTCGTTTATAGGACAATAAAAACTATGAAGGAGCAAAAATTTTGATTCAATTCATGATATTGAATTTACTACAGTGGTCCAGGAATTACATTATTAGCGCAATTATTTTTTTTAAGAGATGTTAACCATGATAAAAGATTCACAAAACATGGATAAAATCTCCTTAAAAGGGAAATAAACAAACAATATTGAAGTTATATAGAGTACCTAAAAAATATCACATTGATATGGAATATAAATATGGGATGATTAATATTTTTGGATGATGCCTATAGTCTCATGATATATAATAATGTTTTTATGAATTCGTATGATCTATAGGATTACACCAGTTTAATATATAATATTAAAATAGATTTATGTGAGAGTGAAGAAATTAGGTTATTATTTTTAGTGGAAACCATTCTTGACCGGGTTGAAAACCCCATTGATATAAAATAAGTAAGATCATGATTTCGATTCCTTTCTCTTATACATAAATGGCACGGAGCCCCCTAGTTAATTAAATGATGACACATATAATATAATTTATTTTATGGATCAAATTGGGTCACATACATTACGAATTGTCAAATTCCTCAATATATATCAACAATCAATATTGTAAGACCATCATTGTATTGTAATTATGTTTATGGAAAATAATGTAATCTTCTAGTGGTAGGATATGAAATATAACGTAGTAGAATATTTTTCCATTTGCATCACCTATTAATGTTTAATGCTAAAAATAAACTAGTTACTAATATATTAAAAATTGTCTTATATCCATAAATTATTGGGATAAAATTATTATAAAATTTTCATCTACATGATAATGAAAATTCATTCCATAGTTTAATTTATGTTATAATTTCTTAAATCACCAGGTTAGAAAAAAATATTCTGATATGGGATTCTAATTTTATCAAGTAAATGAAATTGTTTTATATTGTAAATAATTTTCCACCTCCTGGAGAAACAATTTATATTTACTATAATAGGGATCATGTATTTTATTCATGTTTTTATAAGAAATTAAAACAATATTTTTATATTCAATCAAACATGACCATTAGTGCCAGCACAAATAAAAATGGCGGAATGATAATAAATTTTAATCAATGAAGAATATTCCCAGAGAATGTTTGAGGAAATATTTAATTATTTTGTAATTAAATATTCTTTTTGTATATTTTCTTGGAAAAATATACCTATATAAGTGTTTCAAATATTAAAATTTATTGTGTGATGTCCCATCCCATGTCAATGTTCACTATAGAAGTCATATTATTTGGAATTCTTTCTTCTAGGATAGATATTTTTTCAAAAGTCATCAACGATGGTTTAATTCACAATATATATAATGAAAAGGACTAACAAAAAATGAAATAAATTCCAAATCGAGTTTTCTTTCTATAATATTTAATATTCAGAGGCTATGTATATTTTTAGGTATCTCTATGGATATGGAACATCGACCATATAATGCTTGGAGAGTTATCTCCACATTATATAGACCAATTTTAAATTTTTATATCAGTATTTTCAATTAGATATTGGCTATATATATATATTAGATACAAAAATATAGATTATTTTTCTTATATATCATACCTAAATATGTATTTTTCTAAACCCACTCCTTTTAATAGTTCGGTTCACATAACAATATCTCATAATTTAAATTCTATCCAACCAGATCACATTTTATTTTGAAATTAAAAGAAATTACATAGATAATAAATATATTTTGTTTTTGGATCTTGGAATATAATCATAATGTCCTGGTATTGATGGAAATTTTGGATTTTCGGAAACATATATAGGGGTAGTGTCTTATGTTTTTTATGTACCCTCTAATCACTATCTATTTTAGGTTTTAAAATCATATGATTGGGACATTATAACCCCCAAAATTTAATATATTTGTGTTATTTTTATTTATTTTTATTCAATATAGTGGTTGAGGTCTACATTTTTATGTTAATATGAGTTTATTTAGTATTTTGAGAATTATAATTTGGCTGAACAAATTTGGCATGGTTTGGGAAATATGCACACAAATTTGGTATCATTTTTTCATATTCTAAAATCAAATTACTGTTAAATAATTTTGATATTATGTGAATATTTTTTACTAATATTTTACATACAATCCTAAAGAGTTTTAATGAAGTTGAAAATTTAATTTTTTAGTATCATTTGGAAAATTATTCAAATATACTATGTGTGAAAATAGTATTTATTTGAAATTTAGACATTATTGATGAATGTTATCCATAACTCCCTTTTTTATTCTCAAAAAATTGTGTTTTAATCATTCATGATATTTTGTGGTAATTTAATTGGATATAGTCATTCTAGTTCGAATTTAATTTTACTCATATAGTACATCAATTTGGGATTGATTATTTATCTCTATTCTCACCTCTATCTGTCCATTAATACCATTTATACTTTGACAAATGACAAATAAAATGATATCATGATGGGATATATTAGCTATGGTGTGTAAGAATGGGTATATTGTTTTTAATCATCTTAGGTGGGATTTGAAAACCTAGATCTTAATGGGTTTTATTTAGTTTTTTCTAAAAATTAAATTTCTAGGTAATTTTAATCTCCATCACATCCCACATGTTAAAATAATGATGCCAAAATTTTGTCCCCCATTGGTATAGTATAAAGAGATGATGGGTTGAATTATTGTATGATGAATTAAAATAATTCCCCATTATTAACTTACTTCATTGTGTAGTTCACATTTCTTTTATATTTTATCACCTGATTATAAAAAAAGGGAAGTGTGAAAGACATAAAACCACCTTTGTTGAACCATAAAAAGATGAATGTTATAATGATAATACAATTTTAAATAACTAATATACCAGATTAAAGTTATGTAAAATGTTATTAAAATGATTGGACTGGACTCATTATCCCTTTTCAATAACCAATCACTTATTTATTGAATAAATATTATTTGAATAATAATTGAAAACTACCTTTCATACAATCCATTTTGAGGCCTACACAAACTGGGAATTGGTGCATACTATCTTTTTTGTGGCATCAAGCACCTCATATAATTTAAAGATTAAATACTCATTATTATATAATGTATTATATCCATGTAAATACTTTGGAAACCATTATTATCCCTAAAGTTAGTCAATATACTACCCTCTATTTCTTCTTTTATGAGCTAGGCCTCATGAATAATTATATTCATTTTGTATCCCTTATGAAATCCCTTCGACAATTTCTGAAAATCCCATGAATCTTGAACATCCCTTTATCAAATTCTTATGTGAAATATTGTTAAAAAATATATTCATGAAAAGATCCTTTCATGAAAAGAATATATATATTCCCTCTCTACCCACTTATCAATAAACCTACATTTTACTTCATTTTTTATGAATTACACAGCAAAATTCTCTACTAATAAACATTACTCTACTTCCTAGATAACTATTCTCAAAGAATTTATTTATAGTTTTTTTGTAGCCTAAAGATATTATATTATTATTCATTATTTTTAAAAATTTATGGACATTAGGGTATCCTTATATGGGAAAGTATCCTTGATATTTATTATTTGAAAAAAAAATAAAACAAATACATTTAGTAAAACTTCCCTTTATAAGACATTACTTAACATAAATTCAGAACACTTACACATTGTTTCACCACATATGTTTTCTAGGGAACATTTGAAATTACCAAAATAAAATGATGATTGAGACATAAAATATATATTTTTATCATCTATAAATTTTATAAACACACATTTTGTGACAATCCATTAATTTCCATAGTCTATTTACTTCTTATGTTTTCCCACTAAAACACAAATCATGTGGACTAATATTCTTGTTACCTAAAAATAATTACATATAGAATTTTCAATGAAGTTTTCTCTTTCATCCAAGTGACTTTGGGAATTCTTTTTTCACCCCTTTATCAAAAAATCATAATGTCATTATAAACTGTCTTTTTCATCAATAAAACCAAAATAACATGAAAAAATACCACTAATTATTTTTTTATAAATGTTTTCATAAGAGTTCATTGACTATACATCAACCTTCTTTACCATTAAATTTACAATTTTTACAATCATTCATAATTGAACACCATTTTCCTAATCCAACTACAAATAAAAAATTATTTAAAGATCAACATGTAATTAAATTCCACATGAGGAAATATTGACATGAGAAATAAGAATACCAAGTAATGAATATTCGTGAATCACTTATATCTTGAAACCTATGGGAGAAATACAATTAGATCTTATGTCCAAATTTTTAATTTCTCTTAAAAATTACATTCATATCTAACCCAATGATCAGCCTTTATTGATATGTATTCGAAAAAAATATAATTAATGTCTAGTTCTATTCATCCAAACATCTACAATATCATTGCCACCCATGATTCAACTTTTAAGTTCTCTCCCATGTTTTCAATATTACTCTCCCACTAAGAGGTTTGAACTATTAAAACCACTCTTATATCAATACATGTATAAATTTATCAATGAATGGAAAGGGTATTTAATAATATTCTACAATACTAAAATTCAAGTAATCATTAAACATGGAGAATTATAACTTAGTTGGTTGAGTGGTAGTTCAACGTGAAAATTTATTATGTGTGGGGGTCGACTTGACTTCATGAGGTACTTAGGGATTCTCAAATGTGTCCTTGTGTAAATAAATTATCATGATATCAGGGACTTGATATTTATTAAAAGCATACGTTAATTTTACAAAGATATTCTCATCCATTTCCAATATAATGTTATACTAAATTTAAATGTTATTTATCATTCAATTATAGAATATATCATTACTAATATTTAGAGAAAATGAATTATGATAGTTTATTTTTATTAGAGATATCATTTATATTTCCATTTATTATAGTTTCCACTTCATCTAAATATTTATGATAACAATTAGTTTAAAATTTAATTATCTTATAGGGTTTTTTATGTAATAAAGTATTGGATATTCTTAAGATATGTAATGAAGTTATGACAAGGATAAAAAACCCCTAGTATATTAGACTTTTTATTTTATATAAAATTATTACAATAAATACATATATGTACCCAAATAACTATTTTTTATGTTTTATTTTGATAAGTTAAAATCCATTATACCTTTGAGAAACAAAATTAGTAATTTCTTTAATGAAATGTATTTTTTTGGAATTAATTGGTACTATGAAACATAGTGAATGGAAAACCCAATGTATGGTCATTTTATTGTTATATATATTAGGGTCTTGTTAATATTTACATGTTATAGGGTATTATCCTCTTTACCATGTTCCTTTCTGACAACTTTATTGTAGGTTGTTTGAGTTTTTTCATAGACATAGAATTATCTATCGTATTCCACATTAAAACATCATTTATATATTTAAATATAGGGGTAACGTTTCCATTCTAATGTCGTAACAATTTTATTATAATGAAAACTGTAAAATTAACAATACATTAATCACACACTTCATGAATTCTAAGAACTAAATTTTTTTACATTTTTTTATATGGAAATTCTAATATCATCTATAAATAAAATAAATATAATGATTTAATAAATATCATTCTTGATATTGTAATTTTAATAAATTTCCACACAATAGAAATTGGGATTCATCATGTATTTTTCCAGTCTTAAATATAAAAATCATGGTGATATTTATCCATTTTCATTGTATTAAATAGATGGAAAAAATTCATTTCATCATCATATATAAGAGAACCAGTTTTCTACTCTATTTAAACCTCTCATTCAATAAATTATTTATAAATAATCATATGATATAAGAATAAAATGAATTTAATTTCCAATACTCTTCTATCACTAAGAACTGATGAATTGTTTCTACTACATCCATAAAAGAAATTATTTTATCCAAATCTATAAAACCAATACTTGAGTACAATTACCCACTAATCATAGTTGTTTATCAAGAATTATTCTACATTCATTCCTTTTTTAGGGATAAACAACATTTATTATTATTATTATTATTTGATGGCCAATATATATTCTCCAAAATATGATTATTTTACATTTATTCATGCTCCTAATCCATTTTAAAACAAGATTATCAACCATACATGAGTCCCTAATGAAATTTGGATCATCCATAATAAGAGGGATTATTTCCAAAGTGGCATCATTATCCTTATCTACATTTGAGCTATTTAGATGTAAATGGTATTATTATCATAAACTTTATACCTTATTTTTGGATGATGTTTGAAATGAGAAATAAATTAACTATTTTGAAAGTCATTATCTTCAATTAAGTTAGCCTCATCATCATATTCTATAATAAAATACTCACATTATTGACAAATTTACCTAGAATATGTTAATAATTTTCATGAATATTATATTAATTATCTTCTATAGTGATATCATTTATCATAAAAGAACATTCATATCAAATTATTAGAATATATTTATTCCCTAATCAATGTTTTTATACAAATAAAACCACATTATATTCCAAATTTTCATTCATTATGAGTGTCTCATTATTATGAATTAATATTTCACTTCTAAAAATAGAAAGTATTATAATGTCAGAATCCTTAAATAATATATCTCATATAGAGTCTATTCAACCCTAGTAGGAAAAAATATTCATTTAAATATATATATATATATATATTGATTTTTTTACCAATTTTGTCAAAAAAAATCTTGTCATATTATATTTAAATTAAAATAATTATGAAAATTATTATTATTATTTGGATTCCCCTCTCAACAACACCATTTACAGTGGCACATTACTAATAAGTAATGACTTTATATAAATTATTTTACAAGATAATCCTCCTCCGGGATGTTAGTAAACTCTTTTCCATTATCAGTTTTGAATTCAATAATATTAATTCAAATTATATTATTATCCTTATTTAAATAATAATTAATTATTATAAACATATCATAATTGTGAGAGATGAATTATGATTTCGATTAATAATCACTATGTTATATTATGAAATATTTATTACCATAAACAAATATTTGTGTTATATGTCCACAAACAATCTTATTAACTATTTCAAGATCCCAAATTTACTTATGGAACTCTGTGTTTTTTTCCTAAAAAAATATCTACCATTTTCTACAATCTTAAAATGTGTTTTTATAGTCACATGATATGATATAAAGATCAAATAATGCATAATCATTCACTACATCTTCCAAGGTTTTGTAACTCAAAAGGATATAATATCATTTTTCGTAATTTTATATGAGGAAAATTTCTTATTTTTAAAAATTAAGTTAGAGATCCTATTATTGTTATTACCATTCATTAGTATTATAAATTTTTTTACTAATACATGTATCCTTATTAAATTTTATTCTATTCCATATGTCTCAATGCTTACTAGAATTTATAATATTGTGATTGTGAACTTAAAAAACTATGAATTTGACTCATCTCAAATATATTCACACCAAATTCTTATTTCTTAATGGTAATGATATATATTAATGAAATAATTATATATCTAACAACATATTTTTTAATGATTTATTCACATAATAAGATCCTTATTTCATACCAAATAAATGTATATCGAAAATAATAATTCTAGAAAATAATATGTTATTATTCATTTATAGAAATATCTACAACAACTTTCATCATATCTGTTTTCTTTTTTATCAATGTCTATAACATCACATAGTGTTTATACAAGTAAACATGATCTTCTATTGTATATAATAGGCCATATTCCCTAGGAATGGTTAAAAATAAAATTTATATTTTCTTACCATATGATGATTACTTTTTATTATCCATATGTCTCCCTATTTTATTTAAAAATCACATTCCTTTAAATTATTGATGATGAAAGAAATATATAAAAATTCACTACTTGATAAATATTTACCATTAAAAGAATGCCTACAATATTGAAAACTTATCGGATACCTTTGCTTCTCCTATAACCTCTTGTATCATTTAAATATATAAAACCCATTTTTATAATGTCCGATTATTTGATAAATATAACACAAGATATTCTATTAATTATGATGTTCATTTACTATAAATATTATGTATTTGGTTCCATCACAGTTATAATAGTGAGATATAACCATATCAAACATCATAATTAGAGAAACTTATTGTTTTATGATATAAAACAACACTAATTTCTATTTTAATTAAATATTATTACTATATTTTTCATTTAAATGTGTCATTTTATTCCCCAAAAAATCATTTGACTATTCTATATTACCTCAATGATACACTATTACTTTCTCAGTATATCATTCTATCTAACTCCAAAATATCATGATGGGAAGAAATAGTATTTAACTTTTTAATATTTTTGTTGTCACGTACATATGACTTCTCCTTTTATCTCTCTGATATGTTTGACTCAGTATATCAATGATATTTTCAAAGCATCAATAATATGTTCCATGTATTATATCATTAGATATAAAAAATTACCATCTATGATATTTTCAAAGCGTCAATAATATATGTTGCGTCTACTTCTTCTTGGATGTTGACTATTTCTCCCAAGTCTCATTTTTGACAATAAATCAGAGCCCTTGTTTGGGAAATTCCTAAAACATCTGTGATTTATTGCCTTTTTTGTTTTTTAAACTATATAGTTTCATCTTACAATATGTTATCTATTTTGTTATTATAATTCAAATTTGGATCATTTTCCTAATGAAATTTAGATACATATTTATTCACACATTATATTGGATAATAATTCTTTTCTAGGGAACATTATCATGAACCTCATTATCTTGAAACTACATCTGATCAATTTTCACAATTTTTAAAATACATTTTACACTGATGGCATGATAATATTTGCTTATCTTTAATAATACCTTTTATAAATTATTTTTAAAAAAAGGCACAATTTATTGAAAGGAGAAAAAAAGGAGGATTAGATGAGTCTGAAATATTGAATATTATTATATTCTTTTTCATAAAAAGGCAGAAATTCCCCAGGAAAATAACTATGCCAAGTGACACCCTTGTTGACTACTTTATTAGAAAGACTATCTTCTACCATATTTGTGTCACTAAAATCATGTGTGATGATGTAGTTGGTTTCCCAAAGTATATCAAGACAACTCATCCAACGAGAAGTAAGTTTCTAGGAAAGATGCACCAAACCCTTCCAGGTAGCTTAGACAATAGTGGTTAAGTCACTTTCAATACAAATATTGTTCCAACCATTTTCCATAGCATTGTCGATAGTGTAGTTGACCCCCATCATTTCCACTTCTAGAGACGAGGTTGTACTGCTTCCAACAAATAAGCATCCACGACAGCGCCCAAGATGATATCTGAAGATAGAACCACATTCTACAGGTCCTGGATTTTCTTTTGGAGGCACCATCAACATTCAGTTTGATCCATCCCAGAAGCAGGGCTTTCCAGAATACTTCCATAGTGCGTATACGACGCCTATCAAGACCAACATTCTTGAGTCGATGTTGAATTTTAATGTCTTTGACATTGTTATCATAGTAGGCTTTCTGAAACGAGGAATTATCATGAATGGAAATGAGAATTCATACCTTACCTACATTAAGATTAAATGAGTAAATATTATGAAACATATTATCATTTTTATACCGGATCACATGTATGAGATCAGCAATAACGATTAAAAAGATATTTTTAATTTGCTGAGAAGCTTCAAAAACAACACAACAATGTAGCTGGGAGTTGATTGAATTAAAGAGTAACCATATGCACCCAAAGATGTATAATTAATTTTCCAAAGAGCTCAAGCTATTGTATTGGGCAAAAACATGTGGTCGGTATCTTCTCTGTTTTTGTTACACAGTTGACATTTAGGGAAATGTTGCATCCAAAAAGATTGCAGGAAAAATTCAGTGGGGACTTTGTTATGCACAGTGTGCCAAACAAGAGTAAGCCTTGCGGGCATATTCCAAGGGTTGCTAAAGGATTTCAAACCACAAAAGAAAGAGTATAAATCTATGAAATTATAGTTATAAAAAAGGAGTCAAGGATACCAATATAAGCAGGTTCCCATATGAGGAAATCTTCAGAGATGGAATATTGATAGTTATCATGACCCTTTCGATGGTGTCAAGAAGGGGTATGTTATTGGAATATAGAACATCCCTTATAGTGGATTTATTGTTTTCAAGGAATTAATTGGGTGGAATCATAAAATCTAAAGGATCTCCCATACTATTTGAAACCAAAGATTCAGTGATGAATCAGATCTTACCATCCATCTATCTTTGTTCATATGGTTGGCATAGGATTTTCTAATGGATGGCTAGATGGAAGAATTGATGACGCTCAAATTTCCAATCTTTATCTAAGCACTGATTCTATTTTTAAGGAAATAAATACAGTCAATATTAATTTTAAGCAACCTCTATGTGTTTCTCTCTTGATTAGAATCATTAAAAAGATTCATATTATTGATGATAATACGACATTTTTCAAATGTTTTACAACAGGCGACCCAGGGTATGGTCACAACTGTTCTTTCAAGTGTACTTCCTATCCAGACAACATTTTTAATGAAAACATTAATTTTGTTAAATACAAAAAGGAAATTATTAAACCATCATCGAGCAGACCATTTTTAAGACAATATTAGATTTGGCAAGATAGATTCTTTGAGCCATTGTGTAAGATCCCATTTTTTCAACAGGGTTAAAATTAAAATTTCCTGAAATTATTTTTCAGTTTATCAACAGGTCGTTTTTTAACCGAGCTCTGGAATTTTATTCTAAGTATTGTAGCACCTAATGATTCCATTTTTTGAACTTTGATAGAAGATTTGTGGTAAAGTGGACATTGCACGAGCAACACATGGTTTGTCTAACAATGCAGCCAAACCATGCATTGTTGGTCTTAGAGGCAGTAGCTTCTACATGGGGGGTGCATTGTTTGTCTAACCTTGAAGAAAAACCATGCGATAAGTGTGGACATGGAAGTAGCTAACACACGGTTAGCACACTGTTTGTCAAACCGTGTGAACTAACCGTGCAGCCACTTAAATGAGATCCTTAAATTTTGGTTCTCACTCGTTTTTTTGCCTCTAATTGCCTTGTTGTTTCTTCCAATGCATCCATAACATGGGATTAATCTTCCTTGAAGGTTGTAGAAACTCTCCTATGTGATTTGGAGGTGATCTGAAGGCTTCTCATGGCGAATTAAAGCCTAATTCTTAAGGTAGGTAGATGTTCTTCTTCATTCTTGTTCAGTTTCATAGATCTACTTAGATCTACATCTCCTCTTCTCATGGTTTCTTAGATCTACACCATTTATGGGTAAATATAAGTGTTTGTATGTCAACTATGATGTGTTTTGGTCTTGGTCTTGCTATGAGAAGTTATCTAAGGTGGGTTATTGAATAATTTACCCATTTCTCTTGAGTGTTCATCATTTGTTGTAGTTTTTGTCAAAACCCCGAGGTAGGGTCCCAAATATTTTACACATTATTTAAGAATTATATATTTATTAAATAAATTGAGAATGTGAACTTCCTTTATTTCTATATGTCAATGAATGAAACTTATGATTTTATTAAATAATTTTTCCCACGTGAGATAAGGGGGGACTTGAACTTGTGTTGAGTTTAAGTATGTTGGCGAGTTTGGTTAAAGTGATTTGATTATAAAGTTAAATTTTTTGAATGTGAAGATGATTAATTGGGTAATAAATGGTCAGATTAATTACCAGGTCACGATTTGGAATACGATTTTGGATTTTACCGATTACTAGGAATATCAATTATTTTGACATGTTCGGATGATAATTAAAAATTGGTAATAATTAATGGAGGGATTAATTATTACATGTTAAATGTTAAATGTTTATCTAATTTATGATTAGTTAAAGAGATAATATTTGATTAATTAACTGTTTAATTAATTAATTTTCATGCATTAAATTAATATTGTGAGTTGATTGTTTGTTATGAATGTTGGAAAGGGGTACCTTTTGATGCATATTAGTTTTACATGCCTTATGTTGTCTTGGATGGAGTTTTTTCAACATATGATATGTTTTGTGAGATGTCACTAAATATCGTGGAACTACTTAGCATGTTTGGAGATGATTATGGTGTCCTTGCATATTGTTAAAGTCCTGTACAAACCATTATTTGAATGGACGGGTTCAGACATGTTAAAGAATTTGGGTAATTAAGTGATTAGTTAATTATTCAGTTGGCTTGATAAGAATAATTAATTTCTAATTAATTATTAATTAATGAAATGTTTAATGGTTAATTACGTTTTTACTTCTCGGAAGAGGGAATTGTGTTGTTATTTAATTTTGGAATTAATTATCGGATTGGTTTTATGGTGTTAGACATGATGTAATACACCAATGATAGATGTATATGTCTGATTGATGATTGGATATTGAGACAGGTACTGATACTTCAAATACTCACAGGGTGTTAGACATGATGTTCTACACTAATGATAGATGTATTTGAATGATTGATAAATGGGTTGTGAGACAGGGACTGATGCACCAAATACTCATGGGGTGCTAGACATGGCGTTCTAAACCCATCTTGCATGAAAATATTCGTTTATGGTACATGGAATGATGCACCAAATACCCATGGGTGGTGAGACATGGATTGATGCTCCGAATACTCACGAGGGTGCTAGACATGATGTTCTACACCAATTAATTAACATTATACTGTGGGTCCATTTTTTCATCTGTGAAATGAGTTTAATGGTTAATGAAGGTAGTTGTGACGTGATGATTTGTGAATTTAATATGAGAAATATTTCAGGCTTATTAAGGAATTGGGTGAACCACTATTAGTGGATGGACCCACGAGTGAATCACTATGTTAGTGGACGGGCTGAGACATAGTATATGAATGATTAAATAAAATAACTTTTGACGCGTTATCCAAGCCAAAGCACAAGTTTGGATCAGATCTTTACTTTGAGTACTTGGATGGTCCTTAGAGACATCTGGGTGGAGTGACTTAAATGGGAGATGTCATGCATCAGATGAATCTCAAGACATTCATTATAATATTTGAGTAATTGATAAATTACAAATGATTATGTAATGATTGTAGAGTGTGCATGACAAATGAATACTACATATACAGACACCAGATAAGTGATGAAGTATGTACTTGAGTATATAGTTACATTGTACTGCATACTTTATTTTATGCATTACTTCACGTGTTTTATATTATTTATTAAATTTATGGATTTGGGGTTGACACCGGTGGTCCCGGCCTACTGAGATTTATATCTCACCCCCTACTCAGGCCGCCATTGCCTTGGGTACCCGAGTAGATTCTTGTTGGTTGCAGGAAAATGCTATTTGAATTTACTAGGGAGTTAGAAGCAGAGGAACGATCGGGGGCTCGGGATGCTCAAGGAGACCATCCTTGGGGCTTTGAGTCATTATTTATTTATTTCTTCATTGGAATGTAAAGCATGTTATTTTGTTCACTATTTTCTACTTTTGTATCCTTAGCATGTTGTGCATGCATCTGTTGTATAATTTGGCATTTGACACTTTAATAAAATGACTATTATTTGTCTTCCGATGTTTGTCATTTATGAGTTACTACTTCCGCTATTTCTTGTTATCCACACTAATATACTGCTATGAAACTCTGAAAAAAGGGTATAGTCTCTCCACTGACTTTTCTTAGAACCTCGCTGCTAGTCGGTAGCCTCTAGCGTACGGGGAGACGCGCTTGAGGTCATGTGGCAACTGGTCCAGCCACTAGATTAGTGGTAACCAAGGTCGGGACATTAAAAAGTGGTATCAAAGGTTTAGGGTTCTTTTTTTTTCCTTTGCCTTACTATTTTGTGGTTGGTAGATAGGAGACTAGGAATGTGTCAGTGCTTGGGTTAATAGTTGTGCTTAGGACTGATCACCTCAGGTACGAGAAATGACCAAGTGGATAGGGATTGGAATTGTTGTTTGTACTATTACAGGTTATAATTGATAGGATTTCACCATGAGTGACTGGTATATATTCCGTTTTCTATTGATTTTGTGAATTTTGAAAAGAATAATTTTCTTGTCCTGATATGGAAAGGAAGTTTCAGACATGCATCATCTTAGGCGCTTGGAGATTCATATTTCATGAATATAATATGTCATGTAGTTGTATTAGTAGGATGCCTACTAATTTGGATTGTGTTCCTTGGGTGAAATTCCTTGTTTGATCTGCTTTAGCATGCCTCTATAGATAGCATTTATGGTGATAGATTTAACATTCTTGATTGATTATATTCCGTACTACATTGGTTATTAGCATTCTTTGTTGTCTTGACATCCTTCCATGTTATAGCATGTTGTTATGTTACTGCTTATGCTAACAATTTAGAGATGTTTTGATATGAGAAAGGTGTTATAACGATAAAATGTTAAATAAATGTTGATTTTGTTAAATGGGAGCCAAAATCAAGCAATAAGGTGTATGGGCGCCTTATCGATTGGTAGGTGGCCACCCATATAATTTGGACCATTAGGTTTATCATGTTAATTTCTGAATTTTCATTGGTATCGATTAATGAGAGCCAATTTTCAATCCATGGAGTGTATGGGCACTTCATGAATTGGTAAATGATGAATCATATTAAATGTTATGACTTGATGCCTTGTGAAATGCTTATAAATGTCAAAGATGTTTAATGTTGATATGAAATCAAATGGATAGCTTCTAAAATTCAACTAGACCCAAATAGGTTAGTTGGGGAGTGTTTTTATGGGATGACATGTTTGGGTATTTGGAATTTTAATACATGTGTGTTTTCTATTGGGTTTCTTTATAGAGAACCTAAGTTGGTTAAAATGTGATCATCGTAGTTCACCTTATCTTTTTAAAAGAATTTATTTTGATAAGTTTCTTAAAAATGACGGGCTTTCAACTAACATAAATTTTTTAAAAAGTGTGTTTTATGAAACTTTCTTGTTTTTCCTTGGGGTGTTTTGAAAATGGTACATTGATGTTTTGATTAAATTGTTTGATGAATAAAGATTAAAAGTGATTAAATATAAGAGGCATGTAAGTGGAACCTATTGTGGTGTCCACTGTTTAAAAACATCATGTAAAGGGTAGTTCAGACTTCTCTTCAGTTTCCTTGGAACAAATACGTGACTACTTTCCATATGCGTTATTCTCCTTAGCAATGTCCTTATGTTTGGCTTTTGAGCCTAGAGACGTGTTTCATGTGACATAGTTCAGGGTTTACTGTTTTTCTTCATAAGGGGCTAACCTGCGGTCTGTAGCACCCTCATACGATAAATTCATTTATAGAGCTATGACTTTTCTCACTATTTTGGAGTTTTCGGGTGTCGTTGTCCCAGGTAGGACTTCCAGTTTCATATCAAATCCTTTTTCGAACGGGTGGTGATGTGTTTCTTGACGTTTTTGTGTCCTTGATCATCAAGTAATGCTCTTTGTCAGCTGGTTAGATGTGCCTCGGGAATGGTCGGCTACTTTGTTGGTCATTTGACCCTTTCGTCTTATTAATGGATGACAGATTAAGGCGTTGTCTCGGAAATTGGTCATATGAGGCAATATGACTCCATAATAAGTCTTTTAATACTATTGAGTACGGTCTCGAGTAAACTCCATGTAGATTAATTTTAGTGTTAAAGAATCAATTTCATTTCAATATATGGAATGGTTTTCGAAAGACCCAGGTGTTTTGACACACCAATCTTGTTGTTAATCTAGCGCGCTATTGAGCGGCTGATCTCTTCTTGAGATGTCATGGGAAATCCTAAGGTGGGTATTGCCACTTTTTTCACGACGAACATGTTGGAAGGTGATGTCGAGCTATTAGAATAGAGTTGTATGGTAATGGTTTGACTTATCTTCTTCATGACCTCAGTTTCCTCTTAGTGTGCTCTTCTGGACATGACGAGCATGTCCCCTATCCTGACCTCATCATTGAGACACTAAGATAGTGTCGGTCTTGTTCCACAATGTAGTTTAAATGTTTTTGGGCTTGGGGAGTAGTTGTTATTTGTATAGTATGCAGGATGCATTGTTTCTTTGGGAAACTTTCATTTTCTTGTTTGGACACGGTTGTTTTTATAATAACCTTGTGATGGATTGACTTAGAAAATTTACCAGATATTGGGTAAGGACATTGTTATAATTGCAGATGGTTTTGGATTAGTGTTAAAGGAATGTCGTAAGATAAATGGACAAATCGGCTTTTTGGTCCGTGAAGTATTTAAGGGAAGCATGAGAAACATGTTATGTTGTTTGATCAAGGTTCAACCTTCTACATTGACAAGGTCATTAAAATAACCTAAGATATATGATCTGTTTAGATGTTTGAGCTTTAGAGTAATCTTTGGATCTAGTTAAAAAGGCTTATCCATTAGGTTTGAGAAGGGTTAAAGGCATGTTTGGCGTTGGAAACGTAACACGTCACTTCTAACGAGATTAAATGACTTTGGTAGGTCGGTTATCTTTGTAGTGGTTCCCGATGGCTTCTCGGGGATGAGAATTTTTTAAGGTGGGTATAATGTAAGATCTCATGTTTTGAACTGGGTTAAAAATGAAAATGTTTCGGAAATTTTGTTTAGGTTTTCTATGACAACCCTGCTTTTATTACAAACATAAACATGATTTCTTAAATAAAAATCCACTTGATACAATAAGAAGATCGAGAGGTTTAGTGTCTTTGGGGCTTAGGATCATTACATAAAAACATAAAATATGAAAATACGACATCTTTATTGAAAACTTCCTTTACATGACCACTACATTCCCTAGTACTTAACATTGCCTGGGATAACCTGAGGACATGCATAAGAAAAGGGTGAGCAATAAAGCCCAGTAAGGGAATACACATGGAATAACATGAGGAGTACAATACATTTTAGATATTAGTCATATCAATAGTTAACAACAGAAACATGAACATAAAGGCATGATAAAGCATGATAGTCATAACATGGAAATGTGGCAACAACACTTAACATGGAATTAGCATGAGCCATGGCTCATTGCACATGGAGCATGAGTAAATCCTAATTGAACCTAAAGCATGAGTAAACCCTCTTTCCACTTGAATTAGCATGAGTCAACACTCATTTTACATTATTTATCATGATACTATACTTTACCCAATGCATTGGAGCGCTATAAGGGCACACCCTTCATAAACATTTTATTTCATGCATAAGTGTGACACATGGATCATAAAACATGGATTCATAAAACATAATCATTTATTCAATAATGAAAGAATTTGGGATTCATATATGAAACATTATAATCAATAAGTAAATGTGCATAAATGTTAATACTCTTGATGGATAAATTGGTATGGTATTCACTACACAATGGCATTGGCTTAGAAAATCGGTGCAATTTCGGCAGCGTAACGGCATGACATAAGAACTCATAAAAAAGGTTTATGAGAGATAAAAGGGTTCCTCGTCATATTTACATGTAATTTAATTTAATGAGGTCATATAGAAACGTGTCCCAACAATTGTAATGGAATTTAGATTCATGATGAAAAAGTATTTCTTGAATGTAAATGAGGAGAGAGAAGTTCCTTTCAGAATTTCGGCATAGTAACGGGTGTACATGGGAGGCATTTAATGAGAGAGATAAAGGTCTCCCATCATTCAAAAATAAAGAGGGCAGTATGAGGGAGGTTAGAACCATCCCCCAACATTTATAATTGAAATTAAAAGGCAAAACAACTTAATGAAAAATTGGAAAAATTGAGAGAGGAAGAAAAAACCCTTACATGGAAGTGTAGTTCCAAAGGCTTGAGAGAGGCTTCGGAGAGGCTTCTTGGGAGCTTGGGGAACCTTGGGGGGATTCTATAGACAGTGGGGCAGAGGTTGGACGAACACCAAAGTCTTTGAGTGAGGAGGAAGTGGGAACTTGGGTGGGTTTATATATGGAAGTTGAGGGAATTCTTTATTATTTAGGTTTGGGACCCCTTATATTAAAGTATTCCAAACCAAAAACCATCCCATGGTTTTTGCCCATGGTATTTGGAAAAGGGAAGAGGAAAAAAATATTTTATAAGTCCAAAGTCCGAACTTCTTAGAATAATAAGGTTGCCTATGTGGAGGTGAGTCACACTCCCATGGAAAACAATTTAAAAAGGAAAGGTGTGTAATAAGTCTTGAGGGATCCATTAATGCTTTAAAACGTAAGTCAAGACAACCCAAAATCACATTATTTTAATGTTAATACATATATTGGCCAAACATAAAGCTCATAGTATTTTATTACATCACTATTGGGTCATTATGATGTCATAAAACACATTATATATTTAAACGTTATTTAATTTTTACCCAAAAATTTGATTGTCTCATAAAATTATGAAAAATTCACCATTGGATAATTTAGACATCCTGATTCCAGAAATAACATTTATTTTATCTAAATAATTTTCTAAATATGTTAATTTTCACTTTTAAAATAAAAATCGACATTTATAAAAAATTCACGGGTTTTGACAGAAATGGCTTTCAAACCATTATAATAATTATAATTGCATCAAAAAAATTATAAGATCATTTATATTTAATAAAAATTAATTTAATAATAATAATAAAATTTTATTAGAATATTATTTATTTAAAAAATCCCTTAATTTAATAAAATATAATTATTAATTAAATAATAAGTAAAAAAATTATTTGTACTTTAAAAACTATTTACAATGTATAAATAATGACAAGAATATATATTCATTATTATATAAAAAAAATTACATGAACGTAGTACTATTTATTTGTTTCGTAACCCCTTAAAATAGAGGCATAAGACCTAAGGGTAAGGTGTGCGATGGTGAAAGACTCTTGGGGTGGCTCGGATAACATCGCTCAAGTGGTAATTTATATAAAATTCCACTTCTCCCATATACGGTCCCATTCGAGCTTGACCTGATGAAGCTCAGCTAGGGCCTGGTCAAGATCGAAGCCCAAGGATGCCACCTCTTTTCCGAGCTCTAACAAATGGGCTTCGTATGGGGAAATTCTACTAGATTAGGCCATCACTTCCTTTAACTGAGTAAATTTGGATTTTTTAAAGCCCTATATTTATACTAATCATGTGATCATTGTTCAACGACTAAATTAGCAATGTTCAAAATTATTAACATAAAACCAAAGAAGTTGAAATTTTATATAAACATAAAGAGTCACTTAATTAGATGAAGAGGTATTTCCATTAATGAAACTTTGCGTCGTTACAATATTCCCCCATTAAAAAATTTAGCCCTCAAAATTTTCTTTTTCCCACACTAAAATAGATGTGGGTAACCCAGCTTCATCTTTCCCTCTGATTCCCAAGTCGCTTCTTCATACTTGTGGTTTCTCCACAACATCGTGACGAGGGGCATTGTCTTATTTCATAGAACTTTTTCTCTATGATCTAAGATCTTCACTGGTTTCTCCTCATAAGAAAGATCATCTTCCAATTGCACCACCACAGAAGAGAGTACATGTGATGGGTTTTGTATATACTTCCTTAAAAGGGATACATGAAAAACATCATGCACATTTTCCATGGTAGGTGGAAGTGCTAGTCGATAGACCACATCCCCGACACGATCATGAATCTTGAAGGGGCCGATGTACCTTGGACTTAACTTCCCTTTCTTTCCAAACCTCATGACCTTCTTCCATGGATATATGCATAGAAAAACCATGTCGCCAACTTTAAACTCAAGGTATCATCGGCGGTTATCTGCATAACTCTTCTCCCGACTATGGGATGCCTTGATATGCTGCTGAATGGTTTTCAACTTCTCCACCATTTCCTCGACCATTTCTAGTCCAAGCAGCTTACGTTCCCCGACCTCATCCCAACATGCTGGTGTTCTGCACCTTTTCCCATACAGGGCTTCATATGGTTCCATTTGGATGCTCAATTGGAAATTGTTATTATAAGATAACTCAACCAGAGGAATATGTTGATCTGATCCTCCTTTAAAGTTCATTTAGAATGCTCTCAACATGTCTTCAAGTGTTTGGATAGTCCGCTCAGATTGGCCATCAGTTTGAGGATGATTGGTCGTACTGATGTTTAATTCTGTATTCTGAGCATGTTGAATACTCTTCCAATCCTTAGAGGTGAATCTTGGATCTCAGTCAGACACAATAGATAGTGGTACTCCATGTAACCTTACCACTTCCCTGATATATATCTGTTCCAGTTGATCCAATGAGAAATCCTCCTAAATAGCAATGAAGTGTACAGTCTTTGTAAGACGATCCACAACAACCCATATTGCATTATGGACTTTGGATGTCCTCGAAGTCCGGTGACAAAGTCCATGGGGATGGTCTCCTATTTCCATTCTAGTATGGGAAATGGTTGCATCATCCCCTTAGACTTCTGCCTCTCTCCCTTCAGTTGCTAACACACCTGGCACTTTGATGTATATTTAGTGAACTCATTCTTCATATAATTCCACCAAATTTTTTCTCAGAGATCTTGATACATCTTTGTGCTCCCTGGGTGAATAGAGAAATTTGAAGTATGTGAATCATCCAAAAGTTCCTTCTTCAACATTGGACTCAATGGAACACATTGTCTTTTCCCAAAATGCATAATTCCTTTTTCAGTAACATTAAACTCCAAGGATTTCCCTTTTTTTATAGCTTCCACCTTTTCCTGAATTCCCCCATCATCCTTTTGAGCATCCATTAAACTTTCCAAAAGAGATAGTTGAGCAATCATTTGTGAAAGGATTGATGATGTTCCCTTCTTTATGATTCCCATGTCTATCTTCATCAAGTCTAAGATGATTGGATCAATCTCAATTCTCATCATTGATAGAATCGCTGGGTCATTTCTACTTAGGGAATCTGCCACCTTGTTCACTTTCCCAGGGAGGTAATGGATTGAATAGTCTTAATCCATTATGAGCTCTATCCATCTTCTCTGGTGCATAATGAGCTCTTTTTGTGTGAATGTATATTTTATACTCTTTTGGTTAGTATATATCTCACATTTCTCTACATAGATATAATGCCGCCAGATTTTCAAGGCAAAGATCACAACCGACAACTCTAGATCACATGTTGGATAGTATTGCTCATGGATTTTCAACTGCCTTGAGGCATAAGATATCACTTTATCATTCTGCATCATCACACAACCTAAGCCCTTCTTTGAAGCATCACTGAAAACCACAAAAGGTTCCCCACTTGTGGGTAAAGTGACCATGGGCACAATGATAAGCCTCCTTTTCAACTCCTTGAAACTTTCTTCGCATTCATCACTCCAATAAAACATTACTCCCATTCGAGTTATCTTGGTAAGATGGTTGGACAGTAGTGAGAAATTTCTCACAAATCGTCGATAATATCCAGCTATCCCCAAGAATCTATGGATATCCATTACCGATGTTGGCCTTGGACATCCCTCAATTGCATCTTTTTTGGAGGGGTCCATAGATATCCCATTGCTTGTGATGATATGGCCCAGGAATGAGACCTCATTCAACCAGAACTCACACTTTCTGTACTTTTCATAGAGCTTCTCCTTGCACAAAGTCTCTAGTACAATTCTTAAATTCTCCTCATGGACCTCCTTGGTTTTGGACTATATTAGAATATCATCTATAAAGACTACCACAAATTTGTCGAGGTAATCTCTAAAGACACTATTCATTAAGTCCATGAAGATTTATGGAGAATTAGTGAGTCCAAAAGGCATTACTATGAATTCATAGTGCCCGTATCATGTGTGAAAAGCAGTCTTGGGGATATCTTCCTTCTTAACCCTTACTTGATAATATCCCAACCGCAAGTCCACCTTGGAGAAGGATTGTGCTCCACACAGCTGATCAAACAAGTCATCGATCTGTGGTAGAGGATATCTGTTCTTTATCGTGATTTTGTTAAGTTCACGATAATCGATGCAAAGTCACATTGACCCATCCTTCTTCTTGACTAAGAGGGCTGGTGCACCACATGGTGAAGCACTTGGGCGTATAAACCGCTTATCCAGATTCTCCTATAGTTGTTTCATCAACTCTTCAAGATCAACAACAACCATTCTATATGGAGTCTTGGATCTTGGTAGCACCCCATGTATATGTTGAATTGTGAACTCAACATCTCTTCTAGGAGGAAGACCACACAGTTTCTCTGGAAACAATTCAGCGAATTTCCTCATAATAGGCATTTTTTCAAGGATGGTTTCTTCCTTGGAATCATTCATCTGAGCCAGATATGCTTGCTCATAGGGCAGTAATATCCATACTTGAGATGATGGAGCTAAAAGAGATTCATCTTCCTCCTGACACTTGTAACGAATCGGGGTTCAATACTTCATCTGGAGTGTGATTTCCCTCTCCCAACAATTTATGTTGGATATATATAAGGAAATCCAAAACATGCCAATAATTGCATAAAATTCCACTAGAGGGAGTATGAAGAGGTTTGCTGGGAAATTAAATCCACAGATTAAAACGAGGGAGGACTTATATTCATGGAATGCAATGATTTCCCCATTTTTCGTACTCATCGACATATTCATTTCCATGATTTTTGGTTGTGCTGGGATTGTTCTACTAAAATTTATATATATAAAAGAATGCGTAGAACCTGAATCAAAAATTACGTTCTCTATTCTTGAATGAATAACTAGCGTACCTGTCACCACTTCATTGTCGGGGTTCACTTTGGCAGAAGTGATGGGAAAATCCATTCCTTACTGCCTTGTAGGTTGTTGGTTGCCTCCGAAAACCCTTGGATTAGGGCACTGATTTTCAAAATTCCCCAGTTCTTTGAATTTGTAGCATTGAACAATGCGTTGAGGTTAGAACAGAGAGTTATTCTCCTCTATCGCGGATGCATGTCCTTCATGCCGACAGTTAACAGCTAGGTGCCCTTCTCTTCCACACCTAATGTATTTCCTCGTCCCCTTAAGGACATTTCTAGGGTGATTCTTTCTGCACTTTTGGAAAGTGGGGTGCTGGATCTTCTTAGAACCATTGGATTTATCCATCAGACCGCCATAATTGAATTCCACCATATGCTTCTTATCCCCTTGATACCTCCGTTATTCCCCGATCTCCATTTCTCCCTTGAGGGCACATCAGGAAATTTCCATATAGATGTCAAAGTCACGGATCACCAATACATTCCGCAGGATAGGCTTCAGCCCACCAAAGAAGTGGTCAACTCTGTATTCGGGGGTAACGACAAAGCCGAAAGCGTATTGTGCAAGCTTTTTGAAGTTTTCCTCATACGCACCAAAAGATTATTCATCTTTTTGCTTGAGGTAAAGGAAGTCCCTTTCCATCTTATGCTGGAGGGTGCGCAGAAAATATTTATCGAAAAACATCTTCCAGAAATCCTTCCATTCCAACGCCTCGATCTCCTCCTCAGGCTTCGTATTTTTGATCAAAATCCACCATTGATCAGCTTCACCCTCTATATGATAAGCCGCTAGTAGAACATTCTATTGTTTAGAACATTGAAGGATGGAGAAGATCTTTTCAATGGAGTTGATCCATTGTTCAGCGATCGTGAGATCAGATAATCCACTAAAAGTAGGAGGCATTTGTCTCCTGAAGCTCTCGATAGCAACTTGTTCTTTATTAGGGGGGTTTGGAAGTTCCTCTTGACCTGTGTTTCTATTCAAATCTTGAGTTAGCTGAGAGAGAAGCGTGAAAAAGTTCATGATTCCTGCTCCCATTGGATTGGGAATCTCATTAGTACAGTCATCACACTGATATTCACAATGGTTGTTAGCCTGAGTCCTCCTATTACAGACCATTGGCTGGAATAAAAGTAATGTTAGTGGTAAAACATTAAGGGTAATACAAATACAATAGTTGATGACTCGTAAATTAAATTTTATTTCCTTAACTTATGAATCTATAGGCTTCTGTCTAGGCTTTTCATGATCTACATTCTAACTTATATTCTTAGGGGCATTTTTTTTAATTCCCATAATAAGGGTTCATACTAATCTTGTGAATTTATGAAAACATATCCCCCAGGAGTGTCGTAACCAAGAGTGCAACAAGGCCTATTATCGTTCCCCTGTTCCCGTTCGAGTCTAGCTCAAAGCGGTGTTTTCGGGTTTTACCCCTTGGATACATTTATGCAAGAGCCACCTATACCTGCTCGTATCCACACAAGGATATATTTGTTTTATAAACCACGTACTCAGTCCTTACCAAAACTTAGGGATGTTTTTATTATACGTAGTATTGTCTCTAAGGCTTTACTAGGGTTTTCTAATCCTAGTCTGAAAAATAACTAAACCTCCCTCTGATACCAACTATGACAACCCTGCTTTTATTACAAACATAAACATGATTTATTACATAAAAAATCACTTGATACAACTAGACGATCGAGAGTTTTAGTGTATTTGGGGCTTAGTATCATTATATAAAAACATAAAACATGATAATACGACATCTTTATTGAAAACTTTTTTTACATGACCACTACATTCCCTCGTACTTGGCATTGCATGGGATAACCTGAGGACATGCATAAGAAAAGAGTGAGCTATAATGCCCAGTAAGGGAATACACAAGGAATAACATGATAAGTACAATACATGTTAGACATTAGGAATATCAATAGAGCACAAGAGAAACGTGAACATAATGGCATGATAAAGCATGATAATCATAACATGGAAATGTGGCAACAACACTTAACATGGAATTAGCATGAGCCAAGGCTCATTGCACATAGAGCATGAGTAAATCCTCATTGCACATAAAGCACGAGTAAACCCTTGTTTCACATGAATTAGCATGAGTAAAAACTCATTTCACATGATGTATCATGATACTATACTTTACCCAATGCATTGGAGCGCTATAAGGGTGCATCCTTCTAAAACATTTCATTTCATGCATAAGTGTGCAACATGGATCATAAAACATGGATTCATAAAACATAATCATTTATTCCACGATGAAGGAATGTGGAATTCATATACGAAACATTATAATCAATAAGTAAATGTTCATAAAGGTGAATACCCTTGATGAAGAAATGGGCATGGTATTCACTACACAATGGCATTGGCTTAGAAAATCGATGCAATTTTGGCAGCGTAATGGCGTGACATAAGAACTCGTAAAAAAGGTTGATGAGAGTAAAAAGGGTTACTCATCATATTTAAATGTAATGGAAAGTAAGGAGGTCATATAGAAACATGTCCCAATAATTGTAATGGAATTTAGATTCATGTTACAAAAGTATTTCTTGAATGTAAATGAGGAGAGAGAAGTTCCTTTCGAAATTTCGGCATAGTAACGAGTGTACATGGGAGGAATTTAATGAGAGAGAAAGGGGTCTCCCATTATTCAAAAATAAATAGGGCAGTATGAGGGAGGTACGAAACCATCCCCCAACATTTATAATTTAAAATAAAAGGCAAAACAACTTAGAGAAAAATTGGACAAAATGAGAAAGGAATAAAAAATCCTTACTTTGATGTGTGCTTCCAATGGCTTGAGAGAGGCTTGAGAAAGGATTATTTGGAGCTTGGGGCACCATGGGAGGATTATAGAGAGAGTAGGTCAGAGGTTGGACGAACTACAAAGTCTTTGAGTGAGGAGGAAGTGGAAGCTTGGGTGGGTTTATATAGGAAAGATGAGGGAATTCTTTATTATTTAGGTTTGGGACCCCTTATATTAAATTAATCCAAACCACAAACCATCCCATGGTTTTTGCCCATTGTATTTGGAAAAGGGAAGACTAAAAAAATATTTTATATGGAAAAAGTCCGAACTTCATAAAATAATAAGGTTTCTTATATAGAGGTGAGTCACACTCCCATGGAAAACAATTTAAAAAGGAAAGGTGTTTAATATGTCTGGAGGGATCCATTAATTCTTTGCAAAGTAATTCAAACAAATCCAAAATCACATTATTTTAATGGTAAATCATATATTGGCCGAACATAAAGCATATAGTATTTTATTACATCACTATTGGGTCATTATGATGTAATAAAACACGTTATATATTTAAACAATATTTAATTTTTACCCAATAATTTGACTGTCTCAGAAAATTATGAACAATTCACCATTGGATAATTTAGAAATACTGATTTCAGAAATAACATTTATTTTATCTAAATAATTTTCAAAATATGTTAATTTTCACTTTTAAAATAAAAACCAACAGTTATTGAAAATTCACCGATTTTGACAGAACTGGCTTTCCAACCTTAATAAAAATTATAATTGCATTCATAAAATTATAAGATCATTTATATTTAATAAAATTTAGTATAATAATAATAATAATATTTTATTAAAATATTGTTTAATTCAAAAATACCTTAATTTGATAAAATATAATTCTTAATTAAATAATAACTAAAAACAATATTTGTACTTTAAAAACTATTTACAATGTATCAATAATGAAAAGAACGTATATTCATTATTATTTAAAAAAATGTACATGAACATAGTACAATTTATTTTTTTACATAACCCCTTAAAACAGCCACATAAGACCTAAGGGTAAGGTGTGCGTTGGTGACAGACTCTTGGGGTGGCTCGGATAACATCGCTCAAGTGGTAATTTCTATCAACTTCCACTTCTCCCATAGACGGTCCTGTTCAAGCTTGACATGATGAAGATCAACTTGGGCTTGGTCAAGAGTGAAGCCTATGGATTCCTCCTCTTTTCCTACCTCTAACAAATGGGCTTCGTATGGAGAAATTCTACTGGATGAGGCCATCACTTCCTTTGTCTGAGTAAATTTTGATTTGTTAAAGCCCTATATTTATACGAATAATGTGATCACTATTCAACGACTATATTAGAAACAGTAAAAATTATTAACATAAAACAAAAGTAGTTGAAATTTTATATAAACATAAAGAGACATTTAATTAGATTAAGAGGGACGTCCATTAATGAAACTTTGGGTCGTTACATTTTCAACAGGTCGTTTTTTTTAACCGAGCTCTGTAATTTTATTCTGAGTGTTGGAACACCATAAGATGTCTTTTTTAAAACATTGATATAAGTTTTGAGGTAAAGGGGAAGTCTCATGGGAGGCGTACGGTTTTTCTAACTGTGCGGTCAAACCGTGTGTAGATGGTCTTGGAGGCAGTAGCTTTCGCACGGGCAGCGCATGGTTTGTCTTAGAATTCGGCCAAACCATGTGATAAGGGTGGCTAAGGTAGTAGCTAACAAATGGTTATCTCAAGGTTTGTCAAACTGTACGAACAAACAGTGCGGGAACTTAAATGATATCCTTAAATTGTGGATCTCACTCGTTTTTTCCTTTAAGTGCCTCTTTTTTCCTCCTAAGAGGCCATAACATGGGATTACTCTCCCTTAAAGGTTGGATAACATCTCCCATGCGTTTTGGAGGTGATTAGAAGGCTTCACTTGGCGAATCGAAGCCGAATTCTTGTGGTAGGTAGATGTTCTTCTTTGTTCATTTTCGGTTTCATAGATCAACTTAGATCTACAAATTCTCTTCTCATGGTTTCTTAGATGTACACCCATTATGGTTAAATCTAAGTGTGTGTATGAGAAGTATAATGTGTTTTGGTCTTGGTCTTGGTAGGAGAAGTGATCTAAGGTGGGTTCTTGAAGAATCAACATGTTTCTCTTGAGGGTTCTTCATTTGTTGTGGTAATCATCAAAACCCCAAGGTAGGGCCCCAAATCATTAAAACAATATTTATGAAGTATAGATTCAATAAATAAATTGAGGGTGTGAATTTCCTTGATTTAAATATGTCGATGAATGACACTTTTGTTGTTATTAAATAATTCTATCCACTTGAGATAAATGAGGACTTTAACTTTTGTTGAGTTTAAGAATGTTGGCTAATTTGGTTAATGTCAAATGATTAGACAGTTAAATGTTTTGAATGGAAAGATGAGTAATATGGTAATTAATGGTAGGATTAATTATCATGTAATGAGTTGGAATAAGATTTTTTATTTTAGAGATTTTTTGGAATGTCAATATTTGGACATGTTCCGATGATAATTGTAAATTGGTAATAATTATTGGAGGGATTAATTATTACATGATAAATGGTAAATGGTGAACTAATTGATGATCTATTAAAGATATAAGTTTTGATTAATTATTTGTTGAATTAATTGATTTTCATGCATTTAATTTAGATTGTGAATTGATTATTTGTTATGAATGTTGGACAGAAGTACATTTTGATGCATATTAGTTTTTCATGACTTATGTTGTCTTTGATGGAGTTGTTTAGAGATATGATATGTTGGGTGAGATGGTCAATAAATATCTTGGATTTTGTCAGCATGTTTAGAGATGATTATGGTGTTCTTGTAGATTGTTAACGTCATGGACGAACCATTGATTCAACGGACAGGTTAAGACTGGTTAAAGAATTTGAATAATTAAATGCTTAGTAAATTATTCAGTTGGCCTGCTAAGAATAGTTTAATGATAATTAATTATTAATTAATGAGATGTTGAATAGTTTATTATGAGTGGAATTATGTTAAGAGAAAATTGTGTTGTTAATTAATTGCTGAATTAATTAACGAATTGGTTTTGCGGTGTTAGACATGATGTTCTACACCAATTATAAATGTATATGTGTGATTGATGATTTGGTGTGAGACAGGTACTGATGCTCCAAATACTCACAGGGTGTTAGACCTGATGTTCTACAGAAATGATAGATGTATTTTTATGATTGATAAATTGGTTGTGAGATAGGGACCAATGCTTCAAATACTCACGGGGTGCTAAACATGGAATTCTACAACCAGCTTGCAAGCAAATATTCTTTTATAAGGCAGGGACTGATACTCCAAATACCCATGGGTTGTGTGACATGGACTGAGGCTCTGAATACTCACGAGGGTGATAGACATGATGTTCTACACCCATTAATTAACCATGGATTGTGGGTCCAATTGTTCGTTCATGAAATGAGTTTAATGGTTAGTGATGACTATTGTGACATGATGATTTTTGAATTGAATATGAGAAAGGGTTCAGGCTTATTAATGAATTGGGTGAACCACTATTAGTGGACAGACCTAGGAGAGAATCACTATGTTAGTGGACGGGCTCAGACATAGTATATGAATGTTTAAATTGAATAAATTTTGACGCATTATCCAAGCCAAAGATGAAGCTTGGATCCGATCATTACATTGGGTACTTAAACGGTCCTTAGAGAGATCTATGTGGAGTGACTTAAACAGGGGATTTCGGGCGTAGGATGAATCTCATGAATTTTATTATAAGATTTTTGTAATTGATAAATTAAAAATGATTATGTAATGATTTTTTAGTATGCATGAAAAATGACTACTGCATGTTCAAACACCAGCTGAGGGCTGAAGAAGGTACTTGAATATATAGTTACTTGGTACAACTCACTTTATTTTCTACATGCCTTCACGTGTTTTTAATTATTTATTTATTGTATGGATTTGGGGTAGACACTTGTGGTCTTGGCCTACTGATATTTATATCTCACACCCTAATTGGGCCACCATTACACTAGGTAACTGAGTTGATTCTTTTTGGTTGCAGGACTAAGTTGTTAGCATTTACTTGGGAGTTAGGAGCAGGGGACCGAGCAGAGGCTCAAGATGCTCTAGGAGATCGTCTTTTGGGATTTGAGTCATTATTATTTATTTCTGCATTGGAATGTAAAGAATGTTGTTTTGTTTAATGTTTTCTACTTTTGTATCATTATCATGTCATGAATGCATCTGTTGTATAGTTTTCTGTTGGCCAATTTTAAAAAAATGGGTATTATTTGTCTTCCGCTGTTTTTCATTTATGAGTTACTTATTTCACTATTTTTTGTTATCCACATTGATATACTATTGTGAAACTTTTACAAGAGGGTATAGTCTCCCTAGTGACTATCCTTAGACCCTGCTAGTCGGAAGCCTCTGGCATATGGGGAGACACTGTTGAGGTCATGTGGCGACCAGTCCATCCACCAGATTAGTGTTGACTCTGGTCGAGACGTTACATATTGAGAGGGATTTAACATTCCATGAAGAATGTTGGTATATAATTTGATCTAAAATGGTGGAGAGGTAGCGGGACATATGTATTCCCCAAAATATTAGCACACCCAGATAGATAAAAGGGAAAGATCCTTCCTTGATGCCTAAATAACAGATGATATTACCTTTTCTAATAGAAGGAAAATTTTCCCCAAAGAACGGAAAGGATTTTTCCCATCATATAGTTTAACCATAAATTTAATCATAATGAGACATTTTATTCTTGAGACTTTGGATGTTTCTATTATCCCCATGTAATAATAGTGTGATGTCATCAACTTATAAAAGATGTGTGGGAAAATTTATGTTTCTGGAAGCCTAAATATGTGTAATCTTGTTTTGATTCACAATGCAAGTGAGGAGTCTGCTTATGTAATATTCCGAAATCGCAAAGAGTATGATAGAAAGGGGATCCCCTTGTCATACACATTTGGTGTATTTCAAGAAACCCTTGGGGTACCATTGAAAGGGATAGAGATGAAGGCTGAACTCAATAAAGATTTTATCATACTAATGAAAGAGTCATTAAGGACAAAACTTTTGAGGAATTTAAAGAAGAAACTCCTATCAAAGGAATCAAAAGCCTTCCTAATATCAATTTTAATAGCAACATTACCACTTATTATAGTTTTTTATGGATATTCGTAAATTTAGATTTGATAAAGATACAGTCTTGAATAGACACACCTTTGATACAACTGAATTGATTCCAGAATACAATTATATTTCATATATTATTAAGTCTATTAGGAATAACATTTGAAATAATTTTATAAATTGTGTTAATAAGAGAAATAAGATGGAAAATGTGAATCTCAGAGGCATTGTGCACTATAAGAATTAAGGTGAGAAATTGTGCATTTAAACCATAAGAGATAACATCATTATAAAGTAATGATTTCACAAGATTGAAAACATATTTATTAATAATCTCCCAACAGATCTAGAAAAATCCATCAATGAATCTATCTGGACCCATAGCGGAATCAGACTTTTGTCTAAAAACAATATCTTAAATTTCATGATCAAGAGGGTTTCTTAATAGAAAATAATTATCCTCCTCAGTCACTAAATTCAAAATGATATCACGAAGGAGATATTTATTGACCTCTAGACCATTGATGAAAATTTTAAAGTAAGTGACCAAATGATTTGTAATTTCTTCTTCAGTGTCAATGAGATTTTTTTCATCTCTAATAATTTTAAGATTTTTACAGGATTTTTTAACTCTTTGAAGGTAATTATAGAACTTTATATTTCTATCACCATCATCACACCTTTTAAATTTGAAAATTAGTATTTCGCTTGTTATCCTTAAGGACAAGTAGATACTTGAACTTAATAGATGTATCAATTTCATGTTGAGGGCCTAAAATAAAATCAAATCTAGTATTGGATCATTGGATTTGAATAAGATGCTTCTCTAGAGAGGATATATCTGTGTCTAGTTTCTTAGATTTGGATCCACATTAGACATTAAGTTGATTTTTTTAGTTATGTTAATTTGTAGACACAAGAAAACACATCCTTGTGATTCCTCATGCTTTCCAAAGAATATTTTATGAAGCAAGTATAATCAGGATCTGTGGACCAAACATTTTTAAATTTGAAGGTAATAGAAGATTTGGTACCTTTGGTTAAGATATTGACCATAATAGGATGGTGGTTTGAGTTATGTCTAGTAAAGGTGGCGCTAGAAATGGTGTCCCATTAATCCATAGCAAGGATATTATTTAAATCTCTATCATGTTTTCTAGAAACTACCCTGTTGTATTGTTGTCTATATCAAGTGTACTTATCACCATTAAGATTTACATCAATAAGGTTACAATATTCCATGGTTGATCTAAATTCTCTTGAGGAGATAGATGAGTGTGAGGACCTATTTTCTTCAATGGATGTTCGAATCACATTAAAATCCCCAATCACAACTGAAGCCCTATATATGTTATTAGATAAAGAATAAAGGTCTTTCCAAAGGGATATTTGTTCTTGGTATCGATTCTTAGCATAAATCACAGTAGAAAAAGTGTGTAAACCTTCAAGGAAAAAATCACATTTAAACATCTATTCATTAATTTTGAAAGCATTAACATGATGCAATGAGGAGTGATTAAAAATCCAAAGAGACTCAATAGAATTACCAGTTTTTCACGCACCTAAAAAATTATAACCATAAGCACAAAGAAGCATTCATTTTGAGGAAAACTTGATATTAGGCTCAGCAATAGTAATTCGTTTTGGTTTTTGAGTCAAAATAAATCTTTTTAAAATAGTATAAGTTTTAGGGTTAATAATACCCTGACAATTCCAAAATAAGAAATTTATTTGAACCTGTGTTTGGAGTTAGAACCCCCTTTCTTTGGTCAACCCATGTATTTCCCCCTCTTTATTTCTGGCCCAATATTTACTCCCATGTACCATTGATAGAACTATTTATCATTGAAAATGGGGTTCATTAAAAAATCTATAACTCCAGCCATGTGTTATCTACTTGGGTTACCAGGTGCCATGGTGGCCCAAGTATACTGTGCAAACTACTCAATAGGAAACCACTAATGATATCCATAAAATAATTAGTATTTATAAGGTTTATGTGGATGTTAATAAAGTAAAAATGTTCTACATACCACCATTCATATCATTAATAATTATATACATAACCACATTCCCATCGTTGGGCATAGATTCACCCTCAGAGTGGTATATACATTCTATGAACAGTGTTGGGAAGTCATTAAGCATGCCCTGATGTCCGTGGAAACCCAAAACTAAAACTAAATGGTTTTAATATTCCATTCTATGGACCAACTAATATCCAGTGGTAATATACCCATCTCTAGAATAATATAATCCACATTGGGGTTCTATTCACTGTTGACATAACGACCACAATAGTATCCACCTAGTGTCTTTTTCCCCAGGATAAACCATAAATCAGTATCCAACCATTGTCCATAATTACATTGTGTTTAATTATCAAGAATTGTACACTAAAGTGTAGTGTTCAACCAATGTTTCTCCAAAAAACAATACAATATTTAGTGGGTGTATTAACTGTATATTTAACAATAAATCTACAACTAAACTTCCTTGTTATCACAGTCTCTATGGGTTTATGAGTACAAAAAATATATATATTTCCATCATTTTCAAAAATATACCCTAACCAATGATTTAAATTTTTCAAAATAAAATTCATTTATATGATCCCCCATTTCCATAATTGTTTTTTAAAAATTTTCATTATTGAATCCAAGACCTAACTCCTATTACAAATTCTATTTAAAATTTTAATTTAATGTATAATAATTACATACCATTTCATTGTGAATAGAAACATATAAAAATACCCATTTAACAATGATTCAGAGTTATTATTTCAATATGATTGAATCATAATATAAATTAATCATTGATTGAATTTTAAAACAAGAACATTAGATGTAATATCATATATGAAATGAAACACTGAACAAAAATGGACCAAAATATATATTACATAAATACGACCATCAAAACCTAGCTATTATATCTGAGATTATGAATATGAATAAATTAATGGTAATTAACATATGGTTTATAGATTAGTAAATAAATTAATTATTTATCAATTCATTGGAATAATTATAATAAATAATAATTTTACTCTAATATAAATTTTTTCTAAAATTATTCTTCCAGAAAAAATTGTGTTTTTTTATAACTAAATTATATTATTCTTTATTTTTTATTTATTTTAGTGAATATATATATTATATTTTAAATTATTTATTTTAAAATTGATCTAATATTTTTATTATATTCATTTTTAAATAATTATTTTTTATATTTTCTTATAAGAAATTTTGTTCTAAAAATTAGTTATGTTGTAATTTTCAAAATTCTGTGAAATTTTTTTTTCACCAGTTTTAGAAAATTTATTCAGAAAGATTAAATTATTTATTTATATTGACATCTGAAAAATATCATATAGTGAAATTATGGTACATTTCAATAAATATTATTTTTTCGATGAATAGTGAAAAACACATAATTGTATTAAAACTGCACTTTCATTTAATAGAATTACAAATGTCAATTTTTTTTATTAAATTTTAAAAATTATAATTATTCATCTAAATTTTGACTAATCTAATTTACCTCATTATGAAAGTTTCTATGATAAATTATTTAATAAAAACTTTTTTTGGAGGAAATAGTTCCTTATAAACCCATTTTTAATCGCACTTGTGAGTTTAATTTTAAATTCCATTATTCGACTTCGATGAAGATAATTTTTAAAAATTAATTAAATTATTAGGATAATAAAAATTTATATTATATTTTATTTTATTTTAAAATATACGTTTTTCAAAATGTATTTTATAGACAATTAATTTTTCACTTCATTTATGGTTAAAACATTTTTTTTCATATTAGATGCACCGTTGTTAAAATTAATTTTTCAAACTAGTAGGATTTTTAAATAAGAAAATTAATTTAATATATATTTATTCAAACTAAATTATCTAATAAGGCTTATTAATTTTTATTATTAATAGATAAATAACCAAGGTAAATAAAAAGCTAATTCTCATGGTGAAAACTAAAATGGTAATGGTAAGTAAACATAGAAGATAAAGGAACAAAATGTTTTAAAAAAATTCCCTGTTGTAGGTATGTCTCAATATTACCTTCCCTCTACTAATGAATTTTTCAATTCTATGTCAAATGGTGTGAGTGTGAGTTCCCATTGTTAAATATTATTGTGTATTAAAAAAATGCTACACATTGTTTATAAATGGGCCCCCATACCTACCCATATTGATGCCTCTCAATACACTTATATCATAAAATCGCTAACCAATATATCTCCAAAATCATCAGACACATTATTGTGATTTAAATCATGCCATATAAACATCCATCAGGTCCTTAATAAGAGATTGAAAAGATGTTCATGAAAAATAAAATGATCTTTTACTTTAAGATCATTATTTTCTTCTTCTTCTTGTTCCTCATTAAATGATTTCATAATAATTACAATATAAAAAACCTTTATCAGTGATATACTCAGATGATATTATGTTTATATAATAATATTTATTTATATCCTTCTCCTTCAAATGGGAAAAAAACTCATTGTCATGTGTATCTTGAAATACTTCCTCCTGAACTAAGACAATTTTGTTATCACCATGTCATTTATATTTTTTTATGTAAATAGTAAATATATATGATAAAAATGAAAAATTATTTTAAATTAATAATATTTAATTAAAATTATTTTGTTTTGTGATAATAAAAACCATATTAAACCCAATTATAGTTAAGAATTTATTTAATAATAATTATTAATTGTGTTATGATCATAATATTTTTGGAACATTACATTAATTGATTTAATCATGTTTTTGAAATGGGAAAAATATCAATCCATGTTAAAACAAAAAATATACATTAAGGTAATGTGGTATGAAACAAAAACATTATGAGTGACAAGGGTAACGTGTCTAGCATTATCCTATATGATGTTCTAGTTAATAAGATATTTCATATACATAAATTATTTAATGAATAAATAATTATGGAATGGATTATATTGATATTTTAGAGTCACAGTTGTGGATTCAGTGATTATTGTATTATGTTGGATAACATTTTCTCGCAATTTTGGTTTTTGTAAAAATTTAGATTTAGATGGAATGACGTGTCCTTATTTTTTGAATATTATGATATGTTAAATTTTATGTATAGTTCAACATGCATTATACAATTCATTTTTGATATAAATTTCATTTTATAAATAATGATGTTAAAATTTATCAATGAATATCCAAGGGATGAAATTTATCATATAAAATAATATAAAATAAATTATATATATTTTCTACTATTCTATATCTTGATATTAAAATAATTCCATAAATATATAGAAAGAATCATGAAAAAATTATCCTATTAAAATTTATTCCATAAAATAAAAGGTCTTCTCACCCATCATATATTATTGGATTGGGGGTCATTTATATCCCCAATACATCTCCTCTACCACTCTCCAAAATTATTTATACATTCCTTCGTGTACCACAAATTTTTCCCAACTAGGAAACCATGATATGTGTTATTCCAAATTACCTGCATACGTCCCTTTTTATCCTATCAAGAGGATGTTTTATTACCCACCATTATGTTGTGGGTTTTTATAGAGTAATTTTCTAGTATAAAAATGAATATTTCCATGATCATGATCATATATCAAGGATACATTTTATCGATTGTTCAGATAATGTGAAACACCAAAACTTTAACAAAATAATATTATGTTTGATATCATGTACGACATGAAACACCGATAACAAATGATCAAAAAATTATGTTATTTAAATAAAAATACTACTAACTACTCTTAAACTGGAGGGTGTGAATATAAATTTATGAATTATGAAAATCACAACGATTATAAATATATAAAAAAATTCTTTGCTGATAAATTAATTTGAATGAAAATAATAAATTCATTAAAATGTTAAATTTTTTTAATTTTTTATACAAATAATGTGTTTTCATGTAAATGAAAAATATTTATCACAATAAGAAGAATATTTTAAATAAATATAAGTTTTATATATTCAATCAAGTTATTTCTAATTTATCTAAATTTTTTTCTATGCATGAGGTGGGAATAAATCCAATTTTAGGCTCAAAACTACTTATTTCTAAAAAACTTTTTTGTTACATTTTCTAAACTTATTTTAAAGTTAAATTTTACCATTTTTAAAATTTTATTTAATAAAATTAAATATATAATTTAAATTAACTTGTAAACATTATCTTAGAGTTAATTATTTTGAATTCTCTAAATTAATTAATTTTACAATGAGTTGTCAAAATAACATTTTTTTCTAAAATAATTCCTTTTCGGTTAAAGAATATTAAAAGATAAATATTCGGTTAAAATTAAATTAAAGGATCAATTATTTAATTAATATAATGACTAATTTAATTTAGTTCATTATAATTAATTTATTGTGGGTTTTTTATATAAAAAATATTTGTATTTTCGAGAACGTTTCTTGGGAAAATTGAATTTTCATCTTCCTTAGGGTCATAATTTCATATTAAATTCTATAACATAAGTCAATGTAATTTTAAATAATTGATTAAATATAAGAAATATTAATATTTAAATTTAAAAAATTAGGTAACTTTATTTTCTCATAATAATTATCAAATAAAATGAAATTTACTTTTCACGAGTAAGGTTGAAAGAGGGTTTTACACGTAACATGCACATGTAATAAGATTAATTTTTCCCACACTTATTCTATTTATTTGATAAATTTAATTTCATATTCAGAATTATTGGGAAGAAAATATCTTGTAAGGCTCATTTTTTTTCTTAATTGTTAAATTACCAAGAAAAAAACTATTTATTGGGGAGAAATATAAAACTATAAAAGAAAGTAAACACTCAGGATAAAGGAATAACATATATAAATAGTGTTTTAATTTTTTCTATCTTTTTATTGAAATTAAAATACACATGTTACATATTATATATATTTTTATTGAACAAGGGGAGATAGAAACGTCCAATTTTTTAAAATTTATGTGTGCTTAAAAAAATTCCTCTCCTTCCCAATTAAAAAAGGTAACATTGTCATTCTCTTCATAAAAGACGTCAAGATATTTATGTTTAATAAAACATGAAAATTGGCTCTGAAATATACATTCCGACATTATGGAGTTTCTAGATTTTCCAAAGACAAAGCATAGTACCCTTATTAATTTGTCTAAATGAGGATTTCCAATGTGACAATAATCACCTTCACTCTGATCATTCTTCTTAGTTATCCTTTTTCTATAGTCAATTGTGTATTGAAATTTAAAATATAGTAACACCAATATGTAACACCCCAGGATTTCATATTATGTTAGTTCTTAAAAGTAATGCAATAACGTACACTACATGCAACATCGAGTTCAAGCGCACAACGACTTACCAAACTAGCCGTTCAAAATTGGTTATGAAAAGTATTAACTGAATTTTGAATTATATATAATCCTTATAATTTTATAATCTATATTATGATTTTCATAGACATAATGTCAGAACTAATTCAATTTTTTAGATAAAAGATGTATTTTTCAAAAAAAATATACATTTACTGCCTTTTAATGGTGAACCCTTTTTAAATCCAATATTTGAAACTTTTATATATTAAATTTGAAAAAATAAAATTATTCTTTAGAATTGGGACATAAGAATTTAGTTTCAATAATTTTTTTCTGTTTCTATGCTAACTTTTTATATTTGGGTGAATAGTGAAAAATAATATATTTTAAGTGAAAACAACTTTTTTAATCAAAATAATTTATAGTGTTAAATTAGACATTTTAATGTTTGGAAGTATAAATAGATTATATTTTTACCATTTAATCCAATGATGGTCATTGTAAATAATTTCACTTTGAAATTGGACATAAATAAGTGTCAAACTTTTGATAGTTATTATTTCTAAAAAATACGCCTTTTGGTTTTGACAACGGGAATTAATTTTAAATTAATAAATGAAACTTATATGTTCAGAATTTGGTAAAATAGACTTTATTATTGAGTTCGTAATATCAAAATTAGATTACGGTGAATTTTTTGTATTTTTCTGAAAACTTTTAATTTTTGATGAATAGTGAAAATCATTGAGTTATAGTTTAAACCGAATTATTATTTAAATAATTATTTATTTTATTTAAATTTATTTTAGATAAACATAGATAAATGATACATATATAAAATCAATGTAATTAATTGGAGTCAGTTTATAATAATTTTAGATATATAAAAATTTTATTGTACTTTTCACCGTCTTTTACCCACCTCCTAGGAGAATTTGTAATTTCGCATAAAAACTTAATTTTACCACTTCTGTGAGTTGAATTTCGAAAATCCAAAATACACAGTTAATTTCACGAAGTAAAATGTGGTTCAATAAGATAAAAATAATTTTTGGTGAATAGTAACTTTTTACTTTTATTTAGCACGGTTAAAAGTAAATAGGGTAATTAAGGGTAAAAATGTTATTATTATTAACCAGGAACATGTCCTCAATCAGTTGGATAAGTTTAATTCGACCAAAAATAACCTTAAGAATAAAATATGACCCATTAGGTTCACATGGATTAGATTAAGGCATTTATCATTATTTAATTTAAAGAAGATTTAAAAGAGTTAAAATCAATGTTTAATAACTATAAAATTTTTAATATAGGGGTATACATATGATAAATTCGACTATGAATATTCATTATAATTCTAAAATGATTTTATACATAATATAATTTTATTTATAATTTTTATAGATTAAAGAAATAAATTTATTAATGACATAATGACGATAAAATAATTTCCTTATTACTGAAAGAATCAAATAAATGGTATTATAAATATAAAAATAAATATAATTTCCATATTTTTAGGAAATCCACGATTTTTCTAGGTGAATATTACATGTTAGGGATGATTCAATGTATATTGTTCAAAGTAATCAAGTTGTGATGACTTTAAAAAAAACAAAATACCAAATAGTTTCAAAATTGACATTAATTAATATTTAAAACAAATACTATATTATTGGTTGATATAATATTCCTAAAAATGTATGGTTTCGAAAAAGGTCATAAATAATATTTTATATGACATTAATGAGTCACTTTAGGTTCTTTTGGAAGTTTAGAGAATGTTTATTAACCATATAGTGTAAGAATACAAGAAGACATGGTAAAAGTTAAACTATTTAACTAAGAGTTAAATCTAAAAGATAAGGTTAAAATGGTAACCTAAACTTGCCTAAAACCAATTGGTTGAGTGCATTTCTACCCATAACAACCTAATTCTTGAAATAATTCCATTTTGAACCATTATAAACCTAATATTATTGGATAATAAAATAATAATTTAATCCTTTCTTGTAGTGACACTCACCCCTCTTTTAAAAGGGCACTTCCCCTTCTCTTAAATTAACACCTCCAAAGGAATTTGGATCGACCAAACCCTGACCCAATATCCATCCAACTATTCTAACTTCATTCCAAAGGCCTTCATTTGGTCTGAAACCCACCATTGGATCCCTTTTGGTCAAATCAAAAGGAAGAATCCGAAAAAGAGGTAATGATTTCACCAGCCTCTTTCAAGTTCTCTTATTCTTCCACTTAGTCTTTTTATGTTGTTTCCATAATAAAATAATAGCTCCAGTATCTTCTATATACTTTTATGTTATTATAAATATGTCACAACTATATTCATTATTCTGTCGATCTTATGAATGATAATGTCATCATGCCTGTGTTCGTACGACTTACCATCTCCACGCTGTAGTGTAATTTGTTATTCAACACTATGTTATTTGGATGGATATAATTATGAGTAATATGTATATAGATAATGAAAATAACTTTCTAATGTCTCTGTAAAATCAATATACCATCCAATTCCACACCATTAAAGAAATTATATTGTTGCTCATTCGTACGTACGGATTACCGTCTCCACGACGCGATGAGATTCATTTCCAATTTCACCATTCATAGATGATTATAAAAATAAATATTTCTAATATGTTTTTAATATATGACATACTAATGATAATGGATATATATATATGTACTTATATATATCTTATTCATTTAGTTTTGTTTAATATGATATGGAAATAGAAACAACGTTTATGCGTATATACGGACTACCATCTCTATAAACGGTGTTTTTCATTTCATATATATGTCAATTATACATATTTAAATTCTAAATATATATGATATATAAATAATGTTTTATATTCTTTAAGTATTTAAATATTGATCTATGTGATACAATCAAGAGTAACAAGTTAAAACACATACGATATAGAGAACGATTATTACCCGAAATGTTAATTTAACATGGAAATTATTAATAAATATGTAGTATAAATTCATAAATTATTCATATATGATATTATTAACATTAATATGGTTATGGTATAATTTAATAACATACTACGATCTTCATACAAGAGGTTAAACGTACCCTCAATTAAAAGAATGTGCAATGTAAGGGTTAATTCCTCAATCTCATTATTATCCAAGATTGTTTCTGTGTAAGTATTTACTAGAACATTTTTATCATCCATGTCCATTTTTCATAAAAATTATTTCAAAATTAATATTTTAAGGATTTTTGAAAGTTACTCTTTATCAAGTACAAAATTTTAAATGTATTAAATATTTATCTTTCTAAATCTCATTAATTAATGTCCAAGTTTTCCAAATGATTTTATGGATTTATTTATATGGATATGAATGTTTTGAAATGATAATTCTTTTCAAAAGTTTCTAAGTGGTATGGGACTGTTTGATTCCAAATTATCTTTTATTTTACTTTCTTTATAAATTTGTAACTTTTAAATGATTTTACAAAAAGGATATTTCTCTCAAAATATTTTACTCATCATTTCCAACTATGTGAGCATCCTTTGATGGATATTATTTTTTATTGAGGTTGATTTATTATAATACAATCTTCCATGTTGTATGGAATGAGTTATGATATGTTTGACTATGGATGTTATATTTTTGTACCATTCATGGTTTATGGTTAATGCAATGACATTTTGTATGTTAGTTTTAATAAGAATGTTTATGTTATGTTTCAAATTTTTCATATGAGGAATGTAGTGGAATTAGTAAGTGACGGGTGGAGTCCGCTACAGCTCCTCGATGCATAAGTAGGTTTCATGAGACAAACAAGTGTATTGGCATAAGGCCTTGAAAAAAATTTATTTGTAGTCTTGGCATAGAGCATTGACTATATGGTAATGATGACCAGCGTTAGGTATTCCCTCATTCTAAATTTAGTTACTACATGAGATTATTCTTCTAGTATAATATCCATGTGCTTGTTTATATGGTGATGTTTGATTTATTTTTTCCTTATTATTTTCAATATTATGTTTAAAAAGGTTTTTTTATTACATATCTAACATTAAATGTTTATAGCTTCCACGAAATTATTTACCCTTAATGGGCATCTAAGCTCACCCCTTTATTTTGTTTTATTTTCCCAGGATTTCAAGAAGTGTATTATGATTGATATTAAGGGTTAAGATAAAGGGAATACTGCAGTTCTCAAAGAACTATCAATGTTGTGTTTTATGTTTGAAAATTTAATGTAAAGTTAATTTATGTAATCTATTTTCCAAGACTTCTCAACTAATCAGTCCTTCGGAACTTGATTCATTGTAATCATGCCAATTTATTAAAATAATGCACAAGCTCTGGGTAACTGGGGTCGAGGCATTAAAGTTGTTATAAGAGGAAGTTTATAAATAAGCTTGGAAACTATATTTAGATAAACTCTGATTAAAGGACATTACTGTAAGATAGACATTGAAGATTATTATAGAAGAACTTCCTAAAATTTTGGTAATGTAATGATTTTGTGTGTTTTTCCAAGAAAGAACATCCCTATCTTGATACGAGCAGGTAGAGGTGGCTTTGGCACAAATATACCTAGGTGAAAAACCTGAAAACACCACTTTGAGATAGACTCGAATGGGAACTGGGGCACGACAATTGGCCTTGCTACACTCTTTTCTACGACACTCCCGGGGGATATGCTTAAGATAATTTTCATTTTCATTACAAACCACTTTGAAGGGTTTATGAATATATACCTCTTAAATGAAAACAATTTTGTGATTATATATTATATCCATAAACTGTTCAATTTATGTTAGGTATTTTACATGTTTGGAATTATGAATTGTGATTCATAAACTGACCTACTGTATGCCATTGTATAGAAATGGTGCCCAATAGAAGAAATTTGAACTCCAGTAATACATATGACCCAAAGAGTAAGAAGGATCATATATTTCATAGTATTATGACAACATTTAGAAGGGAAATATTCACCCATGTATCCTCACCATATGAAGAAATAATATCATGTGATAATAAGATAAGTTTATAATTCTTTGAGTCCTATGGATTTCAAGGAATGCAAGACAAGAAAAGGATGGAATAGAGAAACATGGATAAAGGGAAGAGGTTAAAAGATAGATTTTCCTATATGTGATAACTTTGGAATGAATCGCCATGGTAAATACTTGAAGGGAATGGGAGTTTGTTACAGGTATGGAGAAAAAGGACACCAAGTACGTGATTTCAAGGGTAAGAAAACAATTTCAAATGTACAAAGCGTTATCTACAAGGTGTTGGGAAACTATGATAATCAATGTCTCAGTCATCAGAGTATACCTTAAATGATGCTATTGGATAATATTGATGTTTTGATACAACCTTATGTGAAGAGTAATGACTGGTGTTCTTATGTTGTTCGTATAGAATAATTTCATTTGAGTTTTGTATCAACAATATACTGGTTATATAATATATAGAGATAAATAAGGATTTTACTATAGTACTATTTTATTGTGGATTTGAGATTATATAGTTCTAAGAAAAGTAAATTAATAGTAAGCTATAATTTTTAGAAAATAAATGGTTGAAGGAAAGGTAATCCTTAATATGGTCCTTATAATGAGCTAGTGATTTTGGAATAAGAGATGGTTGATTTGGATTAATGATATTGGATATTCTTGACTTCCTTGAAATAGATTAATTATTTTAATATTCCATCATTGTTGGAGTTTACAACATTTTTTGGATAGAAAGAGTATATCCAGTATTCTATAATGAATAAGGGATCATTAATATAATCAATAAGGTTTTATGGAAATTAATGATGTTGTGGTGTTTTAAAAGAATACATGATGAGGGTGTTCACATGTTATCACATGGGAAAAAGGATCTTTATTGTGTTTAAATACCTTATAAATTTTGGACAAAGAGTTTGGATATAAGTATTTTGGATAAGTCTAAAGGTTGGAATGGATTATGTTTGAAATCGGATGCTATGGTTAAAGTTATTTTTGGATTGTTATAAAAAGGACAACCTAGAGGTCGGTCAACTACTAGTCTCGTCCGGCTAGGCCTCGAGACATGAACCCGCAACTGAAGAGCGACAAAGGTGCATCACCTACGACTGGGCTACGTGATGTACTGGTTTGTATAAATTATATATTTTTTAAATAGTCTGATAAATGAATAATAATTTCATTATTTTTCGAACCATATATGATTAGGACAATTAATTTTTTTTAATTAATATGGATTGAAAGATATGTTTGAGGTAGGAATTATTTGAAGGATGAAACCCTACATGTCAGGTATATATATATAATTTTTTTCATCATATTATGACTACATTTTATTAACCACATTTCCGATGTAGGTTTTCCCAAAAAGGTATTTTCAATTTTCAACCTTTTATTTTCAAAGAAAAATTTCAAATTGTGAGGATTCAATTTATTGAAGGAGGGAAGAATGTAACACCCCCAAGATTTCATATTACGTTCATTCTTCAATGTAATTCAATAACTTACACTACAAGCAACATCGACTTCAAGGATACCACGACTTACCAAACATGCCGTTCAAAAGCGGTTATGAATAGTATTAACTGGATTTTGATCTATATATAATATTTATAATTTTAGAATCCATATTTTGAGTTTCTTAGACATAATGTAAGAACTAATTCATTTTTTCAGATAAAATATGTATTTTTCAAAAAATATACTTTTACCGTCTTTTAATGGTGAACCCTTTTTAAATACAATATTTGAAACATTTATATATTCAATTTGAAAAAAAATAAACTTCTTCTTTAGAATCCGGACATAAGAATTTAGTTTCAATTTATTTTTGGTGTTTTTCTGATAACTTTCATATTTGGGTGAACAGTGAAAAATATTATATTTTAACTGAAAACAAATTTTTTAATCAAAATAATTTATAGTGTTAAATTATAAAATCTAAAGGTCTGGAAGTATAAATAGGTTATATTTTTACCATTTAATCCAATTCTGGTCATTTTATGTAATTTCACTTTGAAATTAGACATAAACAAGTGACAATCTTTTGATATTTATTATTTCATAAAAATACACCTTTTGGTTTTAACAGCGGTAATTAATTTTAAATTAATAAATGAAACTTTTATGTTTTTAATTTGGTAAAAGATACTTCATTATTGAATTGATAATGTCAAAATTTTCATAGGGTGAAATTTTGGTATTTTTCTGAAAACTTTTAATTTTTTATGAATAGTGAAAAACACTGAGTTATAGTTTAAGACCGATTTTTTTTTTTAAAAATTATTTATTTTATTTAAATTTATTTTAGGTGTAAAATCGATACAAAATTCCTATATAAGTTCAATGTAATTCGTTGGAGTTAGTTATAATAATTTTAGATTTATTAAAATTTTGTAGAACTTTTCACTGTCTTTTACCCACCTCCTAGGAGAATTTGTAAATTTACATAAAACCTAATTTTACTGCTTCTGTGAGTTGAATTTAAAAAATCCAAGAGACATGGTTAATATCAATGAGTAAAATGTTGTTCGATAAGATAAAAAGAATTTTTGGTGAATAGTAACTTTTTACTTTTATTTATCACAGTTAATATTAAATATGGTAATTAAGGGTAAAAATGATATTATTATTACCCTAACACATGTCCTAATTCTATAGGATAATTTTATTTCGACCAAGAAGAACCGTAGAAATAAAATATGACCCTTTAGGACCACATGGATTAGATTAAGATATTTATTATTATATAATTTAATGAAGAATTAAAAGAGTTAAAATCAAAGTTTAATAACTATAAAATTTTTAATATAGGGTTATACATAAGATAAATTCCACTATAAATATTCATTAGAAATATAAAAATATTTTCCACATAATGGTATATTATTTATAATTTTTAGAGATTAAATAATTAAATTTATTAATGACACAATGATATTGTAGTAATTACCTTATTAATAAAAGAATCAAATAAATGGTATTATATCTATTAAAATAAATATAATTTCAATGTTTTAATGAAATCCAAGAATTTTCTAGGTGAATATGACATTTTTGGGATGATTAAATGTATTGTGTTCAAATTAATAAAGTTGTGATGTCTTTCACAAAAAAAAATACAAAATAGTGTCAAAAATGACATAAATTAATATTAAATCAAATCCTATATTATTGGTAGATATAATATTCCTAAAAATTTAAGGTTTGGACGAAGTGATTCAATAATATTATATATGTCATTAATGAGTCGCTTGAGGTTCTCTTGGAAGTTTAGAGTAAGTTTATTAACCATTGTTTATAGAGACCCCAAACTTGACGTACTTGGACATTACATTACTTTTGTGGAATACATAATACATAACAAAAAACAAACACACAAGGACCATAATAGTTTAGTGTCTTTGGAAACATGGAACATAATCATCTAATAGTGGTGAAATATCTTCAACATCTCCCAGAAATATCTTCCTATTTTTTCATACATAAACCTTTCATTATATCCTGGGGAAAATAAAACATATAAATTGTGAGATTAAATGCTCATTAAGGGTATGCATGGAGAAAATAAAACAAACCATATACATTTGAACTTCCAAACATGGACATAAAGTTTACACATCTAAATCTAGAGTTGTGAAATAAATCTTGGCAGTATGTAAGGCATAGGTCATAAAAGAAACATTAATCATGATAAAATAGCATGGGAATAAAACATGTAATTGTGGAAAACCATTAAGCACATTATATTATTTCCATAGTAGCCAAGGCATTGCTGTCAAGACCATCTTAGTGGACAAAGTCCCGTTCTGAATCGAGTTCACTCCTCGTTCCAGTCATCTATCACTAAACCGGATTAACATACCATTCCATCCATGTATATCTCATGAGATATAAATATTTACCCAATACATTCGAGGGAGATATAGGTCTCTCCCATCTCATAATAAAATCATTCTTACTTGTGCCACAACATAAACATAAATCATTCATTATAACCAAAAAAGAAAAAATGGGTTTCATAAACATCATCCCATCATAATATAATCCATATAAAACAAATGGATATCATTTCATTATAAAAAATGTTAAAACATGTAAATAATATATACCTCATACTTTAAACATAAACATACTTAATAACGTCATCTTAGATGGAAAATAGTTTTGATAAAACACTTGAAATGAATTCTTGATGAAAATATCCTTTCTTCTTCCAAATCATTTTCTTTTCTCAAAATGCCAGGAAATATTAAAATATAGGTATTTTTTTGAAAATAAACCTGAAATATTTTAGATAAATCTTCATGAAAATAAGGCATTATGAAACCGTACAAAATCCATTCACGCCGTATAAATTAAAAAAACATTCTTCGTGTACATTTTCCGAAAAAGTCAAAAAGTACAATATATGGTAGAAAAAAGAAATATTCCTTCCATAATACAATGTTAAAGTCAATGAGGGGTAAACATAACATTAAACATACATGTAATAATATTAAACACTTTCTGAATACATTGTTATAGACAAGCATGAAAAATTTGACCCCAGTGAATACTTATGAATAAACAATCTCGGATAAGAATGAGATTGGAATAATTATCCCATACCTTATGTCAAATTTCATCCGTATGTGTCCGAGACTCCTGTATAGTGGGTTTTAAAATATTATTAACTTGTAATAGAACCATAATAATATTTATGATATCATATATTATTCACTTATGACTTTATATTATCCGTTCATTTGTCATTTCCATGTTAAAGGAGGGTTTTCGGTAAAATCGTTTCATTTATCGTTCGTGTTTTTACTTGTAATTATTAATATGATTACTTAGATCATGATTAATTAATTCCAGAATATAAAACATTATTTATATGTAATATATATTTATAATATACATAAATATAATAGATCGATAAATGGAAAGAAATAAACCGTTCATGGAGACGGTAGGCAGTGCGTACGCATGAACACTGTTTTTCATTTTCTTATTAAATTGAATGAAATTAAGTAGATGAAATACATATATATAAACATAAATCCATTAAAATTATTATGTCATATATTTCTTTATTACGTATTATATATACTTTATAATCAATTTTGAATTGTTAACATTGAAAATGAATCTCATCGTGTCGTTGTGACGGTAATCCATACGTACGCACGAGCGATGATATCATTACCATATTTATTGAATGGAATTTGAAGGGATTATATAATATCTTATAATAATTATGATGTTATAATAATCATATATAGTTATTATTTACACCATTATACCCATCCATGTACGTTGGTGGTGGAAAAACAGATTACACCACGGCCTGGAGACGGTATTCCGTACGTACGGACCCGCGATCATTTCGTTTTCCGTAGGATGGATAGAAGGTGAAATAGGGTTGTTTCATATTTATAGTAGCATCTTAGTATATAATTAACACTAATTTTATTATTTTATAATTAAAAAACTAAAGAATAGGAAGCAGAAGAACAAAGAAACTTGAAAGAGTCGGAAGAAGAGATTACCTCCTCCTCGATGTAAATCCTTTAAACATCTTCTTAGAGCACAAGAGTTGGTATTTTGAGAGAACCAAAACCTCTATGATATAACTAGAGAGGTTAAGAAAAGGACATTTCAGGGTTTGGCTGAGATTCAAGGCTCAAAAGGGTGTTAAGAGGAGAGGGAGGAGGTTCCCTTTTAAAAGGGAGGAAAGGGGACCCTTTTGAAAGTGTTAAAATATTATTTTATTATAAACTTATCTTCGATTTAAAAAGGTCCAAAATCATTAAAGATTAAGATAGGATGAATCATGGTCGAAATAAAATCATCCAATCAGAATTGGAAATGTTTTGGATAATATTTTAATCATTATAATCTTATTTATTTTAATCATTTATTAATGAGGTAAATACTGCATCATTATTGTGTCATAAATAATTTAATTTATTTGATGTCTAAAAATTATAAAAACATACGATCATGTAGGAAATATTTTTATATTTATATTTAATATTTATAGTCTAAAATATAATTTATATAACCCCTTATAATAATTAATTACTAAAAGATTTTTGTTAATGACATTTTTGTCTTTACATTAAATTAATTAATCCTAATTGTCATTATCACTACCAAGTGGCTCAATGGGGTCCCCAAATCGACCCAAGGATTCCCATGGTGGGGTAATACTCATAAAATAAGGTTAGGACAATTTTTAAGATAATTTGGAATTATTATAATATTCTTTTAAACTTTAATTACCCTATTTAACTTTAACCATAATAAATAAAAGTCAAAAGTTACTATTCACCAAAAATTATTTTCATCTTATTGAACAAAATTTATCTTCTGGATAATAACCATGTATGTTGGATTTTTGAAATTCAATTCACAGAAGTGGTAAAATTTTATTTAAATGAAAGAGTCAGTTTTTTAACTACCACTAAGTGGTTTCACTATTCATCAAAAATTGAAGTTTTTCAGAAAAATACCAAAAATTCAGCCTAAGCTATATTTGATATTTCAAATTCAAAAATTATGTCTATGTTTCCAAATTAAAACATATAAGTGGAATTAATTGATTTTAAAAGTAATTACCGTTATCAAAACAAATAGCGTGTTTTTAAGAAACAATAACTATTAAAAGATCGACACTTGTTTATGTCCAATTTCAATGTGAAATTAATTCCAATAACAATCATTGGATTAAATGGTAAAAATATATTCTAATTATACTTTAAAACCAATTAAAAAGATAATCTAACCATATAAATTACTGTGATGAAAAAAGTTTTTTTTAATTAAAATATAGTGTGTTTTTACTATTCATTACAATATGAAAGTTATCAGGATAATATGAAAAATTTATCCAAAGTAAATTTTTATATCCTGATTCAAAAGAAGAATTTTATTTTTTAAAATTGAACTTATAAACATGTCAAAAACTAGATTTAATGTGGGTGCACCATTAAAAGGTGGAAAAACTGCATTTGTTGAAAAATACTTATTTTACCCAAAAAAATTATTTTGTTCTCATACCATGTTCTAGAAAATGTGTAAGATTAATAATAATGTTATAAAATTCAAAATGTAGTTAGTACTAGTTATAACGGCTAGTTCATAATAATATTATATCCATATATCGTTGTTTAGTGAAACCCGATATTGCGTACTACACACGTTATCGAGGAAGGCCGTGATTGTGTGTAATGAAAGCCAAGAATAGTGTTGTGTATACTTCAAGCTAATACAATGTTGTGTATAGTACAATCTAATCTTGGTGTAGCATAAAACACATGACATCAAAGAAATTAAATAATAATAATGATAATAATTTTTTTCATAAAATCTCAGTGTGTTACATTATTGATGCTCCTTTCTGTCACAGTGTCTAACGAATGAAAAAAGGGAATGCCTTAAGCACGATGATATTCATCATTTTAGGAAACATCAAAAATTAACGAAGGCATGATCAAGGAATTCTTTAAACATGGGTCATGCATGTTTCATCATGGTCGCGCAAGTCTACTTGTGCGCCCAATATGGGTCACGCAAGTGACATGCGCACCCTATATTTTTTCACCCAATGTCATAAATGGCATATTAATACCCCCTGTGGGCCCCCCATTTCGAGAACAAAAAATAAAAAAGTCAGATTTAACCTCTCTGTGCCCCAGTCTCTACTTGAAGTCTTCCGAACACATATAAGGAAATTTCTTACCTAGAATGGAATATCTAAAGAGGTGGAATAAGGCCTAAGTGTTGAAATTCATTAACACTTGTGCACCTAACTGTATAACCCTTAAGGGAAATGAAGACACTTTCATGCCACCTTATCCCTTCAATAGAACTTTTTTGCCAACATTTTTTTAAGCCTTTAGAGATAATACTAAGGGCTTGAGTCAAACCTCACCCAAGTATTACCTTATGTGTTAAATGTCTCCCAGGTACACCCATGTCACCCAAGTATACTTGCGTGACCCGGACTTTCATGCTTGCCTTATTTTTGTTGCCCCTCCGACCTATTCAACTCTTTTCCTCAAATCCACCTCTCCTCTTCAAGATTTAGTCATCAAAACCCTCTTCAAAGCCATTTATGGCATGATTACTTTGTTGGATTCCGTATATGAAAGTAATTTTGTGGAACATCTCTCAAAACCTAGTGATTTACATATGTTTATGTCACTAAGGATGGAGAATTCATTTATTTTCAACCTCATCCTTTAAAATGAAATGATCTTTAATCTAGGCATCCTCTTTAGAAGTATGCACCAAGTTCCCAAATTTGGGCATCCTCCTTAGGAGTAAGCCCCAAGTTCCCAAATCTGGGCATCCTTATTATGAGTAAGCCCAAGTTACCAATTCTAGTCATCCTCCTTAGGAGTAATCCCCATGTTCCCAAATCTGGGAGTCCTCTTTAGGAGTAATCCCCATGTTCCCAAATCTGGGCCTCCTTCTTAGGAGTAAGCCCCAATCATAATTTTTCTTAATCTGGGCCTCGTTTTTAAATGTAAGCCCCAGAGCTCAAGTCCCCTCTACCTAGGCCTCCTTTTTAAGATTAATCCCTAGGTTTAATCTCTTTTGATTTTGGATTCCTTATCATAAATAAAACCCAATCATAAGTCCCCTCTAATTTTGGCATCCTTCTCAAGAGTAACCCGTAATTTAAGTATCCAAATCTCCATAAAGTACATATACCTTTATGGACCTTGTTCCCGGGTTTCTTCCCTGAAGTAAATCCCAATCCTCATCTACTTTGGGCAGTCATATATACATAAGCCCCACATTATTTCTCATGACTGCATCTTTCGTGGAACAATCGTCAGGTTTTTACTAATACCTCTTGTTTCTCACACCGAGCAGGACTCACGTGATCTTAGAGCTTAAAAGTAATTATGACATCATTATTTGGCCCATAAATTATGTATAATCATCATACTTATTCACTCAAACTATGTGGGTTCAGATTCCTTTTCTAACAAGGAAACGTAGGTAGCCCATCTGTGGGTACGATCCCAACTCTAAAATATTTTATGTCCTTCATAATGACAATAAAATTCAAGTGCCCAACCGAGGGGCTTTAAAACCAGTATGGGTATTATAATGACCATGAGATTTCTATATAATGTGTTGAAGGATACCATTGACTAAGAATCTCTAACAAATACAGATGATTCTCTATCGATGAAGAACCTCAAATACATAGAAAAGATTCTCTAAATATTATACATATCAATCATTGATTGTCAGATCTAAAGGAAAGCTCATTTTCATACTTGGTAATTTAATAAGGATTCACGAACATAACTCAAATCTAAAATAGAGTCCTGGAGTAGACAGTAATTCCTCTGAAAAAGGTGTGAGGAGTCCGACCTCCCATCCTCTTGGCCAATGCAAATTCTTAAGCCTCATAGGTCCACAACTAATTAGCACCTACCTTTGGAAAGTAGGTGCAAATGGATATGGAATCATTGGATTTTTCTATTTCTATGAATAAACCCGTTAGAAACCGATTGGAAAGTTTGAACCTTAATCAAACAAGGTCATCCCCATTTCCAGAGGAAACAAAACATTGTGAACCCGACGTGAATCCTTGACCAAGTTAAATGATGTTTTACATATTTGTTATGCCCCTATTTAACTCAATGTGAGGGCCAACCAAGAAATAAATAATATATGTGCTCATCCAAAAGATGTATTGGCTGAACTTATCTTGATTATGTCTGTTAAATCAAACAGGAATTCATTTCCAATATCTCTCTACGTTACAGAATGGCTTCTCTAAAGTTCACACCTTTGAATGCATCTGCTGCTACTCTTGTTGGATCCTCCTCCGCTCTGAGAATGACATCATCTACTCAGCATCTTCAAACATGGTTCTCAAAGGCACTAGTTAATGGATACCACCAACATGGTACCATTCCGTCTCTAGAGGCATCTCGACAAGCCCTCCATGTCAATAATTTTCCATGGTTGTCTGGATAGCGATGACCAGTGATCAAGAAGCAGCTGGTGCCAACTACAGTATGCAACCGTTTCAGGTCATTATCCCCAGAACACAATCACTAGTCCCTCCCATATTATGTGAAGTTGAATGAGAAGGTCACTCGAGGCCTTAATTAAAAAAAGACATGAGTCCTTCCCAAGGGATCCCATCCACAATCACCGCCAGACTCATGCGGCAGTGCGCCCTCAACATGATGAGGGTATTTCCTTTAGAGGTTTGGCTCAAGTTCCTCAGTCCCGAGTTTGCAAGACGATTCGCTAGAGGAAAAATATGGTCAACAGGGATTAGGTTCTTACTTCTCCCCCCTTCGGAGAAGTCCATCGAGCCAACTTGATGGAAAACAATGAGCGGGCATATACATTTGATTGTCCTGATCTTACTCTCAAGCTGACTCGTTTGGAAGTAACAAGCCAATCCTGTAAGGAAATTCCAGCATGGTATTATAGGAAGACATATACACCTATTTATAACTCATCAGCTAGTCACCAGGCTCATCTGACTACAACCAAAGAAGCTCACCAATCAAATATGGTGGAAACTAATAAGTAGGGACAGACACCTATTTACAATCAACAATTCTGTCAAATGTCTCATCTTCTGGTATTGAAGAAAATTCATCAAACATACTTGAAGAAGAATATGAAGTAGCCACATACACTTGCTAATGTTCAACAATCCGTCCAACAGTCTCGTTTAGTAGCACCAGGAAGAGTTAGTCAGAAAGATCCGACGAAAAATTTGGGGTAGACTCAACTCTCTTCCCCCACACATGAGTACTGTCAAAATTCACTGACAGGAAATGGAGGAAACAAGTAGGCACATACACCTACACCAAGTATGGAATGTATTTATATTCAAGTTCTGATACCTGAAGTCAACAATAACATTTTGACAATGGTGAAAGAGCATAAGCAAATACATGCACATATTCTAGATTCCTGTTAGAATATTATAACAGCATCAGCAACATCACAGGGAATGAATTACAAATCTGTCCCTACAAGTGGAGTGACTCATCAACATATCAATCTAGAATAGATACACACCTCTGTTCCAGTACAAGAGTGTTGTAGGGAATACTCCCCCATGCTATATGGACAATCAATTCAAGAATATACACCTTATTTGAATGGAGATAATCATCCTTACCTGACTATTTCTCTTGAGCAGGCAAACACACCTACCCATAATAACCACTTTCTTCAACAAGTGATTCATAATGTGGGTAAGAAGGAATCTAAGAAAATTTCATGTTAATCACAGTTAAGAAATCAAGAGGCGATCTGTAATAATGCCTTGCTCGATGTTGGAATTCTTGAAGCCCTAAGACAATTATCTATTGGAAATCAAGATTCTACTCACTCATTTCCCAGTAGTGGGAACAATAATTCAGAAGGTCTTAATTAGACACATCCTTATAAAGGATTTCATTAGGACAGTATGGTCGATCTCGAAGTATCATCTTCTGATGAGAGCCACGATAAACCTCTGCGTGGCCAGAAGATCAAGGAGAAAAAGGTTTCATCTTTTGTTATAACCCACCATGGTTGTCCTGCCCATGATGATGAATTTATCTGTGAAATTCCTCTCCACTGTAGTAATTCAAATTGCCTATAAATTCTTCAAAGGATAATGCAGTAATGAGAATGCCCTCTTATCTTGAAGCACTTGAAAATGTGAATCCAGTCATGTCTGATGCTTTACCAAAAGCAGGTGAAATACTTTCTCAATCAGAAGATAGCCCGAGATGTAGGTCATTATCTGAACCACCCCTAGGTCATTCATCTTATATTTTGATAAATGAATTTACTACCAATATTTCTGAATCTGATGAAGCAAAAAAAGAAGCACCTATTTTCGTCTAATTAAGTAGAAGAATATTCATCGAATGATAAGGAAGAAAACTGTATGTGGGAAAACAACTGGCGAAAGGCAAAGTACCAGTCATGTTTTGGCCTTTGGCTGACTCTCAGTATGATATCCCAGAAATGTTGATGGAAGGTTGAATTCATGATATTAATCTCAACATGTGGAAAACGGTTTGTCAGTTGAAAAAGAAAATATTATCTTACGATGAATATGAAAATCAGGTCAAGATAATAGAAGGGTTACAACACCAAATTGATTTGGCATCTCTCTTAGTTTCCCGATATCCGAAGGCTGAAAATCAGAAGAGTTCCTTTCATCATTCATGCCTTATCGCACTAAAAATATTTGCATAGTAAATTTCCAATGCCCCATCTGGTTTTCATATCAGGGGATGAGGTGTACATGGAGCACTGCATTTTACTATACTCTCCAGTCAACAAATCCCACCATAAATGGTCTCATGCAATGTTATTGCCCATTGTCGGCCACATCCAATTGGTTTTGTTTGTAATTAAAGGCTAGCTCGGGAAAAAGCCTAAACTAGTTCTTCCCAAAGTATGGAATACAAAGAACATGTTTTTGAATTACTCTTGTATCAGGAAAATGAGAATATCGAACATGATTCTCGTTTAGAGCGGGCACATCATCAGGTGACATAAGTGTCAGAAATCATCCAATACTCATTTGAGACAGGTGATTTAAGTGGATGTAGGTTGATGCATCCAGAAAATTTTTGGACTAAAGTCCACAAGATCAGGAGAGCCTTTAAGAAAGACTCAGATTTAGTAGCTCAAAAGCCACCCTAGATTGTCAGACTGGGGACTCTTTTAACCCAACCCTCAGAATCAACAAATAGGATTCGAGTAGTTGAGCAGGAACATCCCCAGTCCATCGGACCAGGGACTTTTTCAAAACCTCAATCTCTACCTCAGTGAATGTCAGTCTTCTCTTGATTAGGGAAGAAGCCACAAGAAGAATGAAGAGCTGAATTATCAGGAGATTCCCTCTAAATTACGGTTCATCAGGAAGTTCCTAAGGGGTTAACTCAACAAAATAAAATGTCTCATCATGGATATGGAAGAAGATAGTATCGCAGAAATGCTGATAGAAGGGATGTAATGCATTATGCATCAATAAATGTCATCAATGTCATTGTTTTTGATCCTAATGAACATGACGCTCACTCAGAGGGATCAGATGAAGAATTTCCTGATCAAGAGGCTCTGTACACAGAGGCAATGTAGAAGGTGTGCGTACATGAAATCAATGTCTTTCCCAGAATCTAGATATTTCTTCAATAAACCAACTTCCCCCTCTCCGAAAGGTGTCCAACAAGGGGAAAGGAAGGAATAATGTTACATTACACCCTTCCTCTTGAGAAGGCCAATCAATCTCACTAGATAAATGGTTCACACAATAAGAGGAATAAATGAAGGAATTAAGGGGGTTTAATGCAGAACTACTTCAAGGTAGTCTTCCTCATAAGGGTGCTGGAGTCAGTCAATGAAGGGAATTTGTTGCATATACTGAGATGGATCATGAATATTCTCTTTTACCAGTACACCCTCATAGGTTTAATCCTATGGTTTATGCACAACAACAATCGGTAGCTATAACATCAGTTACATTACAAGCCACCACACATGTCCAAGCTAGAGTTATTGCACCTACTCATGTCCTAGCTCAACTAGATGTTTCTCAAAAGTCAATGACTACCATTGAGTCATTAACAGCTCGATTGGATTCTATGGATGGAAAATGTGCAAAAAATCAACAAAAAAAGAGATCTTACCCTGAATGGGTGGATGCAATTCCTCCCGCCTAAAATTTTTTAAGTACCACATCCCCAATTTTTAATGGTTTAGGAGACCCAGAGCAACACCTAACACATTTTGTTTCTCCATCTGATCCTAAGATGGGAACTCCTCACCAAAAAGAAGCAGTTAAAATCATGTGTTTGGTATAGTCATTACAAGGGCCTGCCTTTTTCTGGTATACAAGCGTGAAATCCCGGTCAATTACCGTGTGGGAAGATCTCCGTCAATGATTCCTTCTTCAATTCAGCTCAAAGTTTCCAAAAACAACAGTTATGGATCTTAAAAATTGTAATCAATGGGATAATTAAAGAGTTTCAGATTTCATTGCTCGCTGGAAGGGATTAACATATTCCTTAAGCATATCCCTCCCTCAAGTAGAATTGTTGCCAATTTGTGTGGAAAATTTGCATAATAAATTACGCACATCGTTGATCCCTGTGAAATAAACAAGAGGGTTTTGAGACCTTACATCAATCTATCAAAAAATTGAAGAATCTCTTACAAAGGCTAAGGATAAAACTTGTGTAATTCAATTAGTTCTATGAAGGAGAATGGGTAAAGTAGAGACTGCTACAGTCACACTTAATCCATCGCATGTACCTGCTTCTACTTCGAAACCTTCATCTTATCGAAGGGCTCCACCTTCTGAGTGTCAACAACAGAGGTCATTTTAATCAAGATGATGAAAGAGATCAAAGACAGAAACAATTTGAGGAGTTAAAGAGAAAATTTTATTCCTTCTGAAATGAAAAAGTTTCTGGTTATTTCATTTTGGCACTGGAAAATAATTTGGTTCAATTGCCACGACCTAAAAGGACGAACAAGGAAGTAGATAGAGTATTCCCTAACTATTTCCCATTTAATTAGATGTTGGGTCATCCCATTCATGAGTTTTTTTTCTTCAATGACTTCCTGAAATAGATGGTGGACTCGGGACAGGTAAAACTGAAAGGGTCTTCAGCCCAGGTAGCATGTGTTATGGCTACAGATCCAGACAAAGAAGGCGAGTGGCAAGAAGTAAAAAACAAAAATGCGTAGAAAAATAATGATTGGATGGTCAGGAAAATGATCAAACGAACTCAATACATTTTAAAAATGCAATTGAAGAAAAAAATCGTGTCTTCTACTATGAATGTCACAGAAAAACCCCCGTCATCCGAAGGAAAATCCTCAAAGAAACGGCATAATTCAAAGAAAGAAGAGCATTCAGAAGAAGATGATATCGTGTCAAATACCAAGATGTCTTTGACTCTGGAAGATTTTATACCATCTAATTCAAAGCCATAGGCACCGCCACACCAAACGGAACAGCCTAAATTAGCTAATAAGGCAGAATCTTCATCATATGAAGAGTTGATCTTTAGTTCTATTAACATGATTCACTTAACAGATCCTTATGCCAATCACAGTTTCGATCTTGATGAGCATGAATTCCCTGTATTAAACAGATTAATTAGAGGGAGTTCCACAGTTCTAGGATACATAGGATGGAGGGGACATTCTAGAAGCCACTATTTCAATCCTTCCCCTGCTAGAACCGTTTATGCAGCAGAAACCAATGGCAGATACCTTCAGCGGGCTCAACAAGAACAAGAAAGTTCTTCCACACTTGGCAGATTCAGTCCTTTCACAGTTATTTTGGATGATCGGTTAGAAGTTACACCTTCTTCCTCTCAGCGAGTAAATAGACCTGGTCGGTGAAATTTTCCCAATCCAGGAGTATTTCCAACTCCTACCTCGATACAAGATGCATCTACTTCCAATGCATCAACTTCTAAGGCACATGGAAAACCACATGTCCATGTTGGGAAACACAGACCTTTGGATCAAAAGAATGATGTCTTGAATCATTTGGCCCAAGTAACAGCCATGTAATCAATTATAGATCCCTTAAATCTATCAAAGGATATTCGAGAGGCACTCATTGAGGCTTTGTCAAGTCCTTAGGAATTCGAAACTAAAATTGTTGGGGATGAATTTTACCATGTAGATAATGATCATGCAGAATGTCATGCAGTGAAATATTTTACAGATGATGATGAAGATGATGTTGTGCGTGGACATATTAGACCTTTGTATTTATCTGGAAAGGTAAATGATGTAGACATCCACATAGATTTCATTGATAATGGTTCGAGAGTCATCCTCATCCCTATTCGTACACCTTGTCTATTGGGTATCACTGAATCTTATTTATCTCCTTCAAATATGATGTTGCAAGGATATGATAAAAATGAACAAGAACCTCTGGGTGATATTACACACAGAACTCAGTGTGGGGATCTTATATCTAATTCATATTTCATGGTTGTTCGTCATGACACAACCTTCAACATTTTGATTGGAAGACCTTGGCTACATCATCATGCAGCTATACCTTCATCATACCATCAATGTCTCAAATATTGTTTCAATGGTCAAATTGGGTCATTGTGTGGTGATAAAGACCCATCAAAACATCTGAATCTCAATACATTGAGGCAGAATTCTATCAAATAGTGGGAAAGGAGGAATCTATGGAAAAGGGGGTTACCAAAATTAATGCTCCATATGGTTTAGAAAAGATTCCCGTAAACACATTCATACATGTGATTAAAGATTATTTGTTTCCTATCTATCAAATTGACAGGATAGACCCAAATCCAAATACTCTTATTGAAACTTCCATAATGTCAATTATGGTAATCAAGCTAGACAAAATTGGAGAAATTAGTGATTCTCCAAGCAATGATGAAAGCTCAGATGGAGATGTCTTCATTTCATCTGCTAAAATCCAGAAATTATATACTTCATCAACCAGGCCAGAAGAAGTTATAGCAATGTCATAGATGAATGATGATGTTGATTCTCAATCAATCATCTCCACTTTATTACCCAAGGAAGACCCTTCATCATCAATATGGTCAGAAATGGTATCCTCTTCTTCAAGATGTTCAAATTTAAACATCTCTCTTGATCGTGGAAATTCTACTTCATTATCTACTATGCAAGTAGAAGCAGAAGAAATAACACGTGTTGAAGAAGAAGAGGAGGATCTCATATATGATCCTCCATCATTTTAAGAGGGTATCTCTACCACTGTGGATGAACTCAGAGAAATAAATCCGGGTACAAAAGAAGATCCACTCCCACTTTAATTAGTGTGGCCATTACTCATGAAGAGAATGAAATGTATATTTCATTTTTAAAGTAACATCGATTTATATTTGTTTGGAACTATACAGAAATGTCAGGGCTTGATCCCAATGTTTCTAGTCATCATTTGGGTTTTCCAGAAAAACATTGAGGATTCAATCAAGCCGAAAGAAGAACACACCCAACATATGCTTCAAAAATTGAAGTTGAAGTAGATATGCATATCAAAGATAACTTCATCAAAGAAGTTCAATATCTCAAATGGCTGGCTAATATTGTCCCTGTGAAAAATAATAATGGACAATTTAGAGTAATGATTGATTTCAGATACCTTAATCGAGATTGTCCCATGGATTATTTTCCAGTTCCGATCAAATAACTCTTAATTGATGCAACAACTGACTATGAAGAACTTTCCATCAAGGATGGATATTCTGGGTATAATCAAATCTGAATGGATCTAGAAGATGAAGAGTCTACAGCCTTCAGATCCCCTCAGGGTGTATTTTTCTATCGGGTAATGCCCTTCGACATGAAAAATGCAGGCGCAACATATCAACGTGCCACGCACCGTATCTTCAAACCCTTTTTGGGGATGTTTTTTGAATGTTATGTGGATGATTTGGTAGTTAAATCCAGACAATGTTCTAATCCCTTGTCTGATTTGGAAATTATATTCCACAAACATCGACAACACAATTTGAAGATGAACCCCATAAAATTTACTTTTGGGGTAACCTCATGAAAACATTTCGGCTTTGTTGTATGCCATCTTGGTATCGAAGTCCATCCGGAGAAGATGAAGTCAATCCATGGTATTTCACTGATGTTATTAATATTTTCATGACTTATTATATTCCCCCTTTACTGATTTTAAATGAAATGTGCATAATTTGTGTGAAATATTAATGTTTTAATATTAAGTATAATTTTTGAGCATTTTTAGAAGTAGTCCAATTGAGTCAGTTTAATGTTTTAATAATAACTGTCAAAATACTGATCCCAATTGTGTGGTTCTTGTTTTTTAGGATTCTACTTTCAATATACAATATTTCATTAGAAGGTACCATGAGCCAATTCTTCCATTTGTAGGGTCATATGGTCCTCACAAACAAGACCAAAGAATATGTGAACAAACTGGACCAGCCTTGAATATTGATTTACTAGGCTCCATACAGAAGTCCAAAAACTTTAAATCTCCTCTATATTTCTGGGGACACTACATGTCATCTTTGATAAAAATTTCAAGGCCCCAATCCAAGTACAACGTGCCCAAATGAAGCTTTGAATTCCACCCCACCATTCTGTCCAAGAATTAAAAGCAGTATAGTATGCATAACATATCTCATTATGTAGGCATAAAATAAAGCTAAGATTTGGTAGTTTGCAAGAGGAGCTATAGGTGTCCGACTTTGTTGAAGAACCCATTCGTATTTTAAGGAATCTTCATATTAAAAAACCCATTCACATTTTGGACTTCAAAAAGACTGGATTGAAATGGACAGTTTTACTTTGTTTAATCAACCGGCCATACCTTTTGATCCTTAAGTCCAAATGACTCCCAATTTTGATCGTAGTAGGAAAAAATTATTATCTACACCTTTTAAGAAGGATATTTCTCTATATTCGGCCGTCATGATGTCCATATCTGTGAGCCAAGTGGAGGGGTATTGCTGGAATGTAAACAGTCAACTCCTTGGGCTATAAATACTATCTCCTTCTCTCCTTGAGAGGGGTTGGTATTTCAGAAGATATGAGAACATATTTTCATGAGAAAGGCCTTTCCAAAGGCTTGGGGGGACCTTCCATAATCATGTTTTCACTTGAGAGACCTTTCCTCCTATCTTTTTTTTCAATTACTTTCATGTTCTTCATTTTTGTAATTTTGTAAGTCCTTTCTTTTGTAATTCTGTTTTAATGCAAGTTTCTTCTTAAATATCTCTTATTCTCATCCACCTTCTGTAATTTAATATTTATGTTCTTAAAATAGTTTAAATTCAGTTTAATCCCCTTCCCTTCTTTTGCTTCCTCATTCAATCGAAAATCCGTTTTAATTTTCTTCATCGTTTGTGTGTGTGTTCGATGTACCACTCTTTTCTAATCCCTTTCTTTTTCTTCTATTTTTAATTTATCATCATAATTATTATAACCAAAATATTAAACACCCAAATGTATGAGTAAATATCTCATTTTGGTGAGTCAAAATTTAGGGATGTTAAGTGATTGAGAGTATTTGCTCGATGAGTATTCATTAATTTAACATTGTGTATGTTGGACTTAATATGTCATGGATTAATGACATATTTTGTTTAGCTTGTGGTTTCCATGGATTATTGGAACCAAAAATACACTACCATAAACAAGTACTGATTGATTTTAGAATCCTAGTTTTTTTAAGACTTGGATTTCAGCTCTAACACTTAGGAATTCTAATCGATGTCAACTTTTGAAGTGGGTGTTAATTTAAATGCAATATAAAGCAAAGCTCAAGGATATCACAAGCTTAACTCCCTAATAATGAACTCACCCCAATCTTTATAAACTTGTTAAATTAAACATCATACATTAAACATTTCAACTAATCTCTGCGAACAAACCCCCCCCCCCAATAAAAATACAATCAACTAAAAACAATCGACTATTACGAAGTACCATTGCCGAGGATTCGACCCGAGTGCTACTATACACATTAGTAGAGCACCAGAACCTTGACCGGTCTATAGGCAACAATCAGCTGTGCTTTCAAATGGCACCGTTTCCAGGGATGGTGCTTTAAGTAGTCATTAGTTTCTTGGTATTGTAAAAAAACACAAAAAAACAAAATTTAAAAAAAATTGAAAAAAATCACAAAGAAAAACACGTCTTCTCATAAAAATCATAAACTGAAAAAAATACAAAAAAATCGTCTTTCTCTTTCATACAAAATCTCCTTGAATGCCCCGTATGTAACGCACCGACCCCAGCTACCCAGAGTCGGTGCATTACTTCATAACATTGGCATGATCACAAAAGATCAAGTCTCGAAAGACCGATTAGTTTAGTAGCCTTGGAAACACTAGATACATTCGTAAATGTTACATTACATCATAAAGTGAAAAACTACAATAACAAAGTCTCCATAGTCCACACTCATATCCTCTTCTGACTATCCCTGCAGGTCATTCATAAAATACTTCTTCACATCCTGGAAAATATTAAAACATTTAAAGGGGTGAGCTCAGATGCTCAGTAAGGATAACAATATTGCGGAAGCTTTCATAAATAAACATTAACATTTAAGGCAATGTATAACTAAAACAAAAGCCTTTTAAACTTGAACTTCAACATAATATGGAAAAAGTAAATTGAGATAATGCCATTCACTTCTTCACATGGATATTCTACTAGTCGAATAATCACATGCAAAATCGATAACCACTTTCATAATGAGGGAATGTATAATGCCGGACATTCTGAAACATTTTGTCAAGGCCTCGGCCAAGACATCTAAAATGATTAAGGCCTCGGCCAAAACCATAAATCAAATTGGGAAAGGGCCTCGGCCAATTCCACGTCTAGTTGTCTCATGAGACCTACCGATGCATCGAGGAGCTATAGCGGGCTCCACCCGTCACTTATTAAGTCCAATACATTCCTCATATGAATAGGTTTAAACATATCATAAACCATAACATAATCGTATCACATAAAACATGCATAAAGGAAACATAACATTTCCACATTTCAATCACAAGATATCAGTACAACACATTGATATAATAAAACGCTTTCAAACCCATTTTCAATACCAAAATAAAAGAAAGTTAAAACTTTGTATTTATTTTTCATTAAAAAAAGATGGCTTGTATAGGAAGCCGAAACTCAAATAATGGTCACGGCGGCGGAGAAGTCGTTTTCGCCGCATAAGTACGGAAAGAAAAACATTCCCTTTTGTCATTTAGCAAAACGCTTCGTATAAAAAAGATTCCTCTTGAATAAATGTAAAAGTCAAAGGGGTTTATACACCGTATAAAATAAAGTTGTGTATAAAACCAAATATGCCTCAACGAAAGGGGATTGAGACGAAGTCCTTAAAAGATAATTTTTAAAATAAAATAGATCTATTATGTGTATTCACTATAGGTACACATAAAGAAAGTAAAAATACAAAATAGGACATAATAATATCATGACATAATTTGAAAGTAAAAGATTAACCCAAAGAATGGAAGTTGGGTTAAGAAATTCCCTTACCTCGTGTCTGACATGACTCAACCGTTCTTTAACCTCCTGAATAATAAACTGGAATTAATATATACCTTATTAAGAACCATTTTTAATTTCATTATCCTTTTTATATCACTTATTACAATGTTATGATCATTATGTAATTATTTAAGTTAATAACGGTCGTTTTGTCGATCTTTGGTACTTGAGTCAACAATAAACTTCTTATAATTACAAGTTGTTTATGTGGTAGAATATCCATTATCTCCATAATTATATTCATGATTTAGATGTAATATATATCATATATATCCAGTATATACATTCATTTATAATATTACGTAACATTTAGAGGTAAGAAATTAAATGCACCGTTCATGGAGACGGTAAGCCGTACGTACGCATGAACGCTGCTTTCATTTCTATTTCGTATTTAATGGAATGAAATCATAATGATATAAATGTATAATATAAATCCAGTATAATATAGTGTATAATACCATTTACTCCATCCTTTATACATCCCACATATGGAATTAACGATTCAAATCACTTTGAGGGGGCGGTAGTCTGCACTTCCTAAAATGAAATTATCGCGTTTTACCCATAATGGAAATCATAATGTATGCCATAAATGAGAAATACAGAAGAATAAGTAAAACATAAACATATTATATATCATATATAAAAATAGTTACATCTTAATGGCCACCTTTAAAGGTGTTATATGAGTGTTGAACAATCATCGTTTCGTGAGGCAGAAATTCGCCATCCACAGAAACCATATGTTCTTTAACCATTAGATGCAGGTGTGTGTAAGTGTAGCTAGAATCCTTCTTATAACAACATCCTAGTATATTGAGGATACTGGTGTTGTTACAAAAGAAATGAATAAAAAGAGTTTAGGGGGTTGGAGAAGAAAAATAAAACAAAACAACATTAGAGAAGACATTACCTCAAAATCGGGTAACTCTTTTTGATTTGAGCCAAAGGCTTCCTTGGGAAGAGTTCTGCCCAAAGTGAGGCTTCTAGGAGTAATAGGGGGAAGTTGGGAGAGTATTTGGGCAGAGGTTGGCCGAGACAAATGGCTTGAAAGTGTAAATGTGGAGGGAGAGGTGGGGGCCTTTTATAAGTGGAGAGGAGGGGCACTTTTGGAATGTAATGAAAAGTCACTTTATTAAAAAAGGAGTTTTGGATTTTAGAGGTCCCACACTTATATAATTCGAGGCTAAGGTTATAAGGGTTCGAAATCTACCCATACAATAGTCTTTGGACAAGTGTAAGCCTTGGCTTTTACATTATCTTCTCATTTTATTTAAATCGTTAAATAATGAGGTCATCGCTGCATCATCATGATGTCATAAATAATTTAATTTATTTAATGTCTAAAAATTATAAAACAAATACTATGATGTAGGAAATATTTTGAGCTTTCTAATGAATATTTATAATCAAAATTTGGACTTGTGTAACCCCACTTAAAAACTGTTTTAGTAAAACAACTCATGTTTGTGTCAAATTAATTTTAACATTAAATAAATATATATTAATGTCATTTTCCAACTAAAGTGGCTCCATGGGGTCTCCAAGTTGACCCATGGGTTGTCTTGGTCGACCATGACTCATCCAATAGGAGTAGGACAAGTGTCAAGCTCATATCATATTATTAAAACATTGTTTGTACCTTAAACTACACTAATTACCTCTAATCGCGATTAAGAACTTAAAAGTTACTATTCACCAAAAAATTATTTTAATCTCATTGAACCACATTTTACTTCTTAATGACAACCATGTATGTCTGATTTTTGAAAATCAAATCACAGAAGTGGTAATATTTCATTTTAATGAAAAATCAGTTTTTAACAACCACTTAGTGGTTTCACTATTCATCAAAAATTGAAGTTTTTCAGAATAAGGCCAAAATTTCACCCTAAGCTATAATTGATATTCCGAATTCAAAAATGATGTCTATTTTACAAAATTCCAAACATATAAGTTTCATTAATTAATTTTATAATTAATTCCCGCTGTTACGACAAATAGCATGTTTTTAAGAAACAATTTATATCAAAAGATTGGCAATTGTTTATGTCCAATTTCAATGTTAAATTAATTCTAATGACCACCATTGGATAAAATGGTAAAAATATATTCTAATTATACTTTAAAACCACTAAATAGTATAATTTATCACTATAAATTATTTTTATTAAAAAAGTTGTTTTATGTATTTTTCACTATTCATAAAAATTTGGAAGTTCTCAGAAAATTACAAAAAATTCAACATAGGCTAATTTCAATATTAGGAATACAAAAATGAAGTCCATTTTGAAATATAAAATTTCTATAAATTTAAAAGGTGATTATTACTATTCATAATGGCTACTTTGATTAGTTGCGGTGTGTTAGAACTCAAATTTGCGTACAATGCAAGCTATTGCATTATTGAATGAGATGCGTATCGTGGAAGCTCGGGGTGTTACACCGTAGCCTCCCAAACAATCCCTCAGATTTGTTTGACCCTGATAATGAGCGAACACTTCGCCAACTTTGGAGGAACATAAGAGATACTCAAATAATTCAAGAACCAGTTGAATTAGAAATGGCCAATCCTAGGGAACAACCCCTAAAAGAACTTGTTGCCTCTGATATGAATTACCAACCTATTGGTATTCAATATCCAAACATAGAAGCTGACTTCGAACTCAAATCGGGTTTTATTCATCTTCTCCCTCATTTTCACGGGCTAGCCGGTGAGGATCCACATCTTCACCTTAAAGAGTTCCAAGTAGTATGCTCTACCATAAAGCCTCAAGGGGTTTCTGAAGAACAAATAAAACATAGAGCATTCCCTTTTTCACTAGATGACACTGCTAAGTCATGGCTCTACTACATAACTCCTAGTTCCATAACCACATGGAATGACATGAAGCGGCTTTTCTTAGAGAAATTCTTTCCTGCTTCTCAAACTGCTTCTATCCGAAAGGAAATAAGTGGTATTCGTCAATTCCCAAGTGAATCACTCCATGAGTACTGGGAGAGGATCAGAAATCTTGTTGAAACCTGCCCACATCATCAAATCCCTTACCAAATATTGTTCTAATACTTCTATGAGGGGTTATTGGCTATGGATAGAACTCTCATAGATTCCGCAAGTGGTGGTGCTCTGGTTGATAAAACTCCTGCATCTTCCAGAGATCTCATAAGTAACATGGCTACAAACACACAACAATTCCATACTCGATAACATGCTCAAGTCAAACAAGCCCAAGATAATCAATCAATTGAGCCGAACAAAATGACCATGTAGATGAGTGAACTTACAGGTCTTGTGCGACAGCTAGCTATGGCTACCAAATCCCCAACCTCGTCTTCTCCGCAATCAATGTTTTCTGGACCAATCAAAAACTGTGGAATCTGCAACTCTCCATCTCATCCAACTGACACTTGTCCACAACTTCAAGAGGATCAATCCGATTCATCTGGAATAATGGATCTCAATGCAGCATATTCTCAGTGGAACACCAATCCTCAACTATCAGGTCAGTTTGTTAGAAACTTCAACCAACATCACTCTGAGCCCTTCTCCTCTAACTTTAACCAAGGCCTTAGGTATGGTAATCTCATATCTCACCCCCCTCAATTCCCTCCTCAAAACCCAAACCAATTCCAATATGGTCAAGGTGGTGGTAACTTCCATCAACCTTATCCTTTTGTTCCTCAACCTCAAAGGAACAATCCTCCCCCTGGATTCCATTATCCTAGTGAGCCTTCCAAATTCCAAAACCAATACAATCGATTTCCCAAGAACCAAAACCAAGGAAATCCCAATCCGGGACAAGCCACTTATTCCAAGAATCCATGGGAAAGTGCAGTGGAAGATCTTTCCTCCTTCAATCTTTCTAGCCTTAAAAACATTGAAACACAAATAGGTCAACTTGCATCCCACCTGAGCCAGCAACAATAATCAAATTCTTCCCAACTCCTAGCTCAACCATTACCCAACCCCAAGGGTAATGTAAGTGCAATTGCACTTAGATCAGGAAAGCAACTTGATATGCCTCAAGATAAATCCTCAAACCCTCCTTTGAATGTTGACCTAGAAAATGAAGATTAAAATAAAATTTAAAAGGAATCTGAATCCATTCCATCACCTCCTTTTCCTCAAGCTGTTTCTAAGACAAGGAAGTCCTTTGAACCTGATCCTGAAATGCTTGACATGTTTAGATGAGTTGAAGTCAACATTCCCCTCTTAGATTCCATAAAACAAATTTCTGTGTATGCCAAGTTTCTTAAGGAATTGTGCACCCACAAGAGGAAACTTAGGACCTTCGAAAATGTTTCCACCCAGCAGTCTATTCCCATAAAGTGAAAAGATCCAGGGACCATTACGGTTCCATGCCAAATTGGATGTTTGAATATTGATGATGCACTCATAGACCTACGAGCCTCAATTAATGTCATGCCCAAATCCATATTCTCCAACCTTGATCTAGGTCCCTTACACCCAATGGGTGTTATCATTCAGTTATCCAATCGAATCACAACCAGTCCTGAGGGAATAATTGAAGATGTCCTTGTTCGAGTAAATGATCTTATCTTCCCAGCTAACTTCTATTTCCTTGACATGGAAGGTGAGACAACTTCTTGAAAATCTCCTCTGATTCTAGGAAGACCATTCCTTATGACATCTAAAACCAAAATTGATGTCCATGCTGGCATCTTATCCATGGAATTTGGCGACCAAATGGTCATGTTCAATATTTTTCAATCCATGCGATACCCATTAGAGAATCAATCTGTATTCTCTATCCATGTTTCTGAAACTCCCTCAGAGAGTGTGTTGAATCATAATCCACCATGTTCTTTATGTTCTAATAAAAAAGGATCTTGTAAAATCTGCACCATGATTAACAAAGTCATAAATGGTGAAATTGATGTTGACATTACAAATGCAAACTCCATTGATCTAAAGGATCTTGAAAACTCTTTGGAATCTCATCTCACCCCTGACCTCCAATGCTCCAACATGAATGGTAATAAAGAAAATGAACTTGAATGCTCATTTGTTGATTCAAATATGATTATCCCACATTCATCCCTTCCTATCCATGGTTATGAAAATTCTGTTATATGTGAAGTGAACCTTGAACCAATGTGGTTATATTGTCCTGATGGTAGTGATGTTTGTGATATTTGTACCCTAATTAATAAATTTATCACTAGTGAGGTTGAAATTGACCATTCTTTGGCGAACAATATTGAAATAAAGGATATTGAAAATTTTATTTAGTCTTATGACTCCATTGATCCTCATTACTCTACATCGGTAAGTGATGAAATAAATGAGTCAAAAACAATTGGGATATCATACTGTGGTTCTGTGTTATCTGATCCTTAAAAAAATGAACCATCAAAATTGAGCCATCTTTTTGAATTTCCAAGAATAGAAAACCATCACATTGTGGATAAAATCATTACTCAGGTTGAAGACCAAAGTGAGGATAGAAATATTCTCTTTCCAACCCCATTGAATTGCAACCACACCAAAAAGGATGGGAAGAAATTATCCAATGAATCATCTGGCCTCCCAAAGAAAAAGTTTTTCTGGAAGCACATTGGAGTTGAGAAAATACGATGGCCACTGTCAGACTATGGGTAGTCCACTACAACTGTCTAGCTGTAGACAAATAAATTCAGCGCTTCTTGGGAGGCAACCCATGTTTTCTTTTACTTTTATGAAATTTCAATTTCTTTTTAGTTTTTCATTAGATGAATAATGAATTTTCTTTTTCAGGTAACTTCCCACTGTCCTGGAACCACCTCGACTTCCACCGAATCCCCAAATTCTCTAGCCAACCCACCACTAGATGGAGATGGAAACCCACCAAATCCAAACCAGGGGGCACCTCTTTACCTTTAACTCTCTCTCTATCTCTTCCTCTCTCTACCTATTTATTCTTCTTCTTCTCTCCTTCATTTTTTACAACTTTTTTTCCAACACTTTTTTTTCTATTTATCTTTTGTGTGGATGTGTATTTTAAAGAACAAAAAAACTAAAAAAATAAAATAAAATGGAAAAACACAAACCAAAAGTGCCATGCTTACTCACCATTGAGTTTTGAAATTTTGTACAACCATTTTGGGGAGTTAACAGAAATATTTTCATCTCAAAAATTTTATATTTACATGATGACTTTGGATAAATAATTTTGTGTCAAAACCAACACATTTTGACTGCTCAATTTTTGATTTGGAAAACGATTTTCCCGAACCGTGAGGAATAAACATTTGATTTCATGCCAAGGACACCTATGGCCATCTTTTCAAAATGTGTGTTTTCACCCCCATTTGTGAGTCTTGAGTTTGTGGACCTTCGAGCTGAATTTCCTACCTCAGTGTGTATTAATATGATAGAGGCATTTTCTGAACCACATGAGAATCACAATAGCCAAATAGCCTCCCATTTCCCTTACATTAATCCTCCTTTTGAACGCCCCTTCGAGCCTATGAAAACCTTTTCTTTGATAGCCCCATTACAAGCCCAATACCTTATCCCACCCAATATCAACATGGATTTTCATTGCATAAGTTTTTGAAATTTATGTCTGGGGGGGGAATGGATTTCATTTTTGGGTATCATTTCCTTACTTTCTGGTGCGTTATCATATGCTTGAGGGAAAGCATCCATTTTAGTGTGGGGGGGGGAGGTTGTCATTCAGTGGGATTTGGGAATGTATTGTACAAATGATATTGAAAATTGTTCAAAAAAGAATTCAAAAAAAATCAAAATAAAAAAAATAAAAATAAAAATAAAAAAATGGGTTGTGTCTTGGGTGGGTCAAAAATCACTCTTCTTAAACCTTTGATCTTGTTATAACTATTACAATTAGTGTCTTGAAGAGATCAAACATGGGTTGGGATATGAGTTTAAGATCCGTTTCAAGGTCAACTTTCGAAAAAAACAAAGAAAAAAAAGGAAAAGAAAAAAAGAACAATTGCATTATATTCTTTTTGGGAGAAGTTTTTTGTTTTGTAAAAATTCCATCTTCTCATTACCTTCATATTTTCTTCCTCTATTGTGTCTTTATTCACACAATCATTCTCTTGTAAATATGTGTTTTCATTTCCTTCCATGTTTCATTTCAAACAAATATGCATTGCTTTTTCTATGTTGGTATTTTAACCCTTTTCTTCTCTCTCTTGGACATTATATTCCTACTATCCCATATCCACAGAAAAACCCCTTAAAAAGGCCTCTTGATTCTTGTTCACTTTGGATAGGGATTAGAAGCTGAGAGATCTTTTCAAACTCTAATATTTTCACTTTTGGTTGGTGAAAGAGTGAACCTCCACAAATGAATTTTATCATATTGAGAGGTGTGAGTTTTGAGTGTCCACATTTTCCATTTCTAAATTTGATCATGAAAAAATGAATTAGTCTTGGAACATTGTTTCTATAATAACATGTGGTGGAATTCAAAATGGATGAGTGAAATAGTCTAAACCTCCCCTGATTGGAGAAAACAAAACTTTAAAATCTGTTGGTGTGTAAAAATGATTTTGTCATGTTTTTATATTTTTTTCACATGAGGACATGCACAAAACTAAGTGTGGGGGAGTCACCTACTCTAAAGTTGAAATAATTGAGATGACTTCAAGGAAACTTGGCCTATATTCGGCATTTCATCGCCAATCTGGAAGGCAAAAGTTTACCCTTCACCAAATTGATGAAGAAGGGAGTCACTTACTAGTGGACTGAAAAATGTCAAGAATTATTCCATATTCTCAAGAAATATCTCTTGAGTCCACTGGTATTAATGCCACTTTTTGATGGAATACCACTTATCCTCTATGTGATAGCTTTAGAGCGATCATTAGGTGCCTTCCTTCCCCAAAAGAATGATGTTGGTAATGAAAACAACCTTTACAATCTTAGTCGGACTATGTCTGAGGTAAAAACATGATATTCATGTATTGGAAAGTCCTTCCTAGAATTAATCTTTGCGGTTTAGAAATTGAGACACTACCTTCAACATCATGAGGTCCAATTGTTATCTCGCAATATCCTACTCAAATTTATCCTTAATCATCCAATGCTTACAGGACGTCTGGCAAGGTGGGTAGTTATTTTGCATCTATTTGATATCCAGTATGTGTCTCAAAAGTAAATAAAGGTCTATGCTCTGGCTGATTTCCTTGCTGAACATCCTTAAGTAGAAGATACATCTATAGACATTGAACTTCCTGATGAGGAATTTGTTTCTATTAAAGATAATCTTCAAACATGGGAAATTTACAATGATGGTGCTTCCAGAAGTCCAATAGGGAAGAAAATGGAAGATCCTAAATTCAACAATGTTGGGTTAGGAATGGTGCTTAATTCCCTGGAGAAGGCAGTGCTACCCTATTTCTTCTTACTATGGGAAGGCGGTACACATAGTGAATCAGAATATCAAGCTCTCATCGTAGGACTGGAGTTGTCGCTTCAGGCACAAGTGAATCACTTAAAGGTGAAAGGTGATTCAGACCAGGTAATCAAACAAGTAAATGGGGATTATGCAATCAAAAAATAAGAGCTAATACCTTTTTATGATTATGTCAAAGAGTTAATGGCAGAATTTCTTTCAGAACCGATATTTTCTTATGTTCCGCGATCACAAAATGCCCAATCTGATGCATTGGATAATGTAGCCACATCTCTGGAAGATCCCAATCAGGATGAAACAATCATCATTATTTCCCACCTTCGTACAGTTTCACCTTATGTTCAAATTAGAACTGAGTAAATCAATGAAATTAGTCCCATTTCCGAAGCATATAGTCATACTATAGTATGGATGACACCTATTGGTGAATACCTTCAAAATGGAACACTCTCATCTGATAGAGCCGAGAAAGAACAAATTTGACGATGTGTGGTCAATTTTACTCATTATGATCTGCCAGATCACCAAGAAAAAATTCTATACAGAAGATGTTTTGTTGGAATTCTCTTCATATGAATTGATGGTGAAGAGAAAATGGTTGTCATGAATGAAGTACATACAAGAGTCTGTGGTTCCCACCAGTCTGGACATAGACTGTTTAATCAAATTCGAAGGCTTGGATACTTTTGGCCTTCAATGATACAAGATTGTGTTGATTTAACTAGTAATTTTCATTCTTGACATGTATGTGCCAACTTCATTCATCAACCCCCAGAGTTTCTTCGTATAGCTAAATACTCATGGCCATTTTCCACATGGGGAATGGATGTAGTAGGACCATACCATTCGGCCACATCCAAGCAGTTTAAGTATATTCTTACTGCTACTGACTTCTTTTCCAAATGGGTAGAGGCAATACCTCTCAATGAAGTTAGTTCTAAAAGTATTTTTATCTTCATTATTTCTAACATCATTACTAGATTTGGTGTCCCACATACCATATTGACAGAAAATGGCACCAACTTCTGTTCATCCGAGGTAAGGAAGTTGTATCAAGAATACAACATCAAATCCAACAATTCATCTCGGTATCATGCAGCGGCCAATGAAAAAATAGATGCTTTCAACAAGACTCTTTCAAACATAATGCAAAAGATGGTGGATAAAGATAAGAAATCGTAGCCTGATAAACTTTTACATGCTTTATGGGCTTATCGAACCACCACTTACACTGCTACGCGATCAAATCCATATTCATTGGTATATGGAACAGAAGCAGTCTTTACCATTAAAGGTCAATTACCTTAACTTATATTATCCATTTTTTATCAGTCATCTATAAATAAACAATCTCAAAAAACTATTGGATGAATTGGAACGATTAGATGAAAAATGATTGTGCACCCTGCTCCACTTGGATGTCTATAAGAATCGAATATCATGAGCTTTCAACAAAAAAGTTCATCTTCATTCATTCATTCAAGGAAATTTAGTAGTGTTTATCAGAACTCCAATGATACCAGGAATGAAACCTCCCAAGCTTGAGACAAGTGGGAAGGACCTTATTTAATACATAAGGTCTGCTCTAAGGGAGATTATTCTTTAATCTCAATGGATGAAGAACTCATCACGACTACAACCAATGAAAGATTCTTGAAGAATTATTTTGTGTAACACAAACCCTAATACTTCCTAGAGACATTATGATGAACTGTACAACACCCTTTCATCAAAGATGACGTTAAACTGTGTTGTCCTAGCTACATGACACTAAACTATGTAGCACTTGTCCTTACTACAAGACATTTAACGGCACAGTCTCCTCTTACGTCCAGCAAGATGCTAAACTACATAACCATCATCCTAGATATATGACGTTAAACTATGCACCTCTTCGTCCCACATGACGTAAAACTGTGAAAATGTCCCTAATACGTTCTAGCTATATGACGCTAAACTGTACAGCACCCTTTCATCCAACATGAAGTTAAACTGTGTTGTCCTAGATACATGACTCTAAACTATGCAGTAATCATCCTTTCTATATGAAGTTAAACTATACATCCCCTCTTTTGTCCTTACTACATGACACTAAACTATATAGTCCCCCCTAAGACCTTACTGCAAGACGTTAAACTGCACAGTCCCTTCTTCGTCCAACATGACGTTAAACTGTGTCATGTATCTTATGTCCTACATGACAATAAACTGTGCATCGTTAAGGTTGTTGTTACCTCTTGTTTCTCACACTGAGTATGAATCAAGTGATATTAGAGTAAAATTCAACCATAACACCCTCTCTGAGCTGCTAACAATGCATAAGTCGCAACACCATATTTGGGTTGTCCTCAAGTACAACTTGATCACTAATTCATTCTTAATCGAACTATGTAGACATTGATCCTGACAATCTAGGCTGGGTACGTAGGAAACCACTCGAGGTTCAAGCCCAAAACCAATCTCTTCACATCAGTTCACCTCTATCTCATATGATGTTGATCCGTGAAGCAGCCCCCAGAACCAATATTTTTACATTGGTTCACCATGGTCTATGCATATGACCTTAAACGATTCCCACTTTTGTCATGTATGATTATAAACTTAAATATTATTTGAAACCCTCACCTAAGATGGAATCATTATTTACATTGATATCTAATCATGTTATATTTCAATGACAACATGCATATTTGGTAATGCTCAAACCTTTAATCTTGGGTCAAGCCATCATTGCACTAAAGTCCCCTTTAACCCTTCACATGTACGAACCAAATCTGTACAAATGGTATTTCAAGAACTACGTATGGGTTGATTCCCATCCTTATGGGATACGTAGGAATGTTCGAGCATCCCTCGAATCCATCCCCTAGTCTTGGGGCCTAACCCCAAATTCCACTTTCAGTCCATTGGCTGAAAATTCCCCTCTATGAAAACATGAATGTGGTAAGAAAACCCTCGTCTTCGTTCACAGCAGGTTTATAAAACACACATTGTGTATTCGTTATTATGGTCCAATCTCAATGACACTAAACTAAGATCTCTTAGATTATCTTCCCACATGATGTTAAAATATATTTCAATAACTATGTATGGCTTGATTCCAATTCCTATGGGATGCGTAGTGAAGTCCATCACCTCAATTCAGGACCCAGCCATAACATGATTATGGTTAGCATTGGTTGGTGTATCTCTACAAGCATAGAAAAATTCCCATTTTGATGTATCATACTCCTATCATTAAATACTTGAAGAAATCCATAACCCTTTTCTTGACATTGGGTCACAAAAATTCCAATACTCGAGAGTTATTTTGCTTGATCATGCATCACGTGCCCTTAGGCGGCCTTGCATAAACAGTCTACATAACAGACCTTTCATCCAAAAGATACTATTATTTGACTATGAAACCAATGCCCTTACGTTGCCCTGCATAATTCAACCCCCTAACAGGTTTTTCAAATAGTGGTAATTTAATTCATGGGAGGAAAACCACTTTTGTCATTGTTTGTCTTAAACAAAAATATGTAGGGATCTGAAAAAATATCATTCCTTAACATATTTTTCCCATACTCTTTTTCATGATCAAAAAGTATTCAAGTCTATGGTTTATATTTCCCTTCCCTACGTTTGGGTCAGACTTTCACAAGAGTGACATTCTTCAAATTCTTTGACAATCATTATTGGGAATATCCTGTCCATATTCAAGTACGTCTCTCCATACAGCAGACTCTATACTTTTGAAAATTTGAATCTCCATAAACATTCAGTTAATTTTTTTAGTAATATAAAAGTAAAATTTATGAAAGTTCATTTTCCTGACTATGAAGAACGTGCCCTTAAGAGGCCTTGCATAAGTAGTCTACATAACAGAACTGTTAGCCAAAAGATGCTATTATTTCACTACGCAGCCAAATGCCCTTAAGTGACCCTGCATAATTCATCCCTCTAATGGGTTTGTTAAATAGTGGTAACTTCACTCTTAAGAAATACATATAATGCCTTTTATCCATTTTTTCATATCATTCCTCATATTCAAAATTTATTAAGACATAGTTTAGATGTTTTCCCCCATACGTGAATATGGTAATATGTTTTTAGACAAATTATCAAGGAATTGAGTCGATTTTAATCCATTCGATCAAAGCTATTCAACCTTAAAAATTATCCTTTTTATGAATGACGTGCATGACTTTAAACAGCTCATAAAATACAAGGGAACTCTGAAAAAAAGTGAAGTCCCAGGTCACTAAATGTACATTTTGTATGATTTAAGTAATATTGAGCAATAAAAAGAATCAAAGTTTGTAGGGTTATTTTTATAATCCTAGAAAAAATCAGACTATGTTTTCTAGGCCCATTGGATTACGTAATTATTTTAAAGTAGGTAGCAAGAGAATAAAGGAACAAATTATTGAAGATAAAAGTGTTTTTTAATGATGCACAAGAGTTAGAAGGACGTCCACATACTGGAGACTCTTCTCTTTTTCAAGAATTAAAATAGGCTTTTAACATAACTATTCATTTGATTTATGGCATCCCGAGATTCATCAGTAGCCACTTGATGTTCATGCACTCGACTAACTTCACTCTTTTCATCTTGATGGATTGCTTTCTGGGCATATGTTATGGCTTTCATCCCATTTGTTTTAACTGCTTCTAGTGAATTGTTAAGCTGGTCATGTTTCCCAGTAATAACATCTAACTGTTGTTGAAGGTGAATCATCTAGACAACATTATCCTTGATCTTATGCCTCAGCTCTTTCAATTTCGCAGCATGATCAGTATCATCTCGGGACACCGTATCATCAAATTAGCTAATATCGGTCAACAGCTTTGCTCTGGTCAAGTCTTGACGGTACCTTTGCTCCTGCTCCCCCTTAATATGACTTGTTTCACTGTAGCATGGATCCCTTGATATCCAAAACTGCCATGTCCCAACATGAAGAACATGGATGACAGTCAAAGGATCTTCGAAGACAGCTCTTCAAGAGGCACTTCAGATATGATCTTCCATATGTTCTGTCATGCCTTGCGACTTGAAAATTGGAGTGCCTTTTGTACCTCCGGGTCTGATTCAACATCACTATCATAGGGAGGAATATTGTCCGAGATTAATACACTTAGAGAAGTTCCATGTTCTACTCCTTCCTCCCTAACCCTTGTTACTTCCCATTCTACTTCCGTTGGGGCGGAGGCTAAAGCTTCACCTCTAGATCTTGCCACAGAAATTGATGGCCCTGCATAGTCAATTGAAAATTTTGGTTAGTTTAAAAGGATAAAAAAAATTGATTAATTTGTCATGCAAATTAAGTGCAGTGACAAATATTATTATCTTACCCAACGGTAGATCAGAAAAATGAGAAGGCTCCCCGCCATCTTTTCGAGCTTCATCGGGATTTTTAGGATGGGTTTCAAGAAGCTCTACTAGGTTTATCTCCACTTGAGTTAGTGTCTCTGCAATAGTAGGGTTGTTTATACCTCCTTCAGGCATTGGTAGTTCAGCAGCTTGCTCAGATGGAACTGCACATTTCAGCCAATCATGGTCAGAGATGTAATAAATTTTTTAATAGGACGACGGATAACACTCACATCCAAAACCTTCTAAATTTCATGGTAATTTAACTTGATCTAAAATTTCATCAAAAGATGTGCAAAGTTTTATCATTTCATCTAATGATATCTCAGATTACTGGTTAGTCTCACCAGTGGGAGCATTCAATGTATCTTCTTGGAGACCCTCATCCTATAGCCTATGACCCTGGACCGTTTTTTCAGAGAAAATTACGACATCAGTTGCAGTGGCTACCAAATGTTCTGGTGCAAGTGTTGAGGCTAAAGTATAATAGAATGGACGTCAGTTGAGGTTTTCATTCAACATTTTATGAAGTGTTGTTAATTTACCAAAAGAAGGCTCCTCTCTCCTTATAGAAGCAGCAGGAGTAGTACTATGAATAAAAGTTGGCTCTTCTTCAAGAGAATCCAAGTCAGCATGAATTTGCGACTGTTAACCAGCACCCTCCGTCGTCCTCAGAGGAGGGTCATTCCTCTCTCTCAAAGGTGAAATTTAAGAAGCCCCTGCAATCCCATGAAGTATGACCAATATTTTCATGGGTTAAGACTCATGACTATCCGAAGGACTTACCGCTATAGATGAAGTGTATAGCTGTGGGAATCTTCCTTGTTGCCTTTGCTTCATTGGATTTTTGGGAGTGTTGACATCATCATCTCCAAATACATGAATTTGAGAATGAAAATCCATGTCTAGCTTTGCATCCATGGCTTGACGGCCTAGAGATACCTCCCTCGGATCGTGAGGAGATTCATTAACTCCCATGGTAGTACCACCAAGGATATACTGTGGTGAAGGAACCTAAGATCTTTCTTTCTTTGCAAGCTGCAGGATGAAGAAATTACTTTCATTGAGTAACAAAGCTTTAACTAAAATCAAGTTGCAAAGAAAATTAGGAAAGAGACTGACATCTTTAGGATCCACGTAATCATGCCACTCCTCATCTCTAGAAGCACCAGTCCCCTCAGTGGTTCCACGATCCATCATTTCATTCACCCTATTGGTGATTGAAAAGGAGTCATTAGTGGAATATATGATAATCTCCAACTCTCTGATGTAATCCAGCACTTTATCGGGGTTATCCTTGAAACAGATATCAGTAGAAGCCCGAAGATTCCCTACTCTATGGATGTGTAACCCTTCGCATATGTCTATCCAGGCAGTTTCAGCATCACAATATAAACTTTGCCATGTCTGGACAGCCTCTAGTCATAGATATTCATCATTTGTATCAGAAGGCTGCGAGGTGGGTCCTATAATCTTGGACTTCTTCTTCTTCCCATCTTCTGCAACTACAGATAATGTATAATAAAATAAAACTTGTTGCTCTATAAATTAATAAAGATTAAATTGCCTCAATGATATTAATCACTAGGAGTCGATGGAGTGGGTCTCTTTATTCTGAAAAGAGGATTATATCTGGCATGAGGCTTCTTTGACACATGTCGAGCCTCATCATCCCCATCCTGAGAATCCGACAAGTCAGCCCCGGGTGAGGAACCCGGTGAATTAGCTCAGGGTCTAGAAGAGTCACCTTCCAGATGAAGGGTTTATTTCCCTAAAATTCATTTCTTTTTTTTCCAAAACTAATGAATTGGGTGATTTAGCACCTCTTCAGGGTATGATGCTACCCAGTTCTCAGCATACCCTGTAGTCAAGTTACTCACCGCTCTAGAAATTGGTAGATCAAACACTGCCCCTGTCTTCTCTATATATGTCAGCAACCATAGTTGTCGGGCATCCATTGGATGCTTCTTTGAGATGACATGCATAGGATGTGATACAACAGTCTACTGCAGACACATGAATTGGCATGAAAATCTGTATGGAGCATAGGCCTCGCATATAATCTCTCTGTCAATCCTGGTGGCCAATAAACCATCTCTACAAGCCAGAATGTAGGACCTGAATTCCCGGCTGGTTGTTCCATCATCAACAAACTGCCTGGTTGGCGGTTTTCCATAAGGAATGAAATGGGATTCCTTTAATATGCTCAACCTCTCCTTCATATCATAAGGGTTCAGAGATAATGGAAAAATTCTAGAAAATTCCTGCACTGATGGCCTAAAAGATCTCCCAGGAACCTGTACTCCACTCTGTACAACATATTTCCTGAAATGAGTGGCGATCCATCCCAAAAAAACAAGGAATGGTCCAACTATTCTCAATGTAGACATACCTATAAAGACATGGAGTAAGCTCTTGTGATTATTTTCCAAAATGGGGGTGGAAAACCCAACCACTTTCCTCTCAGCCAACTTGGCTGCAAAAACCAAGGTCCTTGGCCTGACGCCTCCTTTCGAATCCCTTACTGGCAGAATATAAACACTAAGACACAAGGCTATGAATCCCGCTAGACGTATCTTTTCTGGGATTCTCTGATCCACTTCGTACACCCACTTCTCAAATTCTCCCGCTTCTAGAGTCGTCCAGAAGGTTCCAAAAACACACCTATTTTTTATTCTGGGGCAGGTAGTAGGATGAGTACCGGTGGGACCTTTGTCCTTTTTCTTGGTAAGAAACATATCCATCCACACCTCTGGATGAATATCCTTTCTAGAACTAGTTTTGGATGCCTTTGAATTCTTGATCTTGTAGAAACTTTTCAATAATTTTCAAGCCAAAGTAAGAGTCTTCTCCGAATCATTCCAATTTTCCTTAGGAGGAATGAATTCATCATACATATCACCTAAAATTGGAGCCCTTGAGATCTTGTATACATCCCACAAACTGATTCCAACTTCTCCATGAGTCAGATGGAAAGAATTGGTGTCTATGCTCCATCAGCTGATTAGCTCTGGCACAAATTCATCATTCTTGTAGACATACGTCTGCCCAGCCCAGACGTCTTCATATATTGCATCTCCTTTCAAATCCTCAACAAACTCTACACCAGTTTTTCACACCCAATATGCCCACATCCAATTTGGCTTCACACCTCGTCCTAGAAAAAAGTCCCAACTCTTCTTCTAGCCTTTGGATTGATCCATCTGAGAATTTAGGATGATTGAGGGATAGCAATGTGGTTTCAACTCAGGCTTGTGAGGTTTCAGATCTAGGTCACAAGGGATATGATGCATTATGTAGGCCTTCCACATTGTTCCAACATTAACAAATGATCCTCCAACTAAGAAATTTTTTGAAGAAAAATTGGTGTAATACTGAAACAAAGAATTTGGGAGATAGTTCATTGGCTCTGGAATGTTGACTTCTTGCAGATGACCATGACCATACAAAGGCAGGTAAATACTTTGTGGGAAATTAACATGATACTTTTTCAAACAATTGGAATAGTCTGGGAGAGTGTTTTCATAGATTTTGTAATAATCATAGCCAACGATTCTCATCATGTCATCAATCTGCTTTCTAGCAAGCTCATTAGCTGTTCCAATTCTTCTGGGAGCCATTGAAGCTGCACAAAGGTCAAATAATTAACTCTTAAGTAAGATGATTTTTCATCAAACTTGTGATGAAATTTGAAAAAAAATGGTAAAGTAATTAAGGAACGCAAGTCCCTTGTTTGCGCGCAAGTCCAAGTTAGTCGCACATGTTTGGGTGCGCAGGTTTCACCGCACAGGTCCAAATACCTCTGCAGAAGATAAACACTAATAGAAGCCTGAACCAGCGAAAAACAAGTCACTTGCATGAACGAGATCTATTAGTGTGCCAAGAGCTCAGAAGCATTCAAATCAGGGTGCTTTTTGTGAAGTGGTGCCACATATTTATAGACAAGGCCATAACCCTGAGAGTTGTGTCATTCGCGGCTCACACCTGCGCGCCACTACTTGCACGCTCAACACCTGCGCACCCAAATTCCTTGGTTTTCTCATTTACCTCAGAGTCAAATCCTCCTTCATTTTTTGGATCCAACACTGAGTGGGGAATTTTTTTGATGATCCATTCCATCATAGATTCTAATGAACAAAAAAATGGAATACCTTAAGAACAAAGAGATTCATCCTTTAAAGAAACATCAAATATTGACAAAGGCATGAACAAGGAATGCTTTATGCATGGGTCGTGCACGATTTATCACGGTCACGCAAGTCTACTTGTGCACCACATATGGGTCACGCAAGTGACTTGTGTGCCCTATCGTTTTTCACCCAAGGTCCTCAATGGCCTATAAATACCCCATGTGGGCCCCCATTTCGAGGATGAGAAATACAGAAGTCATATTTATGCTCTCGGTTCCCCAGTCTCTACTTGAAGTTTTTCGAACACTTCTAAGGTAATATTTTACCAAGAATGGAAGATCTTAAGAGGGGGGAATAAGGAATAAGTGATGAAATTCATTAACACTTGTGAGCCTTTGTGTATAACCCTTAAGGGAAATGATGAAACATGTGCGCCACCTTATCCCTTCAACAGATCTTCTGCGCCATCCTTTTTGAAGCCTTTAGAGATTATACTAAGGGCTTGAGCCATGAATCGCCCAAGTATTACCATATGGGTTAACCGTTTCCCACGTACACCCATGTCGTGCATGTATACATGCACGACCAGGACTTGTGCGCATAACTCTTTTTGGGTTCCCCTCCTACCTATTCAACTCTTTTTTTCAAATCCACTTCTCTTCTTTAATATTTAGCCTTCAAAACCCTCTTCAAATCCATTTATGGCATGATTCCATTGTTTGATTCCTTATCTAAAAGGAATTCTGTGGAACATCTCTCAAAACCATGTTATTTACATATCTTTATGTCACTAAGGTGAGATATTTCATTCATTTTTAACCTCATCCTTTAAAATGAGAAGATATTTAATCTGGGCATCCTCCTTAGGAGTAAGCCCCAAGTTCCCAAATCTGGGCATCCTTTTTAGGAGTAAGTCCTAATAATAATTTTTCTTAATCTGGGCCTCCTTTTAAGGAGTATGCCCCAGATCTCAAGTCCTCACAACCTGGGCCTCCTTTTCAGGAGTATGTCCCAGGGTTAATCTCTTTTTTTGTGCTTCTTTCTCAGGAATAAAACCCAATCATATGTCCCCTCTAATTTGGGCATCCTTCTCATGAGTAAACCCTAAGTTAAGTATCCAAATCTCCATAAAGTACACATACCTATATGGACATTTTTCCCAGTTTTCTTACCTGAAGTAAATCCCAATCCTCATCTACTTTGGGCAGTCATACATACATAAGCCCCACATTGTTTCTCATGATTTCATCTCCCGTGGCACAATCGTCAAGTTTTTACTAATACCTCTTGTTTCTCACAAAGAGCATGACTCACGTGAGTTTAGAGCTTAAATGTAATTATGACATCTTTCTTTGGGCCATCAATTATTCATAAACCTCATACTTCTTCGCTCAAACTACATGGGTTCTAATTACTTTTATAACAAGGATATGTAGGTATCCAATCTTCGGGTATGATCCCAACTATGAAATAATCCATGTCCTTCTGAATGAAAATAAACATCAAGTGCCCCACTGAGTGGCTTCAAAACCAGTATGGTTATCATAATGACCAAGATATTTCTATATAATGTATTGAAGGATACCATTGACTAAGAATATCTAACAAATAAATATGATTATCTATCGATGAAGAACCTCAAATATATATATAAAAGATTCTCTGAATATCATATATATCAATCATTGATTTTCAGATCTAAAGGAAAGATCATTTTCATACTTGGTAATTTAATAAGGATTCACGAACATAACTCAAATATATAAGATATTCCTAGAGTAGAAAATAATTTCCCCCAAAAAGGTGTGATGAGTCAGACCTACCATCCTCTCGACCAATGAAAATTCTTAAGCCTCATCGGTCCACAACTAATGAGCACCTACCTTTGGAAAGTAGGTCCAAATAGATATAGAATCATTGGATGTTTAGGGTTCTACGAATAAACCCATTAGAAAATGATTGGAATTTTTGAACCTTAAACAAACAAGTTCATCCCCATTTCCAGAGGAAACCACCATATTGAGTAAGAATACAAAAAGACACGGTAAAAGTTAAACTATTTAATTAAGAGATCAATCTAAAAGATAATGTTAAAATGGTAACCTATACCTATCTAAAACCTATTGGATGAGTGTTTTTTCACCCATAACCACCAAAGGCTCGAAATAAATTCATTTGGAACCATTATAAACCGAATATGATTTTATAATAAATTAATACTTTAATCTTTTCCTAAAGAGACTCTCACCCCTCTTATAAAAGGGTACTTCCCCTTATCTCAAATTAGCACCTCCAAACACATTTGACTCGGCCAAACCCTGCCCAAATAACCTCCCAACTATACTACCTTCATCCTAGAGTCCTTCATTTGGTCATAAATCCAACCTAAGCATCCCTTTTGATCAAATCAAAAGGAAGAACCTGAAGAAGAGGTAATGATTTCACCACCCTCTTTCAAGTTCTCTTATTCTTCCACTTACTCTTTCTTTGTTGTTTCCATTATAAAATAATAATTCTATTATATCCTATTTACTGTGATGTTATTATAAATATGGAACAACTATATTAATTATTCTATCTATATTATGAATGATAATGTCACCATGTGTGTGTTCATACGGCTTACTATCTCTACGATGTGGTGTAAATTGTTATTCAACACTATATTATTTGGAAGGATATAATTATTAGTAATATATATATAAATAGTGAAAATAACATGCTAATATCTATGTAATATTAATATACCATCCAATTCCACACCTTTAAGGAAATGATATTGTCGCTCATGCATACGTACGGATTACCATCCCCACGACACGATGAGATTCATTTCCACTTTCACCATTCATCGATGATTATAAAAATATATATTTCAAATAAGTTTTTAATATATGAAATAATAATGATAATGGATATATATATATATATATATATGTACTTACATATATTTTATTAACTTAGTTTCGTTCAATACGATATGAAAACGGAAACAACGTTTATGCGTATATTCGTAATACCGTCTCCATAAACGGTGTTTTTCATTTCATATATATGTCTATTATAAATATTTAAATTCTAAATATATATTATATATAAATCATTTTTTATATCCTGGATGTATTTAAATTTTGATCTAAGTGATACAATCAATAGTAACAAGTTAAAACACGTACGATAAAGAAAACGATTATTACCCGAAATGTTAATTTAACATGGAAATTATTATTAAATGTGTAGTATAAAGTCATAAATGAATCATGAATGATATCATAAACTTTAATATGGTTATGGTATAATTTAATAACATACTAAAATCTTCATATAGGAGGATAAACGTACCCTCGACTAAAGGAAGGTTCTAGGTAAGGGTTAATTTTTCAATCTCATTATTATCCGAGATTGTTTATGTGTAAGTATTTACTGGGACATTTTTATCACCAATGTCCATTTTTCATAAAAATGATTTCAAAATAAATATTTTAAGGATTTTTTAAAATTAATCTTTATCATGATCATAATTTTAAATTTATTAAAGATTTTTCTTTCAAAATATTTTAAATTAATGTCCATGTTTTCCAAATGATTTTAATGATTTATTTATATGGACATGAATGTTTTGAAATGATAATTCATTTAAAAAGTATCAAAGTGTTATGGGACAGTTTTATTCAATAATATCTTTTAAATTACATCCTTTATAAATATGTGACTATTAAATGATTTTACGAAAATGATATTTTTCTCAAAATGATTACTCATCATTTTCAACTATGTCAGCATCCTTTATTGGATATTATTATTGATTGAGGTTGATTTATTATAATACAATCTTCCATGTTGTATTGAATTAGTTATGATATGTTTTACTGTGGATGTAAAATTTTATACCATTCATGATTTATGGTTAATGTAATGACAGTTTGAATGTTAGTTTTAATATGAATGTTTTTGTTATGTTTCAACTTTTCTATATGAGGAATGTAGTGGACTTAGTAAGTGACGGGTGGAGCCTGCTATAGCTTCTCGATGCATCGGTAGGTCTAATGAGTCAAACTAGTATCTTGGAACTAGTCTATGACAAAAAATTTATTTTTAGTCTTGGCACAAGGCATTGACTATTTGTTAATGATGTCCGATGTTAGGTATTCCCTCATTATGAAATTAGTTATTACATGTGATTATTCGACTAGTAGAATAGCCATGTTCCTGTTTATATGGTGATGTTTGATTCATTTTTGATATATTATGTTCAAGATTATGTTTAATTTTTTTTTTGTTTTTATAACACATCTTGCATTAAATATGTATAGCTTCCACTAAATTATTTACCCTTACTTGGCATCTGAGATCACCCCTTTCTTATGTTTTATTTTCCAAGGATTCAAAGAATTTTATTATGATTGATATGCATGGTTATGATAAAGAGAATAATGGAGTTCTCAAAGAACTATTTTTTGTATTGTATGTTAGAAATTGTAATGTAATGTCTATGTACGCAATCTATTTTCCAAGACTGCTAAACTGATCGGTATTTCGGGACTTGATTCCTTATAATCATGCCTATGTATTAAAATAATGCACCAACTCTAGGAATCTATCTTCAGGGCATTAAAAATATCTCCCATATATTTATATTTTATTATGGTGATGTCAAAATATATTTTCCCATCACATTATCCATCAAAATTTAAATAAATCCATCACATGTGTGTTTGGAAGACTACGACATCATGAATGGGTGTAATTAGTTTTCCATCACCATCTCATATATATAGTAATAATTATTGAAATAATTAATATATACAATTAATTTAACATGATATTAAATCAATATAAATTATATATGATCCACTTCCTTATCCTTTTGTCCATTACGGGAACAATATCAACGCTTGTGTGTACCTACGACCCACCATCTCCAAAAATCAATGCAATTAATCTTCAAAATCCTATATTAAATATTCATTATAAAAATTAATATAATAAATAAATGTGATATTTATACCATTAATGTAATTATAAAAATAATTGATCAAAATAAAATGTATATAAACTATAATTTGTATGAAAAAACATGAATGATAAAAATATGTATTTAACACCGAAAACATTTTTAATAATTATGAATTATTATCTACTATGTGATATGATGTTATAATAATATAATTTATGAAATTATAAATATGAATATGGTTATACAATTAATTAATAACTTATTAATAACCATTATAAAGGAGATAAAATAAATACAAACATAAATGCATTGTGAGGTAATGGATTTCCCCACAATTTTAGTGTTGAATATTTTAATGTTATGGACCTAATTTATTTTATCTTGTTTATATACTGGCCTTTTTTAGTTTATATAAATAATACATCATAAATCATGGAATTTTATGTTTTATTTGAAATTATTCCATCAATGTATATTTTAAATTAATGTATCCAGTTGACATTATATGATTATATATTTATTAACTCTTGATTATTTTATATTTTATTGAATCTTGAATTATATGGATTTATATTCCATAAATTTAATTTATTCACCGATTAATCCTCACATCAACAGTACAATCATTTTAAGGGTTATTCAAATAAAGTATTCTTTTTTTGATGTATGTTATATTACACATCAGTATTCTTTTATAAGGTCTATCAACAACCCCTATGATATGATATGTAAAAATTATATATTTATTTAGGGAATTTAAAGATTAATTTTATTTTATATATATTTGGGGGATTATGAATCAAAATATATAAATTTGTTTAGGGATTATGCTTCATTATAATTATAATAGTGACTTTTTATGCTTTCTTTTCCGTTGAATGGTATTATTTGATATTTTTTAAAAACCAATTATTTTTATTATATTTTTATAATCAACTATATATTCATGTAATTTTACCTGTTTCTCATCATTAGTACTTAATAGGATGATTAAAAATATAATTAATAGAATCCAACTTTATTTATCATTTTTTATAAAAATGGTTGTTCTTCTAAATTCATCTTTTGGAAAAAATCATGAATATTTTTAATATTCTACAATATATTATTGAATACATTTTTACCCATGTATTAAAATTAAAAAAGGGTTTAAAAGTAATCTTCCTCTCATTTTTTTAATGAGGAAATACTTTCACTCTTAAGAGAGAATCTAATGGAATCATTTTTAACATACTCAACATGATCAAAATTTCCCACCATTAGTACCACTATTTGATTTGATTAATCATTTACATGATCAAATGATTATTTTAAATTAAAATGGTTTTCCTAATAATTTGGAAAGTTTTACTTTTTAATTGGAATCTAAATGTAAAATAGTTATCTTCAACACGAATGTTTTTAATAGTCATTTTAGGGTATTTATATTAATCTACGGAACCATACAATTATTTTAGATATACTCCAATAGAGATATGTAGTAATGATACTATAATTATTCATTAATTGGATGGTTAATGATCTAATTTACAATGTTAGGTATTGACTTTAAATATCTTGGTTAATTATGTAATCAAAAATCTTCCCATGAAACATTTTTTTGTTTTGATAATTCTATAGTAGATTTACATTAAGTATATATATTCATATTCATGTATGAAATCATTTCCTAAACCATATATTATATCTACATACGATGTTCTACGTTGAATGTTATTTGATTTACTGGGGGAAATATTTTTATTTTATACACTTTAATTAATATAGAAATTTATTGATAAGGAATATTTTTCATGAATAAAATAAATCATTCGATATATGTGAATTACATTGGTCATGTAGTCATGATTTTGACCTAGAATTATATTTCCCATTGATGCACTGATAATACTCATGATAAAAATTACTAATCATTCATTAAATTGGTTTCTTTTGAATACCCATTGTTTAAACTATCTTGATGAACAATGTTTATGGTTTAGATATCATGAGGTATGAGATGATGATATCCAATATTTATTATTTTCTTCATTTATATTTCATTTATTATATTCATCCATGATATCAACTCATTCACATTATCCATGGATACATTTAGATATTAGGATACTATTAAATGGATTCTTTTTCCAATTATTAACAGTACCTTATTGATTATAACATATTTTATATTTATTGAAATTTCCGTATTGATTACAGATTATTTATTTTTGATATATTCCACTATGAGTAAACCATAATGAGCATCTGATATCACCAAATATATATTTTTTATCTTTACCATGATTTGAAGAAGTAATCATTAAATGATTTTGTGAACATAATATATTTTTGTTCACATTCTTGTAATTTTGGTATTAAAATATAATATGAGATTTGTGTATGTATCATGATCATGAGTAGGTCTCTAGAATTTTATGCTATGGTAATAAATCAACCACTATATAAATTCTACTGGAGTTTGGGTCATTAAAATAACAATCATTTTTCAAATAAAAAATTATATTTTGAATAGATGAATCCATCAATATTATCAAAACCACTCATTTTTTACACGTAAAAATAATGGTATTTAATTTATATAACCTATGTTAAATGTACACAAAGATAATTTTTATTAATCCTCTTGAAATGAAGGTTCTGTAAAAAAATTAAGAATGAAATTAATTATGGATATTCCATCTTAATGCATCAAATAAATTTATGATTTCAAAACATGGAAAATCGGTGGGGTCAAAAAAATTATGAACAATAAAATAATAATTAATATCAATTAATTATAGTATCCATATATATCACGTGACATGTATTTTCATTTAATTTCAATTCCAAGAAACCCACTTCATAATCTCAACCAGGGCCAATAACCAATGATAAAACACTAGTGATATTAACTAACATCCAATGAACTGAAAAAGAATTAATTATAATTTAAATATTTGTAATTAATTACTAATGAAAATTTATCTGAGAATATTCAAGTATTATAAATAAATTTATACTCAATGGATTCCTCCTCTATAATAAATAATAGATAAATATTCATTTATATGTCCATTCTATTCCCACATACACTAACATGGCCCAATTATCTATCTTACTGATTTAAAAAATATGAAATAAAATATAATTATTCCCAAAATCCATTAAAACCCAATGTCAAAATTCCACCCAAAAAATATTAGGTGATGGTGTATAGATATGAGGTTTTAATTTTCCTAGTCATTATTGCAGGAATGATCAAATATACATTAACGATCCCACCAATATCAAGTGGAATCATCACTCAAATTACAAATTGAAACAAATAGAATTAAAGAAATTAATGGATGATTGAAATGGATTCATATCCTTACAACCAATTCTTGTTTGAAAGGGATATCATCTAAGGCCTTTCACTTCACCCAATAGAAATCATACATAGATTCTGTATTTAAAAATACCCATTAGTTTTTTATATTCCATTTACAATATATTTTCAACCATTCTTCTTGAAATGACCTCCTCCCAGGCTTAAAAAATCAAACATATTTTGGATCTGAAACATTCCAATACATTTAGTAATTAAAAATAATACAAAATTACTCCTCTCTACATAGAAAATCCAGAAAGGTCAGCTAAAGTGGCTTCCAACCAACATCAGTCATTAGTTCCCCCCATCATATGTCTTCCAATACCAAATGCATAATAGTATTCTAGATGAAAACTAGAATTAAAATATCATAAACATGAAAAACACAATAAACAATATGAACTAAATAAAAAAAATAAAGTATTACACTTTCAAATTCCTATAAAAAACGAGACACACATAGTTTTTTCACCAAGAATATCACCATCCCATATTACTCCATATCACAGGACTGACCAAAAATATGCAATATGCGAGCTAGAACACCCTGAACCATGTGAATTTCAAATCAAAATATGTTCTCAATGTTATAATAATAGCATTGATTCAACTCCCAATTCCCCATGTCCAATTTTTTTTAAATCACTTGTCCATCAGTGGATCCCTTTTGTTGATAATTTCCAAAAAAACAAATACAAAACCCTCCATTGTCCCGACATCATTTTTACAAGATGACCATTTTAGAAAATCCCTTTTCAACCATCCAAGTGTCACCCATAAAATACCAAATAATTATCCTAAAACACTTTAAAATCCATTTCATCCATATATATACATGGAAATAAATTGAACATTATATTGTTTAATATTTCAAAAAATGTTTGTCTTTAACCACTACAATGTTATTAACCCTCCAATCATAGTGTCGTAAACCATGGAGTGATCTCATTATCATATAGAAAACACAAAAAATTCATCAACATATTTCCAATGAGATTAATTAACATAAAATTCAACCAACCACTTTCATAGTCATTTCATATAGAGAAAACCAACATACCACTATTATGATCTTGATAGGATGATATAAAATAATCTTCGTTATAAGAATAATGAATAAACCCCACATATGTTGATATCCAATTCTATACATTGAATTATATAAAGAACCCATTAAATATTTCCTCACATACTCTAAAATGTATCGGACCTCTCTGGTCCATTACCTTGCGAAAATCTGGTTTTTGAGGTGTTTTTGTAGGTCAAGGTGACTTATCCCCAACACTTTGCCAGGTTTCTAGATCTGTGAACAGTTTTTCCAGAACATTAGGGTGTACAGTGTTTCCAGATTGGTATGGTGAATAGTGTTTCTATAATAGTAGGGTGTACAATGTTTCCATAACGGTAGGGTGTACAATATTTCCAAAATTTTATGGTGTATAGTGTTTCCATTACGGTAGGGTGTACGATGTTTCTTGAATGGTGAGGTTCCAACCGTGAATTCTTACCTTTTCCAAATTTTGGTTTCTTGAAAAATGTTTCTAGAATGGTGAGGTTCCAATGGTGACCTCTTTCCTTTTCCAAATTTTGGATTTCATGAATAGTCTATCCAGAACGGTGAGGTTCCAACAGTGACCTCCTTCCTTTGACAAATTTTGAGTTCAAGAATACTGTATCTAGAACGGTGACCTACCAATGGTAACCTCTTTCCTTAGCCAAAATTTGAGTTCTTGAACACTGTTTCCCAAATGGTGGGGTTCCAATGGTGACCTCTTTCCTTTGCCAAATTTTGAGTCCATGAACATCTTTTCAAGAACGGTGAGGATCCAATAGTGTCCTTTTTCGTTTTCCAAATTTTTTTTTAATGAACTGTGTTTCCATCTTCCAACAGTTTCACCCCTTTGGAATTCACTTTGACATAAAATGAATTTAAAGCCTTTTTCTAAGGACTCTAAGGCCGATTCATAGGTCATAACTCCTATATTAATTTCCCTAAGGATCAGGATGCGTTTACTTGGTCAAACCTGGTGGCTTAATGTGATCCGGTTTTAATGGAAAATCCAGCGTATCTTAAACCACTACTCCATTAAATTGTCTAAAGGGACGACATATCTTCCTCCCTAGTTATTCCTCCCAGTTATTAACTGTGAGATGCTCGAACCATTCATTCCATCCATTAGGAGATTCTCAATCAAACTTTCCACCTTTGATTGGTTCCACTCTATTTTGACACAACCAAGCAGCATCAATCAATCGTCGATATAAGGTATGATCTATTATCATTATTTTGGGTTCATCTCCTTCTGTTTCTCCTTTACCTTTTATGGAATTCTATCTCAATGTTCCTAAAAGGATTTTCTTTGGTGTTGACCGGTGTTGGGGTGTATTTGTTTCCTCAGGTGGAGACATTTTTCATTGGGGGAGGAGATCATGACCACTTGAGTGGCTCTTTATCCTATAAAGAATGTCAATAACTATTTGAGGTAGGGGATTCGTCGATTCTCTATTCTTTTACGTGAAACTATATTTTTAGCATGTTTTATCTCACATTATCACCATGAAATTGACATAATAAACATTTGTACTAAATATATAAATTAATATTGATCATATGTTATTACCTCTTATTTTTCATGATAGTGTGATATATATGATTTCTTTATTTAGCTCTTCATTTATGATAGAAATTGGTAATAAATATATAGCTGGAATTAATTGATAATTGTTTGGATAATGATAAAGAGGAATGTGAATGAATCTGATTGTTATTTCTGTAATTTGATGTTAATAAAATTTATACATTAATCATGTTTAATAAATTGGTGATAGCATACTGTTTAGGTTTCTCGAAGATGGAACCTATGAATAATAAATTATTTAATTCAAGATGGATAAAATAACTGGTTGTTGTATAAAAATAAATCTCCGGTAGGGTTTTGAGTTTCCCCCTTCCTTGTCGAATAGACAAGAGACCAATTTTATATGATGGTTGTTCTCCTACTGCAAGTGTTGTGAAGGGAGCCCAGAAGTCTATTGTGATATGTGGGTGCATGGAGGCCTACTATTTGTGGCCGCATTGGATGCCTAGGGTGGTGATATGCATCGGTTTATGCATGTGGGTGTCGGGGAGGACACCAGGGATGATGAAATGGGTTGGATGTGAATGTTTGGATGCTTTCTGATTCTTATTGGTTGATTATCTACATTCCATTCCCCACTTCTCAAGGCAGTTGGTCTTGCATACCGTTCATCTTAAAGGGGTGAAGACGCAATAGGTATGTCAATTGCATTCCGTGTTTAGATACTCCATTTATGTTGGGTCTACGCTCTTACTACAGTCAGAAATGAATTGACAAGTAGTTCATCAACTCTCCATGTTGATCCCCATAGTGTTTAGTAGCATAAAATGTTTCTCTATAATTTTTGGGAATATGGGAAAGTAAAGATGTAAACAAATAATTGAATACATGATGTTAACTCATGGTGATAAAGAATATTGGGATGCAATTCTATGGACAACGGACTTTGGGTGTGATGCTAATGAAATTAAATGTGTAATTTTTAATGGTTATTTAATGTTTGAAGAATTAATTAATATAAAGTGATACTGATAAAAAGGGAATGAAGTAATGTAATTATGCTCTTAAAATGGTTGTCTTCTTATAGGATACATAGTATTATATGTGGAAGCTGGGAGTCTGAGAGATGTTAGTAATAGTTGTTTCTAATACATGGTTATGCCCCTAGTGTGGTTGTGAGATATAGTATACTCTGTACTTTTTTTTGTTTCTATACACTACTCCACCCTGTCAGTAAGGGAAACTAATACCCCGGGGATTCTGAGCTCTGTGAGGTGTTTTCCCAAATATTCTGGTTGGATGATGGATGGCTGACTACCCCTATTCTCCCCACTCTCTTCTCTTGGTAGTTACATCTGTTGGTAGGCACAACAGTTAGTTTTCCCCATATATGTGGGTAGAGGGCTGTAATGGATTGTGGTTATTCACACCCATATATTCTGGGTATAGTTTCCTACAGACTCATATAGGTGAAACATGTATAGCATTTGATAGTTTGATGATCCTTACTCGGTGTATGGGATGTAATGACTTGTGGTATAATACATGATGTATGATAAATATTATGTGAGCTATGATGGCTCCCAGATACTAGCTAGTTACATTGGGTACATTGACGTGTTGGTTTGGTTTCATGTGGTGCATGTTGTGGCGCTTCCCCTAGGTGTCTGCGGGTAAGCCTTTTGTGAGAGAGATGATTAGGATGTGCAAAGTTAGAGCAATGCGAAAAACCATTGTGGAAGTAGTAGTGGGGTACTCTTGATATTATTTATTATATTTTATACTCTTGTATGATATGCTTGGTGAGAGTATCCATGTTGAGTATGGGAACATAGTATACCACTTTAGGTCATGAGTTAGTTTCATTTGTTGTTCACTGTGCTTTTGCATTATTTTATTACTATTGTATTAGAGGATCTAAGGAGGATCCTAATTATTATACTATCATACTCACCCTATGTATTTATAAACGGTTTTTAATGTCACTTGGAGTAAGATGGAGATCGGGCTGGTTTCTACTAGCTCGAGTTTGGAGGAGCTGGCTGGTCTTCGTGGTTGCTATTTTTTTTACATTGTTTTGGGTACTTGTAGTTTTCCCATTTCAGTTGTAGTAGTTTTTCATGAAATTACATTTTTTACATGGGATTTAATTCATATTGTGGTTTATGTTGGATTTGGTTGGTTTCTAACTTATCTGTCTCTTTCGAATGTGTTCTTTAAGAGGCTAATGCATCCCATTTGTGTTTTTACTATGCCCTCAGTTGTAGTAGCTAACATGGGGCCTACTGGAGGCATTAATCTGGGGTAATTATCTCCCATATCACATTTTCGGCCCTGGAGGGGTATAATTTATGGGTAGGAGGTCATGACAGAGTTTAATAAGAGGTCTAGTTGAGAGATAGGATTGAGTTTGTTGTTAGGCGCAAGTGAGGTTGCATGGGTTAGTAGGGGAACTATTCTAGAAAAGGCTAAAAAGTTATGTAATCACTGGAAACTAGATGATAAATAGGCGTTTAGGACCCCCATATGATCTAATGTATGTAACATTATGTATATAATGGATACTAAATGAGGTGATAATAGTTTCAGGGTAGAGACCTAGAAAAGGATCATGCATGACTCTTCATTGTCACTTTTTTTAATGGGTAGTGTTTGAGATAGGTTAAACCAAATGAATAAAAGAAAATAATTAATTAATTAATGCTAAGCCTTCCATATTCCATGTTTAAGAGATCTAACTATTTGTTATTTTTTAGGTATGGCTCTAGTTCGACGTCCCCATCATGATCACATAGAAGATGTACAGTAGGCTATGACAGCATATCACCACAGGGTAGAGGATGACGATGATGAAACTTGGAGGAGGACACTCTGAGAGTTTCAGTGCCAGATTGTGCAGAAGTACGAGGGCTCCATTTCAGATGTAGTCATGGAAGACTAGTTGGAGAAGGTCGAGATAAGCTTCATATCAATTTTTTCTAGGAAGGAGCGTTGGGTGACCATGGTTGTGACGATGCTACATGGAGAATCGAGGATGTTGTGGTTCTTGTTGCTCTAGGATTTCGAGGAGTCGGCGATCTACTGAGATGAGTTCCAAGAAAAGTTTAGAGTTGAGATTCATTCTTCGACTGAAAAGGTGTTCAGTCACCAAGATCTTATTACCCTTCGACAGGGGAGCCCTACTATGTGAGAGTTTGGAATCCATTTTAAGAACCTTTTACGATATGCTTCAAAACTGTTTCATATGAGGAGGACAGTGTGAGGAATTTTGAGGAGGCTTTGTGTCCAGAGATCAAGTGTCATGTCACCCCATTTATGATAAAGAAATATCTTGAGGTGCAGTAAAGGGTAGAGGTCGTCGAGAGGACTTTGTCCAGAATTGTATCATCACGAGAGGGGAGTCATCATGATTCCACAAGAAGTAGTGATGTGGTCTGGGATTCCTGGTCTTTAGGGGAGAAGAGTTTTCATTCAACTAGGGGTAGGTCCTAGACCTATGCATCTCATTTATCTAGAGGTAGTTTCTTTCAGGATTATACCAAGGGAATTAGTGGTTGTTTCTCTTCTGGAGGTCGAGGTCATCAACAGCGAAAGTGCCCAACCTTTTAGAGAAGTCATCATGCACCAGTTGTTCGGCTTCAGGTTCCTCTATTGAGGTAGCTCCAACTGAGGAATAAGAAGTTGGTTGCAAGAGAATTATAACAGTAGAGGCTAGGTGGGGTAGGCAGAGGACAACCTCGTGACTCTCCCTATCCTCAAAGAGAAGAGCATGACCATGGTGGTGGTCATCATCAGGGGCAGAGAGGCCATGGAGGAGGTTGTGGTCAGGTTTATGCTATAGTGTTGCCAGTGCTAGGGGATCCAGACGTCGTTCGAGTTACCCTTTTATGGTTTTATACCTTGGTGTATGCCTTCTTTTATTCAGGGGTGACACACTCCTTCGTATCACCTACAATTTTCCATGATTCAGGGCATGAGGTTGAGAGGCTTCCAGTGCTTTCAGCATTGACTACGCCAGTTGGAGGTCGAGCCGACTTGTTTGAAGTATGTAGAAACTGTGATCTAGTGTTGGGGAAGCACCTCTCTTAAGGAGATTTAATATGTTTACAAAAAAAACCATATTATGTCATCCTCAGCATGGATTGGTTTTATTTGGTGTAGGATATCATGGATTGCTTTAGGAAGCACATCGTTTTCATTGATGTAGATGGAGATCATGTGCTGTTTTTTGGTGAGAGAGTCCCTCTGACGGGTTATAGGCGAGATTCTTCCTTACCATCCATTATGGATAAGCTGATGGTGAGTTCTTCAGAGGTTTATCAGTTTGCGTTTCTTAGGGTCGTAGAAGAGTACCCTGATGTCTTTCTAGAAGAGGTTTTAGCATTACCCCTTCGACGAGATATCGAGTTTGGGACCAAGCTTCAATCAGGAGCATCTTATATCTATATGTCTTCATATATGATGGACCCTTATGAGTTATGAGATTTATGTATATAGCTTAATGGTCTTTTAAAGTGTGGTTTTGGTTAACCAAGTGTGTCACTATGGGGAGCGCCAGTTTTGTTCGTGTAGAAGGATGATGACAATTTGTGGTTGTGTGTAAATTATCATCGCTTAAACCATGTGATAGTTAAGAATCACTATACTCTTCCATGGATTGATTATTTATTAGATAAACTGAAGCATTCATGTTGGTTCTCAATGATCGATTTTCGGTCATGATATCACCAGATGTGTAGGAAATATGAGGATATCTCGAAGACGACTTTCTGTTGTCTTCATGGGAATTATGAGTTTGTTGTAATGTCGTTCGGCATGAAAATTTCTTTAGATGTGTTCATGGTATTGATGAAGGTTGTATTCTATGAGTTACTGGACAAGTTTTTGGTGTTTTTAATCAAAAACATCCTTTCGTACATTACATCTAAGGTGGATCATGAAAATCATGTACACGCTGTTTTAGGAGTTCTTCGTCAATATCATCTATTTTGGAAGTGGTCAAAGTGAGATTTTTTGGCTCGATAAGTTTGTTTCTTGGGTCATGTTTTGTCCTAGCAGGGATTAGCTGTGGATCCATCGATCATAGAAGAAGGTGTGTCTTGGGCATCCCACAATACAGTATCATAGGTATGAAGTTTCCCTGGTCTCACAATCTACTACATGAGGTTCATAGCCAGTTTGTCTCGAGTCGCGACTCCTCTAACAGCATTGACCAAGAAAGATCAAGAATTCAGATAGGCAGATCAGTGTGAGGCTGCTTTTTAATATCTAAAGTAGAAGACAGAAAGTGCTCTTGTTCTTTTCCTTTAAATACAGGGATTTCAGTTTGATGTTTTCTATGATGATTTGCATCTGGGTTTAGGTTGTGTTCTGATGCAGTAGAGATCAGTTTTTTTTAATGGTAATTAGTAATTTTAACCCCATGAATGTGACTATGCCACTCATTATCTTGAGTTGGAAACCGTGTTGTTTTATCTGAATTTGTGGATACACTACATCATTGAAGAGCGCTTTGTGGATTTCACCAATCATAAGAGTTGGAGGTTTGTTTTCTCCCAGCGTGGGTTGAACATTCAACATTTTGGGTGGATGGAGTTCTTACAAGAATATGAATTTGAAATATCATATACCCCTAGAAAGAGAAATGTTGTAGTTGATGCCCTAAGTCGAATGTCACATAGTGATACAATGCATGAATCTAGTGACTCCTAGAGTGTAACGGAAGAACTGTCAGCATTACATCTTGATATGGGAGAAGTTGGGGAAAGATGTTTTCTTTTTCAGATGATGGTGCAGTCATCTCTGGTGCAGTAGGCGGAAGTTTCCTCATTGGGGGATCTCGAGGAGGAGGTCTAGAGAGACTAAGTTGTTTGTGGTGAGGCCCTCGATGGTTGGTATAAGGATGAACAACACTGAACTTTGTATCAAGTAATGCTTTTTGTTCTTTTGGAGATGTGCGAGACGGTTCTCATGGAGTTCTAGTGTTCACCATTAGTGCTACATCCTGGCATGAAAATGATGTATTGAGCCTTCAAGATTCATTTCTGTTGGCCTTGGATAAATTGTGCAGCTGCGGAGTTTGTTTCATGATGTTTGGTCTTCCAGAAGGTGAAGGTTGAACACGGTGTTCCTGGTGGTCTACTCCAGCCGTAAGATATATCTCAGTGGAAGTGGGAGGACATCTCTAAATACTTTTTTACTAGTTTACCTCAAGCACTAGGAGGACATGATGCAATTTGGGTGGTATTGTATCATTTAAAAAAATCGTCCCACTTCAATGCAATCAAGGAGTAAAGATTAGTGGAAGTTTTATCGGAGAAGTATCTGGAGGAGGTGGTGATACATCATGGATTCCTAAGGACTATCATTTCAGATCAAGATCCTAGTTTTACCTTGAGGGTATAGAGATGTCTCTAGATTTATTTTGGTTCTCATTTATTTTTTAGCACTACTTTTCATCCTCAGACGGATGGTCGGACAAAGCAGACATTCTTAAATATTGATTACATGTTACACTCTTGTGTCTTGGATTTTGGAGGATCGTGGAAGAGGCACTTACCCTTGGTGGAGTACTCTTACAATAATCGTTTCACTCCACTATTGGTATAGCACCTTTTTAATCCTTGTATGGTTGTCCTTTCCATTCTCCATTGTGCTGGACTAGGTTCAGAGAGTTAGAAATTCTTGAATGGGGACTAGTGCAGAATACAACAGAGATAATTCAAGTGATTCATGAGAGGTTGAAGACTGCATATGATCGTCAAAAATCACATTTCAATCAAAGGAGGAGAAATTTGGATTTTAATTTTCGGGATCATGTGTTTCTGTAAGTGACTCCCCATCATGGGCAGTGAAGGTTTTGTCATTGGAGTAAGCTTTCTCCTGGGTTTGTTGGGCCCTTCAAGGTGTTAGCTTTTGTTATAGATGAGGCGTATCAAGTAGAAATACCACATAGATGATCCAGATACATGATGTTTTACATGTATCACATCACCATCATTATCTTCATTGAGGACTCTCACATCATCGATTGGAGGGATATCGATGTTGATGATGATTCAACCTTTTGGGAGGAACCTATGGAGATCCCAGACCAAAAAGTGAAGGTGTTGCAGCAGCAATCTATCTCCTTTTTCATGTCTTTTGGAAAAATGGTTTCATGGATGAGAGTACCCTGGAACTTGAGTCGTAGATACGTGCTTAGTACCTAGAGGTGTATAATTCTTAACTCTTTTCATGTAATGACTTTTTCGTTGTTTTTATAGACATTTCGTTTCTATGGACTGGTTTACTTTATTTTCTTCTTGTGGATTTCTCCCTTTTGAGAGGTATATCAATTAGTGGTTGTTTAGATTTATTTTTTTGTATCCATTATGTTGGTTTTTAATTCTCGAGGAATAGAATGTTTAGAGGGTATCTGATGTAATTTCCTTAACCTCTCTGGTACATTCACTTGCGAAAATCTGGTGTTTTATGTGTTTGGGGAGGTCTAGGTGACTTATCCTCAAAAAAGTTCCAAATTTCTAGTTCTATGAACAATGTTTCTAAAATGGTAGGGTTTATAGTGTTTCCAGAATGGTACGGTGTATAGTGTTTCTAGAATTGTAGGGTGTACAATGTTTCTAGAAAATTGAGGTTCCAACAGTGTCCTATTTCCATTGCCAAATTTTTAATTCATAAAAAGTGTTTCTAGAACGGTGATGTTTCATTGGTGACCTCTTTCCTTTTCCAAATATTGATTTCATGAATAGAGTTTCCAGAATAGAGAGGTTACAAAGGTGACCTCTTTCTTTGCCAAAATTTATTTTCATGAACTGTGTTTCTAGAACGGTTATGTTCCAATAGTTTCCTCTTTCCATTACAAAATTTTGAGTTCATGAACTGTGTTTCCAGAACGGTGAGGTTCCACCGGTGAACGATTTCCCTTGCCAATGTTCATGTTACTGAACAGTGTTTCCACCTTCATACAGTTTCTCCCCTTTGTTGTTTCCTTTCAGGTAAAATGCATTTAAATCCTTTTTTATGTACTGTAAGGCCTATTCATAGGCCATTACTCCTATATTAATTTCCCAAAGGATCAAGATGCTTTTACTTTTTCAATCCATGTGGTTTAATGCAATCCACTTCTAATGGAAAATACAGAATATCATAATCAACTACTCCATTATATCTTCTAAAGTAATGATATATTTCCCTGCCTAGTTTTTCCACCTTGTTCTCGGCTATGAGAATTTCAAACCTTTCATTCCATCCCGTAGGAGTTTCACAATCAAACATTCCACATTGGATTTGTTGCCCTCTATTTTGACGCAACCAAGTAGTATCAATAAATCTTCGATATAAGGTATATTATATTATCATTCTTTTGCGTTCGTCTCCTTTTGTTTCTCCATTCCCTTTTATGGAATGCTATCTCCATGTTCCTAGTTGGATTTTCATGGGTGATGAGCAGTGTGGTGGTGTCTCTGCATCCTCTGGTGGATACAGTTGTCACAAGGGGGAGGATATCGTAAACTATTGTATTCTCGTATAAAGAACGTAAATAACAATTTGAGGTAGGGGATTCATTACTTCTCTTTTATTTTACATGAAACTATATAGTTAGAATGTTTTATCCCACTAGATCACAATGAAATTGACATAATAAATATTTTAATTGGATAAATCAATTGATATCGATCGTATGTTATTGCCTCTTGTTGTTCTAGTTTGTGAGATATCTATTCTTTATTTGATTAGCTCTTTGTTTTTTATGTAAATTGCTAAAAACTTAAATCCAGAATTAACATATAAGTATTTGGATAATGATATAGAGGCATGTGAAAGAATCTAATTGTTGTTTTTCTAATTTGATGTAAATAAAATGGATGCAGTATGCATGTTTAATCAAAATTTAATAGATTACTGTTTAGGTTTCCCAATGTTGGAAACTATGAATAATAAATCATTTAATTCACGAAGGATTAAAGAACTGGTTGTTAGATAAAAGATAATCCCCAGTCGGGATCTGAGTTACCCTCTTCCTTATTTAACGGCCAAGAGCCCAATTTGATATGATGGTTGTTTTCTTGCGGGTAGTGTTGTGATGTGAGCGAGGAAGGCTGTTTTGATATGTGGCGGTAGGGAGGGCTACTATATGTGGCAGAAGTTAATTCCTTGGGTGGATAGATACATCAGTATATGGATGCAGGTGTCGACGAGGACATCAAAGATGATGAAATGGGTTGGATGTGAATATTTGGATGTTTGCTGATTCTTTTTGGTTATTTATTTGCTTCACATTCCCCACTTCTCAAGGCAGTTGGTATTTCTTACCCTTATTCTGAAATGGTCGAAAAATCACGGTGTATTCCACATGATTTCTATTTTTATCTTCTCAAGGTAGGATGGGTCTATGATCTAGTTATAGGTGGAAAAGACTTGACGGGTAGTTCATATACTCACTGTTTTGAGCCCCCTAGTGTTTTGTAGTGTAGAATGTCTTTCTAGAATTCCTGGGAATATGGGAAATTAATGTTGTAAATAAATAATTGAATAAATGATGTTATCCCATGGGGTTGGAGCTTGCTGGGACACAATGCTGAGGACAATAGACATTGGTGTGAAACTAATGAAATATAATGTGGAATTGTTAATTGTTAATTAAAATTTAAATAATTAATTAACGTAAAGTGAAAATGATAAAAATGGAATGATTTAATGTAATTAAGTTCTTAAAATGGTTGTTTGATTATAGGATACCTAGTCTTAGAAGTGGAAGCGGGGAGTCCAAGAGATGTTAGCTATAGTTGTTTCTAGGACTAGGTTACGCTCATAGTGTGGTTTTGAGCAACAACATATTCTGTTCTTTTTGTGTTTCTATACACTACTCCACCCTATCTGTTAGGGAAACTGACACCCCGAGGATTCTGATCCCTATGGGGTGTTTTCCCTAACATTCTGGTGTGAGGATTGATGGCTGACCACCCGCGGTGGCCCTACTCTCTTCTCTTGGTAGTTACTTGTGCTAGTAGCCACAACCATTAGTTCTACCCATATATGTGTGTAGAGGGATGTAATGGATTGCGATTATTCAAACACATATATTCTGGATATAGTTTCATATGGAATACTATAGGTGTAACGTTTATAGGTTGTTATGGATGAGGATCTTACACAGTGTATGGGGTATAATACCTTGAGGTATAATACCTGATGTATGATATAGATTATGCGAGTAGTGGTGGCTCCCAGAAACTACCTCGTTACATTGAATATGTGGACGTGGTGGTTTTGATGTACGAGGATCATGTTGTGTTGCTTCACCTAGGTGTTTGTTGACAAGCCTTTTTGGAGAGAGAAGCTTAGGACATGCAACGTTGGGACAATGCCGAAAACTAGTGGGGAAATTGTAGCGGGTTACCCTTGATATTATTTATTATATTATATACACTTGTATGTGATTCATGGTGAGAGTATCCATAGTGAGGCTGGGAACTTAGTATACATGTTTAGGTGATGAGTTTGTATCAGTTTTTTTTCTATGCTTTAACATGCTTTCATTAATATTTCACGAGAGGATATGGGGATGATCCAAATGAGTATACTATTATACTCACCCTATGTATATATAAACTATTTTTCTGGTCACTTGGATATCGTTGGAGATTAGGCTAGTTTCTTCTAGCTTGGTGTAGCAGGTGCTATTTGGGCTTCGAGTTTTCTATTTTATTTACTTTCTTTTGCGAACTTTAAGTTTTCCAATTTCTTCTTTATTAGTTTTTCATGACATTACATATGTGTACTTTGTATTTCATTTATATTTTGGTCTGAGATGGAGTTGGTTGGAATCTATCTTATCTCACTCTTTCACATGTGTTCCTTTAGAGGGTAATGCCTCCCATTTTTGTGTTTACTATACCCTCGGTGCTAGTCTCCAACCCGGGACCCACTAGAGGTGGTACACGGGGTCATTATCTCCCTTCTCACATTGCCAGCCTAGGAGGGGTACACATTGTGGGGAGGGGGTCATACCCACCAGTATTAAGTACTCATAATGATCAACCATCGATCGGTCTCATTATCTACCAACACCCCTCACATGAAGTTCATAACTCTACAATAGACCACCCACTCATAACCATGTGATCTTCTAGGTCATTACATCAGTTGGGAAGTTCTAATATCATTGGGACATGATCCTTCTATTAATACATATGATGGATACAAGGGGCCCCAACTTCTAAATCATGAGCATGATGATGATTGGAAATCCATCATCTCTTCTAAGACATAGGACACACTATTACATATCTTATTAAGAAACATTAAAACAATGATTGTTACAAAAATAAATGGTTTAGGATTTATTATGAACCATCGAGCTCAACATTTACCTATCATAGATCGCATACCCTTGTTGGCCACATAAAAAAAGAAAAGTGTGACTACTCTAGAATCACATTTCACAATCTTGAACACAGACCTATGAAACTTTGATCAAGGTTGAACCCTATATGGGAAGTTTTCAATTAACCTGATCCATCATGATTTTTTCCCACAAAATCTATGTGAGAACTCCTACCTAGAGGTTCAGAGTTTATATCCACCATAAGAACAACTTTGGCCCACACCATCTCTTATCCCACTCACATAGATACATATTTGTTTATGAACCATTAGATCGTGTCCTGTAAAACCAAACCTATTTTTCAAATAAACTTATGAATAAAACTATATAATGATTGATCCAAGCCCTAATGAAAGATCAATAGTGTACTAAACTTGTGAAACACAATCATGGTGACATAAATCAACTCTTGGGAGTCACATATTACAATAAAATTTGTCACACTTCTTATTAATTTTTAGTTCCCATACTAAATTCTGATAATTACAATATAATATAACCCATGTCTCATTATGGAAAAAGATATATCTCAAAAATTAAAAAACATTTTTATGTCCACTCTTAACAAAATGATCATTCATGATTCCCAATGTGGATCATTGGTGCTCTGACTACATTCTTAAAGGTGCATACTAATACAACATAGTTATACTCTATACTCTTCACATACAAGGAAATAGAATTCAAAATTATAGTCCCAATAATTTGTGTACATTAAATTACACAAGCATTAGTAAATTCCCCATGCCACCTACCAAAAAAACTTCAAGTGTCTTCATCTTCATAGAAAAATTATTCTCGACCCACGACATAGTCACTAGGTCAACCACATTTTTTCCTTCATTTAAGAGGAATTTTATATTACTAAAATAATCTATCCTTGTTCACTAACAATGATATAGTTTCTAATATAGAGTGAAGACACAAATAACTAGTTTATGGTCAACCATTTATGATTACCATCACTCAATGTACCATAAAACTAAAATATGTAGCTAATAGCTATATAAATTCAAATGAATCATATACTCCTATAACTAAATTAATGACTAATAGATCCGATAATCAAATCGATCTATAAAGAAAATCAATGGTAACTAACACACCTAATCAACATAAATTGAGGAAACCTTATTTAAACAATGTTTATATATGGATCATACATTGTTTCCCACATTGATAAATGAAATCACATCTTAGAATTTCCCTTCTCATAGGTCCCCCTCTCTATTCACAAGGCACAAAATATTAAATACCAATTCAAGAAAAAGAAATTAACTAGGATATGTTTTTAACCAAAACATCATGATTTATACAATTCACACTTCCTTAGATGACACAGACATGCCATGTCAACATCAGAATATATATAAAATTCCAAAAAACCACTATTGAGTCTTAAATTCGTAGGTCGATCAAAACCAACCTATGCATTTTTTGTCCTAGAATAGAAAACCAATATATCAACAACAACTATAAAAAAAATGTATTAATTTCACTAGGAACAACCGTGGACTCAGTTTCTCTCACATCAACAACAACCCTTACAAAATCCCAACAATACATAATACTGAGGATGAGATCATACATATACATGTAAATAAATTCCATAATTTCATGAACTAGCCTGGATACCCGGATTAACCGATAACAAATCTGGTCTTAACATAGCTCGTAGGGAGTTCTTGATCCCCAGGTGTCAGCAACTAGCACCTAACATCATACATAATGAAATTTGGAATGATTTTTCCACTAACAGTGAAAAAAAGAGACATGTTAGTAATGCACACAAAAGAAACACCATCGGGGGAACTGTATAAAAAATAGAAAAGGAAAAACCTTCCAAAGAATTAAAATCAAGTACCTGAAAACTTTAAAATCATTCCATTCCCGAAAGGATGTAATTCAAAAAGTCCACAGATAAATTGTTATGACCACCTCTAAGTGGTGCTTTACCAAATCTCAAACATGGAAGGAGATAATCTACTGTAATCTGAAGGCATAGTTACGGTGTGAGTTGAAATCAATGTAGGTTCACACTAAGAATTCAATAATTCATTCCAACATTTTATGAACCAAATAATTATCAATATTGTTCCAAATAATGTGGTTCATAATATCAAATGTTTGATGATACAAATAATGATTTACATTTAAATTGATGGAATACTTTTCAAGTAATGGAAATAAATTAAAAATTTGGGTTAAATAAACCCATTTTGTGTATAGAAATATATATAAATTTGAAGGCATGTAAATCATATAGGTGAAATAGTAATATGTACATACTCCCCATTGAACTCAGTACAAAGTTTACTTATCACCATTGCTTAAGGAAGGTGACATTCTTAATTTATGTTTTAGAACACTGAAAATCATAAACTATCGTCCACTTAACTCATTAACTACCTAACTATTTCATGTTATCTATTTCAAAAAAAATGATGGGAAATTTATTTTTTAAATTCATAAAATACTATTCATCACATTGTCTATTTCCAATATGAAAATTTCCATTCAATGAGAAAAAGGATTTTTTAATAAAAACACATACCATTTTCTATGATAGAGCCCAAAGGTTCCATCAAACCAATTTGATTACATTTTTACCTAATAAATAGTGAAATCAATTTATCTAAATAAATTATGAAAATTTTATATCAAACCAATTTCATAATTTAAATTCAATAATTTAAATATCACCAACTTTCAAAAAATTATCAAACACAACCCATTTATCTAGAATTGTAGTTTTTCTCCACTTACATGCCAAATCCAATCTTCCAAAACCAAAATCTTCAATTCAATGGAATTGGGTTTTTAAAACACCAATTGAAATTACTTTGAATAATGTTAATTTATATCAAATAATTGACATTAAATCAATAAATTTACATTCAATCAAATTTTAAAATCATAATGAAATGAAATTCCATTCACAGAAACACATGGCCTACAAAGAATACCACTAACAATAATGAAGTTACAAATGATCTTGGAATTATACCTAAATCTAATATTCAACAACATGGGGCTTATATCCAAAAATTCTAGTATTATCTAGAAACCTATATGAAGAGAAGGAAAAAGTGACAATGAGATAGTGGAATGATTTCCAAAAATGTAACACTACAACGACAACCATGACCAATCAATGATAAAAATGACTGCGAAGGGTAAGAGGGATTCATAATTTTTGGGGGAAGACAATTGGGTTGAGTGAAATGATAAATGGAGAGGGTGAGTAGAAAAATAAGACAATATAGATATTAGAAAATTACAATTGGGAATTTACATGATGTGTAGCCCAATTTTATAGCCTTTAATTGAAAAAATACCTTATTCACTGGAACACCGTCACATATGGATAAATCATATTTTTTATTATTTTAGAATTTTCACACCATGTTACAATATGAAAATGCGTGAAAATACCTAGAATACTATAGAAAAAACAATTTTCCCGTGAAAATTTTAAAAATATTTAACTTCACCACTATAGGTATCCTCCCAATTCATTCACATATCTATCAAGCCATCGATAAAGGAAAAAATCTATAATGGTTTAATACATACCTTTTATAAGTGTAATTGGAAGTTACAACCTCCCCACCATAAAAACATAATATCCCTAGAAATCCTATCCAGAAGATTCCATATCAAAAAGGATAGGCCACTGCTCTCTCATTAGTTCCTCACATTCCCATGTCTTAGGAAAATCTGAACGATGCTTCCATAGAACTCAAACCAAATGTATCGACCTCCCATTAAGTACCTTGGTTTTAGAATCAACTATCATAACTATCCATTCACTCATGGAAAAATCAGGTTCAATATCAATATCACTCCAGCGAAGAACATGAGATAGATCATATTGATACCTCCATAGCAGAGAATCAATGAACATTCCATCTATTGAAGTCAGTAAAGGTGGAAGTGGTAAACAATATGAAACTGTAACACCCCAAGATTTCATAGTGTGTTATTTCTTCAAAATAATTTAATAACTGGCACTACACGCAACACCGGGTTCAAGCTCAGCATGACTTACCAAACAAGCTGTTCAAAACAGGTTATGAATATTATTAACTAAATTTTAAACATTATATAATCCTTATAATTTTAGAATCCATATTATCAGTTTCTTAGACATAATGTAAGAACAAATTCATTTTAAGTATTGCACTTTTACCAACTCTTAATAGTGAACCCTTTTTAAATACAATATTTTAAACTTTTTGACTAAATGGGGACATCAAAAATTTAAAATGTAACACCCCAAGATTCTACGGTATGCTTCTCTTTGAATAATGTGATAGCGTGTGTTGTACGCAACACAGAGTTCTAACACACCATAACCAATCAAACTAGCCGTTATGAATAGTAATACCTAACTTTTGAAATTATATATATTTTATATTTCAAAATGGACTTCATTTTTGGATTCGGAATATCGAATTTAGCCTAAGGTGAAATTTTGGTACTTTTCGGATAACTTTAATATTTTGATGAATAGTGAAAATTACTAAATTTTAATTAAAAACAACTTTTTAAATCAAAATAATTAATAGTGATAAATAATGCATTTGAGTGGTTTTAAAGTATATTTAGAATATATTTTATCCATTTAATATAATTTTGGTAATTGGACATAATTTTACAATTAAACCGGACATAAACAAGTGTCAATCTTTTGATAGTTATTATCTCTTAAAAACACGCTTTTTGTTTTAACAACGGAAATTAATTTTAAATTAATTTCTGCCACTTTTGTGTTTTGAATTTGGAAAAATGGATTCCATATGTGGTATCAGGATGTTCATATTGTGTGAATATGTAACTTTTATTTTTTGACATTTTGAATAATTACTGCGGTAAATATTTTATTTACCATGGTTAAAGGGTAAATCAGGTAAATAAGGGTTAAAACAATAATAATATAATAATACAAAATTACCCTAAAACGTGTCCTAACCTTATTGGTTGATACATTTCCGACCATGGGCATCTTTGGGTCGATTTTGGGACCCCATGGAGCCACTTGTAGGTGATAGGGACACCTTATTTTAATTAAGTTAAAATGAATACAAAAATGACACAAGCATATATATTTTAGAAAAACAATTTTTACATAGGGTTATATATGTTCGATTTTCGACTATAAATATTAATTAGAAAGATAAAATTCTTCCCTACATAATGATATTTTATTTATAATTTTTATACATAAAATATCTTAATTTATATATGACACAATGATGATGTAGTAATTACCTAATTAATGGAAAATTAGAATAATTGATATTATAAATACCCAAATAAATATAATTTGAGACTTTTAATGAATTAAACTAATTTTCTAGGATAATATGACGTATTATTATTGATTTAATTGACTTTTTTAGAAGTAATCATTCAGTTATGAGTTTCACAAAAATCAACTATTGAATAGTGTCAAAATTGACATAAAAGAGTTTTTAAAACAAATATTATATTATTAATTGATATTAAATTCCTAAAAATATAAAGTTAGGCCAAGAGACTTATATCATGATATTTGTATCATTAAGGGACCACTTGGGGGTCTCTTGGATGTATATAGTAAGCTTATTAACCAGATAATATAAAAATACAAAGAGACATTGTAAAAGTGAAACTAATTAACTTAGAGTTAATACTTAAAGATAAGGTTAATATAAGTACCCAAAACTATCTAAATTCTATTGGTTGAGTGGGTTTCGACTTATACCCACCTTTAACTTTGAATAATCAACTTTGGAGCCATTATAAATTGAATATTAATTTATTATAAATTAATATTTCTAGCTTTTCCAAATGTGCCCCTCACCCCTCTTATAAAAGGGCACTCCTCCTTCTCATTTCTACACACATTCAAAGCCTTTTGGTTCGGCCAAAATCTGCCCAAATACTCTCCCAACTTCCCTCACTACAACCTAGAGGCCTTATTTGGATCATAAATCCAACATAAGGATCCATTTTGATCAAATCAAAAGGAAGATCCCGAAGAAGAGGTAATAATTTCACCACCCTTTTCCAAGTTCCTTTCTTCTTCCACTTCTTCTTCCTTTGTTATTACCATTATAAATTAATAAATCCAGTATCATATATATATTGTGATGTTATTATAAATATGGTACAACCATATTCAGTATTCTATCCACCCTTTGAATAACATGTCACCATACGTGCGTACGTACGGCTTACCGTCTCCACGTCGTGGTGTAATTGTTATTCAATAAATTATTATTTGGATGGGTATAATAATGATATGTAACTCATGAAAATAATAAATATAACATGTTAATGATTCTTTATATATGATATACCATCCATTTATATATTATTTTAATATCAAAAGAATGATATTGTCGCTCGTGCGTACGTACGGACTACCGTCTCCACGAACGCGATGAGATTCATTCTCCATCATATCCATTCAAATATAATTATCATTTGATAATTTAAAAATTATTTTTAAGGACTTGATATAATTATGGATATGAATAACATACAACCTATCCATTACAAACATGGATTACATAACAAAACATATAAAAGAAAACGAGTAAGTTAACACCTGAAACAACGATAATACTAAGATATTATTTACAAATCATTGTTAAAAGATCATATATGATATCATATTAATGTATATGATTCTTGTATAATTTAATAACAATTATTTCACCATTATAGAGGAGGTTAACCTACCCCAACCAAGGAAAAGTACAAGGTAAGGTTTTGTTTCTCAATCTCTTCATTATCCGAGGTTGTTTATATGTAATAATCTACTGGGGATCTTTATCATCCACATCCATGTTTCTTCGAAATATATTTCAAAACATATTTACTATTTAAAAAGAATATGGGTTAAAGTCATTTATACCCTTATGTGTTTTTAAAGGAATCTTTCCGTCATTTTCCAAACAAGGCACTTTTAACCATTCGACAAATTTAAGGTAAGAATGTTTTTTTAACTTATACGGAGGGTGCGGCTATTTACCGCCGTTATAAAATCGTCAAAGATTCCCTTACAATATTATAGGAATATTTTCAAAGTAAATGTTTTATTTTATAATTATGTGACTTTTAAATGATTTCAAAATGAATTTTTTAAGAATTTGTGAAAGGTACTCTTTTTCAAGAACACAATTTTAAATGTTTTAAAGATTTATCTTTCTAAATCATTTAATTAATGTCCATGATTTCAAAATGATTTTAAGGATTTATTTATATGTACATGAATGTTTTGAAATGATATTTCTTTTCAAAAGTTTCAAAGTGGTATGGGACACTTTGATTCAAAATTATCTTTTAAATTACTTCCTTTATAAATGTGTGACTTTTCAATGATTTCGAGAAAAGAGATATTTCTCTCAAATTGTTTTGATTTCATCTATGCCAACATCTTTTGATGGAATTTAAGCTTATTTGAAGTTGATTTATTATGATACAAAACTTCTATATTGTATTGAAGGTTTTGTGATATGATTGACTGTGGATGTGCTATTTTTACACCATTCATGGTTTATGGTGAATGTATTGACATTTCGTATGCTAGTTTTAATAAGAATGTTTATGTTATGTCTAAACCTTTTCATATGGGAATGAATTGGACTTAATATGTGACGGGTGGAGCCCGCTATAGCTCCTCGATGCATCGGTAGGTCTCATGAGACAAACTACTATCTTGGCACAAGGCCTTGACAAAAAATTATTTGTAGTCTTGGCACGAGGCCTTGGCTATGTGGTTATGATAGTCTGGCATTATGCATTCCATCATTATGAAAGTGGTTATTGATATTGCATGTTATTATTCAATTAGTAGAATATCCATGTGAATAAGTAAATGGCATTATTTCATTTTATTTTTGCCATGCTATGTTGAATTTCATGTTTAAAAGGCTTTTGTTTTAGTTATACATTGCCTTAAGTGTTTATTCTTAATTATGAAAGTTTCTGCTATATTTTTATCCTTACTGGGCATTTGAGCTCACCCCTTTTCTATGTTTTATTTTTCCCAGGATGTGAAGAAGTAATTTATGAATGACATGCAGGGATAGTATGTGGGGATATGAGTGTGGACTATGAAGAAAATATGTTGTTGTAGTTTTCATTTTTATGATGTAATGTAAGACTTTATGAATATATCTAGTGCTTCCAAGGATACTAAACCAATCAGTCTTTCGAGATTTGATATTTCTTGTGATCATGCCAATGTTATGTAATAATGCACCGACTCTAGGTAACTGGGGTCGGGGCGTTACAGTTGGTATCAGAGGAAGTTTAGTACAAACCTTGGAAGCTAGATTTAGATAAACTCTGATTAGAGCATGTATACCTAAGATGAACTTTGAGGATTAGTATAGAAGAACTACCTAGAATTTTGGTATTGTAAAGATTTTGTGTGTTTCCTGAGCAATACATCCCTGTATGGATACGAACAGGTAGAGGCTGCTCTGGCACAGATGTACCTAGGGGAAAAACCCAAAAACACCGCTTTGAGCTCGACTCGAACAGGAACTGGTGCACGACAACGGGCCTTGCTGCACTCTTGGTTACGACACTCCTGGGGGATATGCTTAGGATAACTCTCATTTTCTTTACAAAACATTATGAAGGGTTTATGAGTATATACTTCCTCAAAGGAGACATTTTTATGATTATGGATTATATCCATAAACTATTTAATTTATGTTATGTGTTTTACAAGTTTGGGATTAGGTATTGTTATTCATAAACTAATCTAATTTATGCCATTGTTTAGAAATGGCGCCCAGTAGAAGGAATGAGAACTCTAGCAATGCACATGATACAAAGAGAAAGAAGGATCATATATTTCATGGTCTTATGCAAGAATTTATAAGAGAAATAGTCTCACATTTATTATCATCATATGAAGAAATAATATCATGTGTTGATAAGATAATTAAAGATTTTAATGAGTCCTATGGCTTTGAAGGGAAGCAAGAGAAGAAAAGTATGGAAGAGAGAAAGATGGATAAAGGGGAGAGGGAAAAGAATAATTTTCCCATATGTGATAACTGTGGAAAGAAACACCTTGAAACTTGCCTGAAAGGAATGGGAGTTTGTTATAAGTGTGGAGGAAAAGGGCACAAAGTACGTGACTGCAAAGGTAAAAAAATGGTCTCAAATGTACAATGCTTCATTTGCAAGGAGTTTGGAAACTACACGAACCTATGTCCTAGTTATCATACTATGCCGCAAATGATGCTATTGGATAATAATCAAGTTATGATACTACCACAGATGAAGAGGAATGATTAGAGTTATTTTATTGATTATGTCATTTGAGTGTTGTATCAACAATGTACTTGTTATAATAATTATGGAGTATATAAGGATTGTACTGCAGTACTATTTCATTAAGGACTTGAGATTTTGTGGAACAAAGAAAAGTTACTCAATAACAGGTTAAAGATTTGGAAAATATATGGTTGAGAGAAAGATAAACCATAATATGGTTCTGATACCGAGGTAGTGATTTTAGAATAATACATGATTGATTTGGATAAATTATATTGGATATTCTTCACTACCTTGAAGCTGATTAATGATTTGTATATTCCATCATTGTTGGGGTTTAAAACATTTTTGGATTGATGAAGTATATCCAGCATTCTATATGGAATAAGGGAGCATGAATGTAATCAATAAGGATTATGGTAATTCAGGATGTTTCAGTGTTTTAAAAGAATATATGATGAAGGTATTAATATGCTATTACGAGGTAAAAAGGATCTACATTATGTCTAACTTCCTTATAAATGTTGGACTGTGAGTTTGGACAGAAGTATTTTGGAGAAATTCTAGTTTGAGATTAATTTTGGATTGCCATAAAAGGACAACCCGGAGGTCGGGCACCTACCCGTCGTGACCGGCAAGGCCGTGAGACTTGAACCCGCAACCGAAGGGCGACAAGGGTGTATCACCTACCACTGGCCCACGAGATGTCCTGGATTAAATAATGTAGTTTTTTTAAAAGATCTGGTAGATAAATTATAAATTCATTTATTTTGGAACCCTGTACGAATAGTATAAATAGAATTTTTTTTACGTTCTATTATCTTTTATAGTGAAAGATGAGTTTGTGGTAGAAATTTATTAATGGATAAAACTCTAATTATAAAGTATCTATATCTCCTTATGATCTTAGCCAATCTCATAAATAAATTCCTCAACATTAAGAAAATGAACTTTGAACAAAAATGTTGTCCTAGATGGTACCTTAAATCATCACTAATTTATGGCTTTAGGATTGTTGGCCTTTTCATAGACATGTTCTATACCACTCTCCATCAGATAATTGATGGTTAGATTTCTCTTCCATATCCATATTTTCCTACATGAAACCCCAGTATTTGTTATTCTTGGTAATCTTCATACTTTCCAATCATTATTTTAAATAGAGGCCTCATTAATTCATTTTTCGATGTGGCATTTTAACTAAGACGTCAAAAATGTGTTATCCTAATACCCTATGTTTTGTTGAACCAATGGTATTTCAAATCATCATAGATTGATGAATTTAAGGACCTAAATTTTACACTTGTTTTTGATTGATGACCTCAATCGCTACCTATAAATATTTACGTTTTTCCTCCAATTATATGTCTCTAATTTCCATCAATGTTCTCATAATCGAGATTATAATTTGGTGGTGACCCTTTCATTTCTCTTTTCCACATATTAAGACTACATTTTAGTAACTCAATTTCCGATGTGGGTTTTCCCACAAATATATTTTCTATTTTCAACCTTTTATTTTTGAAGAACAATTTCAAATTGTGAGGACGCAATTTATTGAAGGAGGGGAGAATGTAACACCCCAAGATTTCATAGTGTGTTATTTCTTCAAAATAATTTAATAACTGGCACTACACAGAACACCGGGTTCAAGAGCACCATGACTTACCAAACAAGCCGTTCAAAAGAGGTTATGAATAGTATTAACTAAATTTTAAACTTTATATAATCCTTATAATTTTAGAATCCATATTATCAGTTTCTTATACATAATGTAAGAACAAATTCATTTTCAATATTGTACTTTTAACATATTTTAATAGTGACCCATTTTTAAAAACAATATTTTAAACTTTTTGACTAAATGGGGACATCAAAAATTTAAAATGTAACACCCCAATCTTCTACGGTACGCTTCTCTTTGAATAATGTGATAGCGTGTGTTGTACGCAACACCGAGTTCTAACACACCATAACCAATCAAACTAGCCGTTATGAATAGTAATACCTAATTTTTGAAATTATATATATTTTATATTTCAAAATGGACTTCATTTTTGGATTTGGAATATCGAATTTAGCCTAAGGTAAAATTTTGGCACTTTTCGGATAACTTTAATATTTTGATGAATAGTGAAAATTACTAAATTTTAATTAAAAACAACTTTTTTAATCAAAATAATGAATAGTGATAAATTATGAATTTGAGTGGTTTTAAAGTATATTTAGAATATATTTTTACCATTTAATATAATTTTGGTCATTGGACATAATTTTACAATTAAACTGGACATAAACAAGTGTCAATCTTTTGATAGTTATTATCTCTTAAAAACACGCTTTTTGTTTTAAAAACGGGAATTAATTTAAAATTAATTTCTACCACTTCTGTGTTTTGAATTTGGATAAATTGATTCCATATTTTGAATCAGGATGTTCATATTGTGTGAATATGTAACTTTTAGTTTTAGACATTTTGAATAATTACTGCGGTAAATATTTTATTTACCATGGTTAAAGGGTAAATCCGGTAAATAAGGGTCAAAAACATAATAATATAATAATACAAAATTACCCTAAAACGTGTCCTAACCTTATTGGTTGATACATGTCCGACCATGTTCATATTTGGGTCGATTTTGGGACCCCATGGAGCCACTTGTAGGTGATAGGGACACTTTATTTTAATTAAGTTAAAATGAATACAAAAATGACACAAGCATATATCTTTTAGAAAAACAATTTTTGCATAGGGTTATGTATGTTGGAATTTCGATTATAAATATTCATTAGAAAGATAAAACGATTTCCTACATAATTATAGTTTATTTAAAAAATTTAGACATTAAATAATTTAATTTAAATATGACACAATGATGATGCAGTAATTACCTAATTAATGAAAAATTAGAATAATTGATATTATAAATACCCAAATAAATATAATTTGAGACTTTTAATGAATTAAACTAATTTTATAGGATACTAGGACGTATTAGTATTTATTTAATTGACTTTTTACGAAGTAATCATTCTGTTATGAGTTTCACAAAAATCAACTATTGAATAGTGTCAAAATTGACATAAAAGAGTTTTTAAAACAAATATTATATTATTAATTGATATTAAATTCCTAAAAATCTAAGGTTCGGCCAAGAGACTTATATCAGGATATTTTTATCATTAATGGACCTCTTGGGGGTCCCTTGGATGTATATAGTACGTTTATTAACCATATAATATATAAATACAAAAAGACATTGTAAAAGTGAAACTAATTAACTTAGAGTTAATACTTAAAGATAAGGTTAATATAAGTACCCAAACCTGTCTAAATTCTATTGGTTGAGTGGTTTTCGACCTTTCTCCACCTTGAACTTTGAATAATCAACTTTGGAGCCATTAAGAACTGAATATGAATTTATTATAAATTAATATTTCTAGCTTTTCCAAATGTGCCCCTCACCCCTTTTATAAAAGGGCACTCCTCCTTCTCATTTCTCCACACCTTCAAAGCCTTTTTGATCGGCCAAACTCTACCCAGATACTCTCCCAACATTCCTCAATACAACCTAGAGGCCTTAGTTTGATCATAAAGCCAACCTAAGGATTCCTTTTGATCATATCAAAAGGAAGATCCCAAAGAAGAGGTAATAATTTCACCACCCTTTTCCAAGTTCCTTTCTTCCTCCACTTCTTCTTACTTTGTTATTACCATTATAAAATAATAAATCCAGTATCATATATATACTGTGATGTTATTATAAATATGGTACAACCATATTCAGTATTCTATCCACCTTTTGAATAACTTGTCACCATACATGCGTACGTACGGCTTACCGTCTCCACGTCGTGGTGTAATTGTTATTCAATAAATTATTATTTGGATGGGTATAATAATGATGTGTAACTCATGAAAATAATAAATATAAAATTTTAATGATTATGTATATATGACATACCATCCATTTATATATTATTTTAATATCAAAACAATGATATTCTCGCTTGTGCGTACGTACGGACTACCGTCTCCACGAACGCGATGAGATTCATTCTCCATCATATCCATTCAAATATAATTATCATTTTATAATTTAAAAATGATGTTTAAGGACTTGATATAATTCTGGATATGAATAATATACAACCTATTCATTACAAACATGGCTTACGTAACAAAACATATAAAAGAAAACGAGTATGTTAACACCCGAAACAACGATAATACTAAGATATTATTAACAAATCAATGTTAAAAGATCATTTATGATATCATATTAATGTATATGATTCTTGTATAATTTAATAACAATTATTTCACCATTATATAGGAGGTTAACCTACCCCAACCAAGGAAAAGTACAAGGTAAGGGTTTGTTTCACAATCTCTTCATTATCCGAGGTTTTTTATACGTAATAATCTACTGGGGTTTCTTTATCATCCACATCCATGTTTCTTCGAAATGTATTTCAAAACATTTTTACTATTTAAAAAGAATATGGGTTAAAGTCATTTATACCCTTATGTGTTTTTAAATTAATCTTTCCGTCATTTTCCAAACAAGGCACTTTTAACCTTTCGACAAATTTAAGGTAACAATGTTTTTTTAACTTAAACGGCGGGTGCGGCTATTTACGGCCGTTATAAAATTGTCAAAGCTTCCCTTACAATCTTATAAGAATATTTTCAAAGTAAATGTTTTATTTTATAATTATGTGACTTTTAAATGATTTCAAAATGAATATTTTAAGAATTTGTGAAAGGTACTCTTTATCAAGATCATAATTTAAAATGTTTTAAATATTTATCTTTCTAAATCTTTTAATTAATGTCCATGTTTTCAAAATGATTTTAAGGATTTATTTATATGGACGTGAATGTTTTGAAATGATATTTCTTTTCAAAAGTTTCAATGTGGTATGGGACACTTTTATTCAAAAATCTCTTTTAAATTACTTCCTTTATAAATGTGTGACTTTTCAATGATTTCAAGAAAAGAGATATTTCTCTCAAATTGTTTTTATTTCATCTATGTCAACATCCTTTGATGGATTTTAAGCTTATTTGAAGTTGATTTATTATGATATAAAACTTCTATATTGTATTGAAGGTTTTGTGATATTTTTGACTGTGGATGTGCTATTTTTACACCATTCATGGTTTATGGTGAAAGTATTGACATTTCGTATGCTAGTTTTAATACGAATGTTTATGTTATGTCTAAACATTTTCATATGGGAATGCATTGGACTTAATATGTGATGGGTGGAGCCTGCTATAGCTCCTCGATGCATCTGTAGGTCTCATGAGACAAACTAGTGTCTTGGCACAAGGCCTTGACAAAATCGTATTTGTAGTCTTGGCATGAGGCCTTGACTATGTGGTTATGATAGTCTGGCATTATGCATTCCATCATTATGAAAGTGGTTATTGATATTTCATGTGATTATTCGATTAGTAGAATATCCATGTGAAAAAGTAAATGGCATTATTTCATTTTATTTTTTCCATGCTATGTTGAATTTCATGTTTAAAAGGATTTTGTTTCAGTTATACATTGCCTTAAGTGTTTATTCTTAATTATGAAAGTTTTCGCTATATTGTTATCCTTACTGGGAATTTGAGCTCACCCCTTTTCTATGTTTTATTTTTTCCAGGATGTGAAGAAGTAATTTATTAATGACTTGTAGGGATAGTATGTGGGGATATGAGTGTGGACTATGAAGAAAATATGTTGTTGTAGTTTTCATTTTTATGATGTAATGTAAGACTTTATGAATATATCTAGTGCTTCAAAGGCTACTAAACCAATCGGTCTTTCGAGATTTTATCTTTCTTGTGATCATGCCAATGTTATGTAATAATGCACCGACTCTAGGTAACTAGGGTCGGGGCGTTACAGAAACATTCACCACCTGTTCAATAACCTTAAAATCTCCCACAAAATGATTTCATTTATTCCATGCCTTCCAAGATATCGATGACCCACCCATGTGGAAACATTCAAGAACACATATCCCACATCTAATAATTCCATAGGTATAAGAAAATGATATACATAAGACTTCTATCAACTTTTTTTCATCAAAATACTATAAGGAACCAAATGAATCATTACTATCATCTCTTGGACTAATCTCGATACAACCAAGGAAATTTCAATAATATCTGGCCCATAAAATAGATATTTAAATGTCCATCCATAATATCACTCAAAATAAGAAATTATATTCTCAAACTAGTAACTACTATTATAAGAAAACTCAAGAAAACCAATGTAATCATCCAAAGGTCCACCATTGTTGAATTTTTTTTTTGAAACATATCCACAAGAATCTACATATCTAATTCTATCTGAATATACTACTATTTATGTTATGACATAATCAAAATAAACTGAGATCCCTATGTCTCCTGAAGTCCTTTAAATATTATATATGTGAAATGAGGATCCCTTCTATAAACTATAGAAGATGGAGCACTGTATAATTGCACAATAATGTTCACATTGAAAATTATCAACTACTCAAATTTGGTTACATCATGAATGAGTAGAATGTATTCTGATATAGTGAGCCAACTGATCACAATCCATATCATAGTATTCTTTCTATGGGTCCGTGGAAACCCAACCACAATGTAAATAGATATCTCATCCCACTTCCAATTACTGAAAGGAAGTGGTTGAAACAAACCCAACAGTTTTTGTTACCTATCCTTAAAATTATGGAATATATTCTTAGCTACCAGAACTACCACAATATGTTATATAAAATCTTCATGTATCCCAGATGCACTACCTACAGGGAACTATGACAATCCACAATTACAACATTCCTTACAAATGATAGTACCAAAAAACCATTTTGATAGCATGGAATGCCCTCATTGGATAACATACAATCAAAAATAGTCCTCCCACAATTAAGAGAGTTTATATGTAACATCCTGGTTCTGGGTGCCGCCCAAGGGTTCCTTAATCCTAGATGGTCACAAGACCACAGTATAATTTCCCCAAACATGATAGGATTTCAAAAAATAGTTATGTACATTAGGTGATAATGGGGAAATTATGATCTCATTGGCAGAGTATACACAATGGAATGAAAAAAATAAATAATAAAATAGATGCAGCAATACCATAGAAAAAAAAGTAAATTGTGGAAGACCGATAGTAGTATAACAACTAGAGCATATATAAATGATTCATGTCACATGTGTCTAGGAATTCATAAAACAATTCACAATGATGGAAATACAATATTGTAACCAAAGTACAGAAACGTATTATACTCTAATAGCATTACAAGGCACGTTTTGTTCGAATGCCCACCAGCTCCAAAAACAAACAATTACCTGATGAAGAAGGGATCTTGCACTTATCTATAACTACAACCATATAATATTTTTGGTTCTAAAATCATGACCCAAATATGGTGTTAGAATAATCCCAATAGGAAACCAAAAAATGATCAATGCCTAACTGTCATTGAATATATATATATATCAGGTAATATGAAGATATGAATAAATAAACTAGGAAGTACTCAAAAGTAAACAATTATATAGTTTTAAATTACATTAATTTACATTTATTAATTATTCAAACTCTTTAATAATGAAATATCAGGATCTAGCCAAATATCGGTATCTCTTATGTAATAACAAAATAGATATTTAAGAATACCATCTAAACAATATAGTAAGACAGAGTCCCAGATTATACTTTGGATTTCTAGACTCATCATGAACATTCAACCATTCATAAAAAACAATTTGATAAATCTCTCATTTTCTAACACCATTGTTTTAACATAGCCCTAATCATTTACAAATGACCACCTAAGAAGATCTCACGGTCAAAACCCATGGGTCCACATGGATTCAATAACATATAAACAACCTCTGAGGATCTCTCATGTTCAATACCCCCAGGGTCAACATAGAATAATTAATCATAAATGACCTCATGTGTAGCTCTCACAGTTAATACCCCTAGGTAAAAGTCAACATGAAGGCTCTCATGGACCTGTGTAAATAATCATGGAAACCCCCGATGTTTTCTGGGTTCATGGTTCTCATAGTCCATTGGAAAAATAGGGTGCATTCCATAACAAGGAAACACATGTAATCTATAACTACTACATGAATAACATTCACATGCATAAAACATGATTATTTTCTAATCAATCAAACTATAACCAAAACAACTTAAGGCCTAGAAACAAGTCATGTTTCAAAGTCAATCTAGGCCAAATGGCCGTAGAGAGTCAATCTAAGGAAACAAACACATGGGGTGTCCTGTAAAAAAGGAGTCACAAATTACGCATATGCAAAAACCCCTTTTTAATCAATTAAACCATAGAATGTATGTAATAGGGTTAATTTCCCAATCTTGAAATTCCTACAACGTGGGTATGAAACACTTTTAGTGTATATAATACAATTATGAACAAAGTAAGGCACAAACCACCTACATCGATGTCTCACAACCTATACTCTTGAACGTCAATCCATTAATCATCCTAGAACGATATATATTTACAAAAAAGTTAAAAATGATCAAACTTGAAATACTCAAAATATTGGAGGAGTTAGGAAGAAAGGCTCCGGGTAAAGAGAGAACTCTCCGGTGGGAGTCTAATGCTCCTGAATATGTCTCAATTGAATCTCAGATAGAAACTCAATAGGGATTTAATGTTCACAGCCATCTCGTCGCTCTCTTGTATGAAGAAAGTGTAGAAGAAGGGTGTTTTGAATGTGTGAAGTGACCCTTCACTTATTTATCGAATAAAATTAAAAGTGTATAGCGTGTTAATTTAATGTAAAAATCATGTACATACCTCAGCTAACCCCTAATTTAGCTGGTCCCCTAGTAACCTACATGCCCATCTACTCGGCCATTACACAGTCTGTACACTGCAATACGGGGAAACCTAGTACATAGTGTGTACTCAAAAGTACCCAATGTGTACCTAGAAAATTCCTATTTCTTCATTTTTCATAAAACATAAACGAAATCAAGATCCATAAATAAAATGGGGTTCTAGGTTCTTACAAACACCCCATTAAAGTAATTTGTCCAAAATTTTCCCTTCAAAGGGTGTTGAAGAAGAAACATCAATCTAATGTAGCCACTAGGATCATATATCGGCCACCATCTCCCAAGTATCATATCGTACATGCTTATGCTACCATAACCACCATACCAGTGGAACAAACCATCCATGGATAACCTTCTTTATGCGATCCACAATCCAAATAAGGTTCTCCTAGAAGGATGTATCCACCTCCAACACAACCTCCTTGTGTTGAAAAACATGATATGTGTCTAAAAAGTAATGCCTCATTTGAGAAACATGAAATATGTCATTCGTAACCCGGAACATCTATGGTAACATCAATGCATAGAGAACCGCTTTGACACTCTCCAAAACCAAAAATAGACCGACTTATCCCAGTGAAATATTCTCACGTCTCATAATCATCATTTTTCCCATACTAGGTGTGATACATAGGAAAACGTGATCTTTGACCTCAAACTATAAAGGTCATCTCTGTCGATGACCATAATATTTTGACCACGATTGTGAAGTATCCAACCTTTTTTGAATCAACTCCACCTACTCAGTGGTCCCTTGGATCTGACGATGTCCCAAAATAGATTCATATGTTGTCCCCATCCATCATATGGGTGATTGGAATGGCCTACCACACAAAGAATCATAAAGTGACATCTGAATCAATGCATGAAAAATATTATAGTAGAAAAAATCTACTAGGGGTAAGTGTCTCACCCAAGAACAAAAAAAATCTAGGAATCATTCTCAAAGCATGTTATCCAAATCCTAAATCGTGTACTCCGACTAGCCATCTTTCTGGGGATGGTAAGTTGTAATTAGATGTAAATGTGTACCCAAATCCATTTTCAGTCCTTCCCAGACATGATAGTAAACCATGAATCATTATCATAAATGATAGAGTGTGAAATCCCATGCAAATGTACAATCTCTCGGATGTACAACCTTCCAAGCTCATCAAAAATGATGGTTTCCATGATCAATAAGAAATGTGAAAAGTTTGTGAGTCCTTCAAAAATAACCCATACCACATCATTCACTCAAGGAAACCTTAGAAATCCCATCCTGAAATCCATTGAGGCATCATTCTACTTCCACTCAGGAATTGATATCTGCATTAGAATCTGTGACCATCACTGATCCTCCGCCATCACCTAATGATATTTAGAATATATCATGACAAAACCATCTACATCCCTCTTCATACATGACCACCAATACTGATAGTGTAGATCATGATACATCTTGTTAACACCGGGATGAACATGTGAAAACTAAAGAATAAAAATCTCACATCAACTACATATGTATGTCTAATAATACCAACATATGTCCTTGAAAATTCCAGACGTCATTGATGCCTATGGTCCACCCAGGAGTGGGGTCCTCACCTGACACACTCTCTTGCAGGACTAGTCCTTCTAAATCTGATAGCTGCCACATTCGCACACAATCCAGTAGAGTATAGGTAACATTTTATAGAGGAATGCAATTTATATCCCTATCTGTCGTGAACATAAAAATGTAACTCATAGAACTAATCTGTATGCTTCCACTCACGGTTGGCCTCCTAAACTGTCTATATACGAGTCCTTCTGGTCAACTCATCAGGCAGTACATTACGCTTCCCAGGCATGTAGGAATGATGAATGTCAAACGATTGAAGGAATTCAACCCACCATCACTATTTTAAATTTAGATCATGCTGAGTAAAGATATACTTGAGGATTTTGTGGTCATTCAATACCAAAAAATAATATCCCAAAAGATATTGTCTCTAACAACATAATACATGCTCAACTACACCAAACTCAACATCTTGTGTCGATTAATTCCTCCCTTGTGGACCAAATGCGATGAAACATATGCAATAACTCCTTCCACATAAATAAGAACAACCCCTAGCCTGATAACTTATGCATCATAATAAATAGTGTAACTATTTCCCGACTCCAGTAAAATCAACATGGGTCCTGAACTCAACCTCCCAATCAGCTCTTGAAAGGATGAATCACAAGAATATGCCCAAAAGTACTTTTCACCCTTCATAGTCAGGCCAATCAGTGGTGATACTATGTATGAAATGTCCTATATAATGTTCCTATAGTAACCAGCCAGCCCTTGAAAACACTGTATTTATAAGACGTTCTTCATCAGCTCCCAGGAAACTACTGATCAAATTCTTTGGGTCTACTGACAGTCCTATCTCTGAGATAACATCACCAACTAAGTGAATGTAATTGTTGATTCTCCTTTCTGTCATAGAGTCTAATGACTGAAAAAGTGGAATACCTTATGCACAAAGAGATTCATCCTTTGAAAAAACATCAAAAATTGACAAAGGCATGAACAAGGATTTCTTTAAGCATAGGTCATCCATGTTTCACTATGGTCACACAAGTATAATAGGGTGCCACATATTGGTCATGCAGGTGGCTTGCACACCCTAATATTTTTTCTCCCAAGGTCCTCAATGGCCTATAAATACCACTTGTGGGACCCCCATTCCAGGGACGAAAAATCCAAAAATCAGATTAAAGCACTTGGCACCCTAGTCTCTACTTGAAGTCTTCCTAACACTTCTAAGGTAATTTATTACCTATAATGGAAGATCTAAAGAGGAGTAATAAGGCCTAAGTGTTGAAATTCATTAACACGTGCGTGCCTAATTGTCTAACCCTTAAGGGTAATGAAGACACTTGCACGCCACCTTATCCCTTCGACAGAACTTGCGCGCCACCCTTTTGGAATCCATTAGGGATAATACTAAGGGCTTGAGCCAAGTCTCACCACACTATTAACCTATTGGTTAAATCATCGCCCAAGTACACATGTGTCGTGCAAGTATACTTGTGTGACCAGGACTTGTGTGCCCAAACTGGACATGCGGGCCTTCCTCTTTTTGGTTGCCTCTCCTGCCTATTCGACTCTTTTACTCAAATCCACCTCTCCTCTTCAAGATTTAGCCTTCAAAACCCACTTCAAAGACATTTTTGGCATGGTTCCTTTGTTGGCTTCCTTATCTGAAATGAATTCTATGGAACATCCATCAAAACCTAGTGATTTACATATATTTATGTCACTAAGGTTAGAGATTTAATTCATTCATCCACATCCTTTAAGATGAGAAGATCATTAAATCTGGGCATCCTCTATTAGAGTTATCCCCATGTTCCCAAATTTGGGCCTCTTTCTCAAGAGTAAGCCCCAGTCACAAGTCTCTTAATGTGGGCCTCCTTTTTAGGAGTAAGCCACAGTCATAATTTTCCTTAATATGGGCATCCTCCTTAAGAGTAAGCCCCATGTTCCCAAATCTGGGCATTCTCCTTAGGAGTAAGCCGCAAGTTCCAAAATATGGGCATCCTCTTTAGGAGTAAGCCCCATGTTCCCAATTTTGGGAATCCTACTTATGAAATAAGCCCCAAGTTCCCAAATCTGGGCATCCTCCATAGAAGTAATCCCCAATCATAATTTCTCTTAATCTGGGCCTCATTTTCAGGAGTAAGCCACAGATCTCAAGTCCCCTCAACAGGGACCTCCTTTTCAAGTGTAATCCCCAAGCATAATCTATTTTTATTTGTTCTTCCTTATAATGAATAAAACCCAATAATAAGTCCCCTATAATTTGGTAATCCTTCTCAGGAGTAGGCCCTAAGTTAAGTATCCAAATCACCATAAAGCACATATACCTTTATAGACATTGTTCGCTGATATCTTCCAGGAATTAAATAACATTACTCATATTCATCGGGAAGTCATATATACATAAGCCCCACATTATTTATTATGATTAAATATTTTGTGAAACTATCGTCATGTTTTACTGACACCTCTTGTTTCTCACACCGAGAATGAATCACGTGGGCTTAGAGGGTAAAAGTAATTATGACATCATTCATTGGGCCATCAATCATGCATAAACTCTATATTTCTTCACTCGAACTACGTGGGTTCGGATTCCTTTTCTAATAAGAATATGTAGGTATCCCATCTGTATGTACGATCCCAAATCTGAAATAATACATGTCTTTATGAACAATAATAAAACTCATATGCCCAACTGAGTGGCTTTAAAACCATTATGGTTATCATAATGACCAAGATATTTCTATATAATGTGCTGAAGGACACCATTGACTAATAATCTCTAATAAATATGGATGATTCTCTATCGATGAAGAACCTCAAATACATATAAAAGATTCTCTAAATCTCATACATATCAATCATTGATTTTCATATCTAAAAGAAAGATCATTTTCATACTTGGTAAATTAATAAGGATTCAAGAACATAACTCAAATCTATAAGAGAGTCCTGAAATAGAATGTAATTCCCCCAAAAAAGGTGTGATGAGTCCGACCTCCCATCCTCTCAAGCAATGCAAATTCTTAAGCCTCATCAGTCCACAACTAGTGAACACCAACCTTAGGAAAGTAGGTCCAAATGGATATAGAATTATTGGATGTTTCTGGTTCTACGAATAAACTCGTTAGAAACCGATTAGAATGTTTTAACCATAAACAAACAAGGTATTCCCCATTTCTATAAGAAGCAAAAAATGGTGAACCCGACGTGAATACTTAACTAAGTTAAATGATTTTTTAATTACTTGTTAGGCCCTTATTTAACCCAATGTGGGGGAAAACCAAGCAATCAATAACATATGTGCTCATCCAAAATATGTAGTGTTTGAACTTATCTTTATTAGGACTGTTATATCAAATAGGCACTCATTTCTAAGATCACTCTTCATTACATAAATGGATTATCTAAAGTTCACACCTGTGAATTCATCTGCTACTACCCCTGCAGGATCCTCGTCCGCTCTGAGGACGACATCACGTACTCAACGTCTTCAACACTGGGTCTCAAATGCACTGGTTAAGGAATACTGTCAACGTGGTACCATTCCCACTCTCGAGGCCGCTCGAAAAGCCATCCAAGTCAATAATTCACCCTGGTTGTCCGGACAGTGATGATCAGTGATCAAGAATCAAGTGGTGCCCACCACAATTTTCTACTGTTTCAGGTTGTTGTCCCCGAAACACAATCACTAGTCCCTACTATATTATGGGGAGGAGAATGAGAAGGTCTCTAAAGGCCTTAATTCAAAGAGATAAGAGTCTTTACTGAGGGCTCCCATCAATAATCATTGTCAGACTCATGCGCCAGTTCACCCTCAACATGATGAGGGTCCGGCCTTTATTGGTTCGTCTCAGGTCCCTCAGACCCAAGTTTGCAAGAAGAACTGCCAGAGGCGAAATTTGGTCAACATAGAACAACTTCTTACTTGTTCCCCCTCCGTAGATGTCTATCAAGTCAACTTGATGGAAAATAATGAGCGGGAATATACACCCATCGGTCCTGATGTTACTACCCAGCTGACTCGTTTGGCAGTAACACGCCAATACCGCCAGGCAATTATGGTTGAGTATTATAGGCAGGCATAGACACCTGTTTATAACTCATAATCTAGTTAGAAGGATCTTCTGACTACAAACAAAGATTCATGATGATCTAATATGGTGGAAAATGATAAGCAAGGACATACACCTGTTTACAATCAATAATTCTGTCTACAGTCTCGTTTGCCAATATTGAAAGAAAATTATTCATCCATACTTGTGCAGAATACAACGAAGGAACATACAACTCCCAATGTTCATCAAGCCTTCCAACAGTATTGTTTGGTAGCACCCAAAGAAATCAGTCGGAAAGCTCCGGCGGAAAATATGGAGGAGACTCAACTCTCTTCCCACACACATGAGTACTGTCAGAATTCACAAACATGAAAAGGATTACAGGAGCAGGAATGCACACATACTCCAAACAGGGAATGTGAGTATATTCTTGATCTGGTAGCTGAAGTCACCAATCACATCCTAACATTGGAGAAAGATCATAAGAAAATCCCTGCTCATATTCTAGATGTTTGTCAAATATTATAACAGCTTCAGCAACATCACATGGAGAGAAATATAAATCTGTCCATACCAGTGGAGTGACTCATCAACATATTACTCTAGAACAAATACACACCACTATTCCATTCCAAGAGGGATGTGGGGAATACTCTCCCTTATCATATGGACAATCAATTTAGGCACATACACATTATTTGAATGGAGATAATCAGCCTAACCTGACTATTTCTCCTGAGATGGCACACACACCTACCCATAATAACCATTTTAATCAACATGTGGTTCCCAAAGTGAGTAAGAAGGCGTCTAAGAAAAATACATGTTCATCATATTTAATAAATAAAGATCCATTCTATAATAAGGCCTTGCTCGATGCTGGAGTTCTTGAAGCCCTTAGACAATTGTTTATTGCAACTCAAGATTCTACTCTCCCATTTCCCAATAGTGGGAATAATAATTCCAAAGGTATTCATCAGACATTTGTTCATGAAGGCTTGCTTCTTGAAAATTTGTTTGGTCTTGAAGTATCATCTTCATATGAGAGCCATGATAACCCTCTGCGTGGCCAGAAGATCCTGGAGCAAAAGGTTTCATCTTTTGTTGTAATCCACCATGTTGGTCATCCCAATAATGATGAATTTATCTGCGAAAGTCCTATCTACACTAGTAATTCGCATTACATAGAAAATTCTTAAAAAAAATGTAGTAACAAGAAATCCCTTTTATATTAAGGCACATAAAAATGTGATTTCAGTCATGTCTGATGTTTTACCACTAGCAGGTGAAATACTTTCTCAATCAGAAGATAGCCCGAGATGTAGGTCATTCTCCGAACCACCCCTGGGTGATTCATCTTCTAGTTTGATAAATTAATTCTCTACCAATCTTGTGGAATACGATGAATCAAAAAAAAAGCACTAGATTTGGTCCTATTAGGTAGAATAATCTTCATCAAATGATAGATGAAATGCTGAATATGAGAAAAAAAACTGGCGAAAGGCGAAGTACCAGTCATGTTTTGGCCTTTGTCTTAATCTCAGTATGATATCCCAGAAATGTTGATCGAAGATTGTATTCACGATATTCGTCTCACCATGTGGAAAACTCTTTGTCAATTGAAATAGAAAATATTATCTTATGATGAATATGAAAATCATGTCAATATAATAGAAGGGTTACATCTCCAAATTGATTTAGCAACTCTCCTAGTTTCCCGATATCCGAAGGCTGAAAATCAGCATAGAGCCCATCAACATTGATGCCTTGGCACACTAAAAATATTGCACCAGTTAATTTCCAATACCCCATATCGTATTCAAATAAGGGTATGGTGTGTTCATAGAGCATTGCATTTCACTGTACTCTCTAGTAAAAAAAGCCCTCCAAAAATGGTCTCATGCAATGTTGTTGCCCATGGCCGGCCACAGCCAATTGGTTTTGTTTGTAATCATTGGATTTCTCAGGAACATGCCTCAACTAGTTTATCCCAATGTCAGGAATATAAATAAAAAAAATTTGAATTACTCTTGCATCAATAAAATGAGAATATCGAACATGCTTCTCATTTAGAGCGTGCACATCATCAGGTGACGGAAGTGTTAGAAATCATCCAGCAGTCATTTAAGCCACGTGATTTGAGTGGATGTAGGTTGATGAATCCATAAAATTTCCAAACTAAAGTCTACAAGCTCTGGAGACATTTTACTGGGGACTCATTTAACCCAACCCTCGGAATCAACAAATTGGATTCGAGGAGTTGAGCAGGAATAGCAGGAACATCCCCAATACACCGGACTATGGACATTTTCAGATCCTAATTCTCTTCCTCAGTGAATCTTAGTCTTCTTCGATTAGGGAAGAATCCACAAGAGGAACGAAGTGCTGAATTATCAAGAGATTCCCTCCAAAATACTGTTCATCTTGAAGTTCCTAAGGGTTCAACTCAACAAAAGGAAATGTCATATCAAGGACTTGGAAGAAGACAATATCACAAAAATGCTGATAGAAGGGATGAAATGTGTTATACATCAATAAATGTCATCAATGTTGTTGTTGCTGATCCTCCAGAACATGAGGATCACTCAGAGGGATCAGATGAAGAAATTCCTTCTCAAGAGGTTGTACACAAAGAGGCAAATGAATAAGGTGTGTATACACGAAATCAAAGGCTTTCCCATAATCTAGGTATTCAATCAAATAACCAAATTCCCCCTCTCTAAAAGGCATCCAACAAGGGGAATGGAAAGAATCATGTTGTGTCCCACCCTACCAATGGAGAAGGCCAATCAATCTCACTAGAGCAATGGTTCGCACAATAAGAGGAAGAAATGAAGGAGTTAAGGAGGTTGAATGCATAACTACATTAAGGAAGTCTTCCTTCTAAGCATGCATGATTCAGTCAGTCAAGGGAATTTGTTGCTGCTACTGAGATTGATCAATAATATCTTCCTTTACCAGTACACCCTCAAAGGTATAATCTTATGGGTCACGTGCAACAAAAACTGGTAGTGCTACCATCAGTTGCAGTACCAGTCACCACAGATGTCCAATCTCTAGTTATTGCACCTGCTCAGGCCCAAGCTCAACTAGATGTTTCTAAAAAGGTAATGACTACCATTGAGTCATTAACTACTCGATTGGAAGCTATGGAGGGAAAGTGTGCACAAATTCAACCAAAAAAAGAGGTCTTATCCTGAATGGGTTGATGCAATTCCTCCCCCATTAATTTTTTTCAAGTACCACATTCCGAATTTTTAATGGTTTGGGAGACCCATAGCAACACTTAACACATTTTGTTTCTCGTTGTGAACCTATGATGGGATATCCTCAACAAAAAGAAGCAGTTATGCTCATGTGTTTTGTATAGTCATTACATGCGCCTGCCTTTGTCTGGTATACAAGCTTGCATTATCGGTCAATTACTGGGTGGGAAGATCTCCTTCAATGATTCCTTCTTCAATTAAGATCAACATTTCCAAAGACAACAGTTTTTTATCTTAAAAATTGTGAGAAAAAGAAAAAATGAAGAGTTTCAGATTTCACTGCTCGCTGGAAGGGGTTAACATATTCCTTCATCTTAGAACTCCCTCAAGAATAATTGTTGCCTATATGTGTGGAAATGTTTCGAGATGAATTACGCAAACCGTTGATTGCTATGAAATATAAAGGACGGTTTCGAGACCTTACTTCAATAGCTCAACAGATTGAAGGCACTCTTTAGAAGACTATGGATAAAAATTGTGTAATTCCATCAGTTCCAGGAAGGGGAATGGGTAATGTAGAGACTGCTACAGTCCCACTTAAACAAGCACCTGTACCTACTTCCACTTCAAGACTGTCATCGTATCGAAGGGCTCTACCTATTTAGCGTCAACAACAGAGGTTGTTTCGTCAATATGATCAAAGAGATCAATGATAGAAAAAATTTGATGAGTTAATGAAAAAATATTATTCATTCTGAAATAAACAATTTTATGGATAATTCATTTCGGCTCTGCAAAATAATTTGGTTCCATTTCCAAGGCCTAAAAGGCTGAACAAGGAAGGAGATGAAGACCATCCCAACTATTTACCAGTTCATCGGATGTTGGGGCATCCCATTTAGGGGTGTTTTGTCTTCAAAGAACTCCTACAAAACATGGTGGACATGGTACATGTAAAACAGAAAGGTTCTTCAGCCTAGGTAGCATGTGTTACTGTTACATATCCAGAGGAAGAAGGCGAGTGGCAATAAGTCAAAAACAAAAATGTGGATAAATATAATGATTGGATGGTTAGGAAAACGATCAACCAAAATCATTCCATTTTACAAACGCAATTGAAGAAACAAATTGTATCTTCTATTTTGAATGACACATCAAAACCCTCTTAATCAGAAGAAAGATAATCAAAGAAGCGGCATAATTCAAAGAAAGAAGAGCAGTCAGAAGAATATGAGATCCTGTCAAATCCCATGTTGTCTTTGACTCTGGCTGATTTTATGCAATCTACCTCAAAATCACAGGCACCGGCCCATCAAATGGCACAACCTAAATTGGCTAAACAGGTAGAATCTTTATCAGATGAAGAGTTGATTTTTGGTTCTGTTAACATGATTAACTTAAGAGATCCTTATGCCAGTCAGAGTTTCGATCTTGTTGAGCCTGATTTCCCTGTATAAAACAGAAGAATTAGAGGTATTTACATAGGTATAGGATATAGAGGAAGGCGTGGATATTCCAGAAGCCACTATTTCAATCCTACCCCTTCTAGAACTGTATATTCAACAGAAAATCATGGCATATCCCTTCAGCAGGCTCAAGAAGAACAAGAATGTTCTTCCAAACATTGAAGATTCAGTCCTAGAACAATTTTTTTAGAAGATCGGTTACAAGTTGCACCTTCTTCCTCTAAACAAATAAATAGATCTAGTCGGTCTAATATTCCAAATCCAGGAGTATTTCCATCTCCTACCCCGATACAAGATGCATATACTTCCAAAGAATCAAATTATAAGGCACCTGCAAAACCACATGTTCCTGTTGTGAAATGCTGACCTTTGAATCAAAAGTATGATGTCTTGAAACATATGTCCCAAATTCTGTCCATGTTATCAATTCTGGATGCCTTGAATCTATCAAAGGATATTCAGGAGGCACTCATTGAGGCTTTTTCAAGTACTCGGGAATTTGAAACTGAAATGGTTGCGGCTGAAGTATACCATGTAGATAATGATCTTGCAGAATGCCATGCAGTGATATCTTTTACAGATGAAGATGACTATGATGGTTTGCATGGACATATAAGACCTTTTTATTTATCTACCAAAGTCAATGATATAGACATCTAACATGTTTACATTAATAATGGTTCAGGAGTCAACCTCATCCCTATTCATAAACTTCACCGATTGGGTCTCACTGAATCTGATTTATCTCCTTCTAATTTGATGTTGCAAGGATATGATAAAAATGAACAAGAACCACTATGTGAGATTAAACTTAGAACTCAGTTTGGGGATCTTGTATCTAATTCAGATTTCATGGTTTTTCATCATGACAGAGCCTTCAACTTTTTTATGGAAGAACATGGAAACATGAACATGCATCTATACCTTCATCATACCATCAATGTCTCAAATATTGTTTCAATGGTCAAATTGGGACATTGTATGGTGACAAATACCCATTCAAAACATGTGAATCTCAATACATTGAGGCAGAATTCAATAACATGGTGGGAATGGAGGTATCTACGACAAAGGAGGTTACCGAAATTAAGGCTCCATATGGTTTGGAAAATATTCCAGTAAACCCATTCATAAATGTGAGTACAGATTATGTGTCACATATCAATAAAATTGATAGGATAGACCCAAATCCAAATACACTTTTGGAAACATCCATAATGTCAATTACCGCAACCAAGCCAGATAGTAATGGAGAATTTTTTAATTTACCAGGCAATGATGAAATCCCAAATGGATATGTATTCATTTCATCCGATGAAATATAGAAATTCTATACTTCATAAACCAGGCCAGAAGAAGTTATAGCAATTTCAGAGATGAACGATGATTTCAATTCTCAATCCATCATCTCCTCTTTATTACCCAAGGAAGACCCTTCATCATCAATAGTATCAGAAATGGTAGCCTCTTCTTCAAAATGTTCAAATTTTAACATCTCTCTTGATCGTGGAAATTCTATTTCGTCATCTACTATGCAAGTAGAAACCGAAGAAACAACACATTTTGAAGAAGAAGAGGGAGATCTTAGAGATGCTCCTCCAACATTTTAAGAGGGTATTTTTACCAATGTGGATGAACTCAGAGAAAAACATCTTGGTACCAAAGAAGATCCATGCCCCACTTTAATTAGTGAGGCCATGACTCTTGAATAGAAAGAAATGTATATTTCATTTTTAAAGATAAATAAAGATATATTTTCTTGGAACTATATAGAAATTCCATGGATTAATCCTAATGTTGTTACTTATCATTTGTTTTTTCCAGAAGAACATCAAGGATTCTAGAAATCCGCAAGAAGAACACACCCAACTTATGCTTCAAAAATTGAAGTTGATGTGGATAAGCTTATCAAATATATCTTCATCAGAGAAGTTCAATATCCCAACTGGCTAGCTAATATTGTCCCTGTGAAAAATAAGAATGGACAAATTACAGTTTTCGTTGATTTCAGATATCTTAATCAGCATTGTCCCAAGGATGATTTTCTAGTTCTGATCACAGAACTATTAATTGATGCAACAGCTGGCTATGAAGCAATTTCCTTCATACATGGATATTTTTGGTATAATCAAATCCGAATGGCTCCAGAAGAGAAAGAATATATAGCCTTCAGAGACCCACAGGGGGTGTTTTGATATCGCCTAATGCCATTTGGCCTGAAAAATGCAGTCGCAACATATCAACGTGCCATGCACCATATCTTCAATCCCTTTTTAGGGAAGTTTTTTGAATTTTATGTTGATGATTCGGTGGTTAAATCCATACAACGTTATAATCACTTGGATGATTAGGAAATAATATTCCACAAACTTCGACAACATAATTTTTAGAAGAACCCCTTAGAATGTTCTTTTGGGGTAACCTGAGGAAAATTTCTCGACTTTTTTGTATGCCATCATTGTATCGAAGTCGATCTAGAGAAGGAGAATTTAATCCATGGTATGTCACCTCCTCAAACATTGAAATAATTGAGAGTACTTCAAGGAAATATGGCCTATATTCGGCATTCCATCGCCAATATGGAAAGTAAAAGTTTACCCTTCACCAAATTGATGAAGAAGGGAGTCAATTACCATTGGACTGAAGAATTTCAAAAATCATTCAATATTCTAAAGAAATATCTCTTGAGTGCACCAATATTAATGCCACCTATTGAAGAAAGACCACTTATTATTTATGTGACAGCTTTAGAGCAATCATTGGGTGCCTTCCTTGCCCAGAAGAATGATGCTGGGAATGAATACAACCTTTACTATCTCTATTGGACTATACATGAAGCAGAAACCCTATATTCAAGTATTGAAAAGTGTTGCCTAGAATTAATATTTGTGGTTCAGAAATTGAGACACTACCTGCAACATCATGTGGTCCAATTGGTATCTCGTAACAACCCACTCAAATTTATCCTTAGTCGTCCAAAGCTTACAGGTAGTCTGGCATGTTGGGCAGTTATTTTGCAGCAATTTGATATCTAGTATGTGTCTCAAAAGGCAATAAAGGGCCAAGATCTGACTGATTTCCTTGCTGAACATCCTTCAGTAAAATATACAACTTTAGATATTGAACTTCTTGATGAGTAAGTCTTTTATATTCAAGATAATCTTCAAACATGGGAAATGTACTTTGATGGTGATTCCAGAAGTACAACAAGGAAGAAAATGGAAGATCCTAAATTCAACAAAGTTGTGTTAGGAATTGTGCTTAATTGCTCAGAAAAAGTAGTGCTGCCCTATTCCTTCTTATTGTTGGAAGGCGGTGCAAATAATGAAGAAGAATATAATACTCTCATCGCATGATTGGAGTTGGCGCTTCAGGCACAAGTGAATCACTTAAACGTTAATGGTGATTCAGATCTGGTAATCAAATAAGTCAATGGGGATTATGCCATCAGAAAAGAAGAGATAATCCCTTTGTATGATTACGTCAGATAGTTAATGGTGAAAGTTCCTTCGAAGATGACATTTTCTTATGTCCCTCGATCAAAAAATTCCCAAGCTTATGAATTTTCTAATATGGCCATAGCTCTGGCAGATCCAAATCGGGATGAAACAATATGGGCTTATCGAACCACCACCCGACACTGCTATGCGGTAAACTCCATATTCATTGGTATATAGAACAGAAGCAGTCAATCTCATTGAGGTTCAATTACCTTCACTCTGTGTTTCCATTTGTGATCAGTCATCTACAAATGAACAATATCAACAGCGATTGGATGAATTGGAACGATTCGATGAAAAAAGATTGTGCACCCTGCACCAGTTGGAAGTCTATCAAAATCGAATTGCACGAGATTTCAACAAAAAAGTTCATCTTCGTTCATTCATTCATAGAGAATTAGTATTGGTTCTCCTAACTCCAATGATACCAGGAAGGAAGCCTCCAAAGCTTGAGCCAATTTGGGAAGGACCTTACTCAATACATAAGGTCTACTCTAGTGGAGAATATTATTTAATCTCAATGGATGGAGAACTCATCACAACTCCAAACAATGTAAGGTTCATGAAGAATTATTTTGTGTAACACAAATGCCAAATGTCCTAGAAACATGATGCTAAACAGTACAGAACCCTTTCGTCCAACATGATGTTAAACTGTGTTGTCCTAGCTACATGACGCTAAACTGTGTAACACTTGTCCTTACTGCATGACATTAAACTACACAGTCCCCTCTTACGTCCAGCAAGATGTTAAAATTCATAACCATCGTCCTAGCTATACGACGTTAAACTATGCACCTCTTCGTCCCACATGACGTTAAACTGTAAAAATTCCCTAATATATTATAGCTAAATGACGATAAACTGTACAACACCTTTTTGTCTAACATGACGTTAAACTGTGTTGTCCATTCTACATGATGCTAAACTTTTCAGTATTGGTCCATACATATGACCTTAAACAATTTTTGTCCTTAATGCATGAAATTAAACTACATAGTCCCCTCTTTTTTCCTTACTTCATGACATTAAACTACATAGTCTCTGTTTCGTCCAACATGACATTAATGTGTGCATAATTTGGGTTGTTGCTACCTCTTGTTTTTCACACCGAGTATGAATCACATGAGATTAGTGTAAACATCAACCATAACACCTTCTTTGGGCCTCTAACCACGCATAAGTCCCAACACCATATTCGGGTTGTCCACAAGTATAAGTTGATCAACAATTCATTCTTAATTGAACTATGGTGACTTTGATCCTTTCCTTCTAGGCTGGGTACGTAGGCAACCACCCGAGGATCAAGCCCAAAACCAATCTTTTCCCCTTCACATCAGTTCACCTCCATCTCACACGATGTTGATCCATAAAGCAGCCCCAAACCATGATATTTCAAATTGGTTCACCATTGTCCTTGCTATATGACATTAAAATATACAGTCCCCCATTTTCCTCTCTGCAAGACATTAAACTACATAGCCATACGTCCTAGCTACATGATGTTATGTAACGCCCCGACCCCAGTTACCCAGAGTCGGTGCATTAATTACATAACATTGGCATGATCACAAGAAAGATAAAATCTCGAAAGACCGATTGGTTTAGTAGCCTTGGAAACACTAGATATATTCATAAGTTTTACATTACATCATAAAATGAAAAACTAATACAACAACATAATGTTTCCACAATCCACACTATTATCCCCTCATAATATCCCTGCAGGTCATTCATAACTTACTTCTTCACATCCTGGGAAAAATAAAACATAGAAAAGGGGTGAGCTCAAATGCCCAGTAAGGATAACAATATAGCGGAACATTCAAAATAAGCATAAACATTTAAGGCAATGCATTACTAAAATAAAAGCCTTTTAAACTTGAACTTCAACATAGTATGGAAAAAGTAAAATGAAATAATGCCATTTACTTATTCACATGGATATTCTACTAATCGAATAATCACATGAAAAAATCGAAACCACTTTCATAATGTTGGAATGCATAATGATAAACTTTAATTTCTTTTCAAGGCCTCGTCCCAAGACCTTGGGGATAACTGTAACCGGAACCCAACCCGGAGTGCCTCTAATAACCGGACATCAACCCGGAGTGCCTCTAATAACCGGAGACCAAACCGGAGTACCTCTAATAACCGGAGACCAAACCGGAGGGCTTACTTTTACCAGTCCCTAACCTGGAGGGCTTACTTTTACCAGTCCCCAACCTGGAGGGCTTACTTTAACCAGTCCCCAACCTGGAACATACTTGTCCAACACATTCATATGAAGTAAAGGTTGAAATATAACATAAACATTCTTATTGGAACTAGCATACGAAATTTAAATAATTTCACCATAAACTATGAATGGTATAAAAATAGCACATCCACAGTCAAACATATCACAAAACCTTCAATACAATATAGAAGTTTTGTATCATAATAAATCAACTTCAAATAGTCTTAAAATCCATCAAAGGATGTTGACATAGATGAAATCAATATTCTTTTTAAAGAAATATCTCCTTTTAATTTGAAATCATTTAAGATCCATATAAAATAAAACATTTTCTTTGAAAATATTCTTATAATCTTGTAAGGGAAGCTTTGACGATTTTATAACGGCGGAAAATAACCGCACCCGCCGTATAAGTAAAAAAAACATTCTTATCTTAATTCTGTCGAAAAGGTTAAAAAGCACCTTGTTTGGAAAACGACGGAAATATTCCCTTATAAACCTCTTATAAAAAGTCAAACAAGGGTATAAATGACTTTAACCCATATTCTTTTAAATATTAAAAATGTTTTGAAATACATTTTGAAGAAACATGGATGTGGATGATAACGAGATCCTAGTAGATTATTACGTATAAACAACCTCAGATAGTGAAGAGATTGTGAAATAACCCTTACCAATTTTGTAACTTATGAAACATACAACCCATGAAATAGGTATCATACAATGAATATGTAAATACACATAAATTAGAGTGTATTACACAAAGAATATAATTATGGGCAGTACATACACCACACCAAAGGTGATGGTGGCAATATGGCATGAATCTCACGAAAATAAGGAGTGAGATGAAAACCCCTTACCACGTTAATCAACTGAGTCGTATGGCCAAAAGTTAATAACCACCAAATTATTTACAGAATAACATGAATATAAAGAGAATCATGATAATATATATCAAATGGAAGTACACAATACACCACTTTCAATAATTTAGTGGCGAACAATGGAAATCTCACAGAATTGAATGTGAGATAAGAAAATCCCTTACCTTGTACTTTTCCTTGGTTGGGGTAGGTTAACCTCCTGTATAATGGTGAAATAATTGTTATTAAATTATACAATAATCATATATATTAATATGATATCATATATGATCTTTTAATATTGATTTGATAATAATATCGTAGTATTATCGTTGTTTCGGGTGTTAACTTACTTGTTTTATTTTATATGTTTTGTTACATAAGCCATGTTTGTAATGGATAGGTTGTATATTATTCATATCCAAAATGATATCAAGTCCTTAAACATCATTTTTAAATCATCTGATGATAATTATACTTGAATGGATACGATGGAGAATGAATCTTATCGCGTTCGTGGAGACGGTAGTCCGTACGTACGCACGAGCGACAATATCATTATTTTGATATTAAAATAATATATAATTGGATAGTATATCATATATACAGAATCATTATCATGTTATATTTATTATTTACATGAGTTGAACATCATTATTATACCCATCCAAATAATAATATATTGAATAACAATTACACCACGACGTGGAGACGGTAAGCCGTACGTACGCACATATGGTGACATGTTATTCAAAGGGTGGATAGAATACTGAATATGGTTCTACCATATTTATAATAACATCACAGTATATGTGAGATACTGGAGTTTTTATTTTAGAATGGTAAGAACAAAGAAAGAAGAAGTGGAAGAAGAAAGGAACTTGAAAAGGGGTGGTGAAAACATTACCTCTTCTTCGGGTTCTTCCTTTTGATTTGATCAAAAGGGCTCCTTAGGTTGGCTTTCTGATCAAACTAAGGCCTCTAGGTTGTAGTGAGGGAAGTTGGGAGAGTATGTGGGTAGAGTTTGTCCGAGCCAAGTGGCTTGAGAGGTGTGAGGAATGAGTAGAAGTGGTCTCCTTTTATAAGGGAGAGGAGGGGCTCTTTAGGAAAGAGTGAAAGTATTACTTTATAATATAATTAAATTCGGTTTGTAAGGGTCAAAAAATAATTGAGGTCGAAGATAAGATGACTAATATTCTAAATAACATCAACCAATAAGAATTGGACAGGTTTTAGATAATATTTTAATCATTATAATCTTATTTATTTAAATGATTTATTAATGAGGTAATCATTGCATCATTATTGTGTCATTAATAATTTAAATTATTTGATGTCTAAAAATTATAAATAAAATATCATTATGTAGGAAATCGTTTTATATTTCTAATGAATATTTATAATCGAATATCCAACATGTATAACCCTATGTAAAAATTGTTCTTCTAAAAGATGTAAGCTTATGACATTTTTATTTTTATTTTAACTTTATTAATATAATGTGTCCCTACCACAAACAAGTGGATCCAAGGGGTCCCCAAATCGACCCAAGGATGCCCATGGTCGGGTATGTGTCCACCAATAAGGTTAGGACACGTTTTAGGGTAATTTTGTATTATTATAATATTATTTTTTAACCCTTATTTACCGGATTTACCCTTAACCATGGTAAATAAAATATTTACCACAGTAACTATTCAAAATGTCTAAAAATAAAAGTTACCTATTTACACAATTTGGACATCCTGATTTTAAATATGGAATCCATTTTTCTAAATTCAAAACACAGAAGTGGCAGAAATTAATTTAAAATTAATTCCCGCTGTCAAAACAAAAAGCGTGTTTTTAAGAGGTAATAACTATCAAAAGATTGACACTGGTTTATGTTCCGTTTAATTGTAAAATTATGTCCAATGACCAAAATTATATTAAATGGAAAAAATATATTTTAAATATACTTCAAAACTAATAAAATTCATAATTTATCACTATTAATTATTTTTATTAAAAAAGTTGTTTTTAATTAAAATTTAGTAATTTTCACTATTCATCAAAATATGAAAGTTATCCGAAAAGTACCAAAATTTCACCTTAGGCTAAATTAGATATTCCGAATCCAAAAATGAAGTCCATTTTGAAATATAAAATATATATGATTTCAAAAAGTAGGTATTACTATTCATATCGGCTAGTTTGATTGGTTGTGGCGTGTGTTAGGACTCGAGGTTGCGTACAACACACGCTATCGCATTATTCGAAGGGAAACGTACCGTAGAAGCTTGGGGTGTTACATTCTCCCCTCCTTCAAATAATTTCATCCTCGCAATTTCTATGGTATTACTGCATAAAAAGACTCGGGTGGTTCTTCATCATATGTTCCTCGGGTTCCCACGTTGCCTCTTCCATCTTATGATTTCTCCACAAAACTTTTACTAGACGTGTCGTCCGGTTTCTCAGTACTTGTTCTCTTGTATCAAGAATCCTGACAGGCTCTTCACAATAAGACAGATCGGGTTCCAGTTCTAATTCCTCATAGGTGAGTACATGCGTTGGGTTAGGCATGTATTTTCTCAACAGAGATACGTGGAACACATCGTGAACTTTAGAGAGACTTGGCGGCATTGCCAATCGGTAAGCTACAGCCCCAATTCGTTCTAGAATTTCGAAAGGTCCGATGTACCTGGGACTCAATTTACCTTTCTTACCAAAACGTATGACTCCCTTCCACGGAGATAACTTCAGGAAAACATGATCACCGACTTGAAATTCCAAATCCTTCCTTCGATTATCGGCATAGCTCTTCTGCCTACTTTGAGCTGCTTTGATGTGATTTTGGATTACCTTCACCTTTTACACCGTTTCTTCCACCAGTTCTGGGCCTACAAGTTTTCTTTCACCAACGTCATCCCAACAGGTTGGTGTACGACATCTCTTTCCGTATAACGCTTCATATGGTGCCATCTGAATACTCGAAAGGAAGCTATTGTTATAGGAAAATTCTACCAGTGGTAAATATTGATCCCACATACCCTGAAAGTCATGTGAGAAAGATCTCAACATGTCTTCTAGGGTTTGAATAGTCCTTTCTGATTGTCCATCTGTCTGAGGGTGGTAAGAAGTGCTCAAATGAAGTTCAGTATCCAGAGATTTCTGAAGACTTTTCCAAAATCTTGAAGTAAAACGGGGATCACGATCAGAAACAATCGATAGGGGTACTCCATGAAGTCTCACAACTTCATTAATGTATAGTCTTGCTAGACGTTCCAGGGGTAGATCTTCTCTTATAGCAAGAAAATGTGCTGACTTGGTAAGACGATCAACAATAACCCATATTGCATCGTTCCTTCTAGGAGTCTTTGGTAGCCCCATGACAAAGTCCATCGTAATATTGTCCCATTTCCACTTCGGTATGGGAAGAGGTTGCATGAATCCTCCAGGTTGTTGCCTTCCATCTTTCACTTGTTGACAAACCATACATCTTGACACAAAATCAGCAATCTCCCTCTTCATGTTGTCCCACCAAAAATGTTCCTTCAAATCTCTATACATTTTTGTGCTCCCAGGGTGTATAGAGAAATTGGAACTATGAGCATCATCCAGCAATTCCCTTTTTAGATCGGGTAAATCGGGAACACAAAGTCTCTTCCCGAATTTCAAAATTCCATCTTCATACACAAAGTCTCTCAATATCCCATCATTCACAGCTTTAATCTTCTTTTGGAATTCTTCATCATCGGTCTGCGAACACTTAATCCTTTCTAGTAAAGATGGTTTGGAAACCATTTGAAAAAGCATTGATGTTTCACCTTCCCTGGTTATTCCCATGTCCATCTTTACTAGATCCATGAAAATTGGATCCCTTTCAATTCTCATATTGTTCAAAACTCCATGGTCTTTTCTACTCAAAGCATCTTCCACCTTGTTTTCCTTCCCCGGGTGGTAGTGTATCGTGCAATCATAATCCTTGAGTAATTCAAGCCATCTCCTTTGCCTCATGTTGAGTTCTTTTTGTGAGAAAATATACTTCAAACTCTTGTGATCAGTATAAATCTAACATTTTTTACCATAGAGATAGTGCCTCCATATCTTCAAAGCAAAGATCACAGCTGCTAACTCAAGATCATGAGTAGGATAGTTTTGTTCATGAATTTTCAACTGTCGTGATGCATAGACAATAACTCTATCATTCTGCATAAGGACACAACCAAGTCCTTTCTTTGATGCATCACTATAAATAACGAACCCATCATTCCCCAATGGTAGAGTCAATATAGGAGCATTGACTAATATTTTCTTCAGTTCTTCAAAACATTCTTCACACTCTTTTTTCAAAACAAATTTAACCCATTTACGTGTGAGCTTCGTTAATGGGTTAGCCAATCGGGCAAAATTCTGGACGAAACGTCGATAATAGCCTGCCAAACCAATAAAACTGCGTACCTCAGTTATACTCGTAGGTGCTGGCCATTCTTGGATTGCCTTGGTCTTAGAAGGATCAACAGAGATTCCATCTTTAGAGACAATATGGCCAATAAAAGAAATCTCCTGAAGCCAAAATTCACACTTGCTAAACTTCCCATATAATTCATGCCTCCTCAGAGTCTTCAAGATAATGCGCAAGTGATTTTCATGATCTTCGTAGGTTTTGTAGTATACCAAGAAATCATCAATAAATACCACCAAAAATTCATCGAGATACTCCCTGAAAACTCTATTCATCATATCCATGAATACAGATGGTGCATTAGTCAATCCAAACGGCATTACAGTAAACTCGTAATGCCCGTACCTGGTTCGAAATGCTGCCTTCGGAATGTCTTCCTTCTTCACACACAACTGATGGTATCCAGATCGAAGGTCAATCTTTGAAAATTATTGAGCTCCATGTAGTTGGTCAAATAAATCATCAATACGAGGTAGGGGATACTTGTTCTTTATCGTTATAGCATTGATCTCCCTGTAGTCGATACATAACCTCATAGATCCATCTTTCTTTTTAACAAAAAGAACAGGGGCTCCCCATGGAGAAACACTAGGGCGAATAAATCCCTTATTACTCAATTCCTCTAGTTGTTTCTTTAGTTCAACTAATTCTACAGTGTCCATTCTATAAGGGGTCTTCGATATAGGCCTTGATCCAAGAATCAAATCAATGGAAAACTCAACTTCTCGTTCTGGAGTATGTCCAGGTAAATCTTCCGGAAATACATCTACAAATTATTTCACAACAGGTACATCCTCTTTTTGAACATTCCTTTCCTCACCCGTAGTTATTTCATTCTCTTCCTCCCCAATAATTGAATTAAGTTGAGCTACTGAGGGTGGATCTAAATAAGAATTAGGTGGTGACGATTCTGCTCTAAAAATAAGGTGTTCCTTATCATTATCATCAAGAATCATAACCTCTTTCTTCTTACAATAAATCTTCGCATCATAGTCCGAAATCCAGTCCATACCGAGGATTATATCAAACTCAATCATAGGTATGGCGATGAGATCAGCAGATAAAGAAAATTTATGTGCTCTAATGGGGACTGATTCACAAAACTTTGTTGCAATGATACTTCCCTTAGGATTTTTAACTGACAACTCCCTTATTAAATCAAATTGGAAATATCTAATTTTCTTAGCAAACTGGGAAGATATGAAACAATGCGACGATCCAGAGTCAAATAATGCATTTGCTAAACTTGAGGAAACCATTAAATTACCTGTCACCATGTCTTTTGGAGCTTCTACCTCTGCAGTAGTGATAGCATAAGCCTGGCCTTGATCCCTTGGCCTTTTCTGAGGTAAGTTCTCCTGACGCATAGGACATGCATTTTCATAATGCCCCATCTCCCTGCAATTGTAGCACTGAACGTTGGTATCTTCCTTCTTCCCCTTGCAATCATGAGCTTGGTGGCCTTTTTCACCACACTTGTAACAGACTCCCATTCCCTTCAAGCAAGTACCAGGATGTTTCTTCCCACATTTACCACAATATGGATATTCAACCTTTCCCTTCTTCCCCTTATTTCCATTCCCAGATTGATCAGCAGGTCTCTTCTTCTCTTGCTTCGCTTTAAAGTCATAAGACTTAGAGAATTACTTTTCGGTCTTGATAGCACATGAGACAATGTCTTCGTACGATGAAAAGGATTGTGAGACTAATGCTCGACGAAGAAATGGTTTTAACCCATAAAAGAAACGATCAATCTTACGTCTTTGGTTACGTATATAATCACCAGCGTACCTTGCTAACCTTGTAAAGTTAGCCTCATACTTTGCGACATTCTCATCCTCCTTTTGTCTCAGACTCAGAAATTGCCTTTCCATATCTGCTCGATGGTCGCGAGGAAAGTATTTTTCTAAAAACAGATCTTTGAACTCCCTCCATTCCATATTTGATACTTCATTATCTTCCTTCATGTTTTGAATCAATGACCACCATTGATCAGCATCTCCAGTGAGGCGGTAAACTGCCATGATAACTTTTTCCCTTTCACTGCTCCCCAAAGCCTGAAATATTTTCTCTAGGGAATTTATCCATTGCTCAGCTACTAAGGGATTTGTACTCCCATTGAACGTTGGTGGTTGTTGCCTCATGAATCGATATAACATTGATCCTCCACGCTGCGGATCAGGGTGCTCCATACGGGTAAGGTTATTATTCATAACCTGAGTAAGTTTTCCCAGTATGGTGATTAGCTGATCGGCACCAGTTGCATCACCAGCCCCACTATAATTATGTTGAGCAGGAGGGCAATCCCTAAATGGAGTGCGTGCATTGATACGGTTTCCATTTCTTCCACTAGGCGCCATTTCTAAACAATGGCATAAACTAGATCAGTTTATGAATCAAAATACATAATCCTATAATTATAAAACACTTAACATAAATTGAACTATTTATGGATATAATCCATAATCATAAAAATGTCTCCTTTGAGGATGTATATACTCATAAACCCTTCATAATGGTTTGTAAAGAAAATGAGAATTATCTTAAGCATATCCCCCGGGAGTGTCGCAACCAAGAGTACAGCAAGGCCCGTTGTCGTGCACCAGTTCCCGTTCGAGTCTAGCTCAAAGCGGTGTTTTCGGGTTTTACCCCTAGGTACATCTGTGCCAGAGCCGCCTCTACCTGCTCGTATCCAGACAGGGATGTATTTCTCGGAAAACTCACAAAATCTCTACAATATCAAAATTCTAGGAAGTTCTTCTATACTAATCCTCAAAGTTCATCTTAGGTCTGCGTGCTCTAATCCGATTTTATCTAAATCTAGCTTCCAAGGTTTGTACTAAACTTCCTCTGATACCAACTGTAACGCCCCGACCCCAGTTACCCAGAGTCGGTGCATTAATTACATAACATTGGTATGATCACAAGAAAGATCAAATCTCGAAAGACCGATTGGTTTAGTAGCCTTGGAAACACTAGATATATTCATAAGTTTTACATTACATCATAAAATGAAAAACTAATACAACAACATAATGTTTCCACAATCCACACTATTATCCCCTCATAATATCCCTGCAGGTCATTCATAACTTACTTCTTCACATCCTGGGAAAAATAAAACATAGAAAAGGGGTGAGCTCAAATGCCCAGTAAGGATAACAATATAGCGGAACATTCAAAATAAGCATAAACATTTAAGGCAATGAATTTACTAAAACAAAAGCCTTTTAAACTTGAACTTCAACATAGTATGGCAAAAGTAAAATGAAATAATGCCATTTACTTATTCACATGGATATTCTACTAATCGAATAATCACATGAAAAAATCAAAACCACTTTCATAATGTTGGAATCCATAATGCTAAACTTTAATTTCTTTTCAAGGCCTCGTCCCAAGACCTTGGGGCTAACTGTAATCGGAACCCAACCCGGAGTGCCTCTAATAACCAGACACCAACCCGGAGTGCCTCTAATAACCGGAGACCAAACCGGAGTACCTCTAATAACCAGGGACCAAACCGGAGGGCTTACTTTTACCAGTCCCTAACCTGGAGGGCTTACTTTTACCAGTCCCCAACCTGGAGGGCTTACTTTAACCAGTCCCCAACCTGGAACATACTTGTCCAACACATTCATATGAAGTAAAGGTTGAAATATAACACAAACATTTTTATTGGAACTAGCATACGAAATGTAAATAATTTCACCATAAACTATGAATAGTATAAAAATAGCACATCCACAGTCAAACATATCACAAAACCTTCAATACAATATAGAAGTTTTGTATCAAAATAAATCAACTTCAAATAGTCTTAAAATCCATCAAATGATGTTGACATAGATGAAATAAATATTCTTTTTAAAGAAATATCTCCTTTTAATTTGAAATCATTTAAGATCCATATAAAATAAAACATTTTCTTTGAAAATATTCTTATAAGCTTTTAAGGGAAGCTTTGACGATTTTATAACGGCGGAAAATAACCGCACCCACCGTATAAGTAAAAAAACATTCTTATCTTAATTCTGTTGAAAAGGTTAAAAAGCACCTTGTTTGGAAAACGACGGAAAGATTCCCTTATAAACCTCTTATAAAAAGTCAAACAAGGGTATAAATGACTTTAACCCATATTCTTTTAAATACTAAAAATGTTTTGAAAAACATTTTGAAGAAACATGGATGTGGATGATAACGAGATCCTAGTAGATTATTACGTATAAACAACCTCGGATAATGAAGAGATTGTGAAATAACCCTTACCAATTTGGTAACTTATGAAACATACAACCCATGAAAGAGGTATCATAAAATGAATATGTAAATACACATAAGTTAGAGTGTATTACACAAAGAATATAATTATGGGCAGTACATACACCACACAAAAGTTGATGGTGGCAATATGGCATGAATCTCACGAAAATAAGGAGTGAGATGAAAACCCCTTACCACGTTAATCAACTGAGTCGTATGGCCAAAAGTTAATAACCACCAAATTATTTACATAATAACATGAATATAAAGTGAATCATGATAATATATATCAAATGTCAGTACACAATACACCACTTTCAATAATTTAGTGGCGAACAATGGAAATCTCACGGAATTGAATGTGAGATAAGAAAATCCCTTACCTTGTACTTTTCCTTGGTTGGGGTAGGTTAACCTCCTTTATAATGGTGAACTAATTTTTATTAAATTATACAATAATCATATATAATAATATGATATCATATATGATCTTTTAATATTGATTTGATAATAATATCTTAGTATTATCGTTGTTTCGGGTGTTAACTTACTTGTTTTATTTTATATGTTTTGTTACATAATCCATGTTTGTAATGGATAGGTTGTATATTATTCATATCTAGAATGATATCAAATCCTTAAACATCATTTTTAAATCATCAGATGATAATTATACTTGAATGGATACGATGGAGAATGAATCTTATCGCGTTCGTGGAGACGGTAGTCCGTACGTACGCACGAGCGACAATATCATTATTTTGATATTAAAATAATATATAATTGGATAGTATATCATATATACAGAATCATTATCATGTTATATTTATTATTTACATGAGTTTCACATCATTATTATACCCATCCAAATAATAATATATTGAATAACAATTACACCACGACGTGGAGACGGTAAGCCGTACGTACGCACGTATGGTGACATGTTATTCAAAGGGTGGATAGAATACTGAATATGGTTCTAACATATTTATAATAACATCACAGTATATGTGAGATACTGGAGTTATTATTTTAGAATGGTAAGAACAAAGAAAGAAGAAGTGGAAGAAGAAAGGAACTTGAAAAGGGGTGGTGAAAACATTACCTCTTCTTCGGGTTCTTCCTTTTGATTTGATCAAAAGGGCTCCATAGGTTGGCTTTCTGATCAAACTAAGGCATCTAGGTTGTAGTGAGGGAAGTTGGGAGAGTATGTGGGCAGAGTTTGGCCTAGCCAAGTGGCTTGAGAGGTGTGAGGAATGAGTATAAGTGGTCTCCTTTTATAAGGGAGAGGAGGGGCTCTTTAGGAAAGAGTGAAAGTATTACTTTATAATATAATTCTATTCGGTTTGTAATGGTCCAAAAATAATTGAGGTCGAAGATAAGATGACTCATATTCTAAATAACATCAACCAATAAGAATTGGACAGGTTTTAGATAATATTTTAATCATTATAATCTTATTTATTTAAATGATTTATTAATGAGGTAAACATTGCATCATTATTGTGTCATTAATAATTTAAATTATTTGATGTCTAAAAATTATAAATAAAATATCATTATGCAGTAAATATTTTTATCTTTCTAATGAATATTTATAATCGAAAATCCAACATGTATAACCCTATGTAAAAAATTTTCTTCTAAAAGCTGTAAGCTTATGCCATTTTTATTTTTATTTTATCTTTATTAATATAATGTGTCCCTACCACACACAAGTGGCTCCAAGGGGTCCCCAAATCAACCCAAGGATGCCCATGGTCGGGTATGTGTCCCCCAATAAGGTTAGGACACGTTTTAGGGTAATTTTGTATTATTATAATATTATTTTTTAACCCTTATTTACCGGATTTACCCTTAACCATGGTAAATAAAATATTTACCACAGTAATTATTCAAAATGTCTAAAAATAAAAGTTACCTATTTACAAAATTTGGACATCCTGATTCCAAATATGGAATCCATTTTTCTAAATTCAAAACATAGAAGTGGCAGAAATTAATTTAAAATTAATTCCCGCTGTCAAAACAAAAAGCGTGTTTTTAAGAGGTAATAACTATCAAAAGATTGACACTTGTTTATGTTCGGTTTAATTGTCAAATTATGTCCAATGACCAACATTATATTAAATGGTAAAAATATATTCTAAATATACTTTAAAACTACTAAAATTCATAATTTATCACTATTAATTATTTTGATTAAAAAAGTTGTTTTTAATTAAAATTTAGTACTTTTCACTATTCATCAAAATATGAAAGTTATCCGAAAAGTATCAAAATTTCACCTTAGGCTAAATTAGATATTCCGAATCCAAAAATGAAGTCCATTTTGAAATATAAAATATATATGATTTCAAAAAGTAGGTATTACTATTCATATCGGCTAGTTTGATTGGTTGTGGCGTGTGTTAGGACTCGAGGTTGCGTACAACACACGCTATCACATTATTCGAAGGGAAACGTACCATAGAAGCTTGGGGTGTTACATGTTAAACTGTGCAGGACCTGTCCATGCATATGACCTTAAGCTATCCGCACTTTTGTCAGGTATGACAATAAACTAAAACATTCTTTGACACCCTCACCTGAGAGGGAATCCTTATTTATATTGATCTCCAATAATATCATATTTGAAACACTACGTGCATACATGGTAATTCCCGATCCTTTAATCTAGGGTCAAACCAACATTGCACTAAAGTCCCCTTTCACCCTTCACTTGTATGAACCAAATCTGTACAAAGGGTATTTCAAGAACTACGTATAGAATGATTCCCATCCATATGGGATAATAATGAACATTAGAGAACCCCTAGAATCCAACCCCAATTCTTTGGGCCTAACCCCAAATTCCACTTTCAGCCTCTTGATTTAAAAGTCCCTATGTGAAAACATGAATGTGGTATGAAAACCCTGGTCTTCATTCACATCAGATTTAACAAACAGACAATGTTTATTCCTCATTATGGTCTGATATCTATGAAACTAAACTATGATCTCCTATATTCTTGTCCCACGTGACTTTAAAATGTATTTAACGAACTATATAATGCATGATTCCCATATTTTTGGGATATGTTGTGATGTCCAGTACCTCAATTTAGGACCCAATCACAACATGATTATGGTTAGCATTGGTCTATGTATCTCTTTCATGCATTGGACAATGCCCATTTTAATGTGTCCTACTCCTAACCATGAATACTTCCAAATCTTCATAACCATTTTCTTTACATCTGGTCAAAAAATGTATGATACCTGGGAATTCTTTTTCCTGACCATGCATTACATGCCCTTAGGTGTCCTTGCATAAACAGTCTACATAACAGACATGTCAGCCAAAAGATACTGTTATTTGACTATGCAGCCAATGCCCTTAGGCGGAACTACATAATTCAACCCCCAAACAGGTCTTTCAAATAGTGGTAATTTCATTATTGGGAGGAAAACCTCTTTTTTCCTTATTGGTCTTAATGAAAATATATACGAATCTGGAAAAAATAGCCTTCCTTAACATATTTTCCCATTATCTTTTTCATGATCTGAAAGTATTCATGTCTATGGTTTATATTTCCATTTCCCTTCGTTTGGGTCAGACCTTCGAAAGAGTGACATTCATTCAATTCTTTGACAATATTGATTGGGAATATCCTCTCCATATTCAATTACCTCTCTCCATACTACAGACTCAACAGTTTGGAAAATTTGCATCTCCACAATCTTTTCCTTCCTTTTTAACAATAGAAAAGTAAAATTTCTGAGAGTTCTTCTGCATGACTGTACAACACATGCCCTTAGGCGGCCATGCAAAAGTAGTCTACATAATGGACCTATCAGCCAAAAGATTATATTATTTGACTATGCAGCCAATTCCCTTAAGTGGCCCTACATAATTCAACCACCTAACGGGTTTGTTAAATAGTGGTAACTTCACTCTTAGGAAATACGTCTCCTATTGCCTTTTAACCCTTTTATCATATCATTTCTCAGATTCAAAATATTTTAAGTCATAGTTTATATTTTTTCTTTCGTACATGAATGTGGTAATATGTTTTCCGATAAATTATCAATGAATTGAGTCATTTTTTAATCTATTCTTTCAATTATATTTGACCTTAAACATTATACTTTTTATGTCCGACATGCATGAATTTAAACTGCCCATAAAAGACAAGGTAACTATGAATAAAAGTCAAGTGTCAGCTTACTAAACATACATTTTGTTTGTTTTAGGTAATATTGAGCAATAAAAAGATTCAAAGTTTGTAGGGTTATTTTTATAATCTTAGAACAAAAATAAAGCTATGATTACTTGGCCCATTGACATAGGCAAAATTTTTAAGCTGGTACGAGAATAATGCAGGCACATATGATTAAAGAATAATGTGTTTTTCATTGATGCACAAGAGTTATAAGGACATCCACATACTGGAGTCTCTTCTCTTTTTTTTTAAGAATTATAAGAGGATTTCAACATAACTCTTCATTTGATTTACGACATCCCGAGCATCAACAGTAGCCACCTAGAATTTATTAATTCAACTAGATACAATAAGAGACGCCGTGATATCGGGTCTTCTTGAAACAATTTCAAAAAAATGTTCTTCACTGCGGTTTGAGTAAAATGTTCTGTTGATCAAACAGTGACTCTGATTCTGTCTAAGAGACTTGGAAGATGGATAAATGGATTTGAGAATGGTGCATTGGAATTAAAGATCCATTTAGAGAGAGTACTCTTTTCAGATATTATTTCTAATTCCATGATATACTTCTCTCCACCAACCAGCAACAGAAAACATATCGGCCCATGGTTTTCCATTTTCATACCTGCAAGGAAAAGGTATGGAGGAAAAATTTGAAATTCCACACCATTTTTTCTGCTCTTAATACACAGCATAACTGAAATTGAGGGATAATAGTGTGGCTACTTCTCGAGCGTATGAAATTTCAGATCTGGTATAGAAAGAGTGTGATGCATTATGTATTTCTTCTCCACTGTTCTAGTATTTACAAAATATCTTGCAACTGAGACGTTTACTTAAGCATTCTGAAACCAGTAATGAGGAATATAATTATTTTCATCTCTAGAGTTGACTCCTTTTAGATGACCATGGACATATAAAGCAAATACAATTTCTATGGGTGCCATTGAATCTGCACAAAGGTAAAATAATTAACTCTTAATTAATATGATTTTTCATAAAATTTGTGAAGAAATTCAAAAAAATGGCTTAGGAATTAAGGAGAGAAAGTTCCATGTTGGCACGCAAGTCTAATCCGGTCGATAAATAATGGGAGTGAAGGTATCATCGCGCAAGTCCAAATACCACTGCAGAAGCACGACACGAAGAAACAATGAAACACAGAAAGCAGCACCTGCGCGAATGAGCGACAGCCAGGCTACTTGTGCACTGAGAGAGAAGAATCATTCAAAGCTGAATGCTTTGTACGATAATGGCATGAATATTTATTGGCAAATCAGTTTCCCGGCGCGCCATACCTTACGCATCTTGCACCTGCGCGCCGCTACCTTCACGCTCAACACCTGCGCGCCCAAAATACCATGGTTTTCTCCTACACCTCAGAGTCAAATCCTTTTTCCTTTTTCGGATCCAATTCTGAGGGGGGAATTTTGTTGATGATCCTTTACGTCACAGAGTCTAACAATGTAAAAAGGGGAATACATTAAGCACAAAGAGATTCATCCTTTGAAGAAACATAAAAAATTGACAAAATCATGAACAATGATTTTGTTAAGCATGGGTCGCGCATGTTTCACCATGGTCACGCAAGTATACATGCGCGCCACATATTTGTCCCATATCTGACTTGTGCGCCCTAATCATTTTTCACCCAAGGTCCTCAATGGCCTATAAATACCCCTTGTGGGTCCTCTATTTCAAGGAGAAAAAAATATAAAAGTCTGATTTAAGCTCTCTGTGCCCTAGTCTGTACGTGAAGTGTTCCGAACACTTATATGGTAATTTCTTACCTAGAATGGATGATCTAAAGAGAGGAATAAGGCCTGTGTGTTGAAATTAATTAACACTTGCACGCCTAAGTGTCTAATCTTTAAGGGAAATGAAGACACTTGTGTTCCACCTTATCCCTTCAATATAACTTGTGTGCCACCCTTTTGGAAGCCTTCAGGGATAATACTAAGGGCTTGTGCCAAGTCTCGCACTAGTAATACCCAATTTGTTAAACCATCTCCGAAGTACACATGTGTTGTTCAAGTATACTTGCATGACCAGCACTTGTGCGCCCAAACAGGACTTGTGCGCCAGCCACTTTTTGGGAACCCCTCTGGCCTATTAAACTCTTTTCTTCAAATCCACCTCTCCTCTTCAAGATTTAGCCTTCGAAACCCCCTTCAAATCCATTTTTGGCATGGTTACATTGTTGTCGTCCATATCTAAAAGGAATTCTGTGGAACATCTCTCAAAACCTATTGATTTACATATCTTTATGTCATTAAGGTTAGATATTTCATTCATTCAACCTCATCCTTTAAGATGATAAGATCATTAAATATAGGCATCCTCTTTAGGAGTAAGCCCCATGTTCCGCAATTTGGACCTCCTTCTCAGGAGTGAGCCCAAGTCACAAGTCTCTTAACCTGGGTCTCCTTTTCAGAAGTAAGCCCTAGTCATAATTTTCCTTAATATGGGCTTCCTCCTTACGAGTAAGCCCCAAATTCCCAAATCTGGGAATCCACCTTAGGAGTAAGCCCCATGTTCCCAAATCTGGGCATCCTCCTTAAAATTAAGCCCCATGTTCCCAAATCTGGGCATCCTCATTAGGAGTATGCCCCAAGTTCCCAAATATAAGAATCCTACATATAAGTAAGCAAAAATCATAATTTATCTAAACCTGGGACTCATTTTCAGGAGTAAGCCCCAGATCTCATATCCCCTCAACCTGGGCATCCTTTTCAGGAGTAAGGCCCCAGATTAATCTCTTTTGATTTGGGATTACTTCTCAAGAATAAAACCCAATCATAAGTCCCCTCTAATTTGGTGATCCTTATCAGGATTATTCCCTAAGTTAAGTATCCAAATCTTCTTAAAGAACATACACCTTTATGGACCTTGTTCCCGAGTTTCTTTCATGAAGTAAATCCCAATCCACATCTACTTTGGGAAGTCATACATACTTAATAACCACATTATTTATTATGATTTCATATTTCATGGTGCACTAGTTAGGTTCTACTGATACATCTTTTTTCTCACCCTGAGCATGACTCGCGTGGTCTTAGAGCGTAAAAGTAATTATGACATCTTTGTTTGGGCCAACAATCATTCCTAAAATCTATATTTTTTCACTCGAACTTCATGGGTTCTGATTTATTTTCTATTAAAGATATGTAGGTAGCCCTTCTGCGGGTACGATCCCCACTCTAAAATAATCCATGTTCTTATGAACAACAATAAACATCAAGTTCCCATTGAGTGGATTTAAAACTAGTATGGTTATCATAATGACCAAGATATTTCTATATAATGTGTTGAAGGATACCATTGACTAAGAATCTCTAATAAATACAGATGATTCTCTATCGATGAAGAAGCTTAAATACATATAAAAGATTGTCTAAATATCATACATATCAATCATTGATTGTCACATCTAATGGAAAGCTCATTTTCATACTTGGTAAATTTATAAGGATTCACAAACATAACTCAAATATATAAAAGAGTCATGGAGTATACAATAATTCCCCCCAAATAGGTGTGATGAGTCTGACCTCCCATCCTCTTGACCAATGAAAATTCTTAATCCTCATCATTCCATAACTAATGAGCACCTACCTTTGGAAAGTTTGTCCAAATGGATTGAGAATCATTGGATATTTCTGGTTCTACGAATAAAACCATTAGAGACTCATTTTAATGTTTGATCCTTAGACAGACAAGGTCATCCATATTTCAATTAGAAACAAAAAATGGTGAACCCAACGTAAATCCTTTACCAAGTTAAATGATTTTTTATTTATTTGTTAGGCCCCTATTTAACTCAATGTGAGGTCCAACAATGAAATAAATAATAGATGTTCTCATCCATAAGATGTAGTGGACGAACATATCTTTATTATGTCTGTTATATCAAATAGGAACTCATTTACAAGATCTATCTGCATTACAGAAATGACTTCTCTGAAGTTTACACCTGTGAATGCATCTACTACTACTCCTGTTGAATCCTCGTCTGCTCTGAGGAAGACATCACCTACTCAGCGTCTTCAACACTGGGTCTCAAATGCACTGGTTATGAAATACCGTCAACATGGTACCATTCTGACTCGAGAGGTCACTCGACATGCCCTCCAAGTCAATAATTCAACCTGGTTCTCCAGACAGCGACGACCAACGATCAAGAAGCAGGTGGTGCCAACCACCATTTCCAACCATTTTGGGTCGTTGTCCCCGGAACACAATCACTATTACCTCCCATATTATGGGGAGGTGAATGATAGGGACACTCAGGGCCTTAATTCAAAGATAAAGGAGTCCTTCGTGAGGGCTCCCATAAATAATCAATGCTAGACTCATGCGATAGTGCACCCTCAACATGATGAGGGTACCACCATTAGTGGTTTGGCTCAGCTCCCTCAGACCCGAGTTCACAAGATGAACCACCAGAGAAAAAATATGGTCAATAAGGATCAGGTTCTTACATATTCACCCTCCGGAGAAGCCCATCAATCCAACATGATGGCATACAACGAGTGGGCATATACACTCGTCCGTCCTAATGTTACTGCCCAGCAAACTCGTCTAGTAGTAAGACGCGAATCCTGCCAGGAAATTCCGAAAGAGTATTATAGGCAGGAATATACATATGTTTATAACTCATCAGCTAGTCAACAGGCTCATCTGACTACAACCAAAGAAGCTCGCCTATTTAATATGGTGGCAACTGATAAGCAGGGACATACACCTATTTACAATCAACAATTCTGTTAGTAGTCTCATCTTCCAATATTGAAGGAAATTCTTCAACCAGAATTGATGACGAATACACAACAGTAACATACACCTGATAATGTTCATCAAGACTGACAACAGTCTCGTTTGGTAGCACCCAAAGAAGTTAGCCTGAAAGCTTCGACAAAAAATTTGGAGCAGACTCAACTCTCTACCCCCACACATGAGTACTATTAGAATTCACTTACAGGAAAAGGAGGACATGAGCAAGAATACACACTTACTCCAAGCACAGAATGGACGTATATTCATGTTCCAACATCTGAAGTCACCAAGCGCATTCTGAAAATTGTGAAAGAGCAGAAGAAAATACCTACTCATATTCTAGATGCCTGTTAGAATATTATAACAGCTTCAGCAGCATCAGAGGGAAAGAAATACAAATTTGACCCTACTAATGGAGTGACTCATCAACATATCACTCTAGAACAGATACACACCTCTGTTCCAGTCCAAGAGGGTTGTGGGGAATAGTCCCCCATGTCATATGGATAATCAAGATAGGCACATACGCCTGATTTGAATAGAGATAATCAGACTAACATGACTATTTCTCCTGAGTAGGGACACACACCTACCCATAATAACCATTTTCGTCACAAGTGTTTCCCAAAGTGAGTAAGAAGGTGTCTATGAAAAAGACGCATTCAGTACAGTTAAGAAATCAGGATCCAATCTATACTAATTCCTTGCTCAGTTCTGGAGTTCTTGAAGCCCTCAGACAATTGTCTTTTGGAACTCAAGATTCTACTATCTCATTTCCCAATAGTGGGAACAATAATTCTGAAGGTCTTCATCAGACACATCCTCATAAAGGCTTGCTTAATAATAGTTCGGTCAGTCTCGAAGTATCATATTCAGATGAGAGATACGATAACCCTCTATGTGGCCATCATATCAAGGAGAAAAAGGTTTCATCTATTGTTGTAACCCACCATGGTGGTCCTCCCCATGATGATGAATTTATCTGTGAAAGTCCTCTCTGCAATAGTAATTCACATTGCCTAGAAAATTCTTCAAAGGAAAATGTAGTAACGAGAAAGCCCTCTTATCTTGAGGCACTTGAAAATGTGAAGCCAGTCATGTCTGATGCTTTACCACTAGAAGGTGAAATACTTTTTCAATAAAATGATATCTCGGAATGTAGGCCATTCTCTGAACCATACTTGGGTCATTCAACTTCTAGTTTGATAAATGAATTCTCTACCAATCTTGTTGAATCTGAGGAAGGAACAAATAAGCACCATCTTTGCTATAATCAGGTAGAATAATCTTCGTTGAATTATAAATAGGAAATGATGAATATGAGAAAACAACTGGTGAAAGGTGAAGTACCAGTCAGGTTTTGGCCTTTGGCTGACTCTCAGTATGATATCCCAGAAATGTTGACGGAAGATTGTATTCACGATATTCATCTCAACATGTGGAAAACTATTTGTAAATTAAAAAATAATATATTATCATATGATGAATGTGAAAAGCATGTCAAGATAATATAAGGGTTACAATGCCAAATTGATTTGGCATCTCTCTCAGTTTCCCGATATCCGAAGGCCGAAAAGATGCAAAGATATCTTTAGAATTTATGCCATGGCACACAAAAAATATTGTGTTAGTTAATTTCCAATGCCCCATATGGTATTAATATCAGGGGATGGGGTGTTCATGGAGCACTGCATTTCACTATACTCTCCATTCAACAAAGACTTCCAAAAATGGTCTCATGCAATGTTATTGCCCATGGCCGGCCACAACCAATTGGTTTTGTTTCTAATCAAAGGCTTGCTCAGGAACATGCCTCGACTAGTTCTTCCCAAAGTTAGGCATATAAAAAATAAGTTGTCGAATTACTCTTGCATCAGGAAAATGAGAATATCGAACAAGCTTATCGTTTAGAGAAAGCGCATCATCAGGTGATGGAAGTGTCAGAAATCATCCAGCGGTCATTTGAGCCAGGTGAATTGAGTGGATTTAGGTTAATGCAACCATCCAATTTCTGGACTAAATTCTACAAGATCGTGATATCTTTTAAGAAAGGATCAGATTTAGCAGCTCAATAGCCACCCCATCTTGCCAGACTGGAGACTCTTTTAACCCAACCCTTAGAATCAATAAATAGGATTCGAGGAGTTGAACAGGAATAATATGAACAACCCCAGTCCACCGAATTGGGGACTTTTTCAAATCCTGAATCTCTCCCTCAACGAAAGTATGTCTTATCTCGATTATAGAAGAAGCCACAAGAGGAACGAAGATCCGAATTATCAGGAGATTTCCTACAAATTACTATTCATCAAGAAGTTCCCATGGGATCAAATCAACAAAAGACAATGTCTCATGAAGGACATGAAAATGACAGAATTACAGAAATTATGATAGAGTGGATGCAATGTGTTATGCATCAACAAATGTCATTAATGCCGTTGTTGCTAATCCTCTAGAACATGAGGCACACTCAGAGGGATCAGATGAATATGTTCCTACTCAATAGTATGTACACACAGAGGCAAATGAAGAAGTTTTGCGTACACGAAATCAAAGTCTTACCCAGAATCTAGGTATTCTTTCAAATAACCAAATTCCCCCTCTACGAAAGGCGTCCAACAAGGGGAAAGGAAAGAATCAGGTTTTTTCCCACCCTACCACTGGAGAAGGAAAATAAATATCACTAGAGCAATGTTTTTCACAACAAATGATGAAATGAAGGAGCTAAGGAGGTTGAATTCATAACTACTTCAAGGTAGTCTTCCACCTAAGCATGCTGGAGTCAGTTAGTCAAGGGGATTTGTTGCAGCAACTGAGTTGGATCAAGAATATCATTCTTTACCAGTACACCCTCACAGGTCTAATCCTATGAGTCATGCACAACAACAACTGGTAGTGCTACCATCAATTGCAGTACTAGTCACCACAGATATCCAAGCTCCAGTTATTACACCTACTCAGGCCCAAGATCAACAAAGTTTTTCTCAATAGTTAATGGCTACCTTTGAGTCATTAACAGCTCGGTTTGAAGCTATGGAGGGAAAGAATGCACAAATTCAACCAGAAAAGTGGGCTTATCCGGAATGGGTTGATTAAATTCCTTCCCCCATCAAATTTTGAAAGTACCACATTCCCAATTTTTAATGGTTCGGGAGACCCAAAACAACACTTAACGCATTTTTTTCTCCTTGTGATCCTATTATGGGAACTCCTTAACAACAATAAGCAGTTAAGTTCATGTTTTTTGTACAGTAATTACAGGGGTCTACCTTTTTCTTATATACAAGCTTGCAATCCCAGTCAATTATCGGGTGTGAAGATCTTCATCAATGATTCCTTCTTCAATTCTGCTCAACGTTTCCAAAGACAATAGTTTTTGATCTTACAAATTCTAAGCAAAGATAAAATTAAAGTGTTTTAGATTTAATTTCTCACTAGAAGGGGTTAACATATTTCTTAATCTTAGCACTCCCTCAAGATGAATTGTTTCCAATTTGTGTGGAAAATGTTCATGATGAATTACGCACACTGTTGATCCCTGTAAAATACAGAGGAGGGTTTCGAGACCTTACTTCAATCGGTCAAAAGATTGAAGACTCTCTTACAAAGACTAAGACTAAAACACATGTAATTCCATCAGTTCTAGGAAAGAGAATGGGTAAAGCCGAGACTGCTACAGTCTCACAAAAAGCAAGAACATGTACCTGCTTCTGCTTCAAGACCTTCATCATATCGAAGGGCTCCACCTCCTGAGTGTCAATAATAGTGGCTATTTCATCAAGATGATCAGAGAGATCAATGACGGAAAAAATTTGAGGAGTTAAAGAGAAAACATTATTCTTTCTGAATTAAAAAGTTCTTAGTTACTTCATTTCCACGCTGGAAAATAATTTCGATCAATTTTCAAGGCCTAAAAGGCTGAATAAGGAAGGAGATGAAGATCGTACCAACTATTTCACATTTCATCAGATGTTAGGAAATCCCATTCAAGAGTTTTATGTCTTAAAAGCCCTCCTGCAAAAGATGGGGGACTCAAGAAAGGTAAAACTGAATGGTTTTTCAGCCCTGGTAGCATGTGTTACTACTACAGATCCAGAGGTAGAAGGAGAGTTTCAGGAAGTCAAAAAAAATATGCGTAGAAATATGATGATTGGATGGTCAGGAAAACGATCAACCGAACTCATGCCATTTTACAAAAGCAATTGAAGAAACCAATTTTGTCTTCTGCTATAAATTCCATAGGAAACGCCCTTGATCAGAAGAAAAATCCACAAATAATCGGCATAATTCAATAAAAGAAGAGCAGTCAGAAGAAGATGAGATCATGTCAAATCCCAAGTTGTCTTTAACTCAGACAGATTTTATGCCATCTACTTCAAAAGTACGGGCACGACCCCATCAAATGGAACAACCTAAACTGGATAATCAGGCAGAATCTTCATCATATGAATAGTTGATTTTTGGTTCTGTTAACATGATTAACGTAATAGATCATTAAGTTAGTCATTGTTTTGATCTTGATGAGGTTGAGTTCCCGGTATCAAACAGAGAAATTAGTGGGAGTTCCAGAGGTCTAGGATACAGAGGAAGACATGAATATTTCAGAAGCCACTATTTCAATCCTACCACTGCTAGAACTATATATGTAGCAGAAGCTCCTGGTAGATCCCTTCAGCAGGCTCAACAAGATCAAGAATGTTCTTCCACACATGGAAGATTGAGTCCTGGAAAAATTACATTGGAAGATCTGTTAAAATTTTCACCTTCTTCCTCTAAACAAATAAATAGACCTAGTCATTCTAATATTCCAAATCCAGGAGTATTTCCAACTCCTACCCCAATACAAGATGCATATACATCCAATGAATCAACTTCTAAGGCACCTGCAAAACCACATGTTCCTGTTGGGAAACACAGAACTTTGGATTAGAAGTTTGATGTCTTGAAACATTTGGCCCATGTACCATCCAAGTTATCAATTCTGGATGCCTTGAATCTATTAATGGATCTTCAGGAGGCACTAATTAAAGCTTTTCCAAGTCCACAGGAATTCGATACTGAAATTGTTATGGCTGAAGTCTACTATGTAGAGAATGATCCTACAGAATTCCATAAAGTGATATCTTTTACAGATGAAGATGAAGATGCTGTTGTGCATGGACAAATTAGACCTTTGTATTTATCTGGCATGGTCAATGATATAGACATCCTACGAGTTTTCATTGATAATGGTTCAGGATTCAACCTCATCCCTATTCGTAAACATCATCGGTTGGGTCTCACTAAATCTGATTTATCTCCTTCTACGTTGATATAGCAAGGATATGATAAAAATGAACAAGAACCTCTGGGCGAGATTACACTCAGAACTCATTTTAGAGATCTTGTATCTAATTTAGATTTCATGGTTGTTTGTCATGACACAACCTTCAATATTTTTCTTAGAAGACCTTGTCTACATCAATATGTGGCTATACCTTCATCACACCATCAATGTCTCAAATATTGATTCAATGATCAAATTGGGACATTGTATAGTGATAAATCACCATTCAAAACATGTGAATCTCAATACATTGAGGTAGAATTCTATCACATAGAGGGAAAGGATGTATCTATGGCAAAGGAGGTTACCAAAATTAATGCTCCATATGGTTTGGAATTGATTTCAGTAAACCCATTCATACATGTGAGTACTGATTATGTGTTTCCTATCAATCAAACTGACAGGACAGACCCAAATCCAAATAATCTTTTGGAAACTTCTATAATGTCAATTACGACAATCAACCCAGACAACATGGTAGAAATTGGTGATTCTCCAAGCAATGATGAAATCTCAAATAGAGATGTCTTCTTTTCATCCACTGAAATCCATCAATTCTATAATTAATCAACCAGGCCAGAAGAAGATATAGAAATGTCAGAGATGAAAGATAACATCGATTATCAATCCATCATCACCTCTTTATTCCCCAAGGAAGACCCTTCATCATCAATAGGCTCGGAAATGGTTCCATCTTCTTCAAGATGTTCAAATTTTAACATCTCTCATGGTTGTGGAAATTCTGCTTCATTATCTACTATGCAAGTAGAAACAGAGGAAATAACACATGTTGAAGAAGAAGAGGAGGATCTTAGTGATGCTCCTCTAGCATTTGATGAGGGTATCTATACCATCGGATGATCTCAGGGAAATAAATCTGGGTACAAAAGAAGATCCATGCCCCACTTTAATTAATGCGACCATGAATCTTGAAGAGAAAAAATGTATATTTCATTTTTAAATCAAAATCGAGATATATTTTCTTGGAACTATACATAAATTTCAGGGCATGATCCCGATGATGCTACTCATAATTTGGTATTTCCAGAAGAAAATCGAGGATTCATGCACGCTGCAAGGAGAAGACACCCAACTTATGCTTTCAATATTGAAGCTGAAGTGGATAAGCTTATCAAAGATAACTTTGTCAGAGAGGTTCAATATCCCAAATGGCTGGCTAATATTGTCTCTGTGAAAAATAAGAATGGACAAATTAAAGTTTTCATTGATTTCAGAGACCTAAATCATCATTTTCCAAAGGATGATTTTCCAGTTTCGATAACAGAACTCTAATTAATGCAACAGCTGGCTATGAAGCACTTTCATCCATAGATGGATATTTTGGGTATAATCCAATCCGAATGAATATAGAAGATGAATAATCTATAGCCTTCATATCCCCTCAGGGTGTGTTTTTCTATTGGTTAATCTCCTTTGGCTTGAAAAATGCAGGCACAACATATCAACGTGACATGCACCGTATCTCCAAACCCTTTTTAGGGATGTTTTTTGAATATTATGTGGAAAATTTGGTAGTTAAATACAAAAAATGTTCTAAACACTTTGATGATTTGGAAATCATATTCCACAAACTTAGACAACACAATTTGAAGATGAACCCCTTAAAATGTGGTTTTGGGATAACCTAAAAAAAATTTCTTGGTTTTTTTACGCCATCGTGGTATCGAAGTCGATCCTGAGAAGATGAAGTCAGTCCTTAGTATGTCACCTCCTCTAAATTTTAATGAATTGAGAGTACTTCAAGGACACTTGGACTATATTCGGTGTTTCATCGCCAATCTGGCAGGAAAACTTTTACCCTTCACCAAATTGATGAAGAAGGGAGTTAGTTACCAGAGGACTGAATAATGTCAAGAAGCATTCAATATTCTCATGAAATCTCTCTTGAGTCCACTGGTAATAATGCCACATTTTTAAGGAATACCACTTATTCTTTATGTTACAGCTTTAGAGTGATGATTGGGTACCTTCCTTGCCCAGAATAATGATGCTAGGAATGAAAACAACATTTACCATCTCAATCGGACTATGCTTGAAGCAAAAACCCTATATTCAAGTATTGAAAAGTGCTACCTAGTGTTAATCATTACAGTTCAGAATTTGGGACACTACTTGCAACATCATGAGGACCAATTGGTATCTTGCAATAACCCACTCAAATTTATCCTTAGTCATCCAATTCTTACAGGATTCCTGGCAAGGTGGGAAGTTATTTTGTAGCAATTTGATATCCAGTATGTGTCTCAAAAGACAATAAAGGGCAAAGCTCTGGCTGATTTCATTGCTGAACATCCTTCATTAGAAGATACATCTTTAGATATTGAAATTCTTGATGAGGATGTCTTTTATATTTAAGATAATCTTCAATCATGGGAAATGTAATTTGATGGTGCTTCCATTAGTCTGACAGGGAAGAAAATGGAAGATCCTAAATTCAACAAAGTTGGGTTAGGAATTGTGCTTATCTCCCCAGAAAAGGTAGTGCTACTCTATTCCTTCTTATTGTTGGAAGGCAGTACAAAATAGGAAGTAGAATATCAAGATCTAATCACAGTATTGGAGTGGCGCTTCAGGCACAAGTGAATCATTTAAAGGTGAAAGGTGATTCAGACCTGGTAATCAAACAAGTCAATAGGGATTATGCGATAAAAAAAGAAGAGCTAATCCCTTTGTATGATTACGTCAGAGAGTTAATGGCTGAATTTCCTTATGAACCAACATTTTATTATGTACCGCAATCACAATATTCCCATGATGATGCATTGGATAATGTATCCATAGCTCTGGCAGATCCAAATCGGGACAAAACAATATGGGATTATCGGACCACCACCCGCACTGAAAAGCGATCAACTCCATATTCATTGGTATATGGAATAGAAGATGTCTTGATCATTGAGGTTCAATTTCCTTCCCTCAGAGTATCTGTTTGTGATCAGTCATCTAAAGATGAACAATCTAAAAAGCGATTGGATGAATTGTAATGATTAGATGAAAAATGATTGTGCACCTTGCACCACTTTGAAGCCTATCAGAATCGAATAGCATGAGATTTCAACAAAAAAGTTCGTCTTCATTCATTCATTCAAGGAGAATTAGTATTGGTTCTCAGAACTCCAATGAAACAAGGAAAGAAGCCTCCAAAAATTGAGGCAATGTGGGAAGGACCATAATCAATACATAAGGTCTACTCAAATGGAGCTCAATCTTTAATCTTAATGGATGGAGAACTCATCACGACTCCAACCAATGAATTATTCTCGAAGAAGTATTTTGTGTTACAAAAATTCCAAACATCCTTGATACATGACGATAATCTATACGGCACCCTTTCATCCAACATGACGTTAAACTGTGTTGTCCTAGCTACATGATGCTAAACTGTGTATCACTTGTCCTTACTGTATGACATTAAACTACACAATCCCTTCTTACGTCCTGCAAGATGGTAAACTGCATAACCATCGTCCTAGCTATACGACGTTAAAATGTCCACCTATTCGTCCCACATGACGTTAAACTGTGAAAACTTCCCTAACACGTCCTAGCAACATGAAGCTAAATTGTACAACACCCTTTCTTCCAACATGAAGTTAAACTGAGTTGTACTTCCTATATGAAGCTAAACTATGCAGCATTGGTCCATATATATGACCTTAAACTATTTTTGTCTGTACTTCATGACTTTAAATTGAATAGTCCCCTCTTTTGTCCTAACTGAATGACATTAAACTTCAATTTCCCTCTTTTATCCAACATGACGTTAAACTGTCCATCGTTAGGGTTTTTTCTACCTCTTGTTTCTCCCACTGAGTATGACTCACGTGAGCTTAGAGTAAAATTCAATCATAACACCTTCTTTGGGCCACTAACCACGCGTAAGTCCCAACACCATCTTCGGGTTGTCCTCAAGTACCACTTGATCACCAATTCATTCTTAATCAAACTATGCGGACTTTGATCCTCACCTTCTAGGCTGCGTACGTAGGCAGCCACCCGAGGATCAAGCCCAAAACCAATCTTTTCCCCTTCACCTCAGTTTACCTCAGTCCCATACGATGCTAATCTGTGAAGCAGCCCAAACCCAATATTTTTTACATTGGTTCACCATCGTCCTTGCTATATGACAATAAGCTATGCAGTCCCCCATTGTTTTCACTACAAGACAATAAACTGCATAGCCATACATCTTAGCTACATGATGCTAAACTGTGCAGCATCGGTCCTTGCATATAACCTTAAACTTTTTGCACTTTTGTCCTGTATGTCAAAAAACTACAACATTCTTTGACACCCTCACCTGAGAGGGAATCATTATTTACATTGATCTCCTATAATTTCATAATTCAAAGACTACGTGCATACATGGTAATGTCTAAACCTTTAATCTTGGGTCAAACCATCATTGCACTAATGCCACCTTTCACCCTTCACTTTTATGAACCAAATATGTACAAAGGGTATTTCAAGAACTACATATGGTTTGATTACCATCCTCATGGGATACGTAGGAACGCTTGAGCATCCCTCGAATCCAGCCCCAAGACTTTGGGCCTAACCCCAAATTCCACTTTCAGTCCCTTTGTTAAAAAGTCCCCATGTGAAAACATGAATTAGGTATGAAAACCTTGGTCTTCATTCACATCAGGTTTAACAAACACACAATGTGTATTCCTCATTATGGTCTGAGCTCTATGACACTAAACTATGATCACCAACATTCTCATCTCACATGACGTTAAACTGTATTAGAAGAACTATGTATGCCTCGATTACCATCCTTATGGGATACGTAGTAAAGTCTAGTACCTCAATTCATGACCCAGTTACCACATGATTATGGTCAACATTGGTCTATGTATCTCTTTCATGCATTGGACAATGCCAATTTTGATGTTTCATACACTTAACCTTGAATACTTCTAGATCTCCATTACCCTTTTCTTGACTTATAGTCACAAAATGTTTGATACTTGGGAATACTTTGGCCTGACCATGCAGCAAGTGCCCTTAGGCGGCCTTGTATAAACAGTCTACATAATGGAACAGTGAGCAAAATGATACTATTATTTGACATTGCACCAATTCTCTTAGGTGGCCCTGTATAATTCAACCCCGTAACGGGTTTGTCAAATAGTGGTAATTTCATTCTTGGGAGGAAAACCTGTTTTGTCCTTATTGGTCTTAACGACAATATATAAGGATCTGCAAAAAATAGCCATCCTTAACATATTTGTCCCATACTCCATTTCAGGATCTGAAAGTATTCAATTTTATGGTTTATATTTCCATTCCCTGCGTTTGGGTCAGCCCTTCGCAGGAGTGACATTCATACAATTCATTGACAATCTTGATTAGGAATATACTCTCAATATTCAAGTACCTCTCTCCATACAGCAGACTCTATAATTTGGAAAATTTGAATCTCCATAAAATATCACGGGCTTTTTAGCAATTGAAAAGTACAATTTCTGAGATTTATTTTTCCTGACTATGAAGCATGTTCCCTTAGGCGGCCTGTATAAGTAGTCTATATAATGGACCTATTCGCCAAAAGATTCAATTATTTGACTATGCAGCCAATGCCCTTAAGTGGACCCATATAATTAAACCCTTAATGGGTTTGTTGAATAGTCGTAATTTCACTATTAGGAAATACTTCTCCTAATGCCTTTTAGCCATTTTTTCATATAATTCCCTAGATTCCAAATTTCTTAAGCCATAGTTTACATGTTTTCACCTATACTTGAATGTGGTAATATGCATTCAGATAAATTATCAAGGACTTGAGTCATTTTTTAATCCATTTAGTCAAATCAATAGGACCTTATACATTTTCCTTTTTATGTCTGACGTGCATGACATCAAACTGCCCATAAATGACAAGGGAACTCTAAATAAAAGTCAATTTCTATCTCACTAAACATACTTTTTGTATGATATAGGTAATATTGAGAAATAAAAAGATTCAAACATTGTAGGGTTATTTTTATAATACTAGTAAAAGATCAAGCTATGATTACTAGGCCCATTGACATAGGTAAAATTTTTAAGCAGGTAGCAAAATAATGCAGGAAAAATGATTGAAGATGTAAGTGTTTTTCACTGATTCCCAAGTGTTAGAAGGACATCCACAGACTGTAGTCTCTTCTCTTTTTTTTCAAGAATTACAAGAGGCTTTCAGCATAACTATTCATTTGATTTACATCATCCCAAGCTTCATCAGCAGCCACCTATAATTCATTCATTCATCTGGATTCAATAAGAGATGCAGTGATACCAGATCTTCTTGGAACAATTGTAAAAGAATGTTCTTGAGTGTGGTTTTAGAAAAAAAAATTCTGATCAAATAGTGACTAATTTTTTTCCAAGAGACTTGGTTGATGGATACATGTATTTGAGAACGGGGCATTGGAAGTAAAGTGACATTTGTACAGAGTACTCTTTTCAGATATTGTTTTTAATGTCATGATAATCTTCTCTCCACCAACCGGCAGCGAAAAACATATAATATCGGTAAGGAAATGGAATGGAGGAAAAATTTGAATGTTCAAACCATTTTTTATTCTCTTAATGCACATCATAACCGAAATAGGTGGATAACAGTGCGACTGCTTTTCGAGCGTATGAAATTTCAGATCTTGTGCACAAAGACTGTAATGCATTATGTATGCCTTCTCCACTATTCCTGTATTTACAAATAATCCTTCAACTGAGACATTTGATGAAGTGAAATTGGTGTAAGTCTGAAACCAGGAATGAGGAATATAATTTGTTGCATCTGGAGCCTTGACTCCTTGCAGATTACCATGACTATATAAAGTCGATCCAATTCACCTGGGAGCCATTGAATCTTCACAAAGGTCGAATAATAAACTCTTAAATAAGTTTATTTATCATAAAATTTGTGAGGAAAATCGAAAAAATGGATAAGTCATTAAGGCGCACATGTCCCAAGTTGGCGCGCAAGTCTAATCCGATCATGCAAGTATGCACATACATGAATCATTACACAAGTCCAAATACCTCTGCAGAAGCGTGACACGAAGAAATAATGAACTGCAGACAGCAGCACCTGCACGAACGAGCGACAACCAAGATACTTGTACGCCGAGAGAGTAGAAGCATTCAATGAAAGATGCTTTGCACGTTAATGGCTCACATATTTATAGTAAAAGAAGTTTCCCTATGCGTCGTACCCTACGCGGCTCGCACCTGCACACCGCTACCTGCACGCTCAACACCTGCACGCCCAAAATTCCTTGGTTTTCTCTTTCACGTCAGAGTCAAATCCTCCTTCCTTTTTCAGATCCAACTATGAGGTGGGACTTCTGTTGATTCTCCTTTTTATCACAGAGTATAATGACCGAAAATGGGGAATACCTTAAGCACAAAGAGACTCATCCTTTGAAGAAACATAAAAAATTGAAAAAATATTGAACAAAAAATTTTTAAGCATGGTTTGCGCAAGATTCACTATGGTCGCGCAAGTAACTTGTGCGCCAACTATTGGTTACATAGGTGACTTGAGCGCCCAAATATTTTTTCACCCAAGGTCCTCAATGGCCTATAAATACCCCTTGTGGGCCTCTCATTTCAGGGATGAAAAATCTAAAATCCATATTTAAGCTCTCGGCGCCATAGTCTCTACTTGAAGTCTTCTGAACACTTATAAAGTAATTTATTACCTATAATAGAAGATCTAAAGAGGGGGAATAAGTCCTAAGTGTTGAAATTAATTAACACTTGTGCGATTAAGTGTCTAACCCTTATAGAAGACACTTGCACGCCACCTTATCCCATCAACAGAACTTGCTCACCACCCTTTTGGGAGCCTTTAGGGATAATACGAAGGGCTTGAGCCACGTCTAGCCCAAGTATTACCCTATTGGTTAAATCGGCTCCCAAGTACACATCTGTCGCGAATGTATACTTGCGCGACCAGGACTTGCGTGCCCAAACAGGACTTGCGCGCCAGCCTCTTTTTGGATGTCCCTCCTGCCTTTTCAACTCTTTTCCTCAAATCCACCTCTCCTCTTCAAGATTTAGCCTTCAAAACCCCCTTAAAATCCATTTTTGGCCTGCTTCCTTTGTTGGATTCCATATCCGAAAGGAATTATATGGAACATGTCTCAAAACCTAGTGATTTACATATCTTTATGTCACTAATGTTAGATATTTCATTCATTCTACCTCATCCTTTAAGATGAGAAGATCATTAAATCTAGGCATCCTCCTTAGGAGTAAGCCCCATGTTCCCAAATTTGGGTCTCCTTCTCAAGAGTAAGCCCCAGTCACAAGTCTATTAACATGGTCCTCTTTTTCAGGAGTAAGCCCCAGTCATAATTTTCCTTAATCTGGGCATCCTATTTAGGAGTAAGCCCCAAGATACCCAATCTGGGCATCCTCCTTGGATGTAAGCCAGATGTTCCCATATCTAGGCATCCTATTTATAAGTAATCCCCAGGTTCCCAAATCTGGGAATCCTCTTTTGGAGTAATCCCCATGTTCTCGTGTCTGGGCATCCACCTTAGGAGTAAGAAACAATGATAATTTCCCTTAATATGGGCCTCCTTTTCAAGAGTAATCCCCAGATGTCAAGTCCCCTCAACCTGGTCTTCCTTTTCAAGTGTAAGCCCCAGGCATAATATCTTCTGATTTGAGATTCCTTCTTAGGAATACAACCCAATCATAAGTCCCCACTAATTTAGGCGTCCTTCTCTGGAGTAAGTCCTATGTTATGTATCCAAATCTCCATAAAGAACATATACCTTTATGGAACCTATTCCTGTGTTTCTTACCTGATGTAAATCCCAATCCTCATCTACTTTGGGCAGTCATACATACATAAGCCCCACATTATTTCTTATGATTGCTTCTTTCATGGCACAATCGTTAGTTTCTACTAATACCTCTTGTTTCTCAAACCGAGCATGACTCACGTGGGCTTAGAGTGTAAAAGTAATTATGAAATCTTTCTTTGGTCCATCAATAATGCATAAACTCCAGATTTCTTCACTCGAACTACATGGGTTCTGATTACTTTTCTAATAAGGATACGTAATTAGCCCATCTGCGGGTATGATACCAACTTTGAAATAATCCATGTCCATCTGAACAACAATAAACTTCAAGTACCCCACTGAGTGGCTTTAAAACCAGTATGGTTATCATAATGACAAATATTTTTCTATATAATGTGTTCAAGGATACCATTGACTAAGATTCTCTAATAAATACAGATGATTATCTATCGATGAAGAACCTCAAATACATATAATGGATTCTCTAAAAATGATACATATCAATCATTGACTGTTAGATCTAAAGGGAAGCTCATTTTAATACTTGGTAAATTAATAAGGATTCATGAACATAACTAAAATCTATAAGAGAGTCTGAGAGTAGACAATAATTCTCCCCAAAAAGATGTGATGAGTATGACCTCCCATCCTCTCGACCAATGATAATTATTAAGCCTCATCAATCCACCACACATGAACACCTTCTTTTGGAAAGTAGGTCTAAATGGATATAGAATCATTTGATGTTTCAGGTTCTAAGAATAAACCTGTTAGAAACTGATTAGAATGTTTGATCCTTAATCAGACAAGGTCATCCCCATTTTCATACGAACAAGTAGTCCATAAAAAAGTTTCATTTTGAGATCTTATCAATAAAATAGGCTCTCTCAGTGTACTCATTATGATATCATGATAGGGGGAATGGTCTGGTTGAGTGTGGGATTACACAATGAAATCGTCTCTGAAGACTACCAAAAAAGAATTTGTGGATGGAACACATGGTTCATCAGTTCCATGAAAACTACTAGAGAATTCTTTAGACTGAATGGAATTACCAAATACACATATAGACCATACCTGCTCTAAATTGTTTATATTGTTATATCAGAGGGTATAACATGAAAATTATGATAACGAGATCACAAGTCAATATTTGAGAACACACGGGATTCACGAAGCTGATCAAATAGATCATCAATACTCATAAAGAGATATCGGTTCTTGACCCTAAACTGGTTCATCTTTCAATAATCAAATAAAAGTATGAGGTTACTATCGACCTTCTTCGTAAAAAAGAAAGGAAAACCCCAAGGAGAAGTATTGGGTCAGATGAAACTCTTTTCCTACAGCTCCTCTAACCGTTTCATGAGATCTTATAACTCTGGTGTAGCCATCCTATAAGTATGAATGGACATCAGTGCCTCTCTTGGAACAAGACCAAAAGATATATATACCCATATCTCGAGAGGAAATCCTAAAATGTCATATAAAAATAAATGGTTGAAAAAATACACCACTGGAGGAAAATCCATCTATGATGTCCCTAGGTCATACATATATAAATAAGAAAAATGAGATGTAATTTCCCCAAACCCACGAGGCTTGGGTCCATCTCTGCTCGCCTGGACATCCCATTGACCCTTTTGTATAAAATACCCACCCTCTGGTGTTGTGAAACTCACCCTACAAGGATAAAAAAGAACAACATCTTTAAAAGAGAACAAATAGTCCATTCATATAATGAAATCAGTGCATGTCATCTCAAAGACAAAAAGGTCTCATAAGAAGTGACACCCACCAACCTCATGAGGGAACTCATATGACTAGTTTACAATAACCATCCTAATCCCCAACAAAGTGTCTAACATCATAACATCCTCAAAAGTAAAGTCATAGATGCGAAGACTCTCCACAATGGCAAAAGATATAGAAATATTGGAATCATGTATATAAAAACTGCAAAAGCTAAAACTGAGGCCACGAGTATCGTAACTCTAACTATAGATGGTCTAGGATCCTGTTCCAATTATGTCTTCTCCATTCCAAAAGTCTGACATGTACCACGTCCCTACGAAAATTCATTATAACCCTAATATTGTCAACCCTACTATTGTTGAAAACCCGTAGCCTAAATACCATGGTCATGACCACCTCCTTAGCTTGAATGACCTGAAAACTCTATTTCCCTAAATTTGGGGAAACTATTGGACCTGCTCTAGAACATGGAGTCATAACAGAACCCCTATCACTTGATAGTGGTGAGAAAAATTGGAACAAAATCCTAAGATTACCCATCCTTCCAGAAGATCGGCACTCAACTCGATCTCTCGGGCACTGAGGTCTCGTGTTCCCTCTCTTATTACACTAGTAGCACCTCATCTGACCCCCACATTAGGTGGTCTTCTAGGTCAATTACACAGCCATGTACTCGTCCATTACATAGACAGTACATGACAATATGTGGCAACTGGGTACAAGTCGTGTACTCAAAATTACACGGCATATACTTAGATAATTTTCATTTCTTTAATTTTCCTCAAAAATAAATAACATCTAGATATATACCTGAAATAAAGATATGTGTTCTTACACAATAATTCTATGAAACTAATCATCAATTAGTAGATTCTGAAAAATATTATTGAGAAGAGCATATTTCAATGAAACACTGGAACGAGAAAGATAATATTAGAATTTTTGTCTCTAATATGCTACTATGAAAAGAGATCCATCATGTTCCACTCATTTGATTATTATTTCACTTACATGGTCAAATGTTTTCTTCCCAACAAGTCTAAAACAATATTCCTTTCCCCAAGGTATAGGCGATTTCCAAATAATAAAAATTGTTTGACTTCCAACTAGGACCTCTGGTAGAGATTTAAATCTTTTTAGAGAACATATTACCAAAGCTCATAGGGTCTAAAAACAATGTATACATTCTCCAAAAATATAGTACCAAAACATTGAGTCACATTCATCAGAGCTATTTTTCATGGTCATGGGAAGGATAATTCAGTTCATGTAGCCTATGTTTACGAGATCCGTAAGAAACAACATGATAAAATTTCATAATAAGGCATCCCAAACATAAACATGATGCACCATAGAGGAACACATAGTCCATCCCAACCTCGAGAAGAGTAAACATTGTTGTAGTAGTCAAAATACATTTCACCTCAACAAAATAATTCTAATATTTATCATCCAAATAAAAAATTAATCCCATCCATGTTAGTGCAGTTATTAGAGAAGCCATATTTGATAATTCCTTCATGAATAGACAATAATATCTGGATAATCCCAAGAATATCTGAATATCAAATACATTTCATGGTTGATCAAATATCATGACATCATTAACCTTAGAAAGATAAAATAATACTACATATTCAAACATAATAAGAATGAATAACATCAATTCTAGAATCTATAAATCTCATTTGGAATGATTTTCATAATGTTAATGATTTCATAGAAAACTTAGAACTGTTCACATAAGATGCACATGATCCTTCTCAGACATAGAGTTCCCAATGATATCAATTGGAAATATTACCATGAAGGTATCATGTTTACTTCGGAAATTAATGTTCATAAATTCCATGAAAACTATAATATAATTGGTTAAACCAATTGTAATGAAAATTTATTCATAATGTTTATCCCTTCTCTAAATAATGGTTTTCAGAATAATAGATTCTTTTATAATTAAATGATCATAGACTGAATTAAGATCAATCAACATTAACCACATTGCGCTTTCAATTGTTCCAATATTTCATCAATCTATTGTAATAGATATTTTTTATTTTGTGTAACTCTATTGATCTTTCGTTAATTAGTGCATAGGGTAAGTGAACCATCAACCTTCTCAGAAAGGAGAAGTTTCACCACTAAAAGAGACATGCTCGGACGTAAATATTCATTCTCAAGAATATCATCCAAACTAGGACATAAACTCTTTCATTCTATCTAGTTCTATATGGTTTGATGGAATATATACTTTTTGAGTACCAAACATCAAGACAATAGAAAACTCACTCTCCCTTATCGATAGATGATGAGATCTGTTTGACTGAATGTTGTTAGGAAGCTCGAAGAAAAAGGGAGGGAAATCACCACTCAAATATTCTCTCTATATATTAATGAAAAATAGAAATATCACATTCTAAAAATGTAACACCCCAAGCTTCCACGGTATGTTTCCCATTTAATAACGAAATAACTTGCATTGTACGCAACTTCAAGATTCAAACACACTACGACCAATCAAAATAGCTGTAATGAATAGTAATACCCACTTTTTGAAATTTTATTAATTTTATTTTTCAAAATGGTATTCATTTTTAAATTTGGAATATCGAAATTAGCTTAGGGTGAATTTTTGGTATTTTTTTGAAAACATTCAGTTTTTGATGAATAGTGGAAAGCACTGGGTTATTGGTCAAACCAACTATTTAATTAAATAAATATTTAAATTTTTTTTAATTTATTTTAGGTCAAAATAGACACATAAAAACTATATATGTTCATTTAATTCATTAGAGTCATTTTATAATAAGTTTAGATATGTAAACATTTTATTGAACTTTTTACCGTCTTTTTTCCACCTCGTAAGAGCATTTGAAAAATTTGCATAAAAATAAATTTTACGGCCTTTGTGTGTTGAATTTTTAAAATCTGAGAGGCATGGTTAATATCAGTACATAGAATGTGGTTCAATAGAATGAAAGTAATTTTTGGTGAATATTAACTCTTTATTTTTATTTACCCCGGTTATAAGTTAATAGGGTAATTAAGGGTAAAATTGATATCATAATTACCCTAAAACATGTACTAATTCTGTTGGATAATTATAATTAGACCAAAAAACCTTAGGAAGAAAATATTATCCTTTTTGGTCTACATGGATTCGATTAGGACAATGATTATTATTTTATTTAATAAAGGATTAAAAGAGTAAAATTCAATGATTAATAACTAAACCATTTTAAATACAGTGTTACACAAAATATAAATTTGACAATAAATATTCATTATAAAGGTAAAATTATTTTCTACATAATGGTATTTTATTTATTATTTTTAGACATTAATTATGTTAATTTATTTATTACACAATGATGATGCATTAATTACATTTTTAATGAAATATTAAAATAATTGATATTATAAATATCCAAATAATTTTAAATTAAGATTTATGATAAATTACACTAATTATATAGGTTAATATTTCAATTTAGGGATGGTTAAAAAAAATTATTCGAAGTGATAACTTTTAGGGATTTCAAAAAAATAAAATACTAAATAGTGTCAAAATTGACATAATTTATGTATTTAAAACAAATACTATATTATTAATTGATAATATATTCCATAAAATCTAAGGAATGAACAATGGAATTATATAAGGTTATATAAATTAATAATGAACCACTAGGGGTTCTCTTGGCTGTTTATAGTACATTTATTAAAAATATAATATAAAAATACAAAGAGACATGGTAAATGTCAAACTATTTAACTAAGAGTTAAATCTAAAACATAGGTTAACATGGAAACCTAAACCTATCAAAAACCTATTGGTTTAGAGGTTTTAGACCCCTCCCCACATTATACTTGAAATAATTCATTATGAAGTCATTTGAAACCGAAAATTAATTTATTATAAAATAATATTTCAAGATTTTCCTAAAGTGAACCTCACCTCTCTTATAAAAGAGAACTTCTCCTTATCTTAATTTCAAAAATCCAAAATCTTTTGGATCTACCAAAACCTACCCCAATATCATCCCAACTTCCCTAAAATCAACATATATGCCTTATTGTGATCTTAAATTTATCCAATGGATCCCTTTTTATTAACTCAAATGGAAACACCAAAATTAGAGGTAATAATTTCACCACACACTTTCATGTTATTTTCTTCTTCCACATCCTCTTTATTTGTGGTTTCCATACCAAAAATAATTAAATAAGTTCCTTATACATACTAGGATGTTATTATAAATATGGTACAACCATATTCATTATTCTATCCATCCTATAAATGATAAAGTCACCGTACATGCGTATGTACGGCTTACCGTCTCCACATCGTGGTGTAGTTTGTTATTCAAACAATTCATTATTTGGAACGGTATAATAATGAGTATAACTGATGTAAATAATAAATAAAAAAATTTAATTATTCTATATGTATTATATATCATCCAATTACATGTGATTTCTCCATCAATATAATGATATTGTCACTCGTGCATACATACAGATTACCATCTCCACAAACATGATTTGATTCATTTCCCCATCATAACCATTCAAGAATAATTTTCATTTGATGATTAAAAATATTGTTTAATAACATAATATCATTCAGTATATGAATAAAATACATCCTATCCATAACGTAAATGGCTTACGTAACTAAGCATATAATGGAAAACAAAGCAGTTAACACCCGAAATGTTGATACTACTAAAATATTATTAACAATGTAATATTAGAGGATCATATATGATATCATATTATTGTATATAGTTCTTGAATATTTTTATAACTATGTTTTAACTATTATGTAGGAGATAAACATATCATCGACTAAGTAAATGTACAAGGCAAAGGTAAATTTCACAATCTCTTTATTATCCGAGGGCATTTCTACGTAAGTATCTACTTGGCCCTATTTATAATCCACATCCATGTTTTCTTAAAAATGTATTTCAAAAAAATTTTAATATTTACTAGACTATGTGTTAATGTAATTTATTACATTACTTGAAATAATATATTTTTAATATAATCTTTCTGTTGATTTCCAAACAAGGTACTATATGACCTTTTCGAAAAAAAAGGTAAGAATGTTTTTTTAACTTATACGGTGGGTGCGGATATTTTCCACCATAATAACATCATCGAAGCATCCCTTACATTATTATAAAAATATTTTATAAATAAATGTTTTTTTATATTTATGTGTCTCTTAAATTATTTCAAATTAGAAAGACATATTTCTCTCATATAGTTTTGATTTCATCTATGTCCACATCCTTTGATAAATTTTACACTTGTTTGAAGTTGATTTTTTATGATACAAATATTCCATATTATATTTAAGGTTTTGTGATATGATTGAATATGGATGTGTTATTTTTATATCATTCATGGTTTATGGTTGAATTACTGACATTTTATATGCATGTTTTAATACGAAGGTTTATGTTATGTCTCAACCATTTCATATGTGGATTGTATTGGACTTAGTATGTGATGGGTGGAGCCCAGTATAGCTCCTTGGTTCATCAGTAGATCCCATGAGACAATAATATGTGTAATTGGCTGAGGCCTTTCCCAATTTTATATATGGTTTTGGCCGAGACCTAAATCATTTTTAGACGTCTTAGCAAGGGCCTTGAAAAAATGTTTCAGAACGTCCGCCATTATACATTCCCTTATAATGAAAATAATAATGATGGTTCATGTAGTTATTAGACTAATAGAATACCCATGACTATGTTTTATTATATCATTACTTACTTAGCTCATATTCCTGTCAAAATGTGTTCATGTTTATTATTTTTAAAGGCATGTGTTTTTAATTATTCACCATGTCTAATGTTTATGTTATCTTATATTTTATTTCATACCCTTACCGAGAATCTGAGGTCACCCTTTTCTTATGATTCATTTTACCATGATATGATGAAGTTAGTTATTAGTGAATTACAAGAATAATCTAGTAGGCATGGATGTTTATAATGGAATAAATTAGGGTTTTATTACTATTCAAGATGTAATGTTGAACTTATATTTGTATCTTCTTTATGATAATACTAAATCATTCGGTCTATGTGGACATGATTTCTTATATCATTACAATGTTATGTAATAAAGCATCGGCTTTGGGTAATTGGTTTCGGGGTGTTACAGTTGGTTTCAGAGGATGTATAGTACAAACCATGGAATCTAGATTTATAAAAATGCTGATTAGATCATATTACCCAAAGATAGACATTGAGGATTAGTATGGATGAAATTCCTAGAGTTTTGTTAATGTAGATATTTTTTTTTGTGTTTTCCATGCTATACATCCCTATCTGGATAAGGGTTGGTAGAGGTGGCTCTGGAAAAGTTGTACCTAGGAGTGAAAACTTCGACAAGGAGTTTCCGTCTTGACCTGGTGTATCCTAGTACACGATAACGGGCCTTGATGTACTCTTTGTTAGACACTCCCAGGGGATATGCTTAGGATAATTATAATTTTCATTACAAACCATTATGAAAGTTTTATGAGTATATACCTCCTCAAAGAAAACATTTTTATGAATATGGATTATATCCATAAACTATTCAATTTATGTTATGTGTTTTACATGTTCGGAATTATGTGTTGAGGATCATAAAATAATCTAATGTATTCCATTGTTTAGAAATGGTGCCTAGTTGAAGAAATGGAAACCAAATCAACACATGTAATACAAGTAGGTATTTTCCCTATGCTCAAGATAATTATAGTGTAGATGGTGATGCAACTAGTGATGATCAACTTATCACCATATTGTGAAAACTCACACAGGTTATTAATAATAACCATACCACTATGTAGTACCCTGATCCACAACACAAAGGATCAATGTTAGACATCTTCATGAGGCAACATTAAATGGGTCTAAAAATACATTAGTAGCTAAGAAATGGATAAGTTCCTTTGAGAAAATATTTCATGATTTTGGGAGTTGCGAAAGGGAAAACGTTTTCGTGGAATATTATCACCTCATGGGAGATGTAAATCAACAGTGGTCATTAATCCAAAACACAATGGAATTTGAAGAAGTATCGAACAAGGAATGGAGGGAGTTTAAGGATATTTTTAAATAAAAATACTTTCCCTGTTACCATCGAGCGAATATGGAAATAAAAAATACTTGAGTCTGAGGCAAAAGAAGGATGAGAATGTCACAAAGTATGAGGCTAACTTTACAAGGTTCACAAGGAATGCAGCATATTATATATGTAACCCAATGAGTAATGTTGATCAATTATTTAATGGGTTAAAAAAATTTCTCTATTGAAAATAAGTCTCGAAATCCTTCTCCTCGTTTGAAGATATTGTCTCATGTTCTATCATGGCAGAAAAAAAATTCTATGTGTCTTATGATTTTAAATAAAAGCAACAGAAGAAAATATATACTGAACACTCTAGGTAATAAAATATGGAAACATGGAATAAGGGAAGAGTTGAATTTCCACCATGTGATAATTGTGTAAGGATGCACCATGGTGACTATCTAAAAGGAAAAGGAGTATGATGAATATGTGGACTGAAAGGTCATCTTGCTAGTGATTTTAAGGGGAAGAAAGAAGCTACCAATGTTCAATGCATCAATTACTAGAAGATGGGAAATTATTCAAATGATTTTCCTCAGTGTTAGGTATACATACCTCAAAAAAAGCCAAGCGATCAATACAAAGCTTATGTGATCACTAATGATGAGGTTGAATCTCCGAAATACGTGTTGGTAGGTAGTTAAATGGTTTTCTCATGTTTATCCAATTATATATTTGATTCTGGATCATTGCATTGTTTCATATCTTCCCAGTTTTCTATGAAAATTATATATTTCCAATTTTATTTAACAAGGGAGTTGTCAGTCAAAACTCCTAAAGGAAGTATCATTGCAACAATGTTTTGTGAATCATTACACATTAAAATATATAAAGCATATTTATCTATTTATTTAATCATCATACCAATGATTGAATTTGATTTAATACTTGTTATGTATTTGCTTTCGAACCATGATTTAATAATTTCTTTTAAAAAGAAGAAGGTTACAATTCTCAATGATTATAATATGTACTATACCATTAGAGAAGAAACTTCACCATCTGATTCTTATATAGATCTACCCCCAGTAGCTCTACTAAATTCAATTATTGGGGAGGATGAGAATGAAAGAATTATGGGTGAGGGAAAGAATGTTCTATTTAACGATGTACCTATTGTGAAAGAATATGTTGACGTGTTTCCAAAGGATTTACCTATACATCCTCCATAATGTGAAATTCTGTTTTCCATTGATATAATTAATTGTTCCAGGCCCATATTGAAGTCCCCTTATATAATGGCCATAGTGTAATTATTCAAACTAAAGAAACAACTAGAGGAATTGAGTAATAAGGGATTTATTCTCCCTAATTTTTTTCCATGGGGAGCCCCAGTCCTATTTGTTAAGAAGAAAGAAGGATCTATGAGGTTATGTATTGACTAAAGGGAGATCAATCCTATAACAATAAATAACAAATATCCCCTACCTATCATTGATGATTTATTTTACCAATATCATGGAGCTCAATATTTTTCAATGATTGACCTTCGATATGGATTCAATCAGTTGTGCATGAAGAAGGAATACATTCCGACGAATGAATTTCGAACCAGGTACTGGCATTACGAGTTTAAAGTAATGCTTTTTGGATTGAAAAATTCACCCTATATCTTTATGAATCTAAAAAATATATTTTTCAAGGAATATCTTGATGACATTGTAGTGGTTTTTATTGATGATATCCTGGTATACTCCAAAATCTACGAAGATCATGAAAATAACTTGCTTGTTATTTTAATGACTCATAGAAGAAATGAATTATATGGGAAGTTTAGAAACTGTGATTTCTGGCATCAAGAGATTTATTTTCTAGGCCATATTGTCTCTAAGGATGTAATCTCTGTTGATCATTCATAGACCAAGGCAATCCATGAATGACCAGCACCGACGAGTATAACATAGGTACATAGATTTATTGGTTTAATAGGTTATTATCAACGTTTTGTCCAGAATTTTTCTAAGTTGGATAACCCATTAACCAAGATCACATGTAGAGGGGTTAAATATTTTTTGGAAAAAAGAGTGTGAGGAATGTTTTGAAAACTGAAGATAAGATTATTCAACGCTCCAATCTTGAATCTGCCATCAGGGAACGATGGGTTTGTTATTTATTGTAATGCTTCAATGAAAGGACCTGGTTGTGTCCTTATGAGGAATGATATAGTTTTTTCCTATACATCATGATTGCTAAAAATTAATGAGAAAAACTATCCCACTAGTTATATTGAGCTAGAAACTATAATCTTATAAATGATGATATGATGAAACTATCTCTATGGTTAAAAAATGTGAGATGTATACTGATACTAAGAATTTAAAGTATATGTTTCACAAAAATAACTGAACAAGTGGAAATGGAGATGGCCTGAAATATTCAAGGATTATTATTACACTATACCCTACCCCTCAGAGAAGGCAAATAAAGTGGAATATGCTTTGACCAGAAGGGATCATGGAGTTTTGAACAAGGTGAGAGTTGAAAGGCATCCTATTTTCATGGATCATGTAAAGATGGATATCAGAATAAATATAGAACTTGAAACATCAATAAATTTTCAAATGGTTTCCAAACCATCTTAACTAGAAAGGATAAAAATTTCACATACTGATGATGTAGAGTTTCAAAAGAAGATTCAACCTATAAATGATGGGAGATTGAGTGACTTCATTTATGAAGATGTAATTGTGAAATTTGGAAAATTATTTGTGTTCCTGATATACCAGATCTAAAAATGGAATTGTTGGATGATGCTCATAGCTACAATTTCTATATACACCCTAGGTGAACCAAGATGTATAGAGATTTGAAGGAACATTTTTGGTGGGAGAACATAATGAGAGAGATTGTCGATTTTGTGTTGAGATGTATGGTTTTACAACAAGTTAATGTAGGAAGACAACATCCTAGAGGAGTCATGCAACCTCTACCCATACCTGAGTGGAAATCAGATGATATTACGATGGACTTTGTTATGGGACTACCAAACAGTCTGAGAAGAAATGATGCAATATAGGTCATTTTTGATCATCTTACTAAGTCAACATGTTTTCATGCTATTAGAGATGATTTACCACTTCAAAATTTAACTAGATTATATATTAATGAAGTTGTAAGTCTTCATGGAGTACCCCTATCGATTATTTTTGATCATGATCCCCATTTTACATCAAGATTCTTGAAAGGTGTTCACTAGTCCTTGGATACCTAACATCGTTTGAGCACTACCTACAACCCTCAAACCGATAGACAATCAGAACAGACTATTCAAACCTTAGAAGAAATGTTAAGATCTTACCCCCTTGACTTTCAAGGTATGTTGGATCAATATTTACCTTTGGTAGAATTTTACTATAATTATAGCTTCCATTAAAGTATTCAAATGGCACTGTATTAAGCGTTATATGGAAAGTGATGTTTCACACTAACTTATTGGGATGATGTTGGTGAACAAAAACTCATAGTCCCAGAACTTGTTGTAGAAACGATAGAAAATGTGATGGTTATCCAAACCAACAATAATGATACTCAAAGTAACAGACGATATATGCCGATAATCTAAGGATGGATTTGGAATTTAAGGTTGGAGATCAAGTTTTCATGAAGGTATATCCATGGAAGGAAGTTAAATTATTATATAAGAAGGGTAAATTAAGTCCTAGGTACATCAGAACTTTTGAAATTGTAGAATGAATTGGGGCGGTATCTTATCATTTGGAAATGCCGTCAAGTCTCTCCAAAGTTCATGATGTGTTCCACATATCACAGTTGAAAATATACATGGCTGACCCATCGCATGTACTCACCTATGAGGAAATTGAACAAGAACCAGATCTGTCTTATTGTGAAGGGCCTTTCAATATTCTTGATACCAGAGAACAAGTGTTGAGAAACCGGATGACTTGTCTAGAAAAAGTTCTATGGAGAAATAATAAGATAGAAGAGGCAACCTGGGAACCAGATGAACTTATGATGAAGAAACACCCAAATCATTTTGTGTGGTAGTATTCTAGAAATTTTGAGAAAGAAATTGTTTGAAGTAGGTAAGAATGAAACACCCCAAGCCTCCACATTATTTTTCCTTTGAATAATGCAATAGCTTTCATTTTACGCAACATCGAGATTCTAACACCCAACGACCAATAAAAATTGCCTTTATGGATAGTAATATCCACTTATAGAAATTTTATAAATTTAATTTTTAAAAATGGACTTCATTTTTAAATTCAGAATATCAAAATTAGCTTTGGGTGAATATTTGGTATTTTTCTGAAAACATTCAATTTTTTATAAATAGTGAAAAACACTACATTATTGGTTAAAACAGACTATTTATTTAAATAATTATTTAATTTATTTAAATTTATTTTAGGTCAAAATAGATACATAATAACTATATAATATCAATGTAGTTCATTGGAGTCATTTTATAATAAGTTTATATATATATATATATTATCGAAATTTTAACCCTCTTTTACCCACCTCTTAAGAGCATTTGAAAATTTTCAAAAAACAAATTTTTACCGCTTTTGTGAGTTGAATTTCAAAAACACAATAAACACAGTTAATATATGTATGTAAAATGTGGTTCAATAAGATGAATTTTTTTGAATTGTAACTTTTTTACTTTTATTTACTACAGTTAAAAGTAAATATAGTAATTAAGGATAAAAATGTTATCATAATTACTATTACACATATACTAATTATATTGGATAAGTATAATTAGACCAAAAACCCATTGGAAGAAAATATGATCATCTTTATTCCACTTGGATAAGATGAAAACATTAATTATTATTTTATTTAAAGAAGAGTTAAAAGGGTTAAATTAAATGTTTAATCACTAAACCATTTTTAATATAGGGTTAAACACAATATAAATTCAACTAAAAATATTCATTAGAAATCTATAAGTATTTCCTACCTAATGGTATTTTATTTATAATTTTTAGACATTAAATAATATAATTTATTTATGACACAATGATGATCCTATAATTACCTTATTAATGATATTTCAAAATAATGGATATTATAAATATCCAAATAAATGTAAATTGAGATTTTTGATGAATTGAAATAATTCTATAGGTTAATATTACATGTTATTTTTGGTTGAATAAATTTTATTCTAAGTGATAAAGTTTTTATGGCTTTCAAAAAAGTAAATTACCAAATAGTGTCAAAATTGACATAATTGAGTTTTTAAAACAAATACAATATTATTAATTGATATAATATTCCTAAAATTATAAGGATTCACCCAATTACTTATATAAGTTTATATATATTTAGAAATAACCACTTGGGGTTATCTTGGAGGTTTATACTATGTTTATTAACCCTATAATAAAAAAAACAAATGACATTATAAATGTCAAACAATTTAACTAAGAGTTAAATCTAAAATATAAGGTTAATATGATGACATAAACCCATCTAAAACCTATTTGTTGAGTGTTTTTGGACCCCTAACCACTGTATACTTGAAATAATTTATTTTGTTTCATTTAAAATAGAAATTTATTTTATTATTAAATAATATTTCAAAATTTTCCAAAAGTGACCCTCACCTCTCTTATAAAAGGGCACTTCCCCTTCTCATAATGTTACACCACCAAAGCATTTTGGCATGGCCAAAATCTATCCAAATATCCTCCAAACATCCCTCAATTCATCCTAGAGGAATTACATTGATCATTAAGCCAACCTAAGGATCCCTTTTGATCAACTCAAAAAGAAACACCTGAAGTAAAAGTAATAATTTCACCACGCGCTTCTTTGTTATTTTCACCTTCCACTTCCTATTTCGTCGTTTTTTCCATATGAAAATAATAAATATTTTACCTTATACAAACTATGATATTATTATAGATAGGTTACAACCATATTCATTATACTATCCATCCTATAATGGACAATGTCACCATACGTGCGTATGTACGGCTTACCGTCTCCTCGTCATGGTGTAGTTGGTTATTAAAACACATAATTATTTGGATGGATATAATATTGATTATAACTGATGTAAATAATAAATATAATATGTTAGTTATTTTGTATATATGATATTCCATCGTATTATATATGATTTTTCCATCAATATATTGATATTTTCGCTCGTGCGTATGTACGAATTAGCATTTCCACGATTAAAATGAGATTCATTTCCCCATTGTAACAATTCTAAATAATTTTTATTTGATGATTAAGAATAATTTTTATGAAAATAATATCATTCTAGATATGAATAAAATAAATCCTATCTATAATCTATATTTCTTACGTAACCGATCATATAAAGGAAAACAGATCTGTTAACACCTGAAACGATGACACTACTAAAATATAATTAAAAAAGCAATATTATAGGATCATATATGATATCATATTTATGTATTTAGATCTTGTATAATTTAATAACAATGTCTTAACTATTATAAATGAGGCTAAAATACCATCGACTAAGGAAAAGTACAATGTAAAGTTTAATTTCAAAATCTCATTATTATCTGAGGTTGTTTTTACGTAAGTATATTCTCGAACCTCATTATCATCCCCATCCATATTTTCATAAATAATTATTTGAAAACATTTATACTATTTACTAGACTATGTGTTGATGTAAATTATACCCTAATTTGACCTTATATGTTTTGAAAGGAATCATTACGTTGTTTTCAAAACAAGGTACATTATGACCTTTTTGACAAAAATTAATGTAAGACAGTTTTTTATAAATTATACAGCGGGTGCCACTATTTTCCACCGTTATAAAATCATTGAAGAATCCCTTACATGATTATATAATACTTTTAAAATTAATTTTTTCTTTTATAATTATATTACCCTTAAATTATTTCAAAATAGAAATAGATATTTCTCTCTAATTGTTTTGATTTCATCTACGTCAACATCCTTTGATAAATTTTACACTTTCTTGAGGTTGATTTATTATGATAGAAATATTCCATATTGTATTTAAGTACATGAGATATGTTTGACTGGGGATGTTTTATTTTTATACCATTCATGGTTTATGGTTAATGTATTGACATTTCTTATGCTAGTTTTAATGCGAATGTTTATGTTATGTTTCAACCTTTTCATACGAGTATTGTATTGGACTTAGTATCTGATGGGTGGATCCCACTATAACTCCTCGGTGCATTGGTATGTCTCATGATACAATTAGACATGGAATTTTTAGAGGCATTTCCCAATTTGATATATTGTTTTGACTGAGGGCTCAATCATTCTTAGAAATTTTGGTCGAGGCCTTGACAAGTTGTTTCAGAATGTACAACATTGTACATTACCACATTATGAAAATAACAATGATGGTTCATGGGGTTATTTGACCTGTATAATACCCATGAATATATTTTATTATGGAATTTTTTACTCATCTCATATTCCTATCATAAATAGTTCATGTTATTCTATTTTTAAAGGCAAGTGTTTTTGAACATTTACTATTCCTAATGTTTATGTTTTCTTCCACTGTATTGCATACCCTTGCTGATCCTTTGAGCTCGACCAATTATTTTGTTTCATTTTCCATTGATATGAAGAAGTTAGTTATGAGTGACTTGGAGGAATAATTTAGGAGGCTTGGATGTTTCTAATGGAATAAATTATTTTTGTATTTATTATCAAGTTGAAATGTTGATCTTATGTTCATATCTTGTGTCCAATAATACGAAACTGATTGGTCTTTTTTGATATGATTTCTTGTATCTTGACAATGTAGAGTAAAAAAGCACCGACTCTAGATAACTAGGGTTAGGTCATTACAACCAATCTGGTTAAGAAGATATGGATCAACTCGAACTTATTTCACATTCTCCTGGAATGAAGCGACATACACTATCAAGTGTAGTAAAGGAGACCAATCAATGATAATAATAAGCCCATGGTATATAAGAAATGATCCATTCTGACCCGCAAATGACATCAAGATATTCCATGTTGAGAACCCGAAAAATCTAAGAATCATTAATATCTGATAGATAGAAAACTCAATTACGACTATGTAGACCATTATCTATATTTAAACCATGAGGTTTATTAATATTCATTGCACAAGATAAAATTATAATAGGAAGATTAATAAGATTAAAAATACTAGTTTAAATAAATGAATAATAAAAACCATTATTCAATGGATTAGTCACTAATGATGAAGCTATTGTAATGGTACCTCTCACACTTGATGGACCCATATCTTCTTCTTCTGGAGACTCTTACACTAGTGAAGAAGACTCATTCTTGATTCATATGGATAGAAAACTTTTTCATCTGATGTATCTAATTGCAACAGAGTATTAGAAGGAAAGGATGATTCTATTCCACTACAAAGAGTAGATTAAACATATATGAATCTCTACAAGTGGCCCATGAATCTGTATGAGCCACAGTTCATAGTGTCCTTAGTGTACACCCTCTTGAAATTTTTTAGCTTACATCTCTAGTAACAAACTATAGAACCTCTTCCATGAATTTCTAATTTTTTAGAAAGGCCTTGATGTTAAGAACCACCATGAGAAACATTATGCTTCCAATTTCCTAGGGAGGAATGAGTGATTCCACTAGTATTGATGGGAACTCCTGATAGGCCTAAATTACTTCCATGTCTATCTTGATATTCATCATTCTATGATGTACATTAGCATAGGAATGAATTATCACAAAAAATAAGACATATGAATGAATATCTTGATGATGTCCCAACTGAAACCTTCGAGTCATAATTTTCACATTCGATACTATCTCGAGTATGAAATGAACGAGCTCGTCAAAATGGTTTTCATACAATGTTATAGTCTTGTCAACCTTCTCAGTCTTGAGATACTCTATATAGTAAGACAATATAATATACTTTTAATATAATTGTTCAGTGAAAAAAATTGATTTCTTTTCACTCTAATCCCTCATGATTTTTTACAGTCCCGATCATGTCCAACCATCTTTAGATCATTCATTCATTCTCAAAGGTGGAACAAGTCACATTTATTTAATTGGGTATGTCCAACAACCCAAAATATTCTCTCTCTAACTCAAACATTCTTTACAATCTTAAGGAACATTCAATCCCTTGAATGTAGGTGGATTATAAAAAACTACATCTTGAGATAAATTATTGAGAACATCCCTATAAGGTCCCACAACTGGAGCCAAAATGAGAACTAGAGGATGTTTTTTTCCCTGAGATTGGACAGTGTGGAAAATCACCTCAAATATATTCAAATACACAAGTGGACTCTATCACTGATATTCAATAAAAATATTCCCACTCAATCTGATTCACTTGCGATATCGGAGGCATGATTCCACAGAACATAATAATACAACAAATAAGACATCAAATTAATAGTCTAAAAAATCAACAACGGTAATTATTCCCAATAGATTGAAAATATATTATTTTTATTTTACACTATCCAAATAGAAACATGGAATATAGTATAACTAATCCTCAATAATCCTTTCCCAAACAACACCAGGGGAATTGAGGTTCATTATTGTTATATCTACCTGGGAACTAAATACAAAATACCTTCTAAATCTTGATAAGATTACATATAACAAATCATGCCCATGCTTCCAAACTCATATTAAATAAATGATGTGTATATTTTTTATACATAATTACTATAACATAACACATCTCTTTATACAAAAGAGGGACTTTACTAGTGTTGGTTTTGGTGGATAGAACACCCATACCGTTTATTATATCCATTAAAAGGTGAAGATGAAAACATATCTAATATACTTAGTTCTCATTTACCCTTTATTAAATTATTCCAACATAGAAGATCAATGTGAAATGTGAACATAATTTTTGAAAACATCATGTGAGCATTTAATATTCATAATATGGTGTTTTAAAATGTTACTAAATTGATAAGAAATTTTTTCTAGGAGTAAATATATATTCATTAACATGAAATATGACTATTGATTAAATCTATATAAGAACATTAAACATAGAAAACATTAATTTCAGAAAATAATAATATTTTAAATGATCATTGGGAATCCTCCATTGAAAATACTAATATTTGTAGGTCTCCATTGATACATTTATGACCATATTAATAACATAATATAGCTACTCATAACTCAAATGGAATAAATTCCATATATGATTTTTTGGTTCACTCCACATAACATCATTTAACATTCACTACACTTCGGACAATTTTAATAAAACCAATTTTAATAGACCTTAATTTTTCAATAGTAACAAAAACAATCAACAGAAATAAAAAATATTTTATTTGAATAAAATATCCTTCCATAAAACATGGAACAAATAATTCCTTGAGAATATCCAAAACCATTTTACAGTGAATCACATTCATGGAACAACGGTCCATATTTTTAAATCATAATTAAAATGGATATCAAAATAAATACACACTTGATTGAAAATCCATATATAATTTTTTCATCATGAAATAATCATAAAAATAAATATTATTTTTCTCAGAATTAAATATAAATGAAAAAATATAAATAAAAAATTTTAATGCCCATTGAAAACCATGTACATTATAATTTCAGAAGTAAAACATTAAATTTAAATTGAAATCGTGAATTTATTATAAATGAAAGGTATGTCGATGTTATGCATAATGCATGCCCATTAGAAGATGAAAATTTGACACCCTTAATTTCAATATATCATGATGACATTTTTAATATCCTATGTGTGCTCATTTAGAAACATGAAAATAAAATTAGAGACATGATATTAGACATTTCATCATAATATATACATATGGCATGGAATTTACAGTACTCATAATAACATAATAAGTTAATGATTAATCAAAAATATAATAAATTATAATATCTTTATTTAACATGGATTAAAACATAATTTTTATAAACATAAATATAATAATTTACATAATAATATAAATAATTTCATTAGACAATCGTGTATTAAAAAAATTTATCAATAACAATAATTCCTTACAAAATAAATTAGAACATATATATATACAATAATTCTCTTACTATACCATAAGATAATATATATATATATATATATAATATTACCATAAATACATTAAAATTCATACTAAAGTAGAGGTAAAAGTATATGTTCCATTACATTTACCATTAAATAAAACATAATGTTAATGGAACCTAAACTAAAATAAAGAATTTGATTCCATTCAAAATAAATATGAAAAAATAAATAAATCTCTTAATGTATTGATAATATTAACATATAATTTATAAATACAACTCAAACTAACTAAATAAAATGTTACTATATTGAATGAATTCAAAATTCATGATTACAAATAAATAACCATAGTATCACACATACAATAGAACAAATTAAAATATATTTTTAAAACAAATAAACATTTTTCCATACTTTAATGGCATAAAATCATAAGTCCCACTCTTGTTGAGGAATTAGACATGGATACACTCTTGCAGGACAACACACTATGTCACCACCTCTCACAAACATATAGATATAATCTTTTTTATTTCCACATTCCATGATTTTTGTGTAACATAGAGGATCTAGATTCCACTCAAAGGTGCCCATACCTGATTTCCCAAATTTCATTTGGTATATATCTTCAAATTCTAGAGGATACTGACTATCAGCGAGGTCCTAGGAGTGATGGTGGGGAGACTATTCCCAAATTTGTAGAGTTTAACACATTACAATAGAAACGAATTTTTTTTTCAAAAGCAGTAATACCTTAAAATAGATGTATACAACAAAAGATTGATAGTATAAATAATAAGCTGTCAAATATTAAAAAAGATGTTACACTAGGGTTAATTTTCATAGAAAATAACCAAAATAGTTTAAATTGTAGTAATATATGATATAAGTACCAAAATTACAAATAACAAAAATGAAACCCAAAAGCATCCAAATCCTTGGCATGGTCCCATTATATCCTTCTCTTAAAAATCACATCAAGTACATGGATAAGGGATCATTCCCTTATTGATACATGCATCTTCATAATCAGTTTGGGCCCAAAAATAATAATACAATAGTGTAGGAGACTAAATCCAAGTAGGAAACCACCCATGGTCTCGGCCAATATGTCATCACATATATATATATAACATATAGTGTACAATAATGAAATACGTATGCAAGGAAGTACTCAAAATTAAATTTTCCTATAAACACTAGTTTCAATTCACATTCATTTCAAATTCATTAACAATTCAATTACATTAAATCATATATTTCTCGATATCTTATATAATAATCGCATCCCCTTTATAAACTCAAGCACAAAAAATGTCTCAATAGTCCATCTAAACAATGAAAATTGATGAATGAATACATTCTTGTGATTTGGCTTATAAAATTCATCATAAGACATTCCATTTCAATAATCAATCTATAACATAAGGACATCCTTGACATTCCTAATATGTATTTGAATTATCACTCCACGTGGAATTCCACCAATATCCTATGAGTTCATTAAATCTAAAATGTCATGATCTCTATATCACAATAGGTGTGGAATAAATATTTTTCAACGGATCCCATACATGGTGGTCCAACAGGGATCCCCATGTATCACTCATTACATAAATTTCTAATGCATCTGGATCCTGTCCATGAAATCCATGGTTCACTCATGGATAAACATTATAACAAACCCATTGAGTTCATCTAAGGGATTCCATGAATCTAAGGTTCCCCAAGGGACCAAGGTACAATAGAAATTTAATCCCATCCATGGTATTATTAACTGAATCCAGGATTCACCAAAATCTATTTACCAATCAACCATAATGTGTTTAAAATTTCAATTCATTAGCCATGCAAGGGTCAACACCAAAGCATCTAATATAACTCAGGGAAGGACCAACCACATGAGGCGTTGTATTTCAATTAATCACATGGGCACAATTCATATAAAATTAATTACATGTAAATTAAACTATTAAATGGATATAACATTAATAAACTCACATGGATAGGTTCACAGTTGGAGAAGAACATTCCAAACATGCTCAAACAAACATAAGAATACAATGATTGAAGGGAAATTGAAACATTCCAATACCCTAAACCAAAAATTACAAATTATCAACCTTGAAATTATATTATAATATCAATTAATTTTTAATAACACAATAAGAGAAAACATGGAATTCCTCATATGCATCCTAGGTCGAACAACCATAAATAGTCATATAATGATACTAACCCATGGGGTGGACCATATACAAGTTATACTTCCTAAATCATATTTTAAATAACTTATTAAATTACTTAATTATTTATAGGAAAAAACAAGGAAAGATTTTAAAATAATGAAACCCCAAAAATGGGCATGTGGTACTCCAAAACATATAAATATCTCAACAATTTGTGAAATCCACAATACCACCTACCTCATACTCGCATGACACTAATCATTTAGTGTCAACATCTAATTTGACCTAGAATAGATTAGATCTTAAAAAAGATCATACATTCCAAAACATCGATAATAGGTTGATAGAATAATAGACGAATTCTTTCTCAAGTGGAATCGAGAACTCAAATAATTGGTTCTAGTAGAATCGAAAACAATCAAAAAGGAGTTCGGATAATGAATATGGAGCAAACCCATACCTAGGGTCATCTTGCACTCTCATTCTCAAAGCAGAGGTGAGGATTTTCATTCTAAAAAAAATGATGATAATCCATATTTTGTGAAAAACAAAATACACAACATTTATAATAAAATACATTTCGTGTATAATCATGTTCCAAATTTATCATCTTACATGCCTTACACGTCATAATCGGGTCCTGAATAGACCATTACATGGAATTTAGTATGTTTACACAACATATAAACCCAATTCATGTCATGTATTAGGCCTACAACCTATCCCACAACCTCTTTTTATTCAGAATTCATAAGTACAATATGAAATGAAATGATTCGTACCTGAATAGAAGAACCAGGTTCTTATAAACATCCCCCATAACAAATTTTATCTTCTAATTTCCTTTCCAATGGGGGTATAGAGACACTTGAGAACAACTCTGGCCACTACGATCGTATATCATTCATCTACTCCTCTGTCGCATCCGATAATTGATTGCGCTTCCATAGAAAACATACTAAAGGAACGAACCGTGTAGAACCTTTGTGCTATAATCCACAATTAATATAAGATATTCCTCAAAGGACGCATCTACATGTAACTCAACCTCCTTAGGCTGAAAATCATGCGATGAGTCTAAAATATAATTTCCTAACTGAGAATTTTGGAAGATAACGTGCATAGACCAGTACCTCTGAGGTAATTGCAATAGATAGGCAAATGCCCCGAATCTCTCCAAATTCTCGAATATCATGCTGTATCTCAGTGACTGCTTACACTATCTTTGAATCCTGTTACATCCCAACCTCAGTGCAACACATAGCAAAACCCAATTCACGACCTCAAAATGAAAAGGTCATCTACAAAAATGGTTATATTATTTTATATGAGACTCTGTAGTATCCATTTTCTTCCAAATCAATTTCACCTTACCAATGGTCTCCTGGACAAGATGAGGTCCCCTTATAACTTCATATCATGTCTCCAACCAACACAAAGGTGATAACCCTGACCTTCCTTAAAAATCCTCATATATTTTCATCTGAATAGTGTCCTAATATCTATTGTTTACGGATATCTCAACTAGGTGTATGTGTCTCTACCATAGCCCCCCAAAATCCAATATGAATGCTCGGATCATGTCCTCTAGAACCTAAATTGTTCACTCTAAATTTCCATATGTTTGGGTTCTTAGAAGAAACTATTTACCCATCATACTACGTATCTTTATTAAAAAATGGTATGTAATTTGGGGGGTTCGCTTTCTAAAATGACTGTATACGGTACCCCATGAAATCGTACAATCTCATAGATTTACAACCTCCCATGATCATCTACATTGATGGTTTCCCTGATCGACAGAAAGTTTGAAACCTTCTTGATCCTATCAACAAAAACCCAAATAACATTATTATCTCCTGGAGACCTTGTTAAACCCATCATGAGATCTATTGTGAAATCATTCTATTTCCAGTCAAGAATGGATAGCTATTGAAAAATCCCATTTGTTCATTGGTGTTATACCTACACCTACTGATAGGTGGAGGACCTCATGAAAAAACTAGATACATCTCTTTTCATACGAGGCCACCAATACTGATGATGTAAATCCTGATAAATATTTGTGTTTCCAAGATGAAATGCCCATATAGAGGCCTGGAAGTACCACATCATCTCAAAATGATTGACTATTAAAACCCACAGGTGACTGTGAAAACATTGGTTCTCATTCTCATTTATTGTCCAACTAGGAGAAGGGTCATCACCTTCCACAATCTAGCATATAAATAGGACATTAGAATCTGACTTCTTCCTCATCCACAATATGACCAATATATTGGAGGTATCAGATATGGATGAAAGAAACATCATTCCATGGATATGGGGAAACTCCTAATCTATCTTAGAGAACAAAACTATTATTTTTCACTCAATACTAGCCATCTACACTATCTATATCTGATTCATCTTACTTAGTGAACCCGCCACAACATTGCCTTTCCCAGTAGTGTAGGCTTGATCGACGTAAAATGACTGAAGGTGTTCAACCCACATTCACTACCTCGGATATAGATCACACAGAGAAAATATGTACTAGAGACTTTTGTGGTATGTGTACAGCACAAAGCGGACTCCCAATAAGTAATGTCTCCAATAGCTGAGGTTGTGAACAACTGTCACTAACTCAAGATCATTTGTTGGGTAATTCCTCCCATGTTGCCCTAAATTACATGAAACAAATATGATGACTCGGTCCCCTTACATAAGAGCTAATTGAAGAACGATACCTGATTCATAAAAGTACAAAATGTAACTCCTTCTTGGCTCAGAAAAAATCTGTATCAGTGCCGAATTCAATCTCCCTTTCAGATCCTAAAAGGCTCTCTCATAAGAACTTGTCCATATATACTTCTCAACCTTTTTAGGAAAGCCTATTAATGTTGCTACAAAACGTGGTAAGTCCATTATGAAAATCTTAGAGTGACCATATTACCCTGGAGAACTCCACACCTCAATGAAATTCTTGGTCAAATCTTAGTAAACTACTACTCTTACCTTCTCTAGGTCTACTAATACTCCTGCCTCTGTGATGATGTGACCCATGATGTGAATCTAATCCATCCAGAAGTGTAAAATTGTGATATTAGTATATAATTGATGCTCTCTTGGTGTAATCAAAACAATCTAAAGATGTGTGGCATGGTCATCTTGATTATGAGAATACACCAAGATACCATCCATCAAAACAACAAAAAATGAATCATGATATTGATTGAACACTCAGTTAATTTGTCCCATAAAAACTTTTCATATGTTTTTGTGGCCCAATGGAATAACCAAATACTCATAATGAAAATTAATGATTGGAATGGTTTTACGAGCTATGATCAATGCTTTAATATGAACCTAATGATAACCTAATCTCAAATCAATTTCTGAGAACGCTCAAGCTCCATTAATATGGTCAAAGATATAATATATCATTGGAAGTGGATACTAATCACTAACAGTCAACTGGTAATATTTCTGATAATCGAAGCATAGATTGAGAGTATTGTTCTCATTTTTTTGAAAAAAGGACAGGTGAACCCCATAAAGAAGTACTTGGTTAGATGAAACTCTTATCTTCCAAATCCACTAGTTTCCTCTGGAGCTCTTATAACACCCTCGTAGCCATACTATATGGGGGAACAGATACTGGTGTAGCTCCGGGCACTATCTCGATTGAAAAATCTACCTCTCTCACTAGAGGTAAACATGAAAGCTCATTTGGGAAGACAAACCTAAAATGATCAACCTCTAGTGGGTGATCCATATAATTCATTCCTTGGTCATCCAGATATAGACTCGTAATCAGGGTTGTCATCACGCTAAACCCATGATGCTCGGGTGCAGCTCGACTTCCCTAGACATCTCATTCGAATTTATGAAAAAACACTCCATCCTTTGGTGATGTGGAAATCACTCTATAGTGATAGAAATTGACCAATTCCTTAAAAGGAACCAACCAAGTCATTCTAAGGATGACATAAAATCATGTCATCTCAAATAAATTGAGGTCTCATATGAGGTGACACCCACTAACCTCATGTGGGATCACCATGAAATTTTGAAAACATTCCATTCTAATCCATAATGGAGTGTGTAGCATCACAACATCATAAAAATTAAAATACACAAATATGACGAATCACCTCAATGGGAGAAGATATTAACCTATGTGAAGCCCCTATATCAAAATGTTAATAAGCTAAAATAGAGGCTTCAAGAACAGTTTCTCTAAAAATAGAGGGTCCGGGATTCTACTCCTGCTAGGTCTATTGCACAACATAATTCTGACATGTATCGCTGCCCTATGATGCTGACTGGCTACACTAAGCTGATCCACCTTATTGTTAATGAGATCCCAGGGTCTGGATACCATAGACCTAACCACCTCCTCGACCCAAACAACCTGGTGCATTCATGTTCCCTGACTATTGAGAAGTTTCATAACCTACTCTTGAACATGGATATGGTGCAAACAATTTCTCACTAGATACTAGTATAAATGTACAACCAAGGTGCTGATGATGGCCCATCCATCCACAATATCAGTACTCTGTTGGGTCTCGAAAAAATTGTGTCCTCATGTTCCCGGGACTATTGCACTAGTAGCATATCTCTTGGCTACCTAAAAATAAATTCTAACTACTAATATTTCAATGTGGAAGATCGAGGTGATTATTCCTAATTCAATGTGTGAAGACATTGACACTTAGTTAAATGAGTAGAATAGTACATCACTGATTCTTCACCCTACTCTAGATTAATAAACTCATATGATCTATCAACCATTAGAATTTGAGGATAACAATTATCATAGAAGATTATTTAAAAATGTCCATATTCCAAAAACTAATGAAGCTCTTCCTGTGTGAAAAAATCCCACCATCTATTAGCGGAATAACATAGAAAATACATCGTGATCTTTACCATCATCCCAATAGGTTTCAATCAATGATCAAATATTGAATTCATGGAATCTATCCACAACTCTACAGCCTATGGTCTGCCATTCCATGAAAATATGGGTGAATTATTCAGTTTGAACATTCGGGTCATCCCTTCCATATATGTAGAAGGGTATGCTACTCCCTAAATGATTTGCATGAACCTCATAAGGACATCACAGAATTCTTCATCTGCACATACGTCGAGTATAATAGATGGTTCCACAACTGGAATGATTGGAAGATCAACTAGTATCTTATGGCCTACGACCTCCAAGGTATTATGTTTTCTACCCTCATGGCATACGACTGTAGGTTTTTGTGGTGGGTTGACAATACAAGGTCAAGAATACACATCAATTTGAGCCCATTTCATGGTTTGTAGTCATAGAGTGAAAAAACCAAATAGTAAAAGACCATCAAAGGGTACTGAAAGAGGAGTACACTGTGTGTATAAATCATACATGGCATATACCCGAGGGCTCTCACATGGGAATGTATATCTACTATCCAGGGGATATAAACACCCCAGGTACACGGTGTGTAAGACTGTTACATGGAATGTACCTAACATAGGGTACATGCATGTGTCTTCAAAAGGCTTGGACGGTTACCTGGTCATGACATGTAGTTCTACATGGCGTGCTACCTATACTAGGTTTGGACATGTACTCTACAAAGACATGTACTCCTACGTGGGTAGAATTTACTGGGTACCCGACTAGACAGTTATGTTCCATCACACGGTGTGTATAAACTATACATTGAGTGTACCCACTTAATCATTATCTTCCACTAATGGAAGGAAATCATTGTGTGTTCCCCTATACCACACACCTTATTATCGAGGTTTCTCAATGAAAAAAACCCAAATATTTCCGGAAAACCAAATGAATATAACTAAGTTCAAATTCTTATCCAAAATGGATGTTCCAAATTCTGATCCATGGGGTCTATAATCCATGAGAATCAAATATTTCCATACACCTATAGTACATCACAATGTGTTTCAAAAAATGATCACAACATGATCCACAAAATTTTGGTCCAAGAGTTCCCATTCACCTCAGGGACCGAATCATGGCATCCATAAAATTCTAACCATATCAAATACTAATAGTCCTATCACAACAATTGGTATGTCCATCATGGTACCTATCACAACAATATTCAATCAATAATGATCCTAAATTTGATGGAGGAATGCATGGCATGTGATTTGTAGAAAGTGTCTATAAGATGCCTGTGATGGTATACCCTTATAAAATCAAGTATAAAAAATATAAAACCATAGTAATATCAATAATAGAAGCACACTATATGTGCTTCACTCAACAGTGAAATCAAATCAACTATAGCAGATCAAAATCCAAAAATCACAATTCAATTCAAGAAATTTTGGGTTTTCCCTATATACAGGTTAGATAATATTTGGAATAGATTGTTACAAAATAAAAATGAATTTTTATCTCTACCCTTCATCGCCAAAATATAAATAAAAACAGTAAGATTCCTCTTGTACGACTTTTTGACATTTCGGATCTAGATGGCTATCAAAGGAGCCCCATACCCAGTTGGACACAAGGACTCAAGCGCATCTCCCAAAAAACCATATGCTTTTGACTAAAATATAGGGACTATAATAGATAGTTGAGAGACAATTACCTCATCATAATTATGTGACACCAAGGAATAAAATATCAAAACAATAGTAGAAGCATTAATACCATACAATAGAAGTAATCATTATAAGACTAATAATGTAAATAACTAGGTGAAAAATAATACAAATGATAATGTATCATGGTATATGTTATAGGAAAACATCCAAAAGAGGTTACACTTCAGTAATACATGATTTAAGTAACAAAAGTACAAAAAATAAAAATGACACTCAGAATCATCAAAAGATGCACCATGGTCTCATGCTCTCCTTCTACAAAACAATATATCAAGTTTTTTAATAGGTTGATTTCCCTTATCAACACCTACATCCATATAATCTTCTTAGGCCCAAAAATATGACCAAGAAGGTCGTGAGACTAAATCCAAATAGGAAACCACCCAATGTCTATGAAAATCTATTACTAAAAATATATAACATGCAGTGCACAAAAATGATTGAAATTAGCTAGGAAGTACTCAAAAGTAAACAACCCTACAACAAATAGTTTCTCTCCACATTCATTTCATGTTAATTAATAATTTAATTACATTGAATAATAGAAGTCTTGAGATCTAGCATAATCCTGAAATCTCCCTTATAATTGTAATCACAACGAAACTCTCAGAATACAATCTAAAATATCAAAATTGAAGACTGAATCCAAGATTTTTTTCTTCTCTTGGAAAATGAAACATAAGACATTCCATTTCAAAATTCAATCTATATCATTAGACTTTACTTTACATTCTTCATTTTTGATTCAAGTATCCCTCTATGGGAAATTCCACCATCATCCAACAACCTTGTTCTGATGATCCCCTCATGAACCAACTATCACTCAAGGTGTGGTATAATTCCATGTTATAGGATCCAATCCATGGAAGTCCAATAGGTACCCCCATGTATCACTCATGGCATATAATTCAAATGCCTCTCAAGAACCTCCATTTCATTCATGGTGCACTCAGGGATTAACATTATGACAAACCCATTGAGTCTATCCAAGGCCTTCCAATAATCTATGGTTTACCCAAGGGACAAAGGAACAATAAGCATATAAGAATGTCTGTGTAATGATAAATAGAGTCCATGATTAACCAAAGCTATTTTCCATTCATCCACAATAATTATTAATTAGAAATTAATTACACATGAAAGGATCAAAAACAACATCATCTAATACAACTCAAGCAAGGACCAACCCCATGAGGCTTGGCCATTATATAAATCACATGGGACAAATTTTCATAAAAATAAATACATGAAAATTAAACTATTAAATAGATCATACATTAATAAACTCACATGGGAATGTTCAAAATTAGTAAAGAACATTTCAAACATACTTAAACACTCATAGGAATACACGGTTAAAATGGAAATCCAACCATACCAATAACCATAATCAATTAGATTACAATTTATCAACCTTGTAATTCTGTTATAATCACAATTCATTTTTAACAACCCATGAATGGGAACAATGTAATGACTAATAGCAATCCTAGACCAAAATTCCATAAAAAGTCATCTAAGTGAAACCACCCTTGGGGTTTCCCATAAACATGGTATAATACATAAAAATTGAATTAAATCACTTAATTAATTACATAAAAAAAAGGAAACCAAAAGGTTAAATTTAAAATCACAAAGACACCCCAAAAATGGTTGTATTACACTCCAGCACGTATAAACAGCTTTAAAATTTGCAAAAGGCATTATTCAACCAAACACATACTCGTACGACTCTCCTCATCCACCATCAGTCTCTAATTAAACCTATAATGGGTAGATTTTATAAATGGGAATAATCACCTAACCCTCAATAATTAGGTTGAGGGGAAAAGAGATAAATTAAAGATAAATAAGAATTGAGAAGTCCTCAAAGGGGTTCCAACCAAAAAGAAATTAATCGAAAAAGATTTTGGATGAAGAATCAGGATCCAATACTTACCTCAAGTCATCTTTCATTGCAGCTCGTGAACTAGGGGAGGTGTATTATTTATATCTAAACAAAATGATGCTACTATTTCTTTTTTGAAAAAAATACATTGTGTGTTCTTGAAAATAAATGATGTATATAGGCATGTTTCCCCTTTATCTACTAAAATTCCATACACATCATAAATGGGTCATGGCCAGACCATTAAATAGAGTGTACTAGGATTACAAGGCATGTAATACACAACAATATCATGTAATAAGCATGTAGACTAGCCCCAATCATCTCTTTCCTCCTATATCTTATATACAATCCTAATAGAAAAGTTCCATACCTCAAAGGAAGAACAAGGTTCTTAATGTTTTCATAAAGAAATACATGTATAATGAAATGGATAAACCCTAATACGAAGACAATAGAATATTCTCAAAGATTTTAAACAAAGACATATTTAACTTGGGGAGAAAGATGGGACATATTCAATTTTAAAAAAATAGGAATGCAGTGAAATACATTGATATATTCAATTTAAAATAATTACAACAGATCATCAGAATCAAAAACAGTAGGCCCAAATGATCAATATGTTCTTAGTCAAAAGGGATCCCAGAAAAATAAAAACATAACACAGTTCATTGACAAAAATATCATTTAAAATGACTAAAACATTGATATCTAATGAATATTTTCACAATCATAGACTAATATAGTTCAAAACGATCTACGATTAGACACATAGAATGAAAAACAATAACCTACTTCATAAATATTTTAAAATGAAGTGAAGACTGTGGTTGAACCCTAACCACACCCAAAAAATCATTGACATCAACCAGTCCATCAGCATCCGCTCTCCATCCTTGTTGTGGTTGAACCTCAATCAGAATCTTTTGATGAATTTATAGCTGTTGATCAATCTAAAATCGATCCTATGGTATGTGCATTATGCATCGTTGTGCCTCCATTAGAGTTGACTCAACCTACCTACACTCGATTGTCCAAAATGAAAGCTTTGATGCCCCCCCTTTACCTCATTTTTTTTAACATAGTTCCTTTTAATTTCATTTTAATATTAATTTTTTTTAAAACAACTAATATATATATATGTTTAGAATTCTGAAAATAGTAAAATTATTAATAATTGATATATAATATTAAATATATTATATATTTTTTTACAATTTAAAACTCATATATATATATATTTAATTATTAAAATATTTTTATTTATAAATACATATACAAAAAATTATTTCCTTTAAATTTAAATAATATACCAATTTAATAATGAATATATATTATATTTTAAAATTTTATAATTATTTTACCTTTTAAATAACCTTTATAAGAATTTCCATTATTCTATTTATCTAAAAAAGTAACAAAATATGAATATTATAATATTATTTTAATAAAACCTTAGTTTTTTATAATTAATTTAAAATAGATTCTTTTTTCATAAAATAACTAATTTATAAAAAATTATAATAATGCTTTTAAAAAATTATAAATCAGTAATATTATTTTACAATATTGAAAATTATACTTATATTAATTTTTTTTATCCAAGATACATTTATTAATATAATAAATTTATTAAACAAGAATTTTATATTTTAATATTTTATGGATTTCTCATCCCCCCCCCCCCCCCCGCTAAAAATAAAATTTACCTTCTAATTTGTACATCAAACACAAGAACTTTCTAAATTTCCATCTTCAAAAATATTGAGACTCAGACATTTAAAATTCTATACTCTACCTCTTATATGACATAAACAATTCTCCAAATTTGTCTAGACTATTTTTTTGATACTAATTATAAACACCATATCCTTTTGGAGAAACCATTGCATAATTTTTTCATATTGAAAAATAAAATTACAAGTTGAGGATCTTGATTAATAGTGTCAGGGAAGTCTAGATACATAAAACTGAAATAATATCACTAAATAAAACATTTCCTTATTTATAATGCATTATGAGATCCTAAATTACTTTTATCATTTACCTATACAGAGGATAACATGGGGATACCATTAAAAAATGGAATTGTTGAAAGCCGAGTATGGTAATAAACATAAGAATAAAGATTAGAACATTGGTCTGAATGAATAACATGATGATAAAAAAATACTTAGAACATGATAATAATAACATTTTATCATAAAATGTAGGATTCATATTAATTATGTAGAAACATAAAAAATTATTTCATCAATATTCAAGACTCATTTCACATAAAGGAGCACGGTTCATCGATAACCCACAAGATCGTTGCACAAGGAGCTTGAGTCTAGGTTAACCACAAAGACTGTTGCACATATCGTTTTATGATAGTATGAATTACCCAATTAATTGGAGCTCTATTTTTTCATACATCATAACATTTTCATGAATATTTTTTCCACATAAATAATTATACATAATCAATCTTAAATAAACATATGGGTTTCCAACCGAAAGAATTTGGTATCATAATTATGTAAAACAAAATATCAAACAACAATATTATAGTGTTTTCATTAAATCATGGATATAAATAATACACCATCATACATATGGTAATATAAATATATATGATAATATGTTATTTCAAATTGATGTAAAAAAGACTGTTTAAGAATCATTTGAAATAATATATTATAGTGTGGGTTAAGGGAAAACATTAATGATTGTTTAATGTGAAAAAGGTATAATTTTATTTTATAAAACCATAATTGAACCAAGGTAATTTTTTCAAATAAAATGAGTGATTTTAGAACAAATAATGATGTCTTAAAATAGATTTTGTAGAGAATGTGAATTTGGTTAAGAATTAAAGATGTAATCATAAATCGAGCTTACTTATTGGGGAGAGTTAAGGATGAAACCTTTTAAAAACAAGTATATACCCAAAAAAAGGTTGAATATATCTAGGTATATTTTATTTAACATATAAACTGATTTTTGATGATTGTAACAAAAATAAAATAGAATTTCACTTCAGTTATGGAGAAAAAGAGTAACCTGAAGAAATTAATGGAGGTTCAGATTGAATCCCTTACCTAATGTCTGAAACAATTCGACAATTGATCTAAATGTCATGAATAGTAAAATCAAAATCATTAATTAATTAATTTATAACATTTTATACATTTATTAATTTATTTATAATATTAATATGATTTTTTCATGTCCTTTTTTATGGTTTATGTGAATTAATTTCATCATTCGAGAATTATAGTTTCATTGGTTTTCAAAATCGATTTACTTGCATATGTGTACGGAAAAGTATGTATAATGAGGAAAGTTGTATAGAACTAAACATATAAGTTATTTATTATCTTATATAATATTGAAATACCATTTTATCCAAAAGAGATGATTATTTATTTGATTAATCATTAATGATAATCAGTTAGATCAATTTAGTGTTTTTTATCACAACAACCTAGTTTTTTTACAAATTAATATCATCTATAAAATGTTATTCCATAAAATTATATAATATATAATACATATATTATAATCTGGTTCAACCATACAAAATATTTAATGACCAGACATGAGGATGGTAATGGAAATTGAAAACATTTTCATCCTTGAATGTGATAAATTAACAAATCACTGATGATGTTTTCATTTTATGTAAAAAAGGATGGGGAATGAAATATGATGTTGTATTATAACATCATAAAAACAATATTATCGTATATTTAAGGTGTTGGAGTCACCATACCATTTAGAATATGGGAGTTGAGAAGAGAAAAAAAATAAAAGAACTTGAAAATAAATTAACAGAAAAGGAAGAGGGTATTAACTATTGATTCATTCTTCTTGAGATCCTCCATAGGGGATTATGTTTTGTATTTTGTTAATCCAAAAAACACTTGGATGTGGGGATATGGCTTGGGGGATATTTAAGAATATTTTGGAGAGGTCTCAATTCATGAGAGGTGTGAGGAGAAGAGGTGGTGTGGGGTGGTATTTATAGTGCAGAAGATGTGGGTTTTCTCCCAATTTAATTCTATAATTTATTATTTTTCTAAATAAAATAAATAGTCTTGATTTATTAAACAAAATATAGTAATTAGATCATTTTATTTCTATTCTATTTTACTTACATCGTCCATGACTTAAATAATAGTGTATTTAACGTATACTATATATATATATATACACCATAAATTACTATATTTTGTTATTCACCAAGAATTCATGTATTTCTATAAAATCCCAAAAAACACCATTACCATATTTCGATGTGTAGAATTAAAAATTGAACTAAATTTTGTGATAATTACATTCTATATATGATAAATGAAATTTATAATCAAATTCATCATTTTCTTAGAAAATTATAATTTTTAAAATTAAAACTTCTTTAATAACACATTGAAAAATTGTTTAAGGTCTCTTAAAATTTACTACTAATACTAAGGCATAAATGTATTAATGTATGAATACATTTATTGAGAAAAAATATTTTTTTATAATATTAAAGTATTAATTATATTGTAATTAAATATTTATGACCTACAAAAATACCATCACATGATTAATCATTTTTCAAATATTTGTTTACTTATACTATGATATGATTATATCATATTGTCACTTATATGATGGATTAATATGATTTGTACCTTCATTGGTTAGGTTAGTAATCATTTGGCCAGTTTAATATTTATAAGTGCCACATTCCTATTATAAAGGAAAAGTAAATATTCCATCAGAATTGGTTCTTTAATATATAGAAATGATTCTTATTTCTCTTAATAATCATTGATAAATCTTTTATCATATTCTATTTGTGTTTATATCATACGACACAATTAGTAGAAGGGAATTTTTATGGATAAAACATTTGGATGTCACAATAATCAATGCATGCAGACTTCAAGACAAAAAAATAACTTGGATCTCTGATACTACATCATCATAAACCAACACGGGTACCCGGGTAACTCAATAATCTTCCTTGTACTAACATGTCATGAAGGGATTTCCCAATTACCATGGGTTATCAACTTGAACCTTGCTTCATAAAAAATAAAGAAAGGATTGATTTTTCTTCTAATAGTGTAGAATTATATGAGACATGTATGTAATGTATACAAATGAATCTCCCCATGGGGAACTATAGTTTCTCTCCAAGGTTTCCATAATATATGCCAAATTTTAATTAACCGAATAAAGAACCGAAAATTCTCAAATAGATGGGTTTATAATTTCAAAATAAATATTAAATGAATAATGATTTACATTTAAAAAGAGGAAATACATTTCAATTGATGAAAATACATCAATAAAATGTCATAAATAAGAAAATTTAATTTAATAAAATTATATAAATTTGAATGAAAATAAAGTAGCTTTACAATAATGGGATAGTTTCATTTGAAATACAATCAAGTGAGAAACATGGCCTTAGAATGAATTTTTTGTGATAGTTCTAGGTTATACGGACAACACACTAAATGTGATGCAATAAAATATACATAATACCCTTTTAACTAATGATAAAGAGGACCTATCACCATCACATAAGTGGAGTGAAGTTATTAATTTTTGTTTTTGAATGGTGTAAATCATATTATGGCATCCAAATAAACCACTAACTAACTAAGGCTTGCATGTGCTATTGTAAAAAATAAAAAATGGGAAATTTATTTTAAAATTATTTATAATAAAATTAATCTCATTCCCAATTAAAATATTCTAATTTCCATTAAAAACCATAAAAAGTGATTTTAATAAAAAAAGATTTCCTAATCTATGATAAAACCCAACAGTTCCAATCAAAACCATTTTAATCCATTTTTTCCAAATATAATTTGAAATTAATTTTGTCAAATTATTTTCTACAATTTCACATCTAACCAATTTCTAAATTTAAATTAAACTATTGAAATTTCAGCAATTTCCATGAATTTATCAAATACACACTAATTATCTGGAATTGGGGGTTTTCTCTAATTTCATGCCAAAACTAAATTTCCAAAAACAAACTCCCCTTTTAATGGAATTGGAATTATAATAATCCAATTGAATTATTTTTCATGAAAGTTAATTTAAATCAAAAAAATTGATATTATATCTATAAATTTAGTTAAATCAACTTTTTCTATCATAACGAAACTTCCTACCTTTCACAGAAAAACAAGGCCCGCAACAGAACCCACCAATATTCATGAAGGTGCTGAGGTTATAGGAACTAAAAATAGAAAAAATATTCAAAAACATGAAATTTATATCCATCAATCCCAAGATGATCTATCAAAATACAATGATAAAAACAAAAGGCTTCGAAGAGATATGGGAACTTTTCCCTATAAAGTCACACTTCAACTACAACAATGATAAACCGATGATAAAAATGACTCTGACGGGATTGATGGCTCCAAATTGACATGGGGAGGACTCTTGTGTTGAGATAAAACAATAATGGAGATGGTGAGAATAAATATCAGCTAGGATGATAGTTAAAAGACAACTATGTGGAATTTATAGGATTTGTGTACCAATAACATGTCGTGTAACTAAAAAAAGAAGAAAACATTGAAAAATGGTCACCAAATGATAAAATCAAATTTATTAATATTTTATGATTTACACATCATCTAACCATGTTACACAGAATATAAATCCCCAACATAATATAGAACAAATATTTTTCATCTAATAATCCATTAAATCATTAACTTCACCTTATAGGTCTACTCCAAAAATCTTCACGGCCATACCTAGAATAATGAAAAAGGAAAACTCTAACAAGGTTTAAATAGTTATTATCAGAATATTAATGGTATTTTATAGAAAATTTATATTTCTATAAATTGTTTGACATGTATTTACAAAACTATGGATAAGTAAAATAAAATTACATGCATAGTTTAAAGTGGAAAATCATTTATATATTGTACATGGAATTCAATTTCTTCAATTACATTTGAAAAAAAAGTTGTTCCAAAATTTAGTTATTAGAATTTTATTTTATGTGATCATATCATGGCCAATATAATGATAAATAATATTTAAATTGCATTTCATAGTGTAATCCACTATTTTTTTATAAGTAAAAGTTTATTTCATACGCAGATCTCGCTAAATGAGAATAAATAATTAGACAATAATTATTTTACTAATTTAAGGGGGTCAATTATGTGTGATACCACTATGAATTTATTAATAAATAGTATATAAATTGTTATGGAATTATTATATTACCAACTGGTGTCACGGTCTATGTAATGATACTATCAATCATAAGAAATAGCATGAGAGACAATTGAAACCAACATGAAAAACATGTCATATATACACATTTCCTCCAAACAATATTGATCTAAGATATAAAATCCACATGACCAATAATATTGGAAATGATTTACAAGACCTATGAAGGAAAAAAATCAATGAAAAATGTATAAATCCGAACAAAAATCCAATCCATGGAGACATGGATTTTTTCACTTATCTGGGTTACGTACCCCAAGAAAAGGGCTCATTACCAAGACTTAAAAGTCATAATATATTATTTAAAATAAAAACTAAAAATAACAATGAAATGGATTATTTTATTCCACTTTTTAATTCCCCACCACCCTCAACTTTTGGTCAGTACCTAGATCGGAAGAATGCACCAACATCTCAGGAACACCTCAATGTATTCCATATTCATTGAAGATGAAAAATGGTTCAAATGTTATAGGTAAGGGTGTAAAAAATATTATTTGAGTCAAAAAACAATATAATGAAATATAATAATATACATAAAGATAAATATCCCAAGGTAATTAAATATATTAAATGGAAAATGAAAATCAGATTAAAATAGTACATGAATCATAACACTAGATACAATGAATCATGATTTCTAACATAAATTATGTTTTATAATTTAATCATCAATAATTATATCCTAATGAAAAAAATAATATAATTCAAAAAATAAGTCACCACATATTATTAACCTCACAATAAGATCATAATATCAATTTATATCAAATTAAACTACCAATGAATAAGGGATATCATTTCAGACATTAGAATGTAAATGAATGGATGTATGGATGAGAAAATAGAAGAGATATGGGGAATATTGAGTGATGTTTATGGGAAAATATAATCCAAATTTATTAGTATTCCCACATAAAAGTCATCATTTCAGGCCATTGGATTTCTTTTAGCCGCCCTTCACTAGGTAGGGCCAAACCTATTGGTGCCTCACTGAACACTGACCATCTATTGAGCCCATGAAAAACGAAATGCCTTTTTATTTCTACTTGTCCTATGGGGTTCTATAATGGCTCATTGGTGATACTTCAATAGAATATATTATCATTAAATTTTCATATCATGCTTTATTCTTATCTTGTATTCCATTTGATCATGATTCCAAAGTCATAAAGACCCTTTACCGGTTTCTATGACATCAACAATCTGTTTCAGAACCGTTGTTCTAGGAATGGCACTCTCTCTAGATTGAAATTCAAATATTCACATTAAAAAATAAAACATACCACACACCTAGGTATTAAAGTCCAAATTAATCTTTGATAATGATTGTAATAAACATTTTTACTTTCCCCCCTCTGTGCATAAGAATTTTCTCATCATTCTTCATCTTATATAGAAGAATATTATATTACAAAAAATGAATTATCATATACATTGTATATTTTCTTTAATAAGATATGAATTTTGTTTAAACTATGATAGAAATATTCATAAAATGTGATTTTGGACAATTCTATCATTGCGGGTCTCTCAAATTTAGAGAGTTTACACCAAAATCATGTTTAATCGATCATTGAAGATTTTAAAATATTTATTCATCTGCATCCCTTATACCCTAAACCTATTGCATTGAAAATATACCATTTTTATGAATTTTTGAGTTTTCTTCCTAGATATTAAATATTTTTTCTCAAACGGTGTTCTACGATGTATATTCCATTTCATTTTCTATATTTTCATTTGTAATGAAACAACTCAAGAAGTAATTATAACAGCATTAACAAAAAGTTATTCATATTTTAATTCTAAAAAAACTTTACATTCCATAGAAACTAAAATAGAATGAATATATCGTATATAAAAATCTATTCATAAATATTAGAAGTAGTTATTCATTTAATTCCCCTATAGATGAATGTCATTTCACTCAAAGATCATAATTCAATTTTTATTAACTACTACCCTTGATTATACTAATGGATAATGATTGAATTTAACAAATAACCTAATAAAATTTTCTTGACCAACTATGTTAAATAGTTAGGGGTGATGTAGCTTTATAATAAGTATATTAATCCCCCATGAGAACATATTTCATTATTAAACAAAACACTCATATATTTCTTTCATGCCATAATATAATTTTTAATGAAAGTAGAAAAGAGTCATAATATTTTTTAGATAGTTAAATATTTATTGTATAATCATACAAGAACAATAAGGCAATGTTATAATGTACCAAAATAACTAAATCACACTAGTTTTATAATTTATAGATAAGAATCAAGATCACCATGGTTTAAATGAAGTGACATTTATAAGGTTCTCTAAACTGTTGACTAAAAAGATAAAACTAACCCTCTGGTAGAATATTCAAATATTGAGAAATAATAACTAATTGGTTCATTATTACATAAGAGTGAAGAAAACATGTATTCAAATAATAAATATTATATCTATTTTACCATATAATGTATTTTTTTATTTCAATGTGATCAATTCATCTATATGCACTATGAACATATACATCCTTTTTTTACTTCCAAAATTAGTATTCACTCTCAGAATACGCATCACTTATAGGATATCATTGAATATCGTTAGCATCTGTCTTTATTAACAAACAGACTAGAACATTTTAAACTACATCTTCCAATATTCAAAAAAAAATTAATCCTTTAAATTTCATCTTGTTGGATTTCATACAGTACATATCATTTCAAAAATAATATTCTTATATAATTATGAACATATATTTTTTTATAAATGTTGGTTTAATAATTTTTTGTAGTTATATGTTTCGCTGAAAAGATGGTTTGGGACGTGCACATAATGTGTTTTATAAAATTATTAATCAATTATTTTCCTCAAAACTATTTTCGTCATGGATTGTACTTGTAGATCACATGTTTTTCCTGTATATTTATTATTCAGATGTGTTAGTTATTATTGGGTTAGAAAAGTATACAGGTGATGGTTAGGGTTTTTTTCCTTCATTAATGTGATGACTTGAGTCTAAAGGATAGTATTTCTACACATGGGTTTTTACTATTAATATAGTCCTTAAAAAATTAAAATGGTTTGGGGGAGTGGATATAAAGTTGAATTTTTGTGTTTATAAAATGGGTAATTGATATTATTTCATGGGTGTATTTTTAAATATATGAGTAATTATTTTATTGGTTTTCAAATATAGATTTTTTTATTTTTATGTATTTTAATGGAATGGATCTAAAAATTTATGGTTAACATTTCATTTATATAAATTCCATAGATAATTATTTGTTTTTTATGTGACCACACGATGATAATTTTTAATGATGTCATACAAGCACTATATACTCAACAATATAAATCAATAATGGTTTATAAAAATATCTTTATAAATTTGATATAGTAGCTGTTAATCCATCCTACCAAAACTACTATGTTTTCATGATGATGTTGTCTCTGGTGACGGATCAGGGATCACAAATTTATGTTCAAGTGGAACATGGGTTATAGTTCAATGTTGGAAAACAAGTATTTTTTTAATTTATAATATTGGTGTCCTTTATGGTAATTATGTTAGTTACTATTAATTGGGTTAACTATCGGGATATATTTATTATAGTTAAGAATTATCATTATCATGTATCAGATATAACGTTTGTAAGTGTTATTATACTACATTGTATGACTTTTTTATGTATTAACCATCCACCAAATGTATATTAAAAAATCTAATTTTTTTCTAATATTGGATACCTAGGTGATGAAAATAAGGATAAAGTAATGAAGAAAATCAAATTCATAATTTTATGTAAGGATGTTACAACATCAAATTAGATTTCGAGCAGCTGACTAAAAAACTCAAAAATAACAAAATGAGAAAGATAAATTTAACATATTAATAAAATATTATTATTAATTGATTAAAATATGTCAAATAAACATTATTTAGTTTTTTAATTATTCTATTTTTCTATATTATATCTCTATTTTTGAGTTTGTATAATAATTTAACTGAATTTATACTAGATCTATGGGAAAACAATCACATTCAATTTTTCCCTTTATTGCATATTTTCTCTCTCTACCTATCCCTTTCTTATAAATTTTTTTCATATTATATATATATATATTTATATATATTAATGGGTAATAATTTTAATTTTTAAATTCTTTTCTCTAAATATATATGATTTTCAGTTTCCCATTCGCACAAACACATTAAATAAAATCATGTAAAGGAGAATTTTTCGGTTTAGTAATTTAATTTCAGGAATTTACATTATGAAAAAGTATATTTATAATTCCTTATAAATGAAAAATAGATTGTGCATGTTTTTTTTCAAAATATCAATGCTATTCTTCGCATTAAAATTTATATCAATTTCATAAAACATTATTTATGACTTTCATTCCAATTGTATATTCATAGTATTTGAAAATTATTTACTCTTATATATTTTCAATATTTTTAAGAATTATTAGTCATTATCTAGTTTTAAATGTAAAATATCTCATTTTTTTTTTGAATAGAATTATTTTATGATAATTCATCGGATTTATCTTTTTTACATACTTTTCTAGAAAATTCATTTCTTCATGTTTATTTACATATGTTCATATTTAGATATCATTTAAATTTTTTATGTGGGTAAAAAATTAATTTCATATTATGAATATTTGGGTTGGCCAAGAATTTGAAAAAGAAATATTATTTTGGTAATGTTTAAATATCATGAGATATAGTGTTTGATCCTTTTTGTAATCTATCACATTATGTAATGATCTTTTGGTAGCCTACCACAAATTGAATTCCTAATTATATATATGATACTCATAAAAAATAATTATTATTCTCATGATTAAAATATTTATATACCACATATCCTTTATTCAATGTTTCAATGTTCTTACTTATAATGATCATATTTTATAATTATTTATATGATTATAGACTCTTTCAATATATCACCCTCATATTTATCATTAATAAAAAAATATTTGGATTTTAATTCTATATATATTAGATGTTTGTTTCAATGATATACCATCAATTTATAAAATCATGATGAGATCTGTGATGCTATATTTATAAATAAATTAAGGATTATGATGAATTTTTATGATGTATATTTAGTTAAACTCCCAATGAAATTGGGTGCATCGATTTATGGGTTTACATTTCGTAATTAATGATAAAGAATATTTTATCATTATATTATTGGGTTTCCATAAATCATATTCCATATTAGATAATGTTCTACATAATTTAGGTTATTTTATTAGAAAAAAATAATGCAAAAAAATGTCGAAAACAGTGAAAAAAATTATATAAGTGAGGAAATAGTTTATATTAAGTTGTTTTCATTTTTATGTTGATAAATTTAATTTTATGAAAATATAAATTATATTTTGTCTAATAATAAATTTAATGTTTTTAGTAAACTATGGTAACATAGGGTATTCATTTAAAAAACAAACATGAATTTCAATATAAGGGTAATCCAAATTGGTTCCCTTCTATATATTATTAAATAATAAAGAACATAATAGAAATACTTGATTAATTGTCCCATGTTATAAATTATGAAATAAACCATGTGGAGATACATATATCTATAAAATTAAGATAATTTTATGGTTGACTAAATTAAATTTAAGTTTCCCATGTATTTTGGTGGACCACCAAAACCATTAATCTGAAAGAAGTTGATTAATTATGTTGAATTAATATTTTTTATCAAATACTACACTATCTTATTTAAATTATAATTTAAACTATATAAGAAAGATTGAGATTCAAATTATTGGTGTAAAATAACCATGAATATTATAAAGACCTAAGGTTCAAGTAAGAGGATATTACATTACTTTTACAGAATATATAATATATAACACAAAGGGGCACCCAAAGACTGTATTAGTTTAGTTCCTTTGGAAAAATAGAACATAATCTTATAAATTGGTGAAAGATGTTCAACATCTCACATAGACATCTTTCCAATTTTTTCCTTCCTAAAACCATTCTTTATATCATGGGGAAAATAAAATATAAAAAGTTTGAGCTCAAATTCTTAGTTAGGGTAAACATGTAGAACATAAAAAAACCATTTGCATAAGAATGTAAAAAACATGAACATAATGTTTAAATATCTAAATCACGACTCATGAAATAAATATTGGTAGTGTGTAAGGAATATATTATAAAGGAACATTATCTATGATAATAATGAATTGGAATAAAACATGGAAAATTTGAAAACAAATAAGCACATAATATGATTTCTATATTATCCAAGTCCTTTCTTCCAAGATCATCATAGTGGACAAAGTCCCTTACCGAACATAGTTTACTTGTCCTTCCATCCATGCATTACTGAAGTAGAATTACTTACCATTATATACATGTATAAGTGTTCTTGATTTACTTGTTTTTCTAGTAAATTATATCTCATTAAATATAAATCATTACTCAATGAATTGGAGGGTAATATAGGTCTCACCCATCATATAATTAAATCATTATTATATGTTCCACAAAATCATCATAGCATAACCCAAGAAATAAAATGGGTTTCTTAAAAACCATTCCATCATAAAATAATAAATATAAAATATCACAAAATCAAATCATAGTTATAATACGGATAGAAACATAACCCTATGTCATCTAAGATGGAAACGAATTTTTACCAAACACTTGAGCTTAATTCTTGGGGAAAATCTCATTTCTTCTTCAAAAAATTGTATTCTTGTCTCAAGATTCCACAAAATGTTAACAGAAAATAATTTCGCTCAATTTGAACTTGAAATCATGTTTATAATTCTTCATTTCAATAAGGCATTAATAAAAAATAAAAATCTATTTGTGTAGTGCAAGTTAAAAAAACATTCTCCTTGTACTATTACCAGAAATGTCAATAAGTACCTCCTATCAAAAAATGAAAAATATTCATTTCATACTATTTATTAAAAAAAATTCCAATGAGTAAAATTGACATTGATATTTTTTTAATAATAAAAATAATATTAGATATTTAAGAAACATGGATGTGTATAATAAATATACTCTTGTAAATAATTACGTATAAACAATCTCTTATAATAGTGATATTGCAAAATTAACACTAACCAATTTATAATCAGTCAATTAATATACCTAATTAAATAATAAAAATTAAATATATATTTAAATATCAAAACCATCATAATTATATACTTTAAAAAATTTTATGGGATGATTAAACAATACAGAAAATAAATAGGTCGTGTATAAGGCATATGTCCCACAGAAATAAAAGGGAGAAAGAAAAATCCCCTAACTTCGGGTCCCATATCTGTTATATGAATATATAACTCCTTTATAATGGTTAATATAAGTTATTAAATTATTCCATAACAATATTCATACTTTTGATATCATATATTATCCTATTATATCATTTTTTTAACATTGTTTCAATATTTACCCTATTTCGGGTTTTAATTGTTTCATTTTCCCATTCCTATTTATACTTTTAGGTCATGTTTCTTATTATTAGGATGTATTTTATTCATTCCAATAGTGAAATTAAAATAATAATAATTATTTTTAATCATCATATAAATTTTATAATGAATCTTGAATTGTTAACTTGGAGAATTAATCTCACTACATCGTGGAGAAGGTAGGTCGTATGTACACACAAGCAACGATATCATTCCCTTTGATGGTTAGATGTTATGTTATTGGAAGATATATTACTTATAAATAATAATAATCAGGTTATATTAATTATTTAAATCTATTACACCTATCCTTATACACATCGAAATTATGTATTGTTTAATAACATATTACACTATGGAATGGAGACGCTAAGTCGTACATACGCACGCATGGTGATATTGTTATTTACAAAAAAACTAAAAGAAGGTATAAGGTTTAACCATAATTATAATAAAATATTATAATGTGTATGATATTGTATTTATTACTTTTTTATGAGAACAACATAAGAATAGTATGTAGAAGAAGAAAACAATTTTGGAAGAGGTGATAAACAGTTACCTTTTTTTCGAGTATCTCTATTGGTTATTCACAAAAGGACTCCTTAAGATGGATTTAATCACAAAGGGTGTCCTCTTGAATTATTTTATCGAATTATGGGGGAGTTTGGAGCAGGTTTTGGCTGAGGAAAACGTCTTTGGATGCGTTATTATAGGATAAGGAGAGGTACCCTTTTATAAGAGAGGGGAGGGCCTCCATAAGAATGACTCGAAATATTAATTAATTATAAAATGACTTTTGGATTATAATTCCCCCAAATTCATTTATTTATAAGATAAAAATAGTATAGGTCTAAATTCTCTCAACCAATAAAATTTACATATGTTTTTATTTTATTTTAATCCATATCATTTTGATTTATCCTTTTTTAATCAATTTAATCATAATTGTGGTACTAAAATTATAAATATTAAATAGTTATAAATATTTACTTATGTGTTGTCAATTGTTCATAATCAGATAAATTAGGAAACTTAGGACCATATAATTTTAACATTGTAATTTTTAATAATGTTTTGTTTTTTTAAAATATTTTTATAATATGTTATTTTTATCAAATATCAATATGGTGTATTTTGACACTGTTCTTTTATTTGACTTTAAATAATTCTAAACATAAAAAAAATTAGAAAAATAATATTTAATATACTCCTAAAATGTATTCTTAACATAGAAATTTCGTGGACATCATTAATTAAGTGATATTATATTTTTTATATTTTTAAAATTATTTATTTGATAATTCCAACAACAAAAGAATTTCAATATCACTATTTAGTTATAAATAAAGGTTATTATTTAGCCTTTAAGAATTATAAAAAAATTAAAATGAAGTAGATACATTTTTTATATTTCTTGAGACTATTTGTTTTCTATGTCTTATGATGTTCATCACAAAATTAAAATTGTTATACTTATAATATATAAGAGAGTGACATGTTATCAAATTCTTTTGTTTTAATTTTTATTTCATAATATTAATGAAAATATTCCATTGAATGAATAAATTTAAACCCTTTGGTGTTATTAGTAATATATAAATCATCAAATAAGATTTTTATAGGTTTTAGGTTAATTTTATTGTCCTTATCATGTTATTTGTTACCCTAATTTACCTGCTTTACCATTAACTATATTAAATAAAAATACTATTGTAACTATTTAATATCCAAAATAAACGTAACCTATTAACATAATTTAGAAACACTAATTCCAAGTATGGAATCAATTTTTTAAATTTCAAATGAAGGAATTTTCATTAATTTTTTTAAAATTAATTATCGTAATGAAAACCAGAGAGTGTTTTTTAGAAGTAAAAACTATCAAAAGATATACTTGCATTTATGTTCAATTTAAATGTGAAATTAATTAAAATGGAAAAAATTGGATTAAATTAAAAAACATAATCTCATTCAACTTTAAAAAAATTTTAGATAATCTAACTATATAAATAAATTAGGTGAAGATGTGGTTTTGAATTAAAATGCATTATATTTCATTATTCATTAAGATGTTAATTTTATCAAAAAAATACCAAACATTACACCAATTAAATTTTGATGTCCCTATTACAAATAAGACATACTTTTTTTTAATATAATATATAAAAATGTTGAAAATTTGACTTAAAATTGGTGAACGATTAAATTGTGGCAGATCTACATTTTTTTAAAAATAATTATTTTATGCAAAAATATGAATTTTTGTTAATATTATGTTCTAGAAAATACATAAGATGAATGTTAATGTTATATAAAATTTAAAATTTGGTTAATAATATCCATAACATACAATTTATATCCCACTAAATAATACAATTTTCATAATATATCAATGTTTAATAAAAATTAGTATTATGTACCATGAAAGCTATTAGGGAAGGTCGCTCTTATAGGTAATGCAATCCAAGTTAGTGTTGAGTTTGGTGAAAGATTTATTTGGTATTCCATATAAATTAATTCAATCATACTTCATTAATATATTGAATAAAATCTATTGTCAGTGTTGTGTAAAATGGATTCTATCCAAAGAACATGAAATTGTGTGTAACACAAGCCATGTATAGTGTTGAATATACTACAAGGTAATACAAAGATTCTTATAGCCCAACCTAATATTGGTGTAGTGTAAAACAAAATACATGATGGAAATTAAGAAAATATATCTCATAAAATCATGGGATCTTAAATTATACCCTCCATAAAAATAATTTCTCCCTCATAATTCATCGGGGTTATAAAATTTTTACAACATGAAAGATTCTTTCATAGAAACCAACATCATAAAATGTAATAATAATTATTCATATTGAATGGGAAAGTTAAAAATATAATGGTTACCCAAAGTAACTCATCTCCCGGTTTCCATATAAGTGAACATTGGTGGAAAGTGAAAACATGGATATGGAAGGGAATTCTAACCATCATGTACTGATGGTAAGTGATAGAGTATAAGGTTTGAATAAAGATAACATCCGAAAAGCCATAAATCTGGGATGATTTAAAAGACCAGCTTGTTTATTGGATAAGAAGGTACTTAGATTATTTTTTTTGGTTTTCAACGCCCTTTCCCTAATGTTGAAATTTTTTTCTTAAGAATAAATACTAAATTGATTTTGGTAGAACATCACCGTTGTTTTTTCCTTAAATAAATTCCACATCATCTATTATTTAAAGAAATGAGGTTAAATTTTTCATTCTTGATGTTTCTTCAGATCATACGATAAAATTATAAGACATTCCAGCTGTCATGACAAAAATGATAGAAAAGGTAATCAAATATGCATAAGTCGACCAATAATGACATTTTACATTAATCTAAATAAAATCATGTGATTTCAAAAAATAATTCAATCAAATTTCTTGTTTATCAGAACCATAAACTTATGGAAAAAATGAATGGACCAATACATTGAAATTCCAATATTCCATAAGAGTATAAAATAGATTCCACAACACTATTTGTGAATCCCATTAAATAAACAGTTAATCATTCCACTACTTCATTACCATACTCAATATCTCCAATAGTGTTTTCATGTTATTTTCCATTTTCTTTTTCTGTAAGAGGTTTCAGATACCGATCTTAATCATTAACCCTTGGATTTGGGCATTGGATAACATAATTTCCCATTTCACTGAACTTATACCATTGAAGTTTGTGTGGTGTATTCTCTATTTTTTTACCTATTCACATCATTACCCTTTTTTTTTACATTACAGTACCAATCAAGTACTCTATGACATTCTTCAGCACACATAAAAACAATTTCAAGTCTTTTTAAGGAAATAACAACCATACATCTCTCCACACCTTGAGCATAAGGAAACATTAATCTTATTTTCACCATTTTTTTTGATTTCCCTTAAACTCAATCATTCATTTCTTGTCAAAACCATGATATTGATATGTATCACCAAATTCTATTTATACCTTTATAGAAAAACTCAAAATCTTATTATAGATTCTAAAGTCTCATAAATCTAATTCCCTTCGAATACATGGACTTAAGACACATAAGAATTGGTCAATGTTACTTTCAGGTTGGATGATACACACATAAGAATACCTTGAATGTTGTTTAAAGTTTTCCTTATATATATAAAAAAGATTCATCATCCTTTTGAGTAAGCTCATGTAACTCCTTCTTAAAGACTTTTAATTTCCATTTAATTTTTTTTTTAAATAAATCGCAATTTTATGAGTCTGTGAAAATTTACAGCACATGATACCAAGGCCCGGTGTGCCCGAATTCAAATTCTGATATTTTGTTCAGGTACGTTCAGTAAACGTACGAGTGGGATTTTATAAATTTTGAACTGGCTCTTGGAATTGAATTCGGAGGACAGAATTGAACTTATAGTGCCAGTATTCGCTTAAGAAGACTTTCACCTTGACAGAAGTTGGTCGGGGGTAGAAGTTACTTTCTGGGTTTTACATGAAAATAATAAAATAAAATAATCTCATGTTTTATTTTATTTTATATGTTGTAACCAACCATGTGGAAGTTAGAAGTGGGGACCACCACACCTTAACCTCACATGAGAGGTTATGGTGGTGTGGACCACCATTCCATAACCTACATTGAGTTATGTTGGTGGGGACCACACGAGGTTTGTCCCTCATAATGGGGGTGGGAGAGAAAACCTCTCATCTAACTCATTTAATTTTATGGTTCAACATAAAATTAAATTCTTTCAATTTAATTTTATTTTTCAACATAAAAATAAATGTTATAATTTAATTTTATGTGTCAATATAAAATTAAAATCTATCAATTATTTTTATGTGTCAACATAAAAATAAATGCTCTCAATTAATTTTATGTGTCAACACAAAATTAAAATCTATCAATTAATTATATGTTTCAACATAAAATTAAATGATATAATTTAATTTTCTGTGTCAACATAAAATTAAATCATATCAATTGTTTTTATGTTGGCCATTTCTTTTCCTTCGCGGGGGAATTGGGGAAAGGTTTGGCGTAAGAGAATTGGGAGGATCTCTTGGGAGAATGCTTCTCCAATGAAGAAATCTTCCTCCACAAAGAATGTGATCCACCGATGAAGAATGTGCTCCACTGATGAAGAACATTGACCCTGACATTGACCTTCTTCCTCAAGACTTATTCTGACGTAGGACGTCTTCGACTACGATGAGCGGGTGCACAAACCGACGATCGAGGAAAACGCTGAAGAAACTGACATCCGTCTTTTCCCAACTATCGGTCATATTCCCTGTGACTCTGTCTTCGAACAAAAAACAAGGTAGGGGGTTATTATTTAATTCTTGAATATTTTCGATTGTTATCCTCGTTCTTGGTTCAGGAATAATGTAGAGCCTCTTGCAACCACTCTAAACCCGGAGGGTGCGGGCCAAACTAACATGGATCAACCACTCTTCTGATCAACATTGTTTTTTTTTTCATGATGGAGAAGGACATCAACCTACGTGGAAGAGAACAAGAAAGGCGGTCAGCTCCACTGCTGGCTGCGACTAAGGCAACGGTGCAAGGCACCACTCTGCGGCACCGCAATCCCGTTGCGCCCTCGCGGCAGCCCCGGCCGAGAGGCCCCACCCTTGAGGCAGCTCCTGGTAAAGCCCCTCACGGCCCCTGTGCCCCCCATGCACCCCATGGCTCTGCCGTCTGCATTCCCCATGCACCCCATGCTGCTGATGGCCGAACCGGCCCACTGGCCTCTCGGGCCACTACGGCCACGCCGGCCCCTCGCGGCGCCTCGGCCGAACTGGCTTGTGCCCTCATGGTGCCCCAGTAGAACTGGCCACAGCCTCCGAGCTGATTCACCCCGAGTCGCGCCCCCTCGCGGCGCCCTCCTGGCCAATCCACCCTATCATGGCGCCCTTCGGGCCGAACCTCCATTGCGCCAACCCGCGACCAGTCCGTGTCCTCGCGATCGGTCCGCGCCCCCTGTGGCCCTCCGCGATGCCTCACGACCAGCTGGGCGGGACCGAGTGGGTCGGGCCGAACATAGTGGGCTATCCCTCCCAACGAGCCAGGCCAGACCCAATGGGTCAGTCCAGGTCAACCCGAACCGGGTAGGCCCAGAATTGGTCGAGACGGATCAATCCAACCGGGTCAGACCGGACCCATCCCCACTACGACCCTTTACATTATTTTGGAAATATCTTTGGCACCAGATTTCCCTTAGACGAACCATTAGCGGCTCCCGAAAACTTGGAGCGAGACCATCCTTTTTATTATACTCCAATAGAGTTTCAGATTGAGATGGGTTACGGGCAGGTAGGATCATGCTTGAATCCAAATGGGCCCCTGGGACTAAAAGGCTAATAACTCACAGACCGAGCATCTGATTGAGGCATCGTCTATTGAATTTAGACCCCTATGACATGGCAGATGATTGAGATACTTATTCATCGGGCTTAGTGAGAATTGGAGTATCAACCAGTAGCTCGTGGAGTGGATCCTTCCATAGATGAGTGAGCAGAGTGCCGAGACCTTGTAGCTAGCTGAGACCTGACGACTGCTGACCATTTGACTCGAAATGACTCTACTAGCCTTGTGTGGAAATCTTGGTTGTGGCAACATACCCACTGTGGAGGAGTGCGATCTGTGTGACGTGGAAGACCCACGGTACTCGAGAGGAGGAGTACATCTGTAGGCTACAAGGGGGAGCACCTGGGTGTGGTGGTTGACCCGCGGTGGAGAGCTCCTCTGTGTGACATAGCAGACCCACTGTACTCAATAGGAGAAGTACCTCAGTAGTCCAAGGTTAGTGGGAAGAACTCTTTGTGGTGTTGCATTCCCACTGTTCTCGATAGAGGAGGAGTTCCCTAGAAGCGGTGGTTTCGATAATGTGAAAAAAATATTGGTTGATCTGAGTATGTATTTTTGTGTTTTCCCCATGAAAGAGATGGATCGCATGATAACATAGGTATATGTATGGGAATATACCTATGTAAGGTTATCTATTGATTTCATACATTGTTTTTTATCCATGTTGGATTTTGTGATACCATGAGGGTCTCGGGGTCCCTACTTAGTATCGTTATACTCACCCCTGCATGGACTATGCCCATACCTTGTTGTGTTGGTTACAGACGACGGACTGCGCTGACTGAGGCTGAGAGTACCCGGACTGAACTATACCCGGAGGTGGACCATACGGCGAGTCGGTACATGGAGGAGATGGACAGATGTGGAGTGCTGAGGATACTTTCCGCACCTACCATTCGTGTAGGAATCCCGAAGGACAACCCATAAGTTGTTTTTCATCTCATTAGTAGTACTTATGCTTCATGTTCCTTGTACTTTACAGTTGTGATTGTATTTTGGGCCCCTTTTACTTTTCAGCACACTTTTTTATATAGTTTAACTAGTTTTTTTATCCAGTTGTGTGATCTGTTTTGTGTGTTTACATGTTATAAAGGAAATTCCTTTCCATTTTTAGAAAATTATGCCTTTAGTGCTAGTCTCCAGCCCCTGGACTATGGAATCCTAGATTGGGGTAGTCACAGAACGTGCCCTGGGGGACGGGTCCTGAAAAATTGGTATCAAAGGAGTCAGGTATACCATTGAACTTAGGACTCTGATAATTATTTTATATGAATAAATATTGTTAAGTGTAGTGACTATGGGTTTCAGTTCAGGGAGTCCAGTGTTGGTGCAGCGGTTGTCGTATCCATACACCAGGACCCAGACTTCTGATTCAGGACTCAGTGCACGAAAACACTGATTGTGTGTGTGTTTTCAATGTTTTTATTAAGTCATCTAAACCGAGTTAGCTCACCAGGTATAATATTTTGACCGTGTCACATCTATTTCTTTCAGGACGCCTCCCCGCAGACAGTCGGTTAGTGTTCTGAGAGTCTTACATGAATATATCCCACCGAGCGAAGAGGCTTCAGTGCAGGGCCCTTTTCCAGCGGAGGCACCAATGGTACCACTCTTCATTGGGCCAACGATGCTACCAACCCCAGTAGTAGATGTTGCACGCCACTTGATCATGTTGCACGAGATCCGGCACTAGAGGCCACCAAGGTTTTGGGGAGAGACAGACCCACTGGCAGCTGAGGATTGGCTGGAGGATGTGGTGAGAGTTATCTTTCTGGTAGGGACACCAGCAGACCTCATGGTGATTCTGGCTTCTATCCTTCTACCGGTAGTAGTGGGAAGATGGTGGATCTTGATGCCCATGTTCCCCGACGTGATGATGCTTCTCTAGGCAGACTTTAAGAGAATGTTTCGGGCAGAGTTTGTCCCACTGACTCTCCATGCAGAGTTCATTCAGGAGCTAGTTCATCTATAGCAGGGCATCATGAGTATAGCATAGTACACAGTGATGTTCACAGACCTCTCACTTTATTCCACCTATATGGTGAGAGACCCATTATTTAGGGCCCAGACCATCGACCAGGGACTCAGGTGGGAGATCTGGGCTTCTGTGATCTCACCCAATATCTCGACATAGGCAGGGGTGTTAGAGAGAGCCCTCATAGTGGAGAGTTTCCTTGCTGAGTAGTCTCCAGCAGCAAGAACCACCACCTGTCAACATTTAGTAGAGTCTTATTTTGCTGGTAGTAGACTGATGTTGCAGAGGTCCAAGAAGACCAGAACTACAGGTGGACAACCACATGACTTAGGGTCAGTTGTGCAGAGCACTCGAGGAGGAACCAGTCATGACACGAGCAGGCAGTGTTACTCATGTGGAGGGCAGGTTCACATGGATCATGACATTCTGACCTTCCATATCAATGATCAGCATACGGTTGAAGGACCGCCCAGGTAGAGACAGAGATTTGATCGAGGCGGTCTACAGGGAGTAGGCGGACGTGGTAGAGGAGCTGGCCATGTAGCTGGTGGTGGTTGAAGTTTCGAGATATTACTGCCACCACTACCTGGAGGTCCACCTTGAGTACAGGGAGCGGGTTGATAGGGTAGATCTTATCTCTAGGCAGCTGAGGCCTACAATCAAGGCACTACGGAGATGGTACGATGTAACATCTGTGTCTATTCCACCTTATCTGTAGTTCTTATAGACACATGTTCTAGTCATTATTTCATTGAAACATCCATTTTTCAGATCTCTGACATTCCAATAGAGTCATTGGCACAATCCTTACCACGAGAGACTCCTACGGGAGCAGATTTGATGATTATGCACTGGTGTGAGTAGTGTGAGCTTACTCTAGGAGGCGAGAGCTTTGGATGTGATCTCTTAGTAGCGGCGTCGAGGCCTCATGGCGTCATCTTGGTTATGGATTGGTTATCTACATTCCATGCTCAGATTGACTTTATTAGGTGCAAAGTGCAGTGTGTCCACATGGATGGGACCATTTTCACCTTCACCGATGATAAGGGAGCCTCTTCAGCACCGGATGGACTTACTCGGAGGAGAGTGAAAACGATCACTAATCAGTTGGATAGACCTACCATTAGAGCAGTTGATGCAGAGAGTCTGAGTTATCCTATAGTGGTGGAATAGTATGTAGATGTCTTCCCTGATGATTTCCCAGGTCTACCCCCCCCCCCACCGAGAGGTAGACTTTAACATTGACAAGTACCCCGAGACAACCCCTATATTTACACCGACATATCGGATGGCTCTTGTGGAGCTTCATTAACTGCGGGTATAGATAGAGGACTTGTAGGGGAAGGGACTCATCTGACCTAGTGTTTCTCCCTGGTCGGCCCAGATTCTATTCTCCAAGAAGGAAGATGGAATCCTTAGACTTTGTGTCGACTATCGGTGCCTGAATTGGGTGACCATGAAGAACATGTACCAACTCCTGATTATTGGAGACCTCGTTGATGAGATGAAGGGATCATGGTGGTTCTCGAAGATAGACCTCAGATCAGGCTATCACCAGCTCAGTGTACGATATGAGGATGTCCAGAAGATAGATTTCAGATGTCGGTATAGACAATGTGATTTATTGGTTATGCCATTAAATGTAAACAACTCTCTAGTAGAGTTCATGGGACTAATGAACATGATCGTTCAGCCATACCTCTATCTCTTTGTCATAGTCCTCATCGATGAAATTATGATCTACTGGACTAATGAGGAGGAGCATTCCATTCATTTGCGGGTAGTACTGGACTCACCCCAAGAGCAACAGCTTTATGTTTAGCTCTCGAAGTGCCAGATATGGATCTGAGATGCTGACTTTCTGGGACATGTCATATTGGATACTAGAGTTGTAGTGGATCCAGTGAAGCTTGAGGAGGTACATTCTTGGGAGCCACCTAGGAGTGTGACGGAAGTGCAGAGTTTCCTGGGATTGGATGGATATTACAGGAGGTTTGTACAAGACTTCTCCAAAGTTGAAGAACCACTATCAACCTTTACAAAGAATGTGAAACCCTTTGTGTGGTCGGAGTGATGCCAGTAGGGCATGCAGGTGATGAGGTAGATGCTGACAAGTGACCCCATCTTGAGTCTTCCAGAGAAAGGTGTAGGGTACATAGTATATTGTGATGCATCAAGGACTATGTTTGGTTGTGTCCTGGTGCAGGAGTGAGTAGTGATCGCATATGGTTTAAGGATACTGAGAAAACATGAGCATAATCACACTACCATTGACCTGGAGTTAGTAGTAGTGGTCTTCACCTTGAAGATTAGGCGACACTATCTGATGGGTGAGATTTTTACCGTGTACTCTGATCCCAAGAGTCGTATGTATATCTTCTCCTAAAAGGACCTTATACTGAGACAGCGATGTTGGCTTGATTTACTCCAGGACTATGACCTCGAGATAGTCTATACTCCTACTAATAAAAACGTTGTTGCAGATGCTCTCCGCCACTTTGCAGATATCCTTTGTGGATAGATATTGTGAATATTTTCTACGGTCTCTTACAGTCACTCCCCCACTTCTTCAGCGAGTCAGGGAAGTGCAGCATGGGGACACTGGCTGTCAGGCTCGACTTGCTCAGATATCCATAGGGCAGGCACCCGATGGATTTTCTGAAGGTGGGGAGCATGTCATCCTCTTTAGAGGACATACCATGGTACCATTGTCACCTCAGGAGGAATTATTGAATGAGTTCCACACATCCTATCTAGTGGTACATCAAGGAGTGACAAAGATGTATCAGGACCTCTGATGATAGAACTTGGGGCCAGTAATGAAGAAAGAAGTTGCAGAGTTTGTCTCTAGATGCCTCATATATCAGGAAGTGAAGGCAGAGCATAACATTCCAGTATGCTTGGTTCAATCTTTAGATGTCCCAGAGTGGAAGTGGGATGTGATATCAACGGATATAGTGATAGGACATCCACATAAATCTAGGGTACATGACTCGATTTGGGTGATCGTTGACTGACTCAACACGTCGGACCACTTCCTACCGATCAGAGGCTAGGGTTCAGTATAGATCTCGGGATGCCTCTATGTACAAGAGATTGTGTGGCTACATGGAGTAGCTTCGTCTATTGTCTCTAATCATGATTCACGATTCACATCCCAACTATGGAAGGGGTTTCATGAGCCTTTCAGGATGCAGCTCCGTTTGAGCACTACCATCTGTCCTTAGATGGATGGTCAGACTGAGCAGACCATTCATACCCTCAAGGACGTGATGTGTGATTGTGTCCTCAACTTCGGTCGCATCTCGGAGGATCACTTTCCTTTGGTGGAGTTTGCGTACAAAAACAGTAATCACTCAACCATAGGGATGGCACCTTTTGATGTGTTATACGGGAAACCTTGAAGTTCACCTTTGTTATGGACTGACCTTTGGGAGTTAGCACTAGTGGGACCAGATATGGTACGAGCTAACACATAGAAGATGAAGATCATCCAGGATCGAATGAAGACTGCACAAAGAAAGCAGAAGTCGTATGCTGACAAGAGATGGAGACCTCTAGAATTCAAGGATGGTGACCACATCTTTCTATGGGTCTCACCTCAATGAGGATTGCATAGATTTGGTCGAGGCATCATGTTATCTATGAGATTCATCGGACGTTTTCAGGTCCTCAATAGATTTCGCAATGTGTCATACCACTTAGCTCTTCTACCTTAGCTGTACCGGGTGCACGACGTCTTCCATGTATCCCTGCAGAGGAGATATGTGCACGACCCTTCTCATATCATCGACATTGGCGAGCCGGACTTCGATGATGGGGAAACTTTTAAGGAGGATCCAGTAGAGGTTGAGGATCGATAGGTGAGGTTCCTTCATGGATGACCGATACCTCTGGTGCGCGTTCGTTGGCAGCACATGAACCTATAGGAGAGAACATGAGAGTGGGTGGCTGAGATGTGTTCTTAGTACCCCCCACTTGTTCACTTTGTTTGATTTGTGGCTTATGGGGATGTAAATCATGATGTGAGGAGAATGTAAAGACCCAAAATTTCCATGTACTTTTTTTTAAATTAATGGGAATTTTACAAGTCCGTGAAAATGTACGGCGCGTGATTCTGAGTCCCGGTGTGCCTGGAATAAATTTCTGAAGTTTGGTTCAGGTATATTTAGTAAACGTACAAGTGAGTTTTTATAACATTTGAAATGGAGCTCGGAATTGAGATATTAGGACACCATTGAACTCACATCACCATTATTCGCTTAAGAAGAATTTCACCTCGACGGTAGTTAGTCGAGGGAGGAAGATATTTTTTGGGTTTTATGTGGAAATAATAAAATAAAATAAGATTATGTTTTATTATATTGTATTTATTGTAACCACCCATCTAGAAGTTATAAGTGGGGACCACCACACATTATCCTCCCATGAGAGGTTATGGTGGTGGGGACCACATGAGGTTTATCCCTCATAATGTGGGGGAGATGAAACCTCTCAGCTCCCTCGATTAATTTTATCTATCAATGTGAAATTAAATGGTTTCAATTTAATTTTATGTGTCAACATAAAATTAAATGCTTTAAATATTTTTTATGTTTCATCATAATATTAAATTATATAAACTGATTTTATGTGTCAACATAATGTTAAAAGCTATCAATTAATTTTATGTGTCAACATAATATTATATGGTATAAATTAATTTTACGTGTCAACATAAAATTAAAAACTATCAATTAATTTTATCGGTCAACATAGAATTAAACGATATCTATTAATTTTTTGTGTCAACATATAATTAAATCCTATCAATTGTTTTGATGTTGGATATTTCATTTCCATTTAGGTGGAATTGGGGAAAGGTTTGGCTTTAGAGAATTGGGAGGTGCTCTTGGGAGTAAGCTTATCCAATGAAGAACGCTTCCTACACGAAGAATGCATTCCACCGACGAAGAATGCACTCCACCGATGAAGAACGTCAACCCTGACTTCGACCTTCTTCCTCGGGACATATTCCGACGTAGGACGTCTTCGACTACGATGAGCAAGCGCATAATCCGACGATCGAGGAAAAGGTCGACGACACCGAAGTCCGTCTTTTCCCAACGATCCTTCTTCTTCCCCGTGACTCCATCGACGAAAAAAGAACAAGGTAGGGGTTTATTATCGAATTCATGATTCTTTTCGATTATTATCCACTTTCTTGGTTCATGATTAAAGTAGAGCCACTTTTTACCACTCTAATCGTAGAGGGTGAGAGGACAACTAACATGGCCCAACCCCTCCGCCGATCACCTTCAGTGTTCTTCACGATGGAGAAGGATGGAAAGATACGTGGAAGAGCACAAGAACGGTGGTCAACACCACCGTCGGCCACGACAAAGACAATAGCGCACAAAACCGCTCCGAAGCCCCGCCGTTCCCTCACGGCAGCCCCGTCCGAGCCGGTCTCACCCTCACGGCAGCCCCCGGCTGATCCACCTGCTACCCTTGTGGCCTCCGCGCAACCCGCAGGCTCAGCCATCCGCGCACCATGCATGCCCTGTACCGCCCTAGATGAATCGGCCTGCTTACCTCTTGAGTTGCCCTGGCTGCACCTACCCTTCCTGCCCCTCGCGGTGCCCCCACTGAACCGGACCATGCCCGCGCGGTGCCCCATCTGAACCGGCCCGCACCCTCACGACGCCCCGGTCGAACGAGCCCCGACCTCCGGGCCGAGCCGCCCCGAGTCGTGCCCCCTCATGGTGCCCTCAGGGAAAATCCTCCCCCTGGTGGTAAACTCTGGGCCAAATGGCCCTTACGCCGACCCGCGGCTGGTCCGCGCCATCTAGAACAGTCTACTCCCTCATGGCCCTCTGCGACCCCTCGTGGCCAGCTCTGCTGGACCCAACGGGTCGGGACGAACATAACGTGCTGGCCCTCCCAACGGGCCGGGCCAGATCCAATGGGTTAGAACAGGTTGACCCGAACCGGGTCAACCCCGATGTGGTCGGGGCGGTCTAACCAGGTCAGACCAGACCCGGGCCGACTACATCCCTTTACTTTCATAAGGCCAAATCATTGGCACCAGACATCTGTTAGATGAACCGTCAGTGGCGTCGAAAACCATGGAGTGATACAATCCCTTTGAGTATACACCACTGGTGTTTTGGACTGTGATGGGATACGGTCAGGTTGGATCATGCACGAATCCAACTGGGCCCCCGGGATTAAAAACATAATAACTCACATATTGGGTGTCTGATTGACACGTCGTCTATTGAGTTGAGACCCCTATGATTTAGAGGACCTTTGAGATACTTCTTTGTGGGACTTCGTGAAAGTTGGAGTATTGAATTGTATCTCATGGAGCGGTTCCTTCCAGTGACGAGCGAGGAATGTGTGGAGACATAGAAGTTGGATTATACCTGACGACTACAGACCATTTGACTCGAAGAGACTCTACTAGCTCGGTGTGATGCGCCTAGATGTGGCGGCATACCGATGGTGGAGGAACGCGATCTATGTGACGTGGCAGACCCACGGTACTCGATAGGTAGGGTACCTCTGTAGGATATGAGGGGGTGTGCCTGGGTGTGACGGCAGACCTGCGGTGGGGAGCAACTATTTATGATGCATCAAACCAATAGTCCTCAACAAGAAGAGTACCTCAGCAGTCCATGGTTAGTGGGAAGCACGCTTGGTTTAATGATAGGTCCACTGTACTCAATAGAGGAGATGTTCTCCAGTAACCATTGTTTCAATAATGTGAATAAAATCCCGGTTGAGCTAAGTTAGTAATTTTGTGTTTTCCTCGTGATTGAGATGGATCACTTGATTAATTAGGTATATGTATGGGTATATATCTAAGTCAGGTTATCTATTGATTTCTCTCTTTGTGGTTTATCGTTGTTGTATTTTTTGAGACCTTTTGGGTCTCGGGGTCCCTACTGAGTATCATTATACTCACCACTGAATGGGTTGTGCCCACACCCTGTTATATTGGTTGCAGACAACGGACATCGCTGACTGAGGCTGAGACTACTAGGACTGGACGGTACCAGGAGGTGGACCATACAACGAGTCGGTACACGGAGGAGACAGATGGACACGGATTGCTGAGGAGCCTATTTGTACCTACCCTTCAGGTAGGAATCCCAGAGGACGACCCATTAGCAATATTTTCTTTCTTCAGTTGTACTTTTACTTCCACTTCCGTGTACTTTACATTTGGGCTTGTATTTTCGGCCCCTTTAAATTTTCAGAATTCTATTGTTATACAATTTACCTAGTGTTTTGTATCCATCTGTGTTCACTATTATGTGAGTTTACAGGTTATAAAGACAATGCCTCTTCGTTTTAGGGAATTATTCCTTTGGTGCTAGTCGCCAGCCCATGGACTATGGAATGCGGTCTTAGGGTAGTCACAGCATGGGCCCTGTGGGACGGGTCATGACATCCATTTTCATCATATTTCGATGAATATGAGGGATGTACATATTGAAATATATGTTCCTAAACTAATCCCATTCATTGGATTCAATTTCATATTAATGAATTGTATTCTTGATTAGAGTCCACCACTGCTATGCTTCACCTTATAAATGATAAATATCTAAAAAGATTTTTTTTGTTTTGATTAGAATAGGATAGAAAATATATTTTCTATGGTACTGATCCATTGTTCATCAACAAGTGGATAATAAGACGCACTAAAATAATGTGGATGTCGCCACATGAAAGACTCAACATAATTTTGTTCCCTTCTCTACTCAGTTGGTAGTCTCGAATGATTCATAGATTGTGTAAGTAAAATAATAATATTTTCAATTATATCTCCAATAAAATTTGGTTTTTCATGAGTAAAATCATTGAAATTCCCAGTGCATTGATCGTTAACATGGTTTCTTCATGTTCCATCCATTGTCTAAAACCTAAACAGAATAGCGTGAGATGAAAAAAATAATACCAGGGAAACAAAAAATCATGGGGGTGTACATTCAATCTATAACATATTTGGTTTAATACTATGTTATTCATGATCATTAGAATAATTTTAGGATTGTAACTTATACTTAGACTTATCCTTCGAGACATCCCTAGACATACCATATAAATATCACTATGTATCTCAGTAATGTTTTTTGCATCCTAGTTTACAAAGATTGGCAAAACCTGCATTCTGATTCCAATGGTAAATACTCAAGCATGAAGTATATAGAAATTACAGTACATAGGTGGAATACATAATAGAATAAAAAAACGCACGGCCAAATATCATATTACTTTAGTGCCTTTAGAAACATGGAACATAATCTTCTAAATTGGTCAATGATCTTCAAGATATACCATAAATATCTTCCCCTTTTTCTGTCCTGTAACATCCCTGGAAAATAAATACCATGCAATTATTCATATTTATTAATATTTTTGAACTAAATATTAATTCTACTTTAAAGGGGATTCTATGTTCGATTGCGTACCCGATACACAACAAAAGGATTCATTGAATTCTTAAGTTCAACACTAATAAAATAATATTGTTATTTTAAACGGTTGTTAACGCCAAGACATTGTAATGGAGAAAATGAACATAAATAACTAAAAAAAGATTATAAATGTTTGTTAATTTTTTTTAAATTTATCTAATAAAATTTAGAGGCTGATAAGTGTGAATGAATCTAATTTTAACCATAATTTACATTAAAATGTTTATTTATCTCCTTTTAATGGCGAACCCTCTTTAAATATAGATTTGATTACTTTTATATGTTCTATTTGACAATACTTAATTCTTCTTTACAATCGGGACATAAGAATTTACTTTGGGTAATATTTTTGTATTATTCTGATAAAATTCATTTTTTGATGAATATTGAAAAATATTGTATTTTAATTCATAACTTCCTTTCAATCTAATTTTTTTCTGTGGTAAGATTATATTTTTAAATTTTTTAATGTGTAATTATATTATATTTTTACCATTCAATCCAATTATAGTCATTGGAATAAATTTCACTTTGAAATTGGGCATAAACAAGTGTCAATCTTTTGACAAATACTGTATCTTAAAAACACGCTATTTGTTTTGACAACGAGAATTAGTTTTTAATTAATTAATTAAACTTCTATGTTTTGAATTTTTTAAAATAGAAATATTTTGGGAATTCAAAATATAAAATATATCTTATGCTGTATTTTTTGTATTTTTCTGAAAAACATCAATTTTTAATAAATAGTGAAACCACTAAGTAGTTGTTATAAAATTGAAATTTTCTTTTAAATGAAATATTACAACTTATGTGAATTTAATTTGAAAAATATGACATACATGGTTATTATTAGTGTGTAAAATGTGGTTAAATAAGGTGAAAATAAATTTTTTGTGAATAGTAACTTTTGAGTTTTATTTACCGCGGTTAAAGGTCAATAGGGTAATTCAAGGTAAAAAGAATATCATAATAATAACAAGTTACCATAATACTTGTGAAAACATTATTGGATGAGTAATGGACTACCATGGGAATCCTTGGAACGATTTGGGGCCTCCATGGGTCCAGTTTGGAATGATAATTATACTTTATTTTAATTAACATAAAGTAAAGGAAAAATGACATAAACAAATATCTTTTAGTAAATCAATTTTTACATGAGGTTATATAAGTAATAATTTAAGATATAAATATTAATTGTAAATATAAAACTATTTAATACATCATAGTATTTTTATTATAATTTTTAGACATCATATAAATTAAATTATATATGATACAATAATGATGCAGTATTTACCTCATTAATAAATGATTTACATAAATAAGATTATAAATATTAAAATACTATTAAAAACCTGTCCAATTATTATTAGATGATTTTATTTCGACAATGAGTCATCTTATCTTAAACTATAATGACATTTGGACCTTTTTAAACTCAAGATATTTTTATAATAAAATAATTGTTTCAATCATTCCTAAAGAGCCCCTCCTCATCCTTATAAAAGAACACAACTTCTATCCAATTCCTCACACCTTTAAATCTTTTTGGCTCGTCCAAAATCTACCCAATCAAGTTTCCTACATCCCTATACTCCTTCAATAAGCCTTACCATAGACAGAAGTCACTTTATGAACTCTTTTTTGTTCAATCCAAAGAAAGATACCCAAATTAAAGGTAACTGTTTCTCTTAAATTATTTTGTTTTATTTGGTTTTATTTTACTTCTATAACCCCATTACTCTTTTTATTCCATTATTTTATAGTAACAACAATAAACTCAGTATAGTAGGATTTTTTTATTAGAAGGATTCAAACTAAACTTACACACACCCCCATCTAATGGGTGAAGAACACACTATTTCTATGGATGGCAAACTAACGCCTCACGAAATGATGATTGTTTGATTATCTCCTACCACCTATCATGGTGGTCATTAATATGGAAATGAATTTATAAATGAAATATATTATGTTTATTTTCTTTTCATGCTTCTTTATTTTTCATTTATTGAATCCCTTTATGGAATCTATTATGGGTAAACGCGATAATTTCATTTGAAGAAGTGTGGACTACCGCCCCCTCAAAGTGATATGACTCATTCATTCCATATGTGGGATGTATAAAAGATAGATTTAAGGATATTAAATATGATATTATAATATAATTAATATATACCTATGTATAATAAGGTAATAATTCCATTAAAATAAGAAATATAAATGAAAGTAGTGTTAATGTGCACGTATGACTTACCATCTCCATGAACAGTGCATTTCATTTCATATATCCATATGTTATGTACTATTATAAATACATAGATATTCTAGATATATATGATATATAAGATATCTACATCATAAATATCATTCTGCAGATAAAAGATGTTTGAACACATGATCAATTTGTAATTATAAGAAGTTCATTTTTTGACTATAGTACCAAATATCGACAAAACAACCATTATTAACTAAAATGATTACATAATGTTTATAACATGGAAATAATTAATATAAAAAGACAAATAAACCTGAAAAAGGTTATTAATAATGTATAAATTAAATTTAGTTTATTATTTAGGAGATTAATGATCGAACAGTTCAAGTCGGACAACGAGGTAAGGGATTTCTTATATCTCTTTTAATTCCATGATATTTCCATTGTTTGACACTTATTCTTTGAATGTGGTGTATTGTGTACATAAAATTGATATATATTATCATGATTTTCATTTTATTCATGGTATTATTTAATTAATTTGGAGGTAATTAACTTTCAATTATACGACTCAGTTGATTACAACATGGTAAAGGGTTTCATGTCACTTTTTATTCCTGTGAGATTCATTCTATATTTGCTACTATTTCCTTTTGTGTAGTGTATTTAATGACCATGATTTTACTATTTTTGTAATATAATTTCATTTAAGAAAATTTACATCTTCAATGTATGATCCTTCATTCATGTTGCATATGTTTTGTAAGTTACCAAATCGGTAAGGAATCCTTTCACCCTCCTCTTTTGAAAAGACTTATTTTTGTTATGTCTTTTAATTTACATATTATTATGTTGCTAGATGTTCATATATATCCTTATTTATGTAAATATTATGTCCAAGTGTAGAGATACCCATTTTTATCTCATCAACTCATTTTTTGAATTGGTTGTCGAAGTTTTGCAAGGGAACTTGTTAACCCAATTTCAATTCTTTGGGTTAAACTTGTACTTCTTGAATATGTCATTCTATGATTATGTGTGAATGACCTCTGATTGTTTTAAACTTAATATCCACTTATATTGGGTGTATTTATATTTTTCACACATAATTATGTAATTGATTTATCTTTAATTTAAGGATACCGTCTTTATAATGGATTTCATCTAAATTTACATTTCCATTGAGACTTCATTGTTGTTATGCTCCAATTCACTCTTATACGGTGTATATACTGTCTTTTGTCATATTATATCATGAATCCCTTTATTCTTATGATATTATAAATATCTGATTAAATGTTATTCCTCAATTATTTGTATTCATGAGTCTCTCATTTTGTTAAAAACTCTTTAATTAAATTATAGTTTTAAATGTTTTAAATATTTATTATAATAAATCGTTATCTTTAATTTCCACATTTTGAAAATGGTTTTGAGTATTTATTTATATAGACATTGATGTTTTAAAATTATAATTACATTAAAATCAATAATGTGGTATGGGGAACATTGATTCAAAAATATCATTTTAAATGGTTTCTGAAAATGGATTGATTATCTATTTATCTTGTAATTACATCTTGTGATTGAAAATTTAATTTTATTAGTGAAATGTTTGTATTTGCAATATTTTATGTGTTATGATAGTACTTAGTAATTTGATACCTGGTTACGTGATAAAACATATGACAGGTGGTTCTATGATAAACCAGGACTGGTGGTTAAGTCATAACCTCCAATGCATTGGGTATAGAAGTTGGCTAGATTTCTATTACATTTAGTGATATTTGTGGAAGTCGGTCGTATGGTTATTCCACTTAATAATGTTTATGTCCCAAGTTATCTTTATATGTTATGTGTTCATTATATTGATTTTATGGTAATATTTTGGTTACAAAATGGTAAATAATGATCTTTTATTCAATAAAGATTATTTACTACTTCTTAAAGATGAAAAATATTACTTATGATAAAGTATTCATGATTTACTTGTTGTTTTGAAATGTAATAGTTTTTCTTCTTTTTGTATCCCTTAATGATATTTTGTACTAATCCATTGTTTTTGAAATGTTTTTTACAGGATATAATGTGGAATAGGGTCAAGGATGGGATCAAAGAAAATTAATGATGTCTAAAACAAGGAACTAGACAAGATAGTTTTCTCAATGAGTTTTTATTTTAGGGAAAAAATGGAAACTGGGTAGATTTTTCTACATGTAATATTCAAGTTGTTATGTATATGTTATGACCTAACTCTCTAAAAATATAAACCTGAAAAGATCGCCTGAATTAATTATTCATTTAATTCAAGATTATGAAATGTTTAAGGATGGGTCCTTATAGTTGGTATCAGAGGTCAGTTTAGATAACTTTAGAAGTTAGGGTGCTATCTAGGCATAAGTGACATAACCATAGTGGTTAGAATATTAGAAAGAGTTGTAATTATATTGAATGACTTTAAGATAACAAGAATAAGTATATAACCTCCACATAAGTTATTTTAGGGTGATTTTACTGATATACTCACACTAACCTTTTTGGTTTTAGTAAATGGTTAAATCTAGCAGGCACCAAAGTAAAAGTGGATGTGAAGAAAACTGTGACGGTTTTCTGAACAGGAAATTGAATGAAATGAGAGCATCAATGAGAACTCCTGTGGTTATTCTTAAATGAATTTCTGGATTCATGATTGAAAACCTAAACCATGGTGAATTTTATAAGGCATCATATATGTGAGAAACAAATCCCTAAAAAAGTTCAGGTAATAATCATAAAGGTAAGTATATTAAAAATCTATGTGTTAAGGATGTGGAAAGACACACCTATGAAAATGATTCAAATGGAAATTAATATACTATAGATATGGGAATGAAGGTCATAAATCAAGAACTTTACATGGAAAAAGGAAGAATCCAATTGACTCTATGTAATTGAAATATGTTCATTCTGTGGGATCACCTGAATGTTTTAAATGTGGTGTGCATGGTCATTATACAAACAGATGTCCTATGATGGGGTTTCAGGAATGGGATCACCAGGATCGTACAAATAAATTTTTACCAATTCTTAATTCCACTATAATTAAGGATTAATAAACTCACAAAGACCAATGAAAGGTATGGATTATTTCTTAACATATGTTTTGACATTATTGAATCTTATGATATGATTCATGATTTTATTTGTATGAAATAATTATTTCAGAATAAGTTGGTAAAAATGGTTAATGGATCATGAAGAATGTTTAATGAGTAAGAAGTAAACATATAAAGGATTCAAGAGATATGGTAGATTTTAAGATGATGTAATACTTAATAATATTAAGGATCTTTTGATGATGAGATTATATTGGAAGATGTTTTAAAGTATGTGTAACCCTGATGTTTGATATATGAAAATTTTATTCAAGGAATAATTATATTTTCTTTTGATGAGTAATAGGGGATTTTATTTTTAGAGAATCTTTTTTTTTATTTTGTACATATGGTGATTTCGGTTTTTTATAGACATTATTAGCATATCATAGAGAATATGTGATTTGGATAATTATGTTTCAGTATGAGACTTTAAGAGTAGTCTATGTTATTGTAATTAAATGTTAATATTTACTGTGGAATACTATGTAATTAAATCCTTATGTGATTTGGGTTTCAATCTTCGTTTGGATTACTTTTGACGAATTTTATTTCCAGTATTTTATTGAATTATCTTTGTTGAACTTTGGGTTTTTTGACAAATATTGGAGATTAAGAGTAATTTTCTTTTTTGTAAAAGATTGTCTTTTTTGGGTATTATATGATCTCACACTAACCTTTTTGTTTTAGTTGATTTCTAAAGGAAAGTGAAATATATAGTTCTTCTTTTTTGGATTATGTGATTCTCTAGAAGATTATTATTGTGCTTTTGATGTGACCATGTCTTTTTGAATGCTCATTATTGGAAGAAAAAATTAGTTTTTTGGAGAATCTTATTAAAGGATGAAACTCTACTTGAATGTAAGTATATTTTCTTATGTTATTATTCTATGTAGTAAATTAACTCTTTAAAATTATGAAAAGGAACGTAAAACAAAAATGTTGTTGGATTACGTTTCCTCCTCGGTAATCAAAGACCGTTTAACACATCTTAAGTTTGTGATTTTCTGGTGGTTAACTTTTTCCTAGTCATGTATTAAATCACTCTCCATCAGAACATGAACATTTTTCTCTCTTCCATATCCATGTTTTCCTACATGAAATCCTAGTCTAGATTCTCTCATGTGGCCTTTGTACTTCACTTTTTTTAACGTGATATTTTTACCAACTATTTTCTGATGTTGGACATGTTATGAAGTTTCCATGACCAGTTTTAAAATTGTGAGGATGAAAATCCCAAAAGGGGAGAAGCATGTAATATCCCAGGAAAATAAATAACATGTAATTTTTCATATTTATTAATATTTTTGAACTAAATATTATTTCTACTTTAAAGGGGAAGCTATGTTCGATGGTGTACCTGATATGAAACAATGTGTTTCTTTGAAATCTTATGTTGCACAGTAATAATATAATATTATTTTTTGAAATGGTAGTTAAATCCAAGACATTTTAATTTCATTAGTGATCATTACTAACTAAAAAATTATTATACATGTTTGTTAAATGTTTTTACATTTATCCAATAAATGTTAGAGGCTTAAAAATGTGAATGAATATAATTTTAAGCATAATTTACTTTAAGAGGTGGATTTACCACCTTTTAATGGAAACCCTCTTTAAATATAGTTTTGGTTACATTTATATGTTCTATTTAACAAAATAAAATTCTTCTTTAGAATAGGGACATCAGAATTTACATTGGGTAAAATTTTTGTTTTTTTCTGTTAAAATTCATTTTTTGATGAATAAGGAAAAATACTGTATTTTAATTCAAAATTTCATTTTATTATCTTTTATTTATATGGTTATATTATCTATTTATATGGTTTTAAATTTTAATTAGATTATATTTTTTCAATTTAATCTAATTCTATTCATTGGAAGAAATGTCACTTTGAAATTGGGCATAAACTAATGTTAATCTTTTGACAAATACTGTTTCTTAAAAACATGCTATTTGTTCTGAAAATAGGGAATTGATTATAAATTAATTAATGAAAATTAAATGTTTTTATTTTTTTAAAATATAATTAATTTTTTAATTTGGAATATCAAATATAACTTATGCTGAATGTTTTGTATTTTTCTGAAAATATTCAATTTTTTTGAATAGTGAATCCACTAAGTTGTAGTTAAAAAACTGACTTTTTCTTTTAAATGAAAATTTACCGCTTCTGTGAATTGTGCTTTAAAAATATTACATGCATGGGGGTTATTATTATGTAAAATTTTGTTCAATAAGATGAAAATAATTTTTTTTGTGAGTAGTATCTTTGGGCTTTTATTTACCGCTGTTAAAGGTAAAAAGGGTAATTCAAAGTAAAAAGAATATCATAATAATACAAAATTACTATAAAACATTTCATAACCTTATTGGATTTGTAATGGATTACCATGGTTATTCTTGGGTCGATTTTGGGACCCCATGGAGCCACATATAAATGATAGTGACACTTTATTTTAATTAACTTAAAGTAAATTCAAAAATGAAATAAACAAATATCATTTAGTAAATAATTTTTTACATGGGGTTATATAAGTCATATTTTAGACTATAAATATTTATAGGAAATATAAAACTATTTAATACATCATTGTATTTTTATAAGAATTTTTAGACTACAAAGAAATTAAATTATATATGACAAAATAATGATGTAGTATTTACCTCATTAATAAATGATTTAAATAAATAAGATTATAAATAATAAAATAATATTTAAAACCCATCCACTTATTATTGGATGATTTTATTTCGACCATGATTCATCTAATATTATTATTTAATGATTTATGGACTTTTTGAAACCAAATATAAGTTTATACTAAAATAATTGTTTCAAACATTCCTAATAAGCCCCTCCCCCCACTTATTAAAGGAAACCACATATATCCAATTACTCAAACATATCAAGCCTTATGGCTCATCCAAACTCTTCCCAATTAATCTCCCTACATCCCCTTATTCTTCCTATAAGCCTTAAAATAGGCAGAAGGCACGTTAAGATGTCCTTTTGGTTCAAACCAAAGGAAGTTACCCAAATTAAAGGTAACAGATTCTCTTAAATTCTTTTTTTATTTTGTTTTATTTTACATCTCCAAAAACATAAAAATTATTTTTTCCTTTATTTTATAACAACAAAAGTATCCTCAATATACTAGGAAGTTTTTATGAGATGTATTCTAACTACACTTACACACACCTCAATCTAATGGTTTATAAACATACTGTTTCTGTGGATGGAAAACTAACGCCTCACGAAATGTTGATTGTTTGATTATCTACTACTGCATATCATAGAGGAAATTAATATGGAACTGAATTTATATATGATATATATTATTTTTTTTATGCTTCTTTATTTTTAATTTATAGCATAATTTTATGGTTTCCATTGTGGGTAAACGCAATAATTTAATTTGAGGAAGTGTAGACTACTGCCCCCTCAAAGTGATATGACTTGTTAATGACATACATGGGAAATATAAAGGATATATTTAATGATATTATATATGATATTATAATTGAATTATAATATTCCTATGTATCATTATGTTTTAATTCCATTAAAATAAAAAATTGAAAAAAAAGTAGTGTTCATGCGTACGTATAACTTACCATCTTCCTGAACGGTGGATTTCATTTCATATCTCAAAATGTCATATACTATTATAAATACATATATTTACTTTATATATCTGATATATATATCATATCTAAATCATGAATATCATTATGGGGATAATGTATGTTTTACCACATGAAAAATTTGTAATTAAAAGAAGTTCATTTTTTACTCAAGTACCAAATATCGACTAAACAACCATTATTAACTTAAATGATTACCTAATTTTTATTACATGTTAATAATTGATATAAGAATTATAGTAAAAATTAAAAAGGTTCCTTATCAAGTTTAAATTAACTTTATTTTATTATTCAGGAGATTAAAGAACGAACAGGTCAAGTCGGACAATGAGGTATGGGATTTTTTATCTCACATTTAAATCTGTGAGATTTCCATTGTTCGTCATGTATTCATTGCATGTGGTGAGTTTTGTACTAAAAATGGATATATATATATATATATATATATATATTATCATTATTATCATTGTATTCATGGTATTCTGTGATTCATTTGGTGGTTATTAATTTTTGGTTATATGACTTAGTTGATTATAATGTGGTAAATGGTTTCATCTCACTTTTTATTCCCTTGAGATTCTTGCTATATTTGATATTATTTCCTTTTGTGTGTTGTATGTACTGAACATTATTCTACTATTTATGTAATATAATTTCATTTATAGTTATTTACATCTTCATTGTATGATCCTTCTTTCATGTGGCATATGTTTTGTAAGCTAAAAATCGGTAAAGGAACCCTTCAACATCCTCTTTTTAAAAGACTTATTTTTTATGTCTTTTAATTTACATCTTATTTTTTGGGATATGTTCTTATATGTCCTTATTGATGTAATTTTTATTTCCATGTGAGGAGATACCCTTTTTTATCTCATCAGATAATTTTTTTTTAAATTTAAAGTGACGTCGTTAGTCTGTCGAATTTTTGCAAGGGAACTTATTAACACAATTTCAATTCTTTGGGTTAAAATTTTACTTCTTGAATATGTCATCCTATGAACTTATGTTAATGACCTATTATTTTTTTACATTTAATATCCAATTATTTTGGGTGTATTTATATTTTTCATAAATAATTATGTAATTGATTTATCCTTAATTTAAGGATAACATCTTTATAAGTGATTTCATCACAATTTACATTTCCATTCAGACTTCATTGTTGTCATGCACCAATTTACTCTTATATGGTGTATATAGAGTACTTTGTCATATTAAATCATGAATAACTTTATTCTAATGATACAATAATGTTCTGATTAAGTTCTATTCCTCAATTATTTGTATTCAAGAGTCTCTCATTTTGATAAAAACTCTTTAACTAAAATATCGTTTTAAATGTTTTAAATATTTATAATTCTAAATAATTATATTTAATTTCCAGGATTTAAATTTTTTTTTAGAATTTATTTATATGGACATTAACTTTATAAAATTATATTTCCATTAAAAGCATTAAATTGGTATAGGACACTTTGATTCAAAAATCTCTTTTTAAATGGTTTATGAAAATGGATTGATTGTTGAAATATCGTAAAATTACATACTGTGATTGCAAATGAAATTTTATTAGTGAAATGTTTATATTTTCAATATTTTATGTCTTATAATGGTACTTGGACATTTGATAGGTGGTTACGTGATAAACTAGTACGGGTGATTACATTATAACCTCCAATCTATTTGGTGTGGAAGTAGGCCATATGGATATTCCATATGGTGATATTTTTGGAAGTCGACCATATGGTTATTGCACTTATGAATGTTTATGTCCCATGTAACATTTAAATGTTATGTGTTTTTTATATGGTTTTTATGGTAATCATTCGGTTATAAAAGGGTAATTAATGATCTTTTATTCAATAAAGAGTACTTACTACTTCATATAGATGAATAGTATTACATAGGATAATGTACTCATGGATTACTTATTTTTTTGAAAAAATAACATTTTTCCATCTTTGTGTATACCTTATTGATCATTTCATGGTCATCCAATGTTTTTGAAATGTTTCTAACAAGATATAAAGTGGAATAGGGTCAATAATGGGATCAAGGAAAATTCTTGCTGTCTAAAACATAGAACTAGACCTGACACTTTTTTTCAAAGAGTTTTTATTTAATGAAAAAAATGGAAACTAGGTAGATTTTTCTACATGTAATATTCAAGTTTTTATGTATGTGTAATGAATTAACTCTATAAAACTCTATTCATGAAAAGATACTCAATTTGAATTATTAATTTAATTCAAGATTATGAAATGTTTAAGGTCAGGTCCTTATATGTGCTACCTAAAACCTTTCATTATATATTGTGGAAAAGAAATCATCAAAAAGGTGACCTCAAATTATCATTAAGGGTAAACGTGGAGAAAATTAAAAAAACAATATAAATATGAATGTAAAAACAAGGACCTAAAATTTTTATATCAAAATTATGTGTCTTGAAATACATTTTGGAAGTACATAAAGAATATATCATAAAGTAACATTAACCATGATAAAATAGAATTGGAATAATACATGGAATTGGGGAAAATAAATACGAACATAATATTATTTCCATAGTAGCCAAGGAATTTCTTCCATGACCATCACAGTAGAAAAAGTCCATTATTGAACTGGGTTTACATTCTATTCTAGCCATGCATTACTGAATCGAATTTAGTCATCATTCTCACCATTTATTACTGAACCAGATTTATATTTTTTTAAATTTATTTAAATCTAATGGGATATAAATAATTACCCAATGCATTTTGGATTGATATGTGTCTCATGTATCTCATAATGAAATCATTCTTACATGTTCCACAAAAACATAATGCATTCACCATAGTATAAACCCAAAAAATGGGATTCTAAAACATTATTCCATCATAGCATAATACATAAAAAATATCACATAATAAAATAATAGTAATAATAGGGATTGAAACATTAACTTATGTCATCTTAGATGGAATATATTTTAGATAAAACATGTGAGCTTAATTCTTAAGGAAAATATCCTTTCATCATCAAAAAACATTTTCTTTTCTCAAAATGCCCTAATATTTTAAAAGAATACAATGTAGTTGAAAATTATTTTGAAATAATTTATATAATTATTCAAAGAAATAAGGTGTTAAGAATATGTAAAAATACATTCATGTTGTGTATGTTAAAAAAATTCTCTTCAAAATTTTACCAAAAAAATAAAAAAGTACAAAATATAAAAGAATGACAAAAGATTCCTTTCATACCATTTAATAAAAATTTACCAATGGGTAAAATTGGCCTTAAAAATTTGAATAAGAATTATAAAATATGATATATTTTGGGAATATGGATGTGATGATAAATATACCCAAATAAATAATTATGGATAAACAATCCCAGATAATAATGAGATTGAAAAATTAACCCTTACCAATTTATAATAAGTAAAATCTAATGCCTCATAAAATAAATAAACATTTATACATATCTAAATATCATAACCTTCATAATAATTATCATAAACATAACAATAATGAAATAGTTGTTGTACAAGGCCTATGACCCACAGAAATAAAAGTGAGAAAAAGTAATACCTTACCTTCAGTCTGATATCCTTCATATGTATCTAAAACTAATTTATAATGTTTAAAGTATTTTATTAAAATATAACATAAAAATATTAATATTTATGATAATATATATGATCCAATTTTATCATTTTGATAAAAAAAATTAATATTTCCATTATTTCGGGTGTTAACTATTTCGTTTTCCAATTCCTATTTTTCCTTGTATTTCTTGTTATTTATTCATTGGATTTATTTTATTCATGTAAATAATGAAATTAAAATAATTATTATTATTTTTACTCATCATATATATTTTATAACCACTCTTGAATTGTTAGAGTGGATAATTAATCTCAGTCCATCATGGAGACGGTAGGTCGCACACACGCACGAGCAATGATATCATTCAATTTTAATGGTTAAATGTTCAGAATTGGATGGTATATTAATTATATAAAATAATAGTAATGTTTTATTAATTTTTTAAATCCATTATACCCATCATTATACACACTTAAACAATGTACTGTTGAATAATAGATTACACCACAACATTGAGACGGTAAGCCATACGTGCGTACGCATGGTGATACTGTTATAATTAGGACGAATAAAAAGAGGTATAAGGTTTTTACAAAATTATAATAACATCTCAAAATTTATAAAATACATTATTTATAACTTTATGATGACAAGAAAATAAGTAGAGGAATTAGAAGATGAAATGAATTTTGGAATATGTGATAATACAAATACATATTTTTCGGGTATCTCCTTTTGGTATGCACAAAAGGACAGTATAAGATGGTTTTCCTTCCAAATGGTGGCCCCTTGGATGATGTGAGGGAATTTCGGAGGAGATTTGGGTAGGTTTTGGCCGATCCAAAAGGATTTGCAGGTGTGATTAAATGAGAAGGAGAGGTTCCTTTTTATATGATAGGGGAGGAGCACCATATAAATATCCTGAAATATTAATTCATTGTAAATTAATTTTCTCTTTACAATTATAAAAAACTAATTTATTTCTATGATAAGATAAATATCAGTTTAAATCCCCTAATTTAAAAATATTTAGACTTTTTTGTATATTATTTTAAACAATATCATTTTGATTTAACCTTATTTAATCTATTTAATTTTATTTATGGTAATAAAATTGAAAATATAAAATGGTTATAAATATTTAATTATTCATTTTCATTTTTCCATAATTGTATACATTATGAAATTTTCAATAATATACGTTTCAAATTTTAATTATTAAATATTTTTCCTGGTTTTTATATTATTTAATAAAATGTTATTTTTATTAAATATCACTAGTCTTAATGTTTACACTATTTATTTAATAATTTTAAATAAAATACCCATACAAGAGAAATTTGATATAAAATATTTAATAAAACCATAAAATGTCATTATCACCAATAAAATTTGTGGAGAACATTAATTAATTTTAGAGATATTTATTTAAATATTTTTAAACCATTCTTTTTATATTTATATCAAGAAAATATTTAATAAATCATTATTTTGTCATCATTAATGGTAATTATTTAGTTTCTAAAAATTCTAAATAAATTTACATGATGTAGATAATTTCATTCTATTTTTGGATTCTATTTATTTTCAAATTGTTATGAATATTATCACTATATTAAAATTATTATACTTATAAGATATAAAAGAGTGACATGATGTCACTCTCTTTTGTTTTAATTATAAATACATCACTATCCTGGAAAAATTTCCATTAAAAAAAATTCTGACCCATAGGTTATATTGGAGAAGATGGATTCATATAATATAATTTTGGCATGTGTTACAGTAATTTTATTTTCTTTATAATATTGATTTTACCCTATTTTACCTGATTTACCTTTAACTACGGTAAATAAATAATACATTAGTTACTAATCATAATATCCCAAATAAAAGTCACCAATTATCATAATTTTGACCCACATGTTTCAAATATAGAATACATTTTTCAAAATTCAAAACACAGATATCTCATTAATTAATTTAAAAATAATTCCCATTGTCAAAACTAGAAAAATGGTTTTAAAAAAGTGAAAACTATCAAAAGATTGACATACATTTATCTCAAATTTAAATGTGAAATTACATAAAATGACCAAAATTGGATTAAATGATAAAAAAATAATACAATTATAATTTAAAACCAATTAAAAATATAATCAAACAATATAAATAATTTAGATGATAAGAAGTTTCGAATTAAAATGTAATATTTTTCACTACTCTTTAAAATATGATTTTTAACAAAAGAATACCAAAATTCAACCAAAGTAAATTTTGACATCTCGTTTCTAAGGAAGACTTATATTTTTTCATATATAATATATAAAAGGGTTATAATCATGATTTAATATTTGTGCACCATCAAAAGTCGGCAAAAATAAATTTTTTGAAAAACACCACTTTTATATGAATTATTGAATTTTTTCTTATATTAGGTTTTCATAAATTCAAGATTCGAATGTTATTGTTCTATAAAATTAAAAATTTGGTTAAAACTATTCATAATGGCATGCTTATATCCCATTAAATAAAAATATTTTAATAATATATTGTTGTTTAGTAAAACATGGTATTGCGTACAAATCAAGCTATCGAGAATGGTCACTCTTGTGTGTAATGAAATCCAAGGCAGTATTGATTTTAGTAAAAGATTATATTGGTTTTCTATATAACATAACCCAAAAATATTTATTTTATACAATGAAAAAAAATATATACACAATTTTGTGTGAAATTAATTGTATCAAATGAACATGAAATTATGTGAATCACAAGCCAAGTATAGTGTTTCATATACTAAAAGCAAATATAGTGTTGTGTTTAGCACAAACTAATCTTGGTGTAGTGTACAATACAAGATATCAATGAAATTAAAAGGAATCCATCTCATAAAATCTGAGGGAGTTACAAATATTATGATTTATAATGTTATAAATTTTATTGAATGATAGTCTTTGAGGAATATATTTTCATTAAAATTAAACATAGAGTATTAAAATATTGATGGAGTTTCTATAACATTTGTAAATGGGTGTTAATATAAATTGGTCTTATGATGAAAAAATAATTTGGATTTCATGTTATACCCAATTATTTTAAATTAAAAAAATAAAGATTTGAATATATATTTATTTAGATATTTCCATGAATTAAAAAATAATAATGAATTTGAGATAATTCTATATATGTGGAAGTAGTTCAATACGATAAATCCTAAAAATAGAGATGTGTTATTCTCAATTGTTTTATTAGGGCATTTAGAGTAATGAATTATGTTTTTTAATTTAGAATATTAACTTAAAAATAAATTGAATGAAAGAAAATTTAACTTCTTATATTCCAATGGTATTGAAAAACAAACCCTTAAAATTAAAACTAATGAAAGAGTATATATTCCATGTGTAGAAAATAAGGAAATAAATGTGATAAATTTTCGTGGAGATATAAAGCATTAAATTTTTATTATGTATGAAGGTGAGGTTCTATTGAATCCTCCTCCCATTATCCAATATTTATTGTACATAGAACATAAACATAGTGCAACTTTATGCACCATGATGATGGTCATTGGGGATAAAAAATGATAATAATTACAAATACCAGGTGATAAATAATGACCTTATAATATTAGAATCACTAAGGTGGATTTTGATAATAACATTGTGATAATCTAGTTTTTAATCATTAATTAATAAATATTATCCCTTTTTTTGAAAGTAAAAATTATTGTAAATTGTTAATTATTATTATAATAATAGTGATACAACCTCATAATATAAATATTGAATTATTGGTGAAAACCCCATGTGGGGAATTTAATGAATTTAGTTATTTAACTCTTTGAAAATAAATTTGGAAGAATTTAACTATAAATATTATTACACTTAGTTCAGTATAGTTTTATGAAATATTTTGATTGGATTTGAAAACATTATATAGATTCAATATCAAATATCATTGGATGAAACTATTATTTCATAACATAAACATTTCATTAATTCCATACAAGTGGAAAGAGTTTTTTAAATAACTCTTTCATAAATGTCCTCATTTATAGATATTGAAACCTCATGAGAAAGAATATCTATCTCTATTAAAATAGATGAAGTAATTAATCAGTCTTGAATAAATTATCATTATGAGGGAATATTTTGATGTATTGACTAATTTTTACCATTTCCTCCCTTAAAACTGATAGTTGGGGTTCCCATTAGATGTTATATACATATACTATCAAATATGAAAGTGTACAGAGACAATATCAATATTTAAATTATATGAAATGAAATAAAACATGACTTTTATTCAAAATAAGAATTTATTTTACATAGTTCTTGACAACAGGATGGCCCATTACTGTGATTTTTGTTCTCATCCTCAGTTTTTGTATTTTTTCATACGGTTTAATGAATAGTAGTGACAAGGATAGTGAAAATAGAGAAATGTTTTTATGAATTTTGCAAAAAAACACTTTTTTAAGTCTAATGTTTATTGGAAAAAATTGATACCAAGTAAAACTATCCCCCAGTAATGTATGGTTTTACAAGGAAAGATTAAGTATGAATTCTATAAAACTCTAAACTAAAAATAATCATGGGATTGTAATAATGATAATTTTAGTTTAAAATCACTAGAATATTTAATTCTTATGTCTGGATATTTATATATTTTTTATAGGACTAGTATATATGAATTTATAGATTATGATGTTTTATTAAATTTTATAGATAAATTTATTGGGTTTAAATGTTTAATTATTATTATATGGTTGATGACTTAAACACCCATTTTTTTAAGTAATATATTTGAGGTAGATTAATGATATTTTTGGAGTTTTCACTTATAAAAGTATTTTATTGTTATATTATGGGTTTGAAGGATATTATATTATAGATTTTTTAAGGTTATAGTATTTTAATAATACAATATTTATTTTAAGATTTAATAATTCATTTCATGCTTTAGTGATAATGTTTTCTACATATTGAAGATAATTGTTAAAGATGGATAGAATAAGATCTTTCACAAACATCAAATAACTTCTACGTGATTTGATTATCATTATTATTTGAAATGATTGGTCAATAGTTTTTTGTAGATTTTTTACAATTCAAATCCCCTCCAATAAATTTATTGAAATATCTAACATGTTTTCTCTTCTATAAATATTTTATGGGTCATGATATATTTTTCATTAAATATAAAAATCTAATCTTTATTAAATCTCTCCAAAACAGATATTCCAAAAAGGACATTATAATTCACATTCTAGAATTTGGGATTCAAGCTACATAAAAAAAATAATATAAATGAAATACTGATTTCCAGATTTATTGTATGGATTATATTCTTATTTTAATTGTTTTATTTTGTTTTCAGTTTATTTTTTTAAAACACAAGGATATAATTTACATTTTGATCATTGGAATGATGTATTAAGGAATAAGACAATGAAACATGGTTATTGATTTAATAAAAAAGTTGAAGGAGGGATTTTTTTATGTATTTAGTTATCAAATTTATCATATAGTTGTATTTTATAAATACTATGTGATTCATGTAATAAATATGGTTTTTATATTTTATTGTTTTTAAAAATTGGAATTCTATGTAAGATGGAATTGATAAATTTTTATATATGTAAATTGGTGATAAAATTTATGGTATAAGTGACCATTAATTATATGATATATAATAGTTTATTTTACTAAAAAATCATTTAAATTATCGAGAAAAATATTTAATGGTATTATAAGTATTTTTAATTTATATAATATCTAAATTTGAGGTTATTATGGGTTTATATTTTTGGGGATGAACACTATATTCTATGAGATAAAAGTTGAGGATAAATATATTGTGGTTATTTTTTAGGATGTTTATAAAATTCATAATATTTTTTAAGGATTATATTAATATAATTTTATAAAAAATAAATCATGTTGGCCCTCTAAAAATTTTTCATGTCCGACACGGTCTCAAGATTCTAACCCATAATCGAAGAGCGACATGTGTAAATCACCTACCACTAGACAACATGATTTCTAGGATTGTATGATATTAATATTTTTATGTAAAGGATTTTATTGATGGAAAACAAGATTAGTTTGGGAATACATATTTTTTTTTCTAATAGATAGTCATGGTATTGGAAAAATGGATTGGGTATTACTTGATTTATTTTATTTCATAGTTCAATCACTACATGGGGAAAATTATATAATTAAATTAACTAGAATACTATATAATTTTATATGAAAAATAAATTATGAATTATCATTCAAAAACATATAATGTTAATTTTGATTCATGTTATTTATGGAAATTAATACTATCTCATGAATTTTATATGAGTATGAAAATTATATTTTGGATGGAGAACTTAAAAGTGATTTATATTACTAGATGGTAAATATAAAATTTATCTTGTATAAATATTTCATAAAACACTTCAGCCTTTTGGGTTTCAATTTTAGCCTAGAATATTTTGAGAAATTTTAAGGATATTTATTTAATGAATATTCAATGTTAAAAATTAGGTAATACTATTTCATTTTGTAAATTAAAGTAGTTTTTCATCATATAAAGATTTATTCTTTTTTTGAAATATAACGCCCTAGAATAAATATCTTTTTTGTTAATAATTAATGACATGGGTTATATATTGTTATAATTTTCTTTATTTTGTGGTCTACAGATGTTGATTATGATGGTTTAGGTATCAAATTTTCATTTTAAATACTCATCATTTAGAGAATAGATGAATATAAAATTCTAAAATTCATGTAAGTATATTTTATTATGTTTTAGTATAGGTATGAAATGAATTAAATAACTCTAGAAAATATTTTTTTGATACAATGACATTATTCGTTTACTTTTCATAATTGAAAATCAATTCCCTTTAACGTAACATATAATTATGATGAAATTGAATTTCAAGACTCTCTTCTCTATCATTATCTATCAGTACATGGGTGTTAGATTTAATCTTCCCTAGCCATTTTTTCAGATATGGAAACCCTATGTGTGTTATCTCATGTGACCTTTTTACATTTCTTTTATTACTTTTCAAGTAGATATTTTATTAATCCTATTTACGATGTGGGAACGAAAAAATTGTATTTTGAGAAGTAAAACCCCTAGTTTTAGATCCTGAGGTTAAATTATAATGATAATTTTTATTATTGTCGAAAATGTAACCTCTTCATATTTTAAAACAAAATACTATGTTTGATAGTGTACAAGATTCAAAACTCTGAACATAAATAAACAATATAATCGAATTATTTAAATATTATCGTTATATCCTAGCCATCAAATTGAGAATAATTAATTGTTTAAATGGAATTTTCAAATATAGATTTGTAATTCTCATTTCTAATGTATTACTTTTTACCTTTTAAATAATCACTCGAATATTTAGTAGTGTCAGTTTATTTTTCAAAAAATAATTTTTTTTAAAAATACATTTATTACATGATATGAGGGAATATTATAATTACTATCTATATTTTGTAGAAAATTAATTTTATTAAATAAAATCCATTTTTGAAATCTGAATTCAATGTTTTAATTACGGTGATTTTTTGGGATTTTTTAGGAATTATTGGGTTTTAAATGAATAGTGAAAGTACTGATTTCTATAAAAATATCATACATATTGAATAAATTAAACAAATTAAAAGTAAAATTATATTCAAAATTTTATTTATTGTTCAATTTTTATTTTTTATGTATATATCATCCACATAAATTATTTTTAATGAATATTATATATTATTTTAGAATAATTATATTTCTGGGTTTATAAAAGGTATTTTTATAAATTCTTTTTTAGATTAATTAATATATATCATTTTTCATTAATTAAAATAATACGTAATGGGGAATTGTTTTTTAAAAATATTATAGATTTTATAACATTGAATATTAATTTATTTCCATAAAATTATTATTTTTAGTTATGGAGTTAACATTAAATCATCTTTTTCTATAATAAATCACATCTTAAAACCTTTTATTTCATCTAATTTGTTCATTTTTTAAAAATACAATTTTTTTTCAATTATGATAATTAAATTAAATTAAATCGATATAGTATTTTAATTTATAATTTTATAAATTATTTTATATGATCATATTAATTTTTTTGCATAAAACAATTTCAATGAAACAAAATATTTACCATAATATATTTAACATAATGGAATTTTTTAAAGTTAAATTGAAAAAATCATAAAATAAAAAAATTAAAAATCGATAAATGTTTTGTCTAATAGTTTCATGGAAATAAAATTACATTAAAAAATTTATTATCAAACTATTTTTTTGGAATTACTGCCACCTAAATGTGTTTGTATTTAAATATAAAAAAATCATTATTTAATCACTTAAAAACACCCCTCATCAAGTATAAATTCAACTCCTCAGCACCTATTTTATACTCTCAAGCATCACATATTTTAAATTATACACTAAAAACTCTCTTAACCTCTCTCTGTATATCTAATTTATTTTGTTCCCACAAAAATAAAAAATCCACATTCGTTAAGGGATCCTTAAAGGAGGTGATATTCAATAGGTATCTTTCTCAACACACACCTCTTAGTTTCTTTTAATTATCCATGATCTCCTCACCACATTCAATAATAAATACACAAGAACTCAAAAATAAGGTATATACATGAATTTGAAATTTATAATGTAATATCATATATGCATCCCTGTTCTCATTCCCCTTATTCAAATAAATGAAACCATTATCAATGTTTTGGAGGTCAACAGCCTCTGTTGGTATGAATTTTTATTTTTACATTACCACATTTGAGGCTAGTCATAACTCATTCATTATTGCGAAATAATATTTAAAATTGTATATTTTGTCTAATTTATTTTTTAACTATTATAAAAACAATATATTTAACAAAATGAAACGAATTAGTGATTTTTGGAAAACCTATGAAAATAAACTACAAATTTATGATTAATTTTTTTATAATTGAACCATCCTTATATCATAAAAATGATATATAGGACTATTTAAGTTTTAAAAATTCATCAATACCATTTCATTTTACGTCTTCAGTGGTATTTAAATTTTAAAAGAACAATGACAACCATACTCAAGTGAATTGAACATGAAACCATGAATCAAATACTCCTAGAACAATATCATTAAACCTCATAAAATGACAATGATTAAGTAAATTAATGTTGTAAAATTATAATAAATAATATGTAAATGTTATTTTATTTGTTATCTAAAAAAATAATCTAGTTTAATTATCCATGGCATTAACAGAATCTAAATAACTTACAAGTGCATGAAAAAGGGCCCCTAACAATTATTTCACATTCAAGCATAATATTTAATTAATGCATTATAATTATAATTCCCATTGATGTGATATACTATTCAATTACCCTATAACTATCCTTTTTATTTTAAAATGATGATTGAACACTTTTACTCCCATTTTACCATTTAATAAATTCTTATGTGTTGTCTTTTTAGTGATGAAATATTTTAATATAGAACATAATTTATTCATAAAATTGTCATATTTTTTTCTTTTTTTATAAGTTATTATTCCACTTTTTGTGTAATAGATTGTTAGTCATTTGAAAAACCTTTCTATTCTCTTTGGTTTATCCTTATAACTATGATGATATAAAATATACGCTGATTAATTAGATATATCATGTTTAGGATACCATTACAATATAATAATAAGACTATAACTTATTCCGATTTTGATACTCTGATAATCAGACAAACTTTGAGTCTGATAAAGTTACATAATGAGTTATTTTCTTCCATATTTTATATATTTTAAAGAATGTTTTTTAAGTTTTAATTCACCCCTATTGTATATTATTATATATAAGATAATATATATGATCCTTCATAATTCACATTATTATACAATTTTAATTTAAATTAATTTCCAATGATGCAAAGAGAATTCACATTTTTAAATAGAAAATATTAAAAGCATTATAATATTTTTAAATAAATAATTATTTTAATAATTTTTATAATGACCAATATTGGATTTATTGTTATAAATTATAATAATTTTACCTTCAAAATAATTCAAAATATAATATAAAAATATATAAAATTTTATCTAAAATTTAGTTTTTAATTAATATGTTATACCTATCACTATTCATGGAAAATCATTATTTTTAGTGATATCCAAAACATTTAGCCTAAAATAAATATGATATGATGATTTAATTTTTTTTAATTTTTTGAAATAAATTTCCTAAATGTGTTAAAAATAATTTTTAATTTTTTTTGCAATGCAAGACTAATCCATATTTTAGAAAAATATAACCATTCAGAATTAATATATTTTTATTTAAAATGTTTCTAATTTTATCTCTAATCAATAGATATCCAAAATATTAATTTTATACATATCTAAAACCATATAATTATCATAATTTAGATATTATTAATCATTCCCTCAAATGTAATGTCTATGTTTTAAGGGAAATGTTAATGTAATAATATTTTATAATAGTATCATGGTTCGTTCAAACACATTATTGTGTGCATAATAAGCAATTGAAAATATTGAATTTATAAAAAAAATATCATAAAATATCAGGATATTATTTTATTGTATACACTTGTTATTGTGTGTAATACATGATAATGGATTTGATGTTCATGTTTTTAAATCTTAGGGGCTTATATTTTAACCCCTTAAAAAGTTTCATCCGTAGAATTTTATTATAAACTATGTAATGAATGGGTTTTTATTTGAAAATTCCATCAATGAAACCAAAATCATAAAAAAGACTAATAAAAAATTCTTATAAAAAGAAAATGAGATTATTCCATTAAATATTGAATAACTCCAACTAAGTGTCCAGAATAGGATAACATAGTGGGAAAGTTACAACATGGATATTAAAGCGAAAAGTAACAACCAAATAACAATGGATTATAATATAGAATGTTGATCACAAGAATTGGGTGATATATAGAAGGTTAGTGACCACATATTTGTAAATAAAACTTTTTTGAAATAGGTTACTGATATCATCAGAAATCATAATAATATGATTACATTTTATTTGAAGATATTATTCCTAAATATCATGAATTTATTTTCCATGTAGACTGATAAAATATGAATTTATACATACCTGATATATATCTATTTAATATAAATAATTTCTTCATTTTGATGTGATTCCATCATTTTAAACTTCAATTATGACTACCTGAATACAATATCCAAGATGATATTATTAATTATACAAGCACTAAAACTACCTTTAAATAGATAGCATGATCCATAAATGAGTTGCATGATTTCCCCCATTATTTAATAACACAAAAAAATTTATAAACATTTCTCCACTATCTAAAAATGTTCAAATTATTCAATTTTATGAATATATAATCTTAATTATCATCCAAATATATGTGGAAAATGTTTTAAGGAAGGTTAACAAATCACCATTATATTCTCCTTAAAACATAAATTTTATTTAAATTATCACCTACTAAACATGTGAATAACTTCTTCTTGTATTCTATTTAGACATTGTAATGTCCTGAATTTTCATTAATCCATATATAATACATTGATTCTTCCATATTCCTCAAATTAAACATATATTATTTGATTTATTCCTTAGGTGTAATAATGATATTAACTCTATCAATGATAACATAAACTATATTATCAAAAAATCATTAATCAGTTCTAAGGTACTCATCAGTATGAAATTTATAATACCCATATAAATCACCTATTTAATTTAACACCATTAACATAAAATCAATAACATATTAATGGTTATATTTACAACAACAATTCATTTCAAATTTCTAATGACTGATTTTTTTTCATCATTTAAATTCAGCAGATGCTCTCAAATATTGATGGAAATATTACTATTGTAAATTCATAATATATTTCATAATACATATATTTATAATAACATCAATAAAATAAATTTATATTAAATTTCTTAGTTGTAATTTCAAATTGATATTAATCATCACAATTTGGTGTTATCAACTGAGAAAACATGACGTTGATTCCTTATCTTCTTCCAATATATTTTCCATTGATTCTAAGTGAAATCATTTATGTAGTGCCACATCTCTATAATGTAGAATAATTTCACATTGAATTTTTCCCCTATAATATCAAGAATATTACAGAATTATCTCCACACATGTATTTAACTATAATTCCATTCATGTATGTACCACAGGGTTTCATTCCTTAATTACCACATGTGAGAAAAGTGTTCATTCCCTACTTCCACATATCAATTTTTTATCTTATATTATCTTCTTCAGCTTCATCCCTTAGAATTTATAATACCTGGATAATTCTATATATGACTTGGAAGAACAAAAAACTATATCATTTTATGATGAATTACAATAAGACACTAGTTCCCATTCGTGATTTGTATAATGTTTTTGATGGAAATAGTCAATAATGCCCTCTGTGGTGTGTACGTAAACTATATCTTACCAATATAACGTTGCAATTTTAGCTGCATATAGTAAAAACAATATAATTCATTCTTCGTTACGAAACATAATATTTTCATTATATCATTTTATTTCAAATAAGGTAAATATTTTTAAAATAATGTGTCCTTAAAATCATTCAATTCTGTGAGTTCTATTTCCACTTCCTCAATAGTATTCTAGATAAATTGACACCCCTAATAATCAAGTCCATTTATATAGTACACTGAATATTTATCCTTTTATGTTTCACAACATCCATTTTCCATAAATAGAGTTTCCAGTGGACTAATCCATTATTTATCTATCACTGCATAAGTAGTCGATCTTTTTGTTGAGGTATTTTTTATCATAATGTGATGTTATATATTATAATCTCATTTTATAATAATTTAGATCATTTGGGAATTTTTATTTTTTAAAACATTACTAAACAATCCCAATATAACAATAATTTTTGAAGTTGAAATACAATATATTTTGGTATCTAGTTTCGGTAAATCTCTATATTGGCTATGACTATTGAAACCCTTATTCTCTCTAGATTCCATTTTAAACAAAGGAAAACATTGAATAAACTAATAAAATTATGAATATTAAAACCTAATGTATAATTACAAATATATTGAATCACATTTCATTAATTAAAATTTATACTTTTTATATTAGTATCATAAACATCATTTCTCTAGGGATATATTTATTTTCAAATCTCCCATAATGGTCTGTAAATAATATTTAAATTATGTTTAGAATATCCCATATGTTTTTCAAAATTGGTGTGTAGTAAGGACCATTTTCATGAATCATATGATGATGGGGTCTATCGAAATGTTCATTTCTCAATGTTATTACATTTATTTACCTCTAAGAATTAACTATATCTTCATTTATTGTCCCAACATAGATGTGTTTATATGAAGACTCATGAAATATATTCCTTAACCAAAATTTTGGATGTCTAATTATACCTATCCTCAAATCATATTATTAGAAAATTCCCATAAATATATATTTTCCTTCATATAGTTCCCAATTTTTCTACTATAATTTATCTCATACAAAATATAACGACCTAGACTCATATATCCCAGAGTGGATGACTTAATTTATTAAATTTTCATAGATGAAAGGAATAAAACCCTAGAAGAACAATATGTTTTGTAGTTTTTGAGAACATAATACCTACAAGATACATATTTTACAATGGTAATATAAAATAAAATTTATTGCAAAACAATTGAAAATAAATTTTCCATTAAAACTCATTAAAATATTAATTATTCATATCATGGGTAATGGAAGAAAAAATCGATGATTTCAAATACTCAATAGGTGTTATTCAAATCGGATATTATCAGGAATTAATAAGAATAATCTATATGAAAATGTAAATAAACAAAAAAAATAATTTTAAATAAATTGATTATTTTAGATAGATAATCCATAAATATTATAAATATATTAAAAAACATAACACACATTTCATTTTATCCATTAACATTTAAGGAAATGCCTCTATAAATAATATCATTGTGAAAATATCATTTATAATAATAATTGAATTATTAATGATGGAAATTCATTATTATTAGAAAACATGTCTGTATAACATAACAACTATACCATCAATTCCATTCAAAAGATGGTTCAATGCTATTAGGTACAAAATATCCATCTTTTCATAGTATATTTATACTATCAAGAACATTCACATGACTTTTATAACTATTGGGTACAAACTCAGAGGGTTTGGCAGAAATATTTTTATCACTAGACCCATCAATGCATCGAGGAGATATCAATAGGCATCCCCCACCATTGTATTAATTTCTAATTAATTCATTACATATTGATAATTGATTTATTTTTTCAAAAATATTCTCTATCACTAAATATTTTTATTGAGTAATGGATACATATTTATCCATATTTTCCATAGTTAATAAAATAAAATTCAAGGTAAACACAATATGTAAAAATTAAATACATTTTTGAATTTAATAATATCCTTCATAAAATAAAATAGATATTTGAGTGTATTTTAAAATCTAAGTAACAATTATTATAATTAATTATTTATTTTATGAGTTAATTAACAATCACAATATTCAAGGATATTTTACAAGAACATTTATCAGATGGTAATTTTCACGTCAAATGTAAGGCCCCGTGCCTTAAACCTTACTTAATATTGAATTAAATGAATAATTCACGTTGAGGATCTTTTCAGGTTTAGAGTTTTAGAGAATTAGAACATAACTATAACATCTCAAAAGATTACAAAGTAGACACTTCTACCAAGTTTCCATAGAATAAAAACTCTTAAAAAGAAAGATGTCTTGATTCCAAGTTTTAGATAGCATGAAATTCCCTTGATCCCATCCTTGACCTTATTCCACTTTAAGTCCTGTGAAAAACATTTCGAAAAACTTGGGGTGAGCATAAAAAGCTCAGTAAGGGATACAAAAAGAATGAAAAATATTAGTTTTTCAAACATCAAGTAAACCATGTATACTATATCAAAGTAATACCTTCACCTTCTTGAAGTAGTAAAAAAAATATTCACTGAATAAAGTATCATTACTTACCTTTTTGTAACCAAAGGATTACCATAAAACCCATATAATGAACACATATAATATATAAAGGTAACTTGGGACATAAACATACTTAAGTGGAATATCCATACGGTTGACTTCCACACATATCACTTAATAGAATAGCCATACGGCCAATTTCCATACATACTTAATGGAATAGCCATACGGCCGACTTCCATACCCAATGCATTGGAGGTTATAACGTAACCACCCGTCCTGGTATTCACGGCACCACCCGTCATATGGTTTATAACTTAACCACCCGTTAAAATGTCCAAGTACCAATATAAAATCATAAAACATAAAACCAATATAAAGGAATGAAAACATTTCCACATTTCAATCACAATATATCATAAATATATTGACATAATAGAATCCTTTATCAAAACCATTTTCAATACCAAAATACATAAAAGAGTATGTGGTATTTATTTTATTTTAAAAACATTACGGCTTGTTGAGGAAGCCAAAGACCAAATAATACTCGCGGCGGCGGAAAAAGGTCGTTGTCACCTCGTACGTTAAAAAAAACATTCCTTTTTGTCGTCTAGTAAAACGCTTCGTAGAAAAAGATTCCTTTTGTATAAAAGTAAAAGTCAAAGGAGCTTATACACCGTATAAAAGAAAGTTGTGTATAAAACGAAATATGCCTCAATGAAAGGAGATTGAGACGAAGTCCCTTACCTTGGGTCTGACTTGACTCGATCGTTCTTTAACGTCCTGAATAATAAACTTGAGTTAATTTATACTTGATTAAGAACCTTTTTAAAGTTCATTATTCCTTTTATATCACTTATTGACATGTTATAAACATTATGTAACCATTTAAGTTAATAATGTTTGTTTTGTCAATATTTGGTTCTTAAGTCGAAAGTGGACTTCTTACAATTACATGTTGTTCGTGTGGTCAAAGGCTATTTATATCCAGAATGACATTACTAATTTGGATATCATATATATCATATATATCCATCATATACATGTATTTATAATATTACATAATCATTTAGAGGTAAGAAATGAAATGCACCGTTCATGGAGACGGTAAGCCGTACATACGCATGAACGCTACTTTCATTTCTTTGTCATATTAATGGAATTAAAACTAAATGAGAGGTATGTATATTTTAATTCCAGAATTATGTTCATCATTTATATATATCATTAATTATATATATCCATTATATACATGTACTTTTAATAGTACATTACATTTGGGGATAAGAAATGAAATGCACCGTTCATGGAGACGGTAAGCCGTCTGTACGCATGAACGCTACTTTCATTTCTATCTCATACTTTAATGGAAAGAAATAATAATGATATAGAGGTATATTATAATTCCAGTATAACATCATATATAATAACTTTAAATCCATCCTTTACACGTCCCACATATGGCATTAACGAATCACATCACTTTTAGGGGGCGGTAGTCCTCACTTCCTTAAATGAAGATATCGTGTTTACCCATAATGGAAACCATAATGGTATGACAAAAATGAAAAATAAAGAAGCTTAAAGAAAACATAAACATATTATATATCATATATAAAAATAGTGACATCATAATGGCCACCCTTGAAGGTGTTAAATGAGTATTGAACAATCATCGTTTCGGGAGGCAGAATTTCTCCATCCACGGAAACCGTATGTTCTTTAACCATTTGATGTAGTTGTGTGAGAGTTTAGCTCAAATAAATATTATAACAACATCCTAGTATATTGAATATACTGGTGTTGTTACAAAAGAAGTAAATAAAAAGAGTTTAGAGGGTTGGAGAAGCAAAATAAAACAAATGAACAAGAGAGAATGAATTACCTTTAAAAGTGTAACTCCCTTTTGATTTGAGCCTAAAGGATTCCTTTGAAAGGATTATGCCCAAAGGGAATCCTCTAGGATGAGGAAAGGGATTTGGAGAGAGTAATTGAGCAGGGGTTGGCCAAGCCAAAGGCTTTAGAAGTGTGTGAAATGGGGTAGAGGTGGGGGCCTTTTATAAGAGGAGAGGAGGGGCACTTTTGGAAAGTAAAGAAATATTACTTTATTTGAAAATGTTTTTCGGTTTTAAAAGGTCCCACATTGATATAATTCGTGGATAAGGTGATAAGGGTTCGAAATCCACTCATCAAATTGGTTTTGGACATGTGTAGGTTTTAGATTTTTCATTATCTTTCCATTTTATTTAAATCGTCAAATAATGATGTCATCACTGCATCATTATTATGTCATATATAATTTAATTTATTTAATGTCTAAAAATTATAAAAAAAATACTATGATGTAGGAAATCTTTTTATCTTTCCAATTACTATTTATAATAAAATGTTGGACTTGTGTAACCCTACGTAAAAATTGTTTTAGTAAAACAACTCATGTTTGTGTCAATTTAATTTTAACATTAAATAAAAATATATTATTGTCATTTTCCAACTAAACTGGCTCCATGGGGTCCCAAAGTTGGCCCATGGTCTGTCTTGGTCGTCCATGACTTACCCAATAGGTGTAGGACAAGTGTCATGGTGTTTTCACATTCTTATAATATCATTTTTACCTTAAACTACACTAATTACCTCTAATCGCGATTAATGAAAAAAAAGTTACTATTCACCAAAAAATTATTATAATCTCATTGAACCACATTTTACTTCTTAATGACAACCATGTATGTCGGATTTTCAAAATTCAATACACATTAGTGGTAAACTTTCATTTAACTGAAAAATCAGTTTTCTTGATTACCACTTAGTGGTTTCACTATTCATCAAAAATTGAAGTTTTTCAGAAAATTACCAAAAATTCACCCTAAGATATATTTGATATTCCAAATTCAAAAATGAAGTCCGTTTTACAAAATTCCAAACATATTAGTCACATTATTTAATTCAATAATTAATTCCCGCTATCAGAGCAAATAGCGTGTTTTTATGAAACGATAAGTATCAAAAGATTGACACTAGTTTAAGTCCGATTTCAAAGTGAAATTAATTCCAACGACCACTATTAGATTTAATGGTAAAAATATTTTCTAATTTCACTTTAAAACCAATTCAAAAGATAATCTAATCATATAAATAAATTAGATTAAAAAGAGGTTTTGAATTAAAATACAACATTTTACACTATTCATAAAAAAATGAACTTTATCAGAAAGGTACCAAAAATTTACACAAAGTAAATTTTGATGTCCCGATTCTAAAGAAGAGTTATATTTGGTCCAATAGAATTTATAAGATCGATAAAAACTATATTCAATGACGGTTCTCCGTCAAAAGGTGATAAGTGGACCTTTCGTGAAAATTAGGGTATAAATGCCTAAAATTGAACTCTTTCCGTATTTTAAGCCTTTATCTTTTATTGGGTAAATGTATAAACATTTAAAAACATATCTAATCATATTTTAGTTATTTCTATCCATTCCCGCCAGTACAACGGCTACTTGTTAAGTAACATTTAAAATAATATTATTTTATTACTTGTGTGCAACGTAAGTTTTCAAAGAAACTCATCGTTGCGTATCGAGTACGCTATCGAATGTAGAAACCCCTTTTAATTAAAATTAATATTTAATTCGTAAATATTAATAAATATGAAAATTCTTTATTCTTTATTTACCTGGGATGTTACATCCTTCCCCCCTTTTGGGAATTGTGTCCTCGCAATTTTATTCACTTATCAAAATAAGTGGGGGTATTTATCCCTCATAGCATTTTCAGATTCCCACGTTGCCTCTTCAATCACATGGTTTTTCCGAAAAACCTTTACCTGATGAATCACATTATTCCGTAACACCTGCTCCCTGTGGTCAAGAATCTGGACTGGTTGTTCCTCATAAGATAGATTCTCTTCCAGTTGAACTACCACTGGACTCAAAACATGAGATGGATCTGGCATATACTTTCTCAACATTGAAACATGAAAAACATTGTGTACCTGAGATAAACTCGGAGGTAAAGCCACTCGGTATGCAACTGATCCAACTCTCTCCAGAATTTCGTATGGTCCAATGAACCTTGGACTCAACTTTCCTTTCTTACCAAATCTCATCACACTTTTCCATGGAGAAACCTTGAGAAAAACATGATCACCTACCTCGAAAGATAGATCCTTCCTCCGGTTATCCGCATAACTCTTCTGCCTGCTCTGAGCTGTTCTCATGTGTTTCTGAATCAGCTGAAATTTTTCTGCCATCTCTTCTACCAATTCTGGTCCCATCAACTTCCTTTCACCCACTTCATCCCAAAAAGCTGGAGTTCGACACCGCTTCCCATATAATGCCTCAAATGGTGCCATCTGTATACTGGAATGAAAACTGTTATTATAAAAAAAACTCAACCAAAGAAAGATGTTGGTCCCAACTTCCCTGATAATCCATCGAACAAGATCGTAGCATATCCTCAAAGGTCTGAATTGTTCGTTCTGACTGTCTGTCTGATTGAGGATGAAAAGCTGTACTAAAATTTAATTCAGTACCCAACGACTTCTGAAGGCCTTTCCAAAAGTTATATGTGATCCTGGGATCACGATCAGATACAATGGAGAGAGGAACTCCATGTAACATGACTATCTCTTTAAGATACAAACGGGAAAGTTGATCTAGAGAGAAAGTATCTCGTATAGAAAGGAAATGAGCAGATTTGGTCAAGCGATCAACAATAACCCAGATTGCATTATTACCTCAAGATGTCTTCGGTAATCCAACAACAAAGTCCATGGATATATTCTCCCATTTCCACTCTGGCACTGGTAAAGGCTGAAGCATCCCTTTCGGTAACTGCCTCTCTGCTTTAACCTGTTGACATGTCAAACACTTCACAGTAAAATCAGAAATATCTCTTTTCATTCCATCCCACCAGTAATACTTCCGCAGATCTCTATACATCTTAGTACTTCCAGGATGAACTGAAAACGGGGAACTATGAGCCTCACATAACAACTCATTCTTCAACTGTGAATCACAAAGCACACATAACCTCTTCCCAAACCTCAAAACACAAACACAAACTTATCCAAGAACTCATGGAAAATTTTATTCATAAGGTCCATGAATACAGCAGGTGCATTGGTTAACCCAAAAGGCATAACTACAAATTCATAATGGCCATATCTAGTACGGATCACAGTCTTCAGAACGTCTGCTTCTTTTACTTTCAACTGATGGTACTTTGACCTCAAGTCAATCTTCGAAAAATACTGAGCTCCCTGGAGGAGATACCACTTCATTCGATGGCCCAACATCTGCTGAAGTTGTTGCAAAGGATTTCACCACCCCTTTCTGCTTGTAGTCTGGCTGCATTCCCCCAGTTGAGTTCTTTGTTGGACACTCGTTTGCATAATGACCCATTTCATTACACTTAAAACATCTTACCGTTGGCTTTTCATTTCCTGCTTGATCATCTTCCTTACAGTTACGAGCAATATGACCAGACTTACCACACCAAAAGCACTTACCAGACTTGGATAAACATTCTCCAGGATGCATTTTACCACACTTCTCACAGGATGGATATTTGGTTTTCTTACCTCCTTGCTTCTTTGATGATTTCTTCCCCATTGCCTGCCAACTTGACCTCTTATTCTGTTGTTTTTCATAGAACACCTGATCATCGGCAAACTCCATTTCCACCTTCTCCGCACATCGAACAACTTTTTCATAACTTTTGAACTCACGAGAAGCTAAAGCCCTTAGATACTTTGGCTTTAACCCTGAGTAAAAATGGTTTATTTTACTATCATGATCTCGTATGAAGTTTGGAGCATACCTTGCCAACCGAGTGAACTTTTCTTCATAAGCAGCCACTGAATCATCCTTCTGCCTCAATTCTAGGAACTGTTTTTCCATCCTAAGACGAACCACCTTAGGAAAATATTTCTCAAGAAACATACCTTTGAATTCGTCCCAGTGAAGATCCTCAATATCATCACTATCCCTTATATTTTTTACCATCGACCACCACTGATCAGCTTCACCTTCAAAACGGTAAACAGCAAGACTAACCTTTTGATGTTCTGAACACCCCATGACATCAAAACTTTTCTCCAGTGCTTTAATCCACCATTCAGCTTGCACAGGGTCAGATGATCCTCTGAATGATGGGGGATGTTGCCTCATGAAATGTTCCACCACTGCCATGTTCCTCTACGGTTGATCTTGCTGATCTCGTGCATGGATACCACCACCATTTATAGCCTGAGTCAACTGTTCCATCACTGCAACAAACTGTTCAGTTCCGATTCCGACCATCTCAGGTTGCTGATTTGGAAGGTTATCTTCCTCCTGATGTCGTCCCAACATAGCTACTTTGTTTCCTCTGCAGAAAACCATTCTGAACACAGAAATATCTTAGGCGAAGCAACATGGTAATCCGTAAATGCTATATCATTTCAATCATATTATAATTTAACACTTTTCTAACTCCTAAAGTTGTCTAAACCGACCTCTGATACCAAATGTAAGGCCCCGTGCCTTAAACCTTACTTAATATTGAATTAAATGAATAATTCACGTTGAGGATCTTTTCAGGTTTAGAGTTTTAGAGAATTAGAACATAACTATTACATATCAAAAGATTACAAAGTAGACACTTCTACCAAGTTTCCATAGAATAAAAACTCTTAAAAAGAAAGATGTCTAGATTCCAAGTTTTAGATAGCATGAAATTCCCTTGATCCCATCCTTGACCTTATTCCACTTTAAGTCCTGTGAAAAACATTTCGAAAAACTTGGGGTGAGCATAAAAAGCTCAGTAAGGGATACAAAAAGAATGAAAACTGTTAGTTTTTCAAACATCAAGTAAACCATGTATACTATATCAAAGTAATACCTTCACCTTCATGAAGTAGTAAAAAAAATCTTCACTGAATATAGTATCATTACTTACCTTTTTGTAACCAAAGGATTACCATAAAACCCATATAAAGAACACATAGAATATATAAAGGTAACTTGGGACATAAACATACTTAAGTGGAATATCCATACGGTTGACTTCCACACATATCACTTAATGGAATAGCCATACGGCCAATTTCCATACATACTTAATGGAATAGCCATACGGCCGACTTCCATACCCAATGCATTGGAGGTTATAACGTAACCACCCGTCCTGGTATTCACGGCACCACCCGTCATATGGTTTATAACGTAACCACCCGTTAAAATGTCCAAGTACCAATATAAATTCATAAAACATAAAACCAATATAAAGGAATGAAAACATTTCCACATTTCAATCACAATATATCATAAATATATTGACATAATAGAATCCTTTATCAAAACCATTTTCAATACCAAAATACATAAAAGAGTATGTGGTATTTATTTTATTTTAAAAACATTACGGCTTGTTGAGGAAGCCAAAGACCAAATAATACTCGTGGCGGCGGAAAAAGGTCATTGTCACCGCGTACGTTAAAAAAAACATTCCTTTTTGTCGTCTAGTAAAACGCTTCGTAGAAAAAGATTCCTTTTGTATAAAAGTAAAATTCAAAGGAGCTTATACACCGTATAAAAGAAAGTTGTGTATAAAATGAAATATGCCTCAATGAAAGGAGATTGAGACGAAGTCCCTTACCTTGGGTCTGACTTGACTCGATCGTTCTTTAACATCCTGAATAATAAACTTGAGTTAATTTATACTTGATTAAGAACCTTTTTAAAGTTCATTATTCCTTTTATATCACTTATTGCCATGTTATAAACATTATGTAACCATTTAAGTTAATAATGTTTGTTTTGTCAATATTTGGTTCTTAAGTCGAAAGTGGACTTCTTACAATTACATGTTGTTCGTGTGGTCAAAGGTTATTTATATCCAGAATGAAATTACTAATTTGGATATCATATATATCATATATATCCAGCATATACATGTATTTATAATATTACATAATCATTTAGAGGTAAGAAATGAAATGCACCGTTCATGGAGACGGTAAGCCGTACGTACGCATGAACGCTACTTTCATTTCTTTGTCATATTAATGGAATTAAAACTAAATGAGAGGTATGTATATTTTAATTCCAGAATTATTTTCATCATTTATATATATCATTAATTATATATATCCATTATATACATGTACTTTTAATAGTACATTACATTTGGGGATAAGAAATGAAATGCACCGTTCATGGAGACGGTAAGCCGTACGTACGCATGAACGCTACTTTCATTTCTATCTAATACTTTAATGGAAAGAAATAATAATGATATAGAGGTATATTATAATTCCAGTATAACATCATATATAATAACTTTAAATCCATCCTTTACACGTCCCACATATGGCATTAACGAATCACATCACTTTTAGGGGGCGGTAGTCTGCACTTCCTTAAATGAAGATATCGTGTTTACCCATAATGGAAACCATAAAGGTATGCCAAAAATGAAAAATACAGAAGCTTAAAGAAAACATAAACATATTATATATCATATATAAAAATAGTTACATCATAATGGCCACCCTTGAAGGTGTTAAATGAGTATTGAACAATCATCGTTTCGGGAGGCAGAATTTCGCCATCCACGGAAACCGTATGTTCTTTAACCATTTGATGTAGTTGTGTAAGAGTGTAGCTCAAATAAATATTATAACAACATCCTAGTATATTTAATATACTGGTGTTGTTACAAAAGAAGTAAATAAAAAGAGTTTAGAGGGTTGGAGAAGCAAAATAAAACAAATGAACAAGAGAGAATGAATTACCTTTAAAAGTGTAACTCCCTTTTGATTTGAGCCTAAAGGCTTTATTTGAAAGGATTCTGCCCAAAGGGAATCCTCTAGGATGAGGAGAGGGATGTGGAGAGAGTAATTGGGCAGGGTTTGGCCGAGCCAAAGGCTTGAGAAGTGAGTGAAATGGGGTAGAGGTGGGGGCCTTTTATAAGAGGAGAGGAGAGGCACTTTTGGAAAGTAAAGAAATATTACTTTATTTGAAAATGTGTTTCGGTTTTAAAAGGTCCCACATTGATATAATTCGTGGATAAGGTGATAAGGGTTCTAAATCCACTCATCCAATTGGTTTTGGACATGTGTAGGTTTTAGATTTTTCATTATCTTTCCATTTTATTTAAATCGTCAAATAATGATGTCATCGCTGCATCATTATTATGTCATATATAATTTAATTTATTTAATGTCTAAAATTTATAAAAAAAAATACTATGATGTAGGAAATCTTTTTATCTTTCCAATTACTATTTATAATAAAAATTTGGACTTGTGTAACCCTACTTAAAAATTGTTTTAGTAAAACAACTCATGTTTGTGTCAATTTAATTTTAACATTAAATAAAAATATATTATTGTCATTTTCCAACTAAAGTGGCTCCATGGGGTCCCAAAGTTTGCCCATGGCTTGTCTTGGTCCGCCATGACTCACCCAATATGTGTAGGACAAGTGTCATGGTGTTTTCACATTCTTATAATATCATTTTTACCTTAAACTACACTAATTACCTCTAATCGCGATTAATGAAAAAAAAGTTACTATTCACCAAAAAATTATTATAATCTCATTGAACCACATTTTACTTCTTAATGACAACCATGTATGTCGGATTTTCAAAATTCAATACACATTAGTTGTAAACTTTCATTTAACTGAAAAATCAGTTTGCTTGATTACCACTTAGTGGTTTCACTATTCATCAAAAATTGAAGTTTTTCAGAAAATTACCAAAAATTCACCCTAAGCTATATTTGATATTCCGAATTCAAAAATGTAGTCCGTTTTACAAAATTCAAAACATATTATTCACATTATTTAATTCAATAATTAATTCCCGCTTTCAGAGCAAATAGCGTGTTTTTATGAAACGATAAGTATCAAAAGATTGACACTAGTTTAAGTCTGATTTCAAAGTGAAATTAATTCCAACGACCACTATTGGATTTAATGGTAAAAATATTTTCTAATTTCACTTTAAAACCAATTAAAAATATAATCTAATCATATAAATAAATTATATTAAAAAGAGTTTTTGAATTAATATACAACATTTTACACTATTCATAAAAAAAATGAACTTTATCAGAAAGGTACCAAAAATTTACACAAAGTAAATTTTGATGTCCCGATTCTAAAGAAGAGTTATATTTGGTCCAATAGAATTTATAAGATCGATCAATACTATATTTAATGACGGTTCTCCGTCAAAAGGTGATAAGTGGACCTTTCGTGAAAATTAGGGTATAAATGCCTAAAATTGAACTCTTTCCGTATTTTAAGCCTTTATCTTTTATTGGGTAAATGTATAAACATTTAAAAACATATCTAATCATATTTTAGTTATTTCTATCCATTCCCGCCAGTACAACGGCTACTTGTTAAGTAACATTTAAAATAATATTATTTTATTACTTGTGTGCAACGTAAGTTTTCAAAGAAACTCATCGTTGCGTATCGAGTACGCTATCGAACGCAGAAACCCCTTTTAATTAAAATTAATATTTAATTCGTAAATATTAATAAATATGAAAATTATTTATTCTTTATTTACCTGGGATGTTACATCAAATACCCTTTGATGAAATGATTCAATTTGCGGCCTACAATACCATGAGTTATGAATTAATTGTGACATTACATCTTATTGTAGAATCATATACACCACATAAAAGTTAACAGTTCATAACAACAAATAATTCCCAACCAAATGTAAATTGAGATAAAATTCCTTACATCATGTTTCATTTTTTTGGTATGTTATCTAACCTATTATATAGTGTCTTTTAATAAGTTATTATCCTATTATAGAATTTTATTAGTATTTATAACATAAAATATGATCAATTTATAACTTCTTATTCGTGATTCATTAATACTATATCATTATATTCATAATTTTGGTTGTTAATAGCATTGTTTCATAATTCATGAGAATATTATTTCATATAATCACCTCCATAATAATAATGATCATATAATTATCACAATTAACCATCATTTATACATCAAATATATATCATAATTTTTTTTGAAAAATTATGTATGTTATGATCATGGAGAAGGAAGTTCATACATACACATGGATAACATTTCCATTTTTCAAGGATCATTATGGAATAAAGGTAAGAAATATATTATCATTCTATAATGTCCATAATTTTATATATACCGTATTAATCATTTAATATATTTATATATGTGTTTCATTTTCATTGGGGATGAAAAGAGAGTCACATCATTTCTCTAAGGTTGTATTCCTCGCATGAATAGAGGACGTTACCATCTTTCAAAGAGTGTAAGTGTATGGAAAAAATTATATATATTAACTAATTAAACAAGGAAATATTTATTTATTATAATAAATATGTCTTTTATGTTACATTTTATCGTTAACATTATCTCTATCACCTTCTCTGTAAATTATTAGTGAATGACAAATTTCATCACTTCACGATGCGGTAGTCTTCCATACCATTGAGTGACATTATCATATCTCCCATGGAATAGAATGTTAAAACAATATATGTGATATATTTACTCTATAGGTATATTTATTTTATAAATATAATAAATAATTTAGATCCATCATTATACCAAACATTGAATGTTTAAAATTGAAAAATTATTGTCATCAGTTTATGAGGTAGTACTTCGTCGTACACAAAAATGATGAATTTGTTACACATTTTCTAAAATTGGAGATTGTTTTAGGTCATTGAGTTAACAAAAAATAATATTAGTGAATGGAAGGTATTGTGGATATTATATCATTATTGTTTAAAAATAAATTAATGCAGTAGAGAAGGAAATATAAAAAAAATCTCATTTGAGAATGTTATTTTTTCTATAGGTATCTTCAATATGTTTTTACGAATCCATCGTATGTTAGTGTTATTAAAAAAATGATATTTTTGATGTTCTGATCTTGAAAAACCTATGGTGCATAAGTTTCCAAGCCTCTAAGACACCGGCGCACATGTCCCATTGCCAAAAACCTTTTCTACATTTTTCTATTTTGATGTCCAATAATTTGGCAGACACTGGAAAACGACACCACCTTGGATCTACTCTTTTTGAACCGCCTCTAGATCGACCATTCCTTTGTCGATGTTCTTGAATCAATCAGGGATCATTAAAAAATTCCATTGAACTTGACATTCCACCATAAAATCCCCTTTGTCAACAAATTTTTACGTCATGGTTTGCTTTGTCAACAAACACAACATGGAGGCCCACTTTTTCAACAAACACAATCACCTAAAAAAATTCTTCAATGATACCTTGAGGGATTTTTTCCCAATAATATAAGGTCCCGACCTTAAACATTACTTAATATTTAATTAAATGAATAATTCACATTGGGGATCTTTTCAGGTTTAGAGTTTTAGAGAATTAGGACATAACTATTACATCTCAAAAGATTACAAAGTAGACACTTCTACTAAGATTCCATAAAATAAAAACTCTTTAAAAGAAACATGTCTAGTTCCATGTTTTATATAGCATGACTTTCCCTTGATCCCATCCTTGACCCTATTCCACATTAAGTCCTGTGAAAAAAATTTCAAAAAACTTGGGGTGAGCATAAAAAGCTCACTAAGGGATACACAAAGAATGAAAACTGTTAGTTTTTTCAAACATCAAGTAAACCATGTATAACTTTATCAAAGTAATACCTTCACCTTCATGAAGTAGTAAAAACTCTTCACTGAATAAAATATCATTACTTACCTTTTTGTAACCAATGGATTACCATAAAACCCATATAAAAAACACATAACATATAAAGGTAACTTGGGACATAAACATACTTTAGTGGAATAACCATACGGTCAACTTCCACACATATCACTTAATGGAATAGCCATACGGCCAACTTCCATACATACTTAATGGAATAGCCATACAGCCGACTTCCATACCCAATGCATTGGAGGTTATAACGTAACCACCCATCCTGGTATTCACGGCACCACCCGTCATATGGTTTATCACGTAACCACCCGTCAAATGTCCAAGTACCAATATAAAATCATAAAACATAAGACCAATATAAAGGAATGATAAAATTTCCACATTTCAATCACAATATATCATTTAAATATATTGACATAATAGAATCCTTTATCAAAACCATTTTCAATACCAAAATACATAAAAGAGTATATGGTATTTATTTTATTTTAAAAATATTAAGGCTTGTTGAGGAAGCCAAAGACCAAATAATACTCACGGTGGCGGAGAAGTTGTTGTCACTGCATACATAGGACAAAAACATTCCCTTTTGTCATTTAGTAAAATGCTTCGTATAAAAAGATTCCTTTTGAATAAAAGTAAAAGTCAAAGGGTTTTATACACCGTATAAAAGAAAGTTGTGTATAAAACGAAATATGCCTCAATGAAAGGAGATTGAGACGAAGTCCCTTACCTCGGGTCCGACTTGACTCGATCATTCATTAACGTCCTGAATAATAAACTTGAGTTAATTTCTATTTTCTTAAGAACCTTTTTCAAGTTCATTATTCCTTTTATATCTCTTATTTTCATTTTATAAACACTATGTAACCATTTAAGTTAATAATGTTTGTTTTGTCGATATTTGGTTCTTAAGTCGAAAGTGGACTTCTTATAATTACATGTTGTTCATGTGGTCAATGGTTATTTATATCCAAAATGAAATTCCTGATTTGGATATCATATATATAATATATATCCAGCATATACATGTATTTATAATATTACATAATCATTTAGAGGTAAGAAATGAAATGCACCGTTCATGGAGACGGTAAGCCGTACGTACGCATGAACGCTACTTTCATTTATATCTCATACATTAATGGAAAGAAATAATAATTATATAGAGGTATATTATAATTCTAGTATAACATCATATATAATAACATTAAATCCATCATTTATACGTCCCACGTATGGCATTAACGAATCACATCACTTTGAGGGGGCGGTAGTCCGCACTTCCTTAAATGAAGATATCGCGTTTACCCATAATGGAAACCATTAATATATGTCGAAAATGATAAATACAGAAGCTTAAGAAAAACATAAACATATTATATATCATATATAAATATAGTGCCATCTTAATGGCCACCTTTGAAGGTGTTAAAAGAATGTTGAACAATCATTGTTTCGGGAGGCCGAAATTCGCCATCCACGGAAACAGTACGTTCTTTAACCATTAGATGTAGGTGTGTGTAAGTATAGATCAAATAATTCTTATAACAAATTCCTAGTATATTGATGATACTGGAGTTTTTACAAAAGAAATGAATAGAAAGAGTTTAGGGGGTTGCAGAAGCAAAATAAAACAAAAGGACTCAAGTGAAGACATTACCTTAAAATCGGGTAACTCCCTTTGGTTTGAGATTAAAGGCTTCCTTGGGAAGACTTATGCCCAAAGTGAGGATTCAAGGAGTAATATAGGGAAGTGGAGCGACAAAATGGTCAGGGGTTTGCCAAGCCAAAGTCTTTGGGAGTGTGGGTAAGGAGGTAGAGGTGGGGGCCTTTTATAAGAGGAGAGGAGGGGCTCTCTTGGAAAGTAAGAATATGTTACATTATTTTAGAATTATTTTCGGATTTTAATGGTCCCACATTGATGTGTTTCTAGGATAAGGTGATAAGGGTTCGAAATCCACCCATCCAATAGGTTTTGGACATGTATAGGTCATAGAATTTACATTATCATTTCATTTTATTTAAATCCTTTATTAAATAGGTAATCGCTACATCATCATGATGTCATAAATAATTTAATTTATTTAAAGTATAAAAAATTAAAAAACAACTATCATGATGTAGGAAATATTTTTAGCTTTCCAATGACTATTTATAATCAAAAATATTACTTGTATAACCCCATGTAAAAAATTGTTTTAGTAAAACATTTCATGTTTGTGTCATTTTTTACTTTAACATTAAATAAAAGGTATTTATGTCATGTTCCAACCAAAGTGGCTCCATGGGGTCCCCTAGTTGACCCATGGATTGTCTTGGTCGGCCATGACACATCCAATAAGTGTAGGACATGTGTCTAGGTATTTTAATTTTATTATAATATCATTTTTTCCTTAAATTGCACTAATTACCTCTAATCGCGATTAAAAACTTAATAAGTTACTATGCACCAAAAAATTATTTTAATCTCATTGAACCACATTTTACTTCTTAATGAAAACCATGTATGTAGGATTTTTTAAATTCAAAACACAGAGGTGGTAACATTTCATTTAAATGACAAATCAGTTTTTATAAGTACCACTTAGTGGTTTCACTATTCATCAAAAATTGATGTTTTTCAGAAAAATACCAAAAATTCACCCTAAGCTATATTTGATATTATGAATTCAAAAATGAAGTCTATTTTAAAAAATTCAAAACATATAAGTCACATTAATTAATTTAATAATTAATTCCCGCTATCATGACAAATAGCGTGTTTTTATGAAACAATAAGTATTAAAAGATTGACACTAGTTTATGTCCGATTTCAAAGTGAAATTAATTACAACGACCACTATTGGATTAAATAGTAAAAATATATTCTAATTTAACTTAAAAACCAATTCAAAATATTATCTAATAATCTTAATAAATTAGATTAAAAAGATGTTTTGAATTAAAATACAACATTTTACACTATTCATTAAAAAATGAACTTTATCGGAAAAATACCAAAAATTTACACAAAGTAAATTTTCATGTCCCGATTCTAAAAAAGAGTTATATTTGGTCCAATAGAATGTATAAGAGTGATCAAAACTATATTTAATGATGGTTTACCATCAAAAGGTGATAAGTGAACCTCTAGAGAAAATTAGGGTATAAATGCCTAAAATTGAATTCTTTCCGTATTTTAAGCCTTTATATTTTATTGGATAAATGTAAAAACATTTAAAAAACATATATAATTATATTTTAGTTATTTCTATCCATTCCCTCCAATACAACGGCTACATGTTAACTACTATTTAAAATAATATTATTATATTACTATTGTACAACGTAGGTTTTCAAAGAAACTCATTATTGCGTATCGAGTACGCTATCGAACGTAGAAACCCCTTTTAATTAAAATCAATATTTAATTCGTAAATATTAATAAATATGAAAATTATTTATTCATTATTTACCTGGGATGTTTCAAATAATCTCCCCCTTTTTGTTTTTTTACAACTCTTCCATAAAAATATACATCGTTAATTCATCAGCCACCATTCGACTATTGAGATTATGATAGTGATCAAGGATTTAATCAACACATACTCTAAGACCACATGAGAAATTCTGGGCGTGAAAACAATAGTAAATAAAAATTTCATCAATGAATCACATCAACATTGACACCCACTGTTGATACCAAACTAATTTCAATTTTTGGTACTATCCATACCGCATTCCAACACAAATCTTATGATATTATCACGATCTTCAACTGTCATGATAACTATTCTTTGATCGATCACTTCTAGTATCGTCAAATTTGATACTCTCTCTTTCTTCTCAAAGCTTTAACTTTTCTCAGCTGCAAACCCTCTTCAACATTATTTCATGTGTTGTCCTATCTAAGATCTAGCTAAGCACATTGAACCAGCATCAACTCCCCCTATCTGGCTACTCCTCCTATCAGCTTCTCCCAGTATCTTTCATTAATTATTTCTCAAATAGCCACACTATCTCCCACTTGAACAATCACTATTTTCTCCCACTTTTTCAATGAACCCAAAGGTCACTCTTTAGAAGTCTTTAACAGGGTATAGAACACATATCATCACATTATAGAAAAACACATCATACCTCGGGGAAATGGGAGGCCCACATCCATGCTTTTTCAAGATCGGGGAGTCGACTAAACTCCCAGAGCCAGTCGATGCCTCTAAAAATCATCCTTGGGTAAGGCCTTTGTTAGAATTTCTGCAACCTGTAGTTCTATAAGCACATACTCCAATTGTAAGATTCCCTCCTCAAATTTATCCTTGATAAAAATGATACTTTATCTCAATGTGTTTTGTCATTGAATGATGGATTATATTTTTGATAAGATTTATAGCACTTGAGTTATCGCACATGATTCCGTTCAGAGACTTCACTTCGAATCCCATATCATTAAGTTGTGGCTTCATCCATAATAACTATGTGCATGCTTGAGTGGCCGCAATATACTCATCCTTTGAGTTGCTCAATTAAATTAAATCTTGCTTCTTGCTTAGCCAAGAAATACATAATCCATCAAGATAGAAAGCACCACCTAATGTTGATTTCATATCATCCACTGAATCATCCCAGTATACATTAGTATATCCTAATAACTGTATCTAAGATTTTCCGTTATATTTCAAGCCGAATTCCCCCGTGCCCTTGATATACTGAAGTATTCATTTCACTGCAAGCATGTGTCATTCCTTGGGATTACTCTAATATCTCACTACATGGGATGGTGCGAATACAATGACAGGCCTTGTTACGGTCAAGTATATAAAACTTCCAATAATTTTTCTGTATTATGTGATATTAACTGACTTTCCATCCTCATCTTTGGACAGTTTCATATGGGTAGCAACTAGAGTCTTTATCTCCTTGGAATTTTCCATTACAAACCTTTTCAAAACCTCCTTGTAATATTTGGATTGAGAAATGAATGATCCATTCCTTCCTTGTGTCGCCTGTAGACCAAGGAAACACATTAGCTCTCCAATCATTGACATTTCAGTCTCACATTTCTTGAATTCAGAAAAGTGTCTGCAATTAGTATCATCTGATCCGCCAAATATTATGTCATCGACATAAACCAACACAATCATCCTTTGATTACTTTCATTGCTAAAATAGAGATTTTAATCCACTCCCCCACACTGCAGACCAAGCTTCTTCAAGTATTAATCAAGCCTTGAGTACCACACCTTTGGTGCTTGTTTCAGCCCATACATTGCCTTATTCAGTATGCAAACCTTGTTCTCATCCTCATGAATGAGAAAACCATCCGACTTCTCAATATACAATTCATCCTCCAGAACCCCATTCACGAATGTAGATTTGACATCCATCTGGAAAACTTTGAACCTCTATTACACTACAACGGATGTGAATAATCTGATAGTCTCTAGCCTTGAAACGGGTGCAAATGTATCATCAACATATATTCCCTATATATGGGAGTATCCTTTTCACACTAGTCGTGCTTTGTTTCGAACCACTATTACATAATCATTCATCTTGTTGCGATAGTATGACAAACCCTGCTTTTATTACCAACTTAAACATGATTTATTACATAAAACATTACTTGATACAACAAATAAGATCGAGAGGTTTAGTGTCTTTGGGTCTTAGGACCATTACATAAAAACATAAAACATTAAATACAACAACTTTATTGAAAACGTCCTTGACATGACCACTACATTCCCTCGTACTTAGCATTGCATGGGATAACCTGAGGACATGTATAAGAAAAGGGTGAGCTATAAAGCCCAGTAAGGGAGTACACATGGAATAACATGAAGAGTAAAATACACGTTAAGAAATAGTCATATCAATAGATCATATAATAAACATGAACATAAAGGCATGATAAAGCATGATAATCATAACATGGAAATGTGGCAACAACACTTAACATGGAATTAGCATGTGCCAAGGCTCATTGCACATGGAGCATGAGTAAATCCTCATTTCACATAAATCACAAGTAAAACCTCATTTCACTTGAATTAGCATGAGTCAACATTCATTTCACATGACGTATCATGATGCTATACTTTACCCAATGCATTGGAGCGCTATAAGGGCGCACCCTTCTTAAACATTTCATTTCATGCATAAATGTGCCACATGGATCATACAACATGGATTCATAAAACATAATAATTTATTCCATGATAAAGGAATTTGGAATTCATACATGAAACTTTACAATCAATATGTAAATGTTCATAAACATGAATACCCTTGATGGAGAAATGGGCATGGTATTCACTACACAATGACATTGGCTTAGAAAATCGGTGTGATTTCGGCCGCGTAACGGCGTGACATAAGAATTCATAAAAATGGTTGATGAGAGAGAAAATGGGTTCCTCATAATATTTACTTATAATGTACAGTAAGGATTTCATATAGATACATGTCCCACCAATTGTAATGGAATTTAGATTCATGATGAAAAATTATTTCTTGAATGTAAAAGAAGAGAGAGAAGTTCCTTTCAGAATTTCGGCATAGTAACGGGTGTATATGGGAGGCATTTAATGAGAGATAAAGGGGTCTCCCATCATTAAAAAAATAAGAGGGCAGCATGGGGGAGGTAAAAAACCATACCCCAACATTCATAATTAAAATTAAAAGGGAAAAACAACTTAAAGAAAATTGTACAAAAATGAGAAAGGAAGAAAAAAACCCTTACTTGGAAGTGTGCTTCCAAAGGCTAGAGAGAGGCTTGTGAGAGGATTCTTGGGAGATTGGGGGCACATTGGGAGGATTCTAGAGAGAGTAGGTCAGAGGTTGGAAGAACTACAAAGGCTTTGAGTGAGGAGGAAGTGGGATCTTGGGTGGGTTTATATAGGAAAGGTGAGGGAATTCTTTATTATTTAGGTTTGGGACCCCTTATATTAAATTAATCCAAACCACAAACCATCCCATGGTTTTTGCAAATTTTTTTTGGAAAAGGGAAGAGGAAAATAATATTTTATAAGGCCAAAGTCCGAAATTCTTAAAATATTAGGTTTCTTATGGGGAGGTGAGTCACACTCCCATGGAAATTAATTTAAAAAGGCAACATGTTGAATAAGTCTTGAGGGGTCCATTAATGCTTTGAAAATAAGTCAAACAAACCCAAAATAACATTATTTTAATTTTAAAACATATATTGGCCGAACATAAAGATTATAGAATTTTATTACATCACTATTGGGTCATTATGATGTCATAAAACACATTATATATTTAAACGGTATTTAATTTTTACTCAAAAATTTGACTGTCTTAGAAAATTATGAAAAATTCACCATTGGATAATTTTGACATCCTGATTCCAAAAATAACATTTATTTTATCTAAATAATTTTCTAAATATTTTATTTTTCATTTTTAAAATAAAAACCAACATTTATCATAAATTCACGGGTTTTGACAAAAATGGCTTTCAAACCTTAATAAAAATTATAATTGCATTCATACAATTACATGATCACTTATATATAATAAAATTGATAATAATAATAATAATATTTTATTAAAATATTATTTAATTAAAAAATATTTTAATTTAATAAAATAGATTTCTTAATTAAATAATAACTAAAAATACCATTTGTACTTTAAAAACTATTTACAATGTATCAATAATGAAAAGAAATTATATTCATTTTTATATACAAAAACTAATGTACATGAACATAGTACTACTTATTTGTTACATAACCACTTAAAACATCCGCATAAGACCTAAGGGTAAGGTGTGCGATGGTGACAGACTCTTGGGGTGGCTCAGAGAACACCGCTCGAGTGGTAATTTCAATCAACTTCCAATTTTCCCATAGACGGTCACGTTTGAACTTGACAAGATGAATCTCAGATTGGGCTTGGCCTAGGTTGAAGCCCAAAGACGCCACCTATTTTCCGAGTTCCGACAAATGGGATTCGTACGGAGCAATTCTATTGGACGAGGCCATCGCTTCTTTTGTCTAAGTAAAATTGGATGTGTTAAAGCCCTATATTTATACTAATCATGTGATCACTGTTCAATGACTATATTTGCAACGGTCAAAATTCTTAACATAAAACCAATGAAGTTGACATTTTATATAAACATAAAGAGACATTTAATTAGATCAAGAGGGATTTCCATTAATGAATCTTTGGGTCATTACAATATTCCCCCCTTAAGAAATTTCTCCCTTGAATTTTTCCTTTTCCCACACTAAAACAAATGTGGGTAACTCAGCTTCCTCATATCGTCTGATTCCCAAGTCACTTCTTCAAACCTGTGGTTTCTCTACAACACCTTGACGAGGGGCATTGTCTTATTTCGTAGAACTTTTTCTCTACGATATAAGATCTTCACTGGTTTCTCCTCATAACAAAGATCATCTTCCAATTGTACCACCTCAGAAGAGAGTACATGTGAAGGGTCCTGTATGTAATTCCGTAAGAGGGATACATGAAATACATCATGTACTTTTTCCATAGTAGGTGGAAGTGCTAGTCGATAGGTCATAGCCCCGACGCGATCAAGAATCTTGAAAGGGCTGATGTACCTTGGACTTAACTTTCCTTTCTCTCCAAACCTCATGACTTTATTCCATGGAGATATGGGTGAAAAACCATGTCTCCAACTTTAAACTCAAGGTCTCATCGATGGTTATCTTCATAACTCTTTTGCTGACTCTAAGCTACCTTGATATGCTTCTGAATGGGTTTCACCTTCTCCACCATTTCCTCAACCATTTCTGGTCCAAGCTGCTTACGTTCACTGACCTCATCCCAACATGTCAGTGTTCTTTACCTTTTCCCATACAGGGCTTCATATGGTGCCATTTGGATTCTCGAGTGTAAATTGTTATTATAAGAGAACTCAATAAGAGGAATATGTTGATCCCATCCTCCTTTAAAGTCCATTGAGAAGGCTCTCAACATATCCTCAAGTGTTTGGATAGTCTGCTCGGACTGGCCATCAGTTTGAGGATGATAAGCCGTACTGAAGTTCAGTTCAGTATTCAGAGCATGTTGAAGACTCTTCCAAAACTTAGAGGTGAATCTTGGATCTCGTTCAGACACAATAGATATTGGTACTCCATGCAACCTTACCAAATCCCTGATATATATCCATGCCAGTTGATTTAATAAGAAATCCTCCCGAATAGAAATGAAGTGTGCAGTCTTTGTAAGAATATCCACAACAAACCAGATTGAATTTTTGCCTTTGGAAGTCCTTGGAAGTCCAGTGACAAAGTCCATGGTGATGTTCTCAAATTTCCATTCTGGTATGGGCAATGGTTGCATCATCCCCTTAGACTTCTGTCTCTCTTCCTTCACTTGCTGACACACCAGGCACTTTGATGTATATTCAGCGATATCTTTCTTCATATTATCCCACCAAAAGTTTTCTCAGATATCTCAATACATCTTTATGCTCCCTGGGTGAATAGAGAAATTTGAACTATGTACATCATCCAAAAGTTCCTTCTTCAGCTCCAGACATGATGGAACACATAGTCTTTTCCCAAACCGCACAATTCCTTCTTCATTAACATTAAACTATGTGGATTTCCCCTTTTTTATAGCTTCCACTTTTTCTTGAATACCCTGATCATCCTTTTGAGAATCTATTAACCTTTCCAAAAGAGATGGTTGAGAAATAATTTGTGAAAATATTGATGATGTTCCCTTCTCTATGATTCCCATGTCCATCTTCATCATGTTTAAGAAGATTGGATCCTTCTCAATTCACATCATTGATAGAATCACTGGATCCTTTCTACTTAGGGCATCTGCCACCATTTTCTCATTCCCAGGGTGGTAATGTATTGAATAGTCATAATCCTTGATGATCTCTATCCATCTTCTCTGGCGCATATTAAGCTCTTTCTACATGAATATATATTTAAGACTCTTGTGGTCAGTATATATCTCACATTTCTCTCCATAAAGATAATGTCGCCAGATTTTCAAGGCAAAGATCACAGCCACCAACTCCAGATCATGTGTTGGATAGTTTCGCTCATGGATTTTCAACTGCCTTGAGGCATAGGATATCACTTTATCATTATGTATCAGCACACAACCTAATCCCTTCTTTGAAGCATCACTGAATACCACAAAAGGTTCCACACTTGTGGGTAAAGCGAGCATGGGCGCAGTGATAAGCCTCCTTTTTAACTCCATGAAGCATTCTTCTCATTCATCACTCCAGGAAAACATTACTCCCTTCCAAGTTATCTTGGTAAGAGGGTTGGATAATCGTGAGAAATATCTCACAAATTTTCGATAATATCCAGCTAACCCCAAGAAGCTACGGATATCCGTTACCGATGTTGGCCTCGTTCATCCCTCAATTGCATATGTTTTGGAGGGATCCACTGATATCCCATTGGTTGTGATGATATGGCCCAAGAATGAGAGTTCCTTCAACCAGAACTCACACTTGTTGTACTTTGCATAGAGCTTATCCTTGCGCAAAGTCTCCAGTATAGTTCTTAAATGCTCCTCATGATCCTCCTTGGTTTTGGAGTATATTAGAATATCATCTATAAAGACTACCACAAATTTGTCTAGGTAATCTCTAAAGACTCTATTCATTAAGTCCATGAAGATTTCTAGAGCATTGGTGAGTCTAAAAGGCATTACTATGAATTCGTAGTGCCCGTATCTTGTATGAAAAGAAGTCTTTGGGACATCTTCCTTATTCACCCTTACTTGATAATATCCCGACCGCAAGTCCACCTTGGAGAAATATTGTGCTCCACACAGCTGATCAAACAAGTCATCAATTCTTGGGAGAGGATACTTGTTCTTTATCGTGAATTTTCTATGTTCACGGTAATCGATGCAGAGCCACATTGACCCATCCTTCTTCATGACGAAGAGGACTGGTGCACCCCATGGTGAAGCACTTGGGCGTATAAACCCTTTATCCAGATTCTCCTGTAGTTGTTTCTTCAACTCTTCAAGCTCAACAACAACCATTCTATATGGAGTCTTGGATACTGGTAGCACCCCAGGTATATGTTCAATTGAGAACTCAACATCTCTTCTAGGAGGAAGACCAGACAGTTCCTTGGGAAACACATCAGCGAATTACCTCACAATAGGAATTTCTTCAAGGATGGTTTCTTCCTTGGACTCAATCATCTGAGCCAGATACCCGTGCTCATAAGGCAGTAATATCCGTTCTTGAGATGATGGAGCTAAAAGAGATTCATCTTCCTCCTGACACTTGTAAAGAATCGGGGGTCGATTCTCCATGTGGAGTGTGATTTCCCTCTCCCGACAATTTATATTGGCTCTATATAAGGACAGCCAATCCATGCCAAGAATAACATCAAATTCCACCAGAGGGAGTATGACGAGGTTCGTCGGGAAATTCAATCCACAGATTGTAACAGGGGAGGACTTATATTCATGGGATGCAATGATTCCCCCATTTTTCGTACTCACCGACATCTTTACTTCCATGATTTGTGGTGGTGCTGGGATTGTTCTACTAAACTTTTGAGATATAAAAGAATGCATAGAACCTAAATCAAAAAGTATGTTCACTATTATTGAATGAATAACTAGCATAACTATCACCACTTCATTGTCGGGGTTCACTTTGGCAGAAGTGATGGCAAAAGCTCTTCTTTCCTACCTTGGAGGTTGTTGGTCACCTCTGAAAACCCTTGGATTAGGGCACTGATTTGCAAAATTACCCGGTTCTCTGCATTTGTAGCATTGAACAACGCATTGAGGTTCGAACGGAGTGTTCCTCTCCTCTGTCGCAATCGTTGGTCTTTCTTGCCGACAGTAAATAGCTAGGTGCCCTACTCTTCCACACCTGAAGCATTTTCTCATCCCCTTAAGGCAATTTCTAGGGTGCTTCTTTCCGCACTTTTGGCAAGTGGGGTGTAAGATTTTCTTAACACTGTTGGATTTATCCATCAGACCACAAGAATTGAAGTCCACCTTATGCTTCTTGTACCCATGATACCCCTGTGATTCCCCGATCTCCATTTTGATCTTGAGGTCACATCGGACAATTTCCTCATAGCTGTCAAAGTCATGAATCGTTAATGCTTTCCGCAAGCTAGGATTCAGCCCACCAAAGAATCGGTCAACCTTGCATTCAGGGGTAACGACAAAGCCAGAAGCGTATCGTGCAAGCCTTGTGAAGTTTTCCTCGTACGCTCCAACAGATTCTTCAACTTTTTTCTTGAGGGAAAAGAAGTCCCTTTCCATCTTAAGTCGTAGGGTGCGTGGAAAATATTTATCGAAAAACATCTTCCGGAAATCCTTCCATTCCAAAGCCTCGATCTCCTCCTCAGGCTTCGTATTTTGGATCAACGTCCACCATTGATCAGCTTAACCCTCTATATGATAGGAATCCAGGAGAACCTTCACCTGTTCATAACATTGAAGGATGGATAAGATCTTTTCAATGGAGTTGATCCATTGATCAGCGATCGTGGGATCGGATGATCAACTAAAAGTAGGAGGCCTTTGTCTCATGAAGCTCTCGATAGCGACTTGTTCATTATTAGTGGGGGTTTAATGTTACTCTTTACCTGTGTTTCTATTTAATTCTTGAGTTATCTGAGAGATAAGTGTGACAAAGTTCGCGATTCCCTCTCTCATTGGATTGGGCATCTCATTAGTACAGTCATCACACTGATCTTCACATCGATTGTTAGCCCGAGTCCTCCTATTACCGGCCATTGGCTGGAATAAAAGGAATGATAGGGGTAACAGATAAAGAGTAATCCAAAGACAAAAGTTGATGACTTATAAATAAACTTTCATTTCCTTTACTCATGAGTCTATAGACTTCAATCTAGGATTTTCATGATCTACTTTCTAACATATATTCTTAGGGGAATTTTTTCCCTTAATAAGGGTTCATACTAAGATTTTGAATTTATCAAAACATATCCCCCGGGAGTGTTGTAACCAAGAGTGTAGTTAGGCCTGTTGTCGTGCACCAGTTCCCGTTCGAGTCTAGCTCAAAGCGGTGTTTTCGGGTTTTACCCTTAGGATACATCTGTGCCAGAGCCGCCTCTACCTACTCGTATCCAGACAGGGATGTATTTTTCTGATAAACCACTTACTAAGTACTTACCTAAACTTAGGGATGTTTTTATTATACTTAGTCTTGTCTTTAAGGATTTAAAAGGGTTTCCTAATCCCAAAAATAAATAAACCTATCCTCTGATACCAACTATGACAACCCTGCATTTATTACGAACTTAAACATGATTTATTACATAAAACTTCACTTGATACAACAAAGAAGATCGAGAGGTTTAGTGTCTTTGGGGATTAGGACCATTACATAAAAACATAAAACATGAAATACAATATCTTTATTGAAAACTTCCTTTACATGACCACTACATTCCCTCGTACTTATCATTGCATGGGATAACTTGATGACATGCATAAGAAAAGGGTAAGCTATAAAGCCCAGTAAAGGAGTACACATGGAATAACATGAGGAGTAAAATACATGTTAGACAATAGGCATATGAATAGAGTATATAAGAAACATGAACATAAAGGCATGATAAATCATGATAATCATAACATGGAAATGTTGCAACAACACTTAACATGGAATTAGCATTAGCCAAGGCTCATTGCACATGGAGAATGCGTAAATCCTCATTGCACATAAAGCACGAGTAAACCCTCATTGCACTTGAATTAGCATGAGTCAACACTCATTGCACATGACGTATCATGATACTACACTATACCCAATGCATTGGAGCGCTATAAGGGCGCACCCTTCTTAAACATTTCATTTCATGCATAAGTGTGCCACATGGATCATAAAACATGGATTCATAAAAAATAATAATTTATTCCACGATAAATGAATGTTGAATTCATACATGAAACTTTACAATCAATAAGTAAATGTGCATAATTCTTAATACCCTTAATGGAGAAATGGGCATGGTATTTACTACACAGTGACATTGGCTTAGAAAATCGGGGTGATTTCGGCAGCGTAACGGCGTGACATAGAATTCATAAAAATAGTTGATGAGAGAGAAAAGGGGTTCCTCATCATATTTACTTATAATGGACTGTAAGGAGGTCATATAGATACATGTCTCAACAAATTTAATGGAATTTATATTCATGATACAAAATTATTGCTTGAATGTAAAAGAAGAGAGAGAGGTTCCTTTCGGAATTTCAGCATAGTAACGGGTGTATATGAAAGGCATTTAATGAGAGATAAAGGGGTATCCCATCATTCAAAAAATAAGAGGGATGTATGGGGGAGGTTCTAAACCATACCCCAACATTCATAATTGAAATTAAAAGGGAAAAACAACTTAAAGAAAATAGGAAAAAAATGAGAAAGGAAGAAAAAACCCCTTACTTGGAAGTGTGCTTCCAAAGGCTAGAGAGAGGCTTGTGAGATGCTTCATGGGAGCTTGGGGAACCTTTGGAGGATTCTAGAGAGAGTAGGGCAGAGGATGGACGAACTCCAAAGGCTTTGACTGTGGAGGAAGTGGGATCTTGGGTGGGTTTATATAGGAAAGGTGAGAGAATTGTTTATTATTTAGGTTTGGGACCCCCTATATTAAATTAATCCAAACCACAAACCATCCCACGGTTTTGGCCCATGGTTTTTTTCAAAGGGAAAATGAAAACAATATTTTATAAGTCCAAAGTCCGAACTTCTTAAAATATTAGGGTTGCTTGTGTGGAGATGAGTCACACTCCCATGGAAATTAATTTAAATAGGCAAGGTGTTGAATAAGTCTTGAGGGGTCCATTAATGGTATGGAAAGTAAGTCAAACAAACCAAAAATCACATTATTTTAATGTTAAAACATATATTGTCCTAAAATAAAGATTATAGTATTTTATTATATCATTATTGGGTTATTATGATGTCATAAAACACATTATATATTTAAACGGTATTAAATTTTTACTCAAAAATTTGACTACCTCAGAAAATTATGAAAAATTCACCTTTGGATAATTTCGACGTCCTGATTCCAAAAATAACATTTATTTTATCTATAGAATTTTCTAAATATGTTAATTTTCACTTTTAAAATAAAAACTGACATTTATCATAAATTCACTAGTTTTGACAAAAATGGCTTTGAAACCTTAATAAAAATTATAATTGCATTCATATAATTACATGATCACTTATATATAATAAAATTGATAATAATAATAATAATATTTTATTAAAATATTATTTAATTCAATAATCCTTTAATTTAATAAAATATATTTCTTAGTTAAATAATAACTAATAACACCATTTGTACTTTAAAAACTATTTACAATGTATCAATAATTACAAGAAATTATATTCATTATTATATACAAAAAATAAAGTACATGAACATAGTACTACTTATTTGTTACATAACCCCTTAAAACAGCCACATAAGACCTAAGGGTAAGGTGTGCGATGGTGACAGACTCTTGCGGTGGCTCAGATAACATCGCTCGAGTGGTAATTTCAATCAACTTCCACTTTTCCCGTAGACGGTCATGTTAGAGATTGAAAAGATGAAGCTCAGAATGGGATTGGTCAAGGGCGAAGCCCAAAGACTCCACCTCTTTTCTGAGCTCCAACAAATGGGCTTCGTACAGTGCAATTCTACTAGACGAGGCCATCGCTTCTTTTGTCTAAGTAAAATTTGATGTGTTAAAGCCCTATATTTATATTAATCATGTGATCACTATTAAACGGCTATATTAGCAATGGTCAAAATTCTTAACATAAAACCAATGAAGTTGACATTTTATATAAACATAAAGAGACATTTAATTAGATCAAGATGGATTTACATTAATGAAACTTTGGGTCGTTACAGATAGACCCATTTAGACTCGATGTCATTTTTATCTACTGGTCTTGAAACAATCTCCCACTTCTGGTTCTTCCCTATATGATCACGCTCTTCAGTCATAGCCTGAACCCAGTTTTTATCTTTAGCTGCATTAGCAAAGCATTTCGGCTCTACATGAGATAGGAAAATAGTCTGCTATAGTGACTTCATTCTTCTTGTTTGAACTGGAGCTTTCTGTTCACCAATTATATTCTGCCTATCAATTTCATCTCGACTCTTTGGATTCCTTGAAGACACGAACTTGACACTCTCTTGTTCATCATCATTGTCTTCTTTTGAGTCAGCATCTTCCACTTCTGCTCCTCCTGTGTTACTTTCCTCTTCATCACTTTCATCAAGAAACTGTTCTATGTTCTGTTGAATATTCTCTTCATTTTCCACAATAGTGACGTCATGGCTCTCAACTACTTTTCCAAGCCTCTTGTTAAAGCATTTGTATGATTTTATTTTGCATGATTAGCCCAGAAATATTCCCTCATATTCATGTGATTAAAACTTCCTATGCTTTTCTTTGTTGAGAATGAAGCACTTCCAAATATTCCAAAGTATTTCACTGTTGGCTTCATTCCGAACCACATTTCATACAGTTTCATTCCTTCCTTCAGACACAATAGAGCCCTATTAGAAATGTTGACTGATGGAAATATTTCTTCCTTCCAAAACATCTGTGGTAGGTCTTTTTCTATAAGAATTATTCTGGCCTTGTTGTTGATGATCCGATTTATCCTTTCACTTCTCGAAAAACGACCGATACACAGGGTTCAAAACTGCGGGTATAACCTATACCTATGGTTTTGGGAACTGTGGGCTGGAATGGTGTCGGTATAGGGGTATCAACCAATACCCATAGTTTGGAGAACCGTGGGTATAGGGGAGTCCAATTTCGCACAACGCTGTTCTAGCGTGGCACACAGCAGACCCCACGGTTTTCAAACCGTGGGGAATATAATTTCAAAATAATCGCATCTAGGGGGTTTTGAACCCGTGTCGTGCATTAGGATTCAAGGCCATCCCATGCCAACAGACCAACCCAGCTACTGTATTTATTTGTTTAATATTCATATATCTTTGTATATATATTAATGTGGCGTATTTAAATTCAAAAAATAAACGCTACCATGGGATTTAGAAACTGCGCCGCGCGCTGTACCTCGCGGCCGTGCAACCCAACAGACCAACCCATCCAGGATTTTCATTTGATATATATCCATATATTTGTGTATATATATATTAATATATGGTATTTAAATTCAAAAAAAGGAACCCATAGGGTTTCAAAACCAGGCTGCGTGCTGAGACTCGTGACCGTGCTACACAAACGGACCAACTCATCTATACAACTTTTGTTAATTTATATTTATATGTATATAAATATATTAATCTAAACCGTGAAAAAAGGTATCCCCACAAAATTTTTCCCGTGTCCCGCATAATTTTATTTTCCCTCCATAACGTGGGAAATCTATACCCACTATTCTCCAGAACCGTGGGTATTGGTATTCAAAAAAAACTGCAATACCTACAGTTTTAAAGAACCATCGGTATACGTCTTCAAAAAATACCCTATACCCACTCTTTTCTCTAAAACCATGGGTATAGGTCTTAAAAGAAAACCATACCCATGGTTTTTGGCACAACCCTACGTATAGGTGGCCTATACCCACGGTTCATGAAAACTGTGGGTATAGGTTCACATATTATCCCTATAACCACGGTTTTAGAAAACGTGGGTATAGACCTGTTTTCCAGTGTTGTTTCTACCATTCCATTCTGTTGGGGAGTTCTTACTGAAGAAACATGATGCCTTATCCCATGTTTCTAGCGATACTCTTCCACCTGACTGTTTGGGAATTCCGTACCATTTTTTGTATGAAACTTCAGAATTTTCTTTCCAAGCATCCTTTCAGATTCCCTTCGGTGCTATTTTAGGAAGATGAACACCTCTAACTTATGGGAAATAACAAATAACCATGCCATTATACTATAGTAATCAATGAAAAGAACGTAATACCTCATCCCTTCAATGGATCTTAGTGAAATATGTCCACAGACATCCACATGCACCAATTCAGGCACTCTTGTCGACTACTTTTCCTTCACTTTTTACATCTTTCTGATGAGCTTCCCTTGTTGGTAGGCATAGAACGTGTGTGTACGATCGCGTGGTATCATAGGGAGGTCTCTTGCTGGTTCACACTTTACTAGATCTTTTAGAAATGGTTGACATAGATGACCAAGTCATTTATGCCACAATTTTTTTTCATCATCTCTGGATAAAAGCACATCTCATCTTCTCCACTTACAAGGTAGAGATTTCCCTTTTTTGTTTTTCCTTATAGAACCACTACCCCATCTCTTCCTTTGACGATAAACATCTTCTTAGAAAACAATATAGAATGTCCCGAGTCACATAGTTGACTTACGCTGACCAGATTGTGACTGAGGCCTTATAATACAAATACATGAGCACGTCTTATTTCTTTTCCCCAAAATTTGGCCTTTCCTGAGCCAATAATCATTAGGCCTTCATCGTTTCCAAACTTGACAACTTTTTCTCTGTCATATTTTAGGCCTGTAACAAGATCATTATTACCTGTCATGTGATATGTGCAACCACTATCAAGGATCCACACACCAGAGTAATCTAATGCTCTATGGGAAATTTTTTCCACCACGACCTTCTCATATTTATTCTTTTTGGTCAATTTTTTCCTTGAAATTTGGCATGGATTGAGACTTATGTTCTATCTCAGAGTATGATGGACCAGCATTATCTGGAAACTTTGCAAATCTTTTTTTTCATTTTTCACTCACCTATTGGTTTATTGATCTACTGCTTGAGAACAGTTTGATTATTCTTTGGCACATTCCTGTATATGGTCGAAGTGCAGTACCTGTCCATGTTCCCAAATCCTCCGCAGAAAAAAACAGTGTCCTTTGAAATATGTTCTGGACCTTTCTATGTGTGTCTTTTAACTTTGTTGTTGTTCCCTTCGATAACTCTTGTCTATGGAACACACATACTATGAATGTCCCATATTTCCAAAACAATAACACCTGATATAAGGTGAATTCCTTCATTTTACTTCTATACTACAAGTTTCCCCTTGGGATCTCTGAATATTATGATTCTGTTTTGTGCCCAAATCACCCTTAAATATCGGGATGGGTGCTTGTGGTCTGACGTCAATTTTCACATATTTTTGTTTCTGATCAATCCCTGAATCAGCATTAACATCTGAGGTAAATTTATGATTCTTTCCTGTTGAACTACTAGCCTCATATTTCATCTTTTCAGTCTTCAGAATGACCTGTTTTCCCAAGAATTCATTGGTAATCAAAGGTTTTTCTTGGTCATTAACTTTTCTCCATAGACCGAAAACTTCCGCTTCAAGCTCTTCGATACACTTTACATGATCTTTCCTTGTGTTTTTCAAGCCATTGATCTCCCATTTTTGTCCTTAAATATTGATTTTATACTCACTAACTGATTCATAATTCTTTGGTTTTGATGACTTATGTTTCTCAATTTCTTCCATCAATTCATACTTTTCTTCTTCCTGCTACGGCATATAGAGTTTGGCACCATGAACAACTTTGTTAGCTTTCTTTGTTTTGTCTCTCCAAACATCTATCTTTCCAAGAGTATCCTCTAACATAGCTTTCATATATATTCTTCCATCATCTTTGTCTTCTTCATCATCACCTTTAGTTTCTTTCTTCTCTTGAGAACTACCAACAACATCCACCATAGCAATTTCTCCATGATCATTGCAATTTTCAATCTCCTCAACATCTTTAAACTCATAATCATATGAACTGTCTATTTCTTGTCAAAAAAGATTCTTCTTCTTGATTAAATTTCTCTTGAAATGCTTCTTCTCTTTCACATAGGATGAATATTTATTCATGGGAATTACAACTTCATCATCATCATTTTCTTCTTGAAACTTTTTGGGGCACCTTGTGGCAAGATGACCAACTTTTCCACATCAAAGGAAAGCAAGTGGAAGTTTCCCATTGGACTTTCCTTTTCCTCTTGGAATATTTGAGGAAATGATTGACATAACCTCATCTTCCTCTTCTTGTTCCTAGGAATCTTCAATGGTGAGCTTCTTCATGGCCTTAAATGCCACCTCTTTGGATTTCCCCTTTTCCACAACCTCGTTATCATTTTCCCCATATCATATGCAACCAAGGTATTATGAAAATTGTCCAATGTTAGCTCTTTTGGATATTTATATTCTAGAACTGAAACATTCAGATTGAACTGTGGTGGAAGTTTCCTCAATATGCGCTTTACGATCGTCATGTCTTCAATGAATTTTGCAAGAGCTCGCATATCTTTCCCAACAAAATTTACCCTTTCAAAGAATGCATCAACAGACTCATTCAGGTTCATTTTTAGATCTTCATACTTATTCTATAGTACTTGTAGCTTTGCCGCTCTGACCATTGCTTCTCCTTCATATATATTCAAAATATTTTCCCACATGGTATGTGATTTTTTAAATGGAATCACCTTCATATAGATATAATTGGATAGGGCTCCCTATAAATCATTTATGCCCTTGGCGTCAGAATCCAATTCTCTTCGCTCGGCATCTGATAATGACCCACTGCTGATGTTAGCTATTATACCATGCATTGCTGCTATGAATACATCCATTCCCAAAGATCAGAAGTAGTGTTTCATTTGATTCTTCCATAACTAAAAATTGTTCTTGTCGAATATCGGAATCCCTTTATGATTAGTGACCTCCATTTGAGACAGAACCACTTTTATAAATATTTTCCTCTGATACCAATTGTTAAGTCCACTAGGTTAGATACCCCGAGATAGGGGTGAATCAAGGTAGGACAGTTTAAAAAAACTACCCCTATTGATCTTATCTCACTGTTAAGAAAGACTCTCTTCTCCCTCTTTCCTGTAGAAAAGTATAAACAAAAACTAAAGCATGCACATGACACAACTATTTTTACTTGGTTCACCCTCACTGGGCTACATCCACGGAGCATACACCGGCTATGTGTTGATGTACCAAATACACTAAAATCACACTACTGTTTAAATGTTTTTGGGATAGATCACTTATATTCCCAGGATCACTACCATTATAATGTTTAGGGTATGCTCACTAATTTCCCAATGGTCACTCCCTATTTCTCTCCCACAAGTTCACTGCCGGTGCAGAGGATCAACTTCTTCCTGTTTCTTTTCCCACTGATCTGGAAAGGATCCACTCACAGTTTATAGACCTTTTGGATTCTTCAGTATCACTAATGAGTACATCCTCTATTGTATGTAGATGCTCTGTTAATGTCCAACTTTCACTCGTAGATGAATCTAACTTTGCACCAAAGGATTTGGGCAATCTTATAGCTTTTGTGCCACTCTAAAATGACTAGTGTGCTTCTACCATACCTAGCGCATTTCTCCAAGCTGATGTGCAATTTCACCTCAACCACTTGCATGACAATCACTTCTTCAACACCAAACATGCACGACTCACACCCTTTTACGCCTAAACCAATTTTTTCCCGCAAATATCAACTTTTGTGCTTCTTCAAATCATAGTGCGCAAGTGTCACCAAACCACTTGAGCAAAACCCCCTTATTCAACTCTAAACATGGGATATTCACACCCATTCTCTCCCAAACCACTTTGGGCATGAAATTATCAGGTGGTGGGCAACGTCTGAATATCTTTATACTTGCGTGACCACACCACCACTTGCGCGACCACAATGCCTGCGTGACTGGAGCTCTGATTTTCTCTAAGTGTTGATATTCCACAGAATGAGGAGAGTTTGAACACTATTTATTATAATTTTTACACCCTGAGCTCTAGCGCGCAAGTCTCCTCTCAGCGCATAAGTCCAGCCGCTCTAGTCTCTACCACCCTAGTCACTTGCGCGACCAAACGTAAAACATGGGCGCCCTTTTTTCCTTTTCCATTTTTTGATGTTATGATCTTGAAGAAAATATGTCTCACAAGTTTCCAAAACTCTAATACACCAGCACACAAGTCCCCTTTCCAAAACACTTTTCTCCATTTGTCGATTTTGAGGTCCAAAAATTTGGCAGACACTGGAAAATGGCACCACCTTGTATCTGCTCTTTTTGAACCGCCTCCAAATCGATCCTTCCTTTATCGAAATTCATGAATAAATCATGGATCGTTAAAAAATTCCCATGAACTCGACATGCCACCATAAAATCCTCTTTTTCAACAAATTTTTAAGTCATGGTTTTCTTTGTCATCAAACACAACACGGAGGCCCACTTTTTCAACAAACACAATCACCTCAAAAAATGCTTCAATGATGCCTTGAGTGATTTTTTCCCAATATTTGACATCAATATGTGAATTAAATATCATATTGGAATAAATATTTAATGATAATTTCCTACCAAAAAGTTCCAATTACACCGTGGTCTAGACACACACTCACATGAGATCAAAATTCTAGAATTGAGTCAGTTATGTAAACACGTAAATAGTTTATAGAATCATGTGTAAAATATATCCCAATAATGATAAAAAATTCCTACCACAAATTTTTTTGACTTCAATAGTAAATATAATCCACCATATGTGGTTCGATAGCTACAGTGAAAACCTATAAATTTAAGAACCCGCCATCAGAACCATATTATCAAAAATTTGGACATGTAGAAGAATGAGGTTCATCAAGGGTTCATAGAACTAAAATAAAATATTTTTAAGAGAACATATAAACAATGACCTATGATAATACTTCCCCCCTACTGGATGAGTTTTGGATCATCATTTTTGGGATACACATGGAATCAAATATTCCTCTATGTAATAATTATATTTTTATAATTTCACATAAATAATCATTTTATAATTATTCATTTATAATTTATAATAAGTTATTCAGTTTTAATTATCTATTCATAGATTCTCCAAAATTTTCTTTTTATATTTTTATTATTATAATTTCTTATAAATTATCCTTTTACAATTATCTCTTGGTAATTTCTCATAAATTATCCTTTTATGATTATTTCATGATAATTTCTCAAAAATTATAATTTAATAATTATACAGTGATAATTTATCATACATTATCCTTTTATAATTATCCCTCGATATTTTTTCAGAAATTTTCCTTTTATGATTATATTTTTAGAATTTCTTCTCAATTATCATTTTTTAGTTGTTATTTTTTAACTTATTATACATTATCCTTATATAATTTTATTTTAATAGCATATTATAAATTATAATTTTAATGTGGTATTTTGATAATTTTATATAAATTAAAATTTTATATTTTATTCTAATATTTTCCATTATGTTGGCCTTTTTTAATTACTCTTGATCATTTCTCCTAAATTAAAATTTTTTAATTATAAATTTATAATTTCTTATAAATTATCCATTTATTATCATCTCTTGATAATTAATCATAAATTTTCCATTTAAGATTATATTTTGGTAATATCTTAAAATTTATCATTTTATAATTATTATTGGGTAATTAATTATAAATATACGCCAACGAGCCTGTACCATAGTGGTACAGGCTCCTGCTTGGCATCCAAAAGACCTAGGATCAAATCAGGGCAGGGGAGAATTTTCGGGGCACTGTAGTAGACTGTAGCAGCAGTGGGACTGTAGCAGCGGCAACACTGTAGCGGCGGAGGGACTAGAGTAGGTACTGTAGTGGCGGCTGTACGGTAGCAGGTACTGTAGCAGTAATGTTTACTGAGGGGTCCTTTGGGCCAAAAAATGGGCTTTCAAGCCTTGTATTCAGGCTATGTGGCCTTGGGCCATCGGGCAATGTAATGGGTCTCCCTCTACCTAGTCTAAAGAGGTCTTTTAATTAAATAATAAATTGAGGCTTCGGCCCCAACCGTTAAAAAAAATAATTATAAATATACATTCATAATTGTATTTTGATAATATATCAGAAATTATATTTTTATAATTTTATTTTCGCAATTTGAATTATAAATTTGATATTATTTTAAAAATTATTAGTTAATAATTCCATGTAATTTTCTTTGATAATTTTATTAAATTATCTTTTGATATTTTTAGTATATTATTATTTAATTAACCCATTCTCGTAATCGTTTAATAGTTACTAATAATTATCCAGGGTAATTCTATGTGATTACATTTGGATAATTTCAAAATCAATATTTGATGACATCTCATAATTATCTTATGGTAATTTATTGTAATTACAGTTTTGATAATTTTATATAAATTATCGCTTTAATTATTTTAATCATTTCAACCATGAAAATGAAATGAAATTTAAAAAAATCATATAACTTCATTTATTCTCTAATTCAAAAAAATAAACATTCATTTTAATCTTAGAATAAGTGAAACTGTAAAGAAAATTAAATAAATTAAAAAAAATTAAAATCCCCTAAAGAAGTATGCATGGAAGATGCATAAAAAAGAAGGGATCCCTCAACTCGATAAGAATAAAATCAATCATGGTTTAACAATCTTGTGAAAGGTACATCCCGGGTCACCCTATCTAAATATGATTCTCCAATATGATGTTTAAGTGGTTCTGGTATTTTAAAAACAATCAAAATTATAACAATTGAAATCGTGATTTAATTTTTTTTAATAACAGTCTCTCTGGAAAATCTTGAATATAGTGTTATCCATCCCATTAATGATTTTACAAGTTAATCAGGTCATAACAGATGATGATAAATGTTTTCAATCTTTTTGAGTTTTACAACATTGGTGTGGAGTGTCTAACGGGAAAGATGAATGGTACCATATTATGTAATTATATTATTAATAATATTTTAAAAAAATTATTAAATAACATAACTTTAATAGTGATATAAAAAACTCCAAACAAGGATACAAGTTATACCCAATATTTGTTAAATCACTCATCTCAGATGAAACGGTCTGCTCATATTACTCATAGGACTCACTGTTTAGTAGATAATATAATAGTTATTGAAAAGAATATTATAATAAATTTACTAAATAATGTATCCTCACAATAGATATGGCATCCTACCTTTTTATTACATAACCTTAAATTAAATTTTTCCAACAATGGATCTTTTATAGTTTAGTCTGTTGAAACAATGTTCATAACACATGAAAAAATATTTTTTTTCCAATCATCATAAAAGGCTTCTTTATGGTTCATAATGAGTACTTTTACTACATCTCATAACCTCAGGAAATGCATCATTGGAACAGGATAGTATAAGGCCCAGTAATGGAAATCAATACATACCCATTTAATGTGTTCTTGAGATATATTGATATTAAATTAAATAATATAATAAAAGAATGTGAAGAAAAAAGGAGAAAAATCATAGTAAAAATGAAATAATCCATAACTTGTAAATTGGGGTGCAATATTTAATTGAGTCATTCATGAAAATATCACAATGTTTTGTCACTAATGTGTCATAAAATGTATCATGGTTATTCACCAAGGTATCGTAAAACATGTCATCTCTAGATATTAAATTATTTAACAAGTAAATTGGAGTGCTATATGGTTGAACTATTCATATGTCTTAATTAATTTGAGCCACATAAACTATAATAAATCATATCATAAAAAACTATGATTAATAAAATAAATTGTTTTTATATAAAAATCATAATGTTTTCAATATGTTCTTAGAGACAAGTTAATTGTTTCTTATTATATAGAGATAAATGGAAATTGGTTCTCAGGTATATTAATCCATAAATAAAATTGGTCATTTTGATAACTATGTGAATTGACATAAAAAGTAATGAGGCATGGGTATTCCAAAAATATAAAAAAAGTTTATTTTCTTACGAAAAATAGTGAAATTTTATGAAGAAAATTCAGCAGCATTAAAGTATTAAACACAGTTTTACAAGATAATAAAAATAGTGGGGGAAAAGAATCACATTCTAAAAATAGAATTAATCTTAGAAATGGCTGGAATTAAATTTTCATAGGACCATAGATTGGATTCATGAAAGATATACCACTTAAAAATTGAACTTGAAAGGAAATGGGAAGTTGATATTTCACTTACCTTGAAGAGTAACTCTTAAAAATCAATTATTGGGACCTTGGGGGGCTCAAATAAACCTTTTATAGAATCAATTTGAGGTAAAATAATCAAATATTTAAGGAGTATGAAATGGTAGTGAATGAAAATATATAAATGGGTTGATATTTACAACAAATGTGGGGGATTTGTTTATTATTTTCTAAATAAAGGCATTTGACACCGAGGTAGTGGTAAATGAAAAACCATGGGCTTAACATGGTATAGTTTTCATGGTATTGGACACATTAATCATTGGTTACGTTATTTAATACCACAATATTATAACACAGTTTTATATTAATTATATTTTCACAGAATATTATTGTTTTCCTAAAATATCAATTTTAATGTTAATGATTCCATTTTAGAATTTTGAAAGTAAAATATATATTTGGAAGCCAATTAAAATATATTAAAATAGTTTATATTAATTTAATAAAATATTTTAATATGTGTATTTTTTAATTATTTATTATATAATTATTACATAATTTTGATGTCATTAAGCATACCAAAATGCTGATACTATTTCTTTACTATTTAAGAAAAAATAAAGTATTTTAGCAAATTATTATAAACACACCCTAACATAAATTCAACTTCTAATTTCAAAATTGATATGTATTTTTTCATAAATTTAACATAACATGAGAATATTAAATTTTAAAATTAAAAATACTTATTTATCAAAAATATTATCAGATAGAAAATGTATAGTAAAATTTCGAAAAATTAAAAGGAATAAAATAATTTTTTAATTTTATTTTAAACAAGCGTATTTTTGTCATATAATTTTTTTAAAATACACATTAGTAACAATTACTTTTTTTATAATAATAATTATATCTTTTCTGATAAGTAAATTTTTTGATGGAAAAATCAATTTATCAAATTACATCATCATTTTTAGTAAGCAACACAAATATTAAAATAGAAATTTTAGAATAAAAAATATTATCTTTACAAATTGACTACAAATAATGTAACTAGTTCCTTGAAACATAAACCCTTAAAAATCCAAAAATGACCTAAGGGTTAGTAGTGTGAAAGAGATAGACTCATGGGGAGGCCTGACAAACATCACCTGAGTTGTAATTTATAATAACCCAAACTTTTCCTGTAAGAGATATCATTCAACCCACATTATTTGAAGTTCATATTGGAATTATTCAAGAGATAGTCAATATTGTGGTACCTTCCTCCAAATGTTTGATAAATGGGATTCATATGGAATGGATATATATATTATGGTCATCATTCATCCTTTATGAATTAATTCTTTTCCACTAATAAAAATTATTTAGAACATTAAAATTTATTATCATGAATATAGTTTCAAATGATACTAATTGACCCATGATCATATAATACTCTAATACGGAGACCCACATTTCAATTTACACTCACATAATTAATAATGATATATTTTTTGTGTATAATATTACACACATTTTCAGGAATCAGTTATCATTGAAAAAGTTAGAGTCATTACATTCAACCCCCTTAAGAAATGTCATCCTTGAAATTTCAACTCATTCTCTAATTTGAAAAAAGTTGTGACCACTTCATCCTTATTATTTTCTTAGGATCCGACATCTATTTTTCAAAATTTTTGTTCCTCCACTTCACTTTTACAAGGTTGGTAGTATTATTTCACAAATCCTAGACTCAATAGTCCATTATTTCCCACGACTTCTCCTTATAAGAGAGGTCATGTTCCAGTTGAACAACCTCAGGATTTAGTGCATATGAAGGTCCAAGTATACACTTTCTCGAGAGAGATATGTGGAAACAAATATGATCATTATCTAGGTTTAGGGGAATTTATATCTATTAGGCCACTTCTCTAATGAAATCAAGTATATCATTTGGGCCAATGTACTTGGGGATGAGCTTCCCTTTCTTCCCAAACCACGTGATTCTCTTCTAAGGTGATATTCGAAGGAATAATTTCTTTATAACATCAATCTTCAAGTCCCTTTGTCTGTTTTCACAATTGATCTTCTTTTGACTCTGAGTAGCCTATATTTGCTATTTGATATCATGGATTTTTTCTATCATTTCTTCCACAAGATATGACCCATGAGGCTTTCTCTCAAAAACTTTACCCCAAAAAGTTGGAGTTCTACATCACCTCCTATTTAGATATTTATATAGTTCCATTTGAATAATAAAATGGATGTTGTTATTGTATGATAGTGTTTCTGACACATTCGCAAGGACGTGAATGTCCATCTGTTCGAGGACGGTGGGGCTGTTTGTAGCCCTGCATTCCCTCTTTCCAAAGGTGGGAAGCATCTATTCCATGTTAAGGGATGTTTTCTCCTTGATTTAAATGGGATGATGGGATGTCGGTTCTTCCTTCCATGGATTCCTCCTCGGAACTCATCACATAGTTCGAGTATCTCGTATAGATTTAAGACTTTGTTCGTGAAACTCTACCTAGTGACATATCTTCGAGGGCATGGAATCATGAGGAATCCCTCATCGAATGTGGGGAATCATATTCCATAGGATTGTATATTAGGTTTTCCTCAGCTTCTTATGATTAACAAAGGGTATCTCCTAGGTATAACATCTAGTAGAGAGGGATCAGACTAATCAGAACACATTCTAGAGTCAATCAGGGGAGTGAAACCCCAGAAGGGAACACCGTTGTTTGGGATAATGCGTGGTTAGCTACCAGATTTTTGTTATGGGGAATGTGGCGTCATGATCGATCCGGGATGTGGCGGCCCTGCTATGAATCAAAATGGATTCTGGATAGTTATGTGAAGTGGGAGGAGAATGAGATGGATTCAACTTGGGGACGATAGAGATTTTGGGCTTGAGTCTTGATGAGACCACCTACATATCTATGTGCCAGGGAATCAATGTCCTTATATTTCACACGATGATGGATTACTACTGGATAGGGTCATAACGGCTTACCACTGGATGGAGTCTCAACGTCTTACCACTGGATGTGGTCCGAACGGCTTACCGATGGATAGGGGACTGACAACGGCTTACCGCTTATTGGGGTCATAACAGATTACCACTGGTTGGGGTCACCACAGATTACCGCTGAATCTTCCCCCAACGGCTTACCATTGGATGGGGTCACAACACCATACCACTGGATAGGGGATTGAAAACGGTTTACCGCTGGATGGGGTCACAACGGCATACCACTGAATGTGGTCACAATGGCATACCGATGTATGGGGTCACAATGGCTTACCGTTGGATGGGGTCACAATCGTCTTACTGCTGGATGGGGTGACAAAAGCTTACCATCGGATGGGGTCACAACGGCTTACTACTTGATAAGGGATTGACAATGACTTTCCACTGGATGGGGTCACAACTTCTTACCACTGGATGGGGTCACAACAGCTAACTAAGGGATGAGGTCACAATCATCTTACTGCTGGTTGGGGTCACAATAGCTTACCACAGGATGGGGTCACAACTGCTTACCACTGGATGGGGTTGAACAACATGGATTATTCCTATGTACCTAGTCTAGGGGACAAGTATCAAACCCCACATAGTTCGGGAGGGGTGTTGTTTAACGTCGTATAGGATGAAAATGGGGCATGTAGTTTAACATCATGTGAGACAATGGTGGTCCGATGTGAAGGGGGGTTGGAAGCAATGGTGGTGGGGAATGAACCTCTGGGAGGATTCTGACATACCCTACATTTGAAAGGATCAAAGTCATCGTAGTTCAAGAGGGGTTTGGTGAACCGACATGGAGATGGATGGGACCAATGCGTTTTAGTCTTGAATCTCAGGGAGGATTCCTGTGTACCCTTTAATGGAAAGGATCAAAGTCCATGTAGTACATATTGGTTTTGGTGAACCGCTGTAAAAATGGTTGGGACCAATTAATGGTGTGTTGAACCTTAGGGAGGCTTCCTATGTACCTTGCCTTGGAATGGATCAAAGTCCACATAATTCAGAATTGGTTTTTTGGAGTTACACTCTATGCTTCCCAGAGAGGATGTCATGGTTGATGCTTACTCTAAGACCACATGATTCATGCTCTGTGTAAGAAACAACATACAACAAAGACTTGACTATAACATCACAGAAGGTGTGTCTATGAGAAGTTGAATGGGGGCATACATTTGGTTAGCGACCCAAAGAGGAAACATAGGCTTATTCATGGTTAGCATGCTGAGGAGATGAAGATTGGGACATACTCATGGATTGAGGCCTGGATGGTGAAAAAGCCCAGCGAGAGAGGGACTTGGCACCTAGGAAGAGAGGAGGTGCATGGATGCTACCTCTGGAAAAATAAATCTAGGGGATTTCACCTGGTTGGTTTCCCTTTCCCTGCAATCATACACCGCTCTTATAATGAGGATCTCATTCCATGTGAGGAATGATCTCACTCCCATGGAGACCAGTGGGCGTGCAAAATGTACAAGGTGAGGGAACCCCGCGTTTGATACACGGGGCGTGGTTATAGTCTACCATCATGTTCTGAGGACGATGACACTTGGCAGTTTAACGTCATGAAGCTCAGATGAGTTGGATTATGCTCTGCACCTCTAGGACATACATAACTGATACCTCCTGGCCCATGGGGAAGGGAAGGCATCAACAATGTCCTAGTGAGGGGGTGTTATGGTGTGATCCATTGGGGGTCCACGTTAGCATGGCTATGCCATGAAGCAATACCCGTTAGCGTGCCTATGAGTAGAGGACTAAGGTGAAGCAAAGAAACAAAAAGCATCTCCCAAGGGACATTGAAATTGCGTCGTGCAAACCTGAGGGGCCACAAGGGTAGAGAGCACGTGATGCAGGTGTGTCGCGCATAAGAGAGGCTCAGACAGGGTGCCTCAAGGGGAGGGCGGCACTAGGACAATGCGTAAGAGAATGAGAAGGGGAAATATAGAAGGTCTGTGTGAAAAATGCAAGGGTTGCGCACAATACAGAGGTATTGCACGCAAGATGGAATGTTTACGCGCAAGAAGAAAGGATGGCGTGCAAGATGGATGGTTTGCACGCAAGAAGGACGAGTGGCATTCATGACATAGATTTTGCACGAAAGATGGAAGGTTTGTCTGCAAGATGAATGGGTTGCATTCAAGAGGGACTGGTGGAGTGCAATATGTACACCTTGCGTGAAAATGACTTTGGCAATAAAAGAAATTAATGAGGATCAGTCCCCATAGGGCCCGCCCACAGGAGCCTCCATGGGAGACCTATTGCGCAAAATCCAACACCTGAAGCCCATGGTGTTTTTCATGCAGTCGCGGAAGGAGTTTTCTCATAGCAGAGCATCACTAAATATTCAGTTACCATCCCTAAAGGGAGTAGATATGGTTCATTTTATAGCATGATTCCTCAGAGTGGAGCGCATGGACCGGGCGCGCAGGACCGGGAGCCTAGGACTAGGCGCACAGGACTGGGTGTGAAAACACGCTTCTGACAGCGGATAGAGGGTGCCAAGTAGGTCGGGAATGCAAACACCCATTTGACATCACCTCAGGCCTGGAAAGGGGATAGACCACTCAAACGACCATTTGGCACCTCCTCCGATGCGAAACAGGGGATGATTATGCAAAAGCCAGTTCGACGCAGCCTCCGTTGCGAAATGGGTATCGGGAGCGCACGGGGGTCCGGGCACACAAATTCATGATTTACGCAACCTCGGGCATGGAACGAGGGTTGGGCGTGCAATAGTTTGTATGCCGGAAGGCCGCTTGCGCACTACCCCCCGAATCTTGTGCGTGCTCATCAAATCTTACATGCACCAGCATCCCGGTCCCTGAAATCTCTTCTGGCCACCCCGGATTCATTTGCTTCTCTGTTCTCCACCCGATTCAACCCTTCTCAACCCCCCTCAGAATCAGAGCTGAAAGGGAACCCGATGGTCATATTCTGAGGGCAAGCAGAAAATTAAAAAAAACCGTTTCTGGCGGTGTGAAAATATGCATTTTGCCCACGTAAGATTGTTGTGTGTGCGCAGAAGATGCATCAGCGGTTTATAATTAGTCTAAGTCCCCCTAGGCCCTACATTGACTTTTTCGGTGCAACATGATTTTTTTCCCTCACACACGCCAAAATAATACTGATCCGCGTGTAATATTTTGCGACAGATTTCGGGTTTTGCGCGACATCTGAATTTTTTCCTCGCATGTCAACAATCTTTTTCACCGCCACTTTTTCATGCCAATCCTTTATTCTTACGCATTGATACCTCTAAATTTCCAAAATGGACATTCAATAGACCGAGGCTGAGAGGGAGGTTTCCACGGCTCCCAGAAGAACCAAAATGATCACAGACCCTCAGATTCTTCATGCGAGAGGGTTGTGTCTGATAACCAAATGCTTTTTGGAATGATTATGGAAGATAAAAAAGATTATGTCCTGAGCGGTAGCCTGCTGCTATGGAACATGGATCATCTAGAAGAAGTGTTAATGCTAGGTTTCAAAACAGACACACCGCGGTCGTGGGTGACACTCGAGGATAATCTTCCACAATTTCATATTACCAAAAATGGCCATCCGGCGAGGGAGACGCAGAATACAGCCATCTGTGTCCTAAATTTGAAGAACATGACAGTTGTGGGAAGTGATCCATTTCTCTAGGAATCTCTAGCTATTTATGTGAGTACTTCTAGAAACATCATTACTGACGACACAAAGGGTTGGAAGGAGTGGGATTTCATATTCAAGGGAAACATTACCAATGAATGGGCATGGGTGTACATGTTATGTCAGACATGCGAGGAATTCAGACCGAAGATGCGGGCCATTGGAATTTTTGAGGCTGCTTGGACGTCCCAATTCCACTTCTACTGACAGTAGGACTTGGTAGCGTAGCTGTTATGTCACTGGTCTCCTGATACCAAACCTTTTCACCACCATTATGGGGAGGTGGGCTTCAATATTTGCGAATTACACTTTATCGAGGGAATCTCCTTAGAGCGATATCAGTACGATGACTTGACCAGCACCCCAATCCTGTCCGGGAACCTACTAGAGCTGGAAAAAGAGGAGATCAAAATAAAATATATCCTAAATGACATACCCAATTCAGGCTGGTTTAGTCTCTTCCTGACCCAGGACACGACCGTGAAGATGCCAGGTGAAGGGAAGCAATGTTCGAACACGTCTCAGAAGGGGAAAAGCAGGATCATATTGGAAGATTTTGGAGACAGGAGAGTATCGATTGTGAGGCATGGGTATTAATGAAGGCTGAGACCTGATTGTGTGATATGCAGGGTTCCTGGCCACGTTCATGAGAGGTTGGTTGTAACCTGTGAGGGAAACGAGGATGGGAGTTCGCCCGGGGATGCTAGTGATAGCCGAGATTATGGCGGCAATGAACAAGGTTAACCTTGGGGGCCAGTGTTGGCTAGACTATACAGTATTCTAAGGGGTATCTCAATGGGATGTATGCCAAGGAGGATATGTGGTCCGTTCTAGATTCTCCACGACTGGGTCGTAGTCCACTGGGGTGGGTATGATTTCTTGAATGCCAACCACCCCTAGTAACGATATGCGACCATCCCTCTTGAACATCGCTGGAATCTACCCATTTATGCTTAGGGATGACGGAATCAATCTCAAGATCGATAGTCACACCCACTTCGACTTCCTCCCATTCCGAACCCTGGTCTCCCAAATGGTAGACGATGGGGGGGGGTGAACTAGAGTTGAGGTAATACATGAAGAGCATCAGAGGTAGTGTGATGGTGGCCCGAAATGATGGAAAAATATTCTGCGAACCCTATGTGCTGACTAGGTTCGCCAACCTCTTCGGGTGCATGTAGCAGATTCCCAAGAATGTATACACAGAGGTTCGAGAAGAGCAGAATCCCTGCATTCTCTGCAAGTTGTGGCTTATGTTCAATATAGAAGGCCTTGGTGATATCATCACTCTTCCCCCCATCGATGTCAGTGTGGGACTTTCAATAGAATATGAAGAACACTAGATGAGAAAGTATCCTGAGGCAATTCTTTGGAAATTCATTCGTAAGATCAGTGAATCTTGTGAAGAGTCCAAAGAGAAGGAAGGTAGATGACGTTCCGTGGGGTAAATGAGGTAAAGAATGGGTCAGGTAGCTAGCGCATCAGAGGTCGGTACTTCATCGACAAGGGCAGCACAGACGGAGAACGTGACTCCACCAACTGGGGAAGGGTGGTATCGTGTACGACCTTGGGGTCTAACTACGGATCTCATAGGAAGGAAACTCAGGTACCTCCTGTCACCATCTGCCTTTGATATCATCCATTATATGTGGACATCCGGGAGAATGATGTGATAGTCCATGTCTGCCAAAGAGTTGTGGCAGAGGTTAATAATCACAGGGCACGATCATCCTGACATATGGAGAATCCAGATATCGGATAGGGCAAAAATTCATCATCAGCATTCATACCTTGTAACTATGGATATTTACACATGCCAAAGGGGTCGGTATGAAGAATTTCATCTTCTGGTGAATGTAATGCTTGGCTAGGATCAGGACCCAGATAGGCTACCATCTGAGGATGAAAGTGTAGAGGAAGAAGAAGAAAAAAAAATGAATAACATGAAAAAGAGGACCAAGCTGAAGGCCTTGGTGGTGAGGTCCCTTTAGAAGCTCCCATTCACAAGTATAGTTCCCGAGAGAGTTGATAATTCATCAAATCTGTTGAAGAAATGGCAGAGCATCTTGATGTATGTTTTAAACCTTATAGAGACATTTATATTTTAATAGTCTCGATCTGTCAACGAAAACATGACCTATTCAGGAACACATGGGTGAGGGTCCCTAGGAAGCCTTCCCCACAGGGGGCGCAGGTAAGCTTGTGGAGAACGGGAGGCAACTTCAATGGCCAGTCCCCAAGACTGAGCATAGTGGGAACCAATTTCTGCTGGATTAGGTGCCAATGAGTGTGAAGGATATTCCCCTGCCATCCCCATTTTCAAAGAGGAGCCGACACTGGTAATCGATATGACATGTGTCGGCATCTCTCTTGTAGCGGCGGACCACACCATGACATAGGCATTGGAAACCGTCACAAATGGCTCATGTAAGTCCATTCTCATTTGTTTTCGTCTGTCCTGAAGAATCCAGTTAATCATGACACTGATTCCAGATGCAGTGAGTGAGAGTTGGGAGGCACAAAAAACCATCGAGTCTGGGACATCTGTAGGAGCTGGATGGTCAGTGACCACATCGGCCTTTATAGAAGAAACCATTATAGGCAGTCCTACACAGGTACTCGGTGAGCCAGATATTGCAATAGGGGATGGTAATGCTGTCAGGGTGGAGCTCTAGCCCGATGAGAGTGAGGTCACTGATGAGGTGGAGGTTCCCAAATAAGACCCTACGGCTTAACTCCTCACTGCTTTCCTTGAATACAGGCCCGCAGTCCTGGAAGAAATTGACTATTCTGACTTAGATGTTGTGGAGGAGAGCCTTTTGACATGGTGCAAGGTGTGGAAGTGCATTCAAAGTATTCCCAGCCAACCACAGGCAGAATGGCTATGCTGAATGGGGTCACTCCACACCTGGCTACACTTTCTATACACTGGATGGGTAGACGGTTTCCATTGTCATGTAATAATCCATGATTACATGGTGGAGAAGATACTAGAAGACAACTAATGTTTAGACATTGCCTGGCAATGGGAGGATTCAAAGAATGCTCAGGCCTTCTTGAAGGAGGAGCTGGAGGTGCAAATTCTTGAGGAGAAAATGAAGGAATGGGAGTCATTCATTGAAAACTAATCTGATCTCATTGGAAAATTGAAGGTCCAACTCAAAGATGCTAAAAAATGGCACAGGCAAATCGCCAAATTATTGGGCTCTAGACTGAACAATCATAAGCACAAGCCATGGCTAATGAATTGGACCCCTCTTCTGTTGTCTAAGAGAAGGATCTCAATTAATGGGATGCAATTATGGAGGCAAAAAGTCGGAAGGTGGCAGTATTGTAGTAGTATATCCAAAATGTTAATCCATTGGGGCCCAATTTTGGCCGACCCTCTTAAAATCGTTATTCTTTATTACTTCCAACTCTAAATTATATGCAAGGACAGACTAATTTCTTGTTTATTTTAATGCACTTCGACCACAATTCCGAAGTAATTAGCAATCCATTCCTAAGCTCAAGTGGGTCACACCCTATGTGATAAAAATGGGATTCTCATGCTATTACTCTATTTGAACGTGCGAGTAACAATCGTACTTTGGATAACTGAGATAGAAACGACTATTTTAAGCTTCTGAAAAATAAAATGGGGGAGACCTAACTAGAGAATAAAGTACATGGAACAACCGAATTGTCACTTCCCCAACATGCCCTAGTACACTGGTAGGGTAAATCTAGGGGTGTTAGAATCGATTTGAACATAGTGGAGTGGTAAGTGTGACTCACGATACCCGAAATTCAGAACACTTTAGGGATGGAACAAAAATTAAGGAGAACTTTTAACCATATTCAAAACATAGTATCGTTATTGCGTTAGACTGAAATGGGGAGAACAAATGAGGACCGACCACTAAAGAAGTTTGAAAAGTGGTGCCTGACACAAAATGTCATCCATTAGCCTTCCATGACGTTGGCATAGAATAATAGGTGAGCCATAGGCCGAGAATCCATACTATTAAGGGGATCGTTGGGTGATAAATAGGATGAGGGTCCAAATGTAGGGCACACAGAGCGTGTAATAGGAGTGATGGGTTGTTTGAATGGAGTCCAACACTATTGAAATCATGCCACCATGATAAAAGAAAATTAGGTGGGCATATCCATCTGATCATAGGTCAAACGTACTTCCGATCAGGACCTCTTTGGCTAGGGACCTGGTGGATCCCCTGATTAACACGGGGAATCCTAAACTTCTTCAGGGTAGAATCGTAGTTTAGTGTAATGAGCTAAGGACATACGGACTTGTGTAGATTATCGTCATATGATATAAATAAGGGTGAAAGGGGATATCCAAGGAAGGGAGTATGTTGTTCCGTAACTATAAACCTAATTTCAATGAGGACATAAGAGTCTGCACCACACCACGTGTTCTAGAAAGAGTTCAGGCTAAGGGTCCGAAAGAGGGGGGTGAGATCAATGATTATTTTGGGTCGACCTGAAGACAATATTTTTGGGAATTCCTACATAGAACATAAGGATTGGAATCAAGAATTACGTAGTTCTTAAAGTGATACAGTAGGATACTTGTGTTAGAGAAAATAAGGTTGTGCAGGTATGGCCCTTGCTCCAAAAGAAGCGGTGTTTGATAGATCTTGTTTGTCCTATAGGATGAATGTGTCTGTGTTTTTTTGAAGCGATAAACCTAGGATAGAAAATATTGGTAAGCCAAAGGAATCAAGCCATATAAAAACATTGATAAATGGTATGGTGTGTGACTGATACCAAACATGATTCCCCCTCAAGTGATGATATCACAGTGCAGTGTGGTTTTTCATCATGTGGTCCGGATGATAATGTCATAGTTTAGGGACATGTGATGAGACCAACCATTAATGTTAACATCGTGCAATATAGACACAATAGTTTAATGTCATGTGGGGATAGGAAACATAGTTTAAATTCATATGGCTTGGACATAAATACGAAATATGAGGTTCAGGAGAGAATGTGCATGGTGTGATAAAGCATACTTGGCATGAATGATCATGAGTTCCACATAATACCATGCATGATTCAGAGGAGGAAACCTCATTCCGAGGTGTCAGGAATGGTTAGAGGATAAAGGGTAGGAGAATCTTACTCTTGTTTGGGCTGGACCCGAAGATGAGATGTCCGGGTGTTCATACGTATCCCATGAGGATGGGAATCAAGCCACGCATAGTTCATGAGGGTTCCTTTTAATGTCATGTAGGACAACATACAGTTTAATGTCATGTGGGATAGGAAGTAAGGGCAGATAACTCCTAAAAAGGGGAAAAAGTGGTGTGTATGATGCTAACCCGGCGTGGATGAGGGAATAAGCCCACATGCACCATGCCATGTGGTCTTATCAGAGCCATATCCCATAAGGTAGAAAAGAAGAATAAAATTAGTGGAACTGAAGCTGGACCCAAAGATGAGATGTCTGGGCGTTCTTACGTATCCCATGGGAATGGGAATCTACCAGTACATAGTTTTAAAAAGGATCTTAGTTTAATGTCTTAGTTCCTTGACCAAGGAGAACCATAATCCTTCCAAGTAGCCACAGCCCTCAATCTAAATCAGAAACCCACGTGTGTCAAACTCGGTGTTGGAAACAAGGACATAATAGGGTTTTTTAATCACCTAGAAAGTATGCGAAGGGGAGTCAGTGCAGAGCCACGAATGACGCCTTATCATAGCTCTTTTCCACCTAACATGCAAATGTGCATTGAGGGATAGTTCCAGTAGTGTTTAATGTCCATTTGTACATGATGGGGTGGAATATAATGTGAATCGTGTAACCCACATTCAAGGCTAGAAGGTGTTGGCTTGATGATGGAGGGTAACTGTTGACCGTGTTCAAAACACAACATCCATATCATGTGGCATGAGATTGGAACAACAAATGAGCGTCGACCACTGACCATATTCCTAATGTGGGACTTATATCAATTTGTCGTCTGAAATCCACAGGGATGTTGGCCCATAATGGTTGGAGAGCCCATAGTCTTAGCATCCATGCCATTTTGGAGTCCCTTCGAATGTTAAAGATAATTCAATTCCAAATGAAGAGGAACACAAATCCTGAAAAGTGGATGAAAGCATGTCCAGGTAGAATCTAACACTCTACGTTTTAGACTAGAGTACTCATGGTCCAATTGGTGAATCACCAGAGAGGGCCATGGAACCCATCTTAAGGGCAGCTAACTCAAGAGATGAGAGCAGGGAAAGGGAATGAAGGCCACTTAGGAGAGGGAGATAGTTTTGTATCAGTGTTGTTATAAACCAATCCTGAATTAGGATATAATATCATACCACATGGTATACCCCTTTTTTGGAAGAACATCATCCATGGGGCCAAAATGATAGGGATGTTTCTAAGAGATGGGGATGGACTTGAAGACAAGATGTTAGGTCGGTCCTACGTATCTCATGAGGATTGGAATCAAGCCACACATAGTTCTAGAGGAAAGGATGATGCAAATAATGGCACGATTCCCCAATGTGGGTGTTTATGACATGACGAGTAACTCGGTGAAAATAAAGACATAATCCCACACCACACAGTATAACCCTATGTGAGAACTTGGGCTAGGGGCCTGAAAAGACAATTGGGCCTGAGGGTAGGCCATGTAAAGAATGTCACAACCTGCTTGTAGTTTAATGTCTTTCAGTGAGGAAAAAGGTAGGGGTAATGTATCTCATCCGGGGATGTGTGCGGCACTACGAGCTACCCTATGTGAATGAGGACATAATCTCACACCACACTGTACAACCCTAAGTGATAACTTGGGCCAGGGGCTGGTAAAGGCCATGGGGCCTAAGGCCAGATGATGAAAAAAAATTCATGTCCAGCATGTAGTTTAACGCCTTGAAGTGAGGAAAAAGTTGATCATATTTTAGGGTCATAGAGCTCGGATTATATATTCATAGTTTAGTGTCATGTGTGTGTGGTAGAGAGGGCGAATCATCGTGCTCATGGAGGACCACAAAGAGACAATGATGATATAAGACAACTATTGACCATGTTCGCAACACAGTATCCACCATTGTGTGATCCGAAGGGGACGAACAATTGAGCTTTGACCATTGACTATATTAGCCACAAGGGACTTGTATCAACTTTTCAATCTCAATACTTGGGGGAGTTATCCCGTAATGGTAGTAGAGACCTTGGGTTGAGCATATATGCCATTTGAGAACCATTTTGGATATAGAAGGTGATGGAAGCCTAAATGATGGGACTTGCGAACAATGGAAGGGCCCCTGATCGCGGGATAGACGATAAATGAAGGGAGGGATGTCTCAAGGGGATATGTGTGGAATGAAGAAATAGCCCGATGTGAATGATGACATGATTCCCTACCGCATCACACTATCATAAATGAGATCTTGGGCTAGGGGCCCGAAGGACCTCAGGTTGCGCGTTATGACCAACTGTAGCCATATGACCTCTCATGCGGGAACTACCTTCACAACTACTAAACCCATGTGAGCAATGCTCGGTGTGGGAAATAAGTAGTAGGACTTGTCTATCCCCTTCACATAGGGGTCCGACAGCTGTAATCACACTCTCGATCGATGCAGGCCAAGATTTGGAGAAAGAGTGGGGCCATATGAACCAATACACTCCATTTTTGGGACAAATGGAGGTTGGGACTGCATCAAAGGGTGGTTGTCGACCAGATTTGAAATAGATACTCTATATAGTGTGACCCGAAATGGGAACAGAAAATGAGCATCGACCATTGACCATATTCTCAATGTGGGACTCATATCGACTTTTTTTGTGTAAAACCCTTGAGGGCATTGGCCCGAACTAATTGGAGAGCCCTTAGGCTAAGTATCCTTATCGTTCGGGGGCCCATTAGGATGTGAATGATAATGGGGACCCATTTGAAGGGGTATATAGCACAAGAATGCACCTGTGAAATTCCAAATAATGTTGGGTAGGAGAAGAGACATAGATCATCAGGGGAGAGAGATACATGGTACGATCAGGATGAACTTGATGCGAATGAGAGAAAAGACATGTGCCACACCATGTGTCTCATCCCAATGAAAGGACTCTATGTTTTGGGGATGGGCCTTTGGATGAAATGATCAGGCGGCCCAATGTATCCTATGAGGATGGGAATCAACCCACACATAGTTTTAAAATCTCCAAGAAGATTAGAATCATGCGGTAAAGACATGGGAGGATAAAAAGAATGAAAAAGGAAACATGGTTCAATCATCGTAACCCTGACACGGGTGGGGCCTAACAAGCCTACATGATGCCATGTGAGATCCCCCAAAAGAACTATACCCGGGATGGGATAGTCAAAGAGGAAACTGGGATTGGACTCAAGACGAGGAGTCTGAGCATTCCTATATATCCCATGAGGATGCGAATCAAGCCATACATAGTTCTAATGATGCAGTTTAATGTCATGTAGAATGATGCATAGTTTAATGTCATGTACTACTATGCAGTTTAAGGTCATTCATGACCATCATTCAGTTTTGGGTCATGCGGGACAATCCATTTTAAGGTCATGAAGGACCATACCGTTTTGGGTCATGTGGGACCCTAATGCTATTTAGGGTTATGTAGGACCATACAGTTTAATGTTATGCTAGACTATATAGTTTATGGTCATGCGGGACCAGATGGATCAAGCAAATAATTGCATGCGGATCTTGTCATTTGTGGGAGGAGTTATACGCTCACCATTCATTGTAACCAGTGATTACGCGCCATTGGAGTAAACCTTGTGAATGGTGCAGGGTCCTTCCAATTTGGGTTCCAACATGGGTGGATTTATACCAGGTATCATTGGTGCCCTCATGACCAATCCCATGTCACCCTACAAAAAGAGATAAGGTGAACTTTATTGTTGAATGCTCTGGTTATCTAGTTCTGATTCTTTTCCAGATTGTGCAGGGCACAATGCCTATTCTCGTCAAGAACATCCAACTCATCCATCCTAATTTCGGATACATATTCTGGTGCATTCTGATCAAATTCAACATTTTACAATTAGGGAAATTGAATCTCGATGGGATGATTGACACCGATCTGTACACCAGGTAATATGGGGTCACCTTGGTGGAATTACGAGTTGTCATCCGATAAGCCCAGAGGGCATTGGAAAGCTTGTCCAGCCAACTCTTCTTATTATGACCAACCATTTTATACAAAATTATAGAGAGTGTTTTCATGAATTCCTAGATCTGTCCATTTTACTTCACATGATAGCGAGAGTTATGGTTAGAACGAATTTTGAACTTAATGTACAATATCATCAGCTCAGCTGCTCAGATGTTCGTGCCATTATCGGTGAGGATGGTGTGAGGGACTAAAAATTTCTTTATGACGTTGGAACTCACACTGTCAACGATAGAACGGTCCTTGACCACCATGAGTGAAACTGCCTCTTCCCACATGGAGATGAAATCTGTAGTAGTCAGGATTAATATGTACTGGTGAGCAGTCACCAGTGGATATAGTCCCATGGCATCGAGTCCCCATACCGCAAATGGCCAAGAGTACATGGTGGAGTAGAGAGGCTCTGGCGGTTGATGCATAATGTTAGCATGAACTTGTCATGCATGGAATCTCTTGGAAAACTCGATGCAGTCCTAGATCATGGATTTCCAAAAGTACCCCAATCTATGGATCTGGTGAGACAACTTTGGCCTGGTATGATATTCCCCAAAGGAACCGGCTTTAACCTCTAGCATGACCTGAAAAATCTCGATCCCTTGAATGAAACGGAGAAGAACACCATCAAATCTGCACATGTAGAGGATTTCCTCACGACTAGAACTGTCCCGGAGGGTAAATTGTATTGTGCGAAGTCATATTCGTTCACACTCGGCTTGATCTACTAGGAGATTAACATTCTGGAGATACTCAACAAAGGGGGATCTCTAGTTGGTGGTCTCTACCATTACCACATCTAGGGGACCCGGGGGGGGGCTGATGTAAAGGCCCCGGTGGTAAGATGTCTTACCCATGGCCCGTCTTCATCCTCAGGGTTGAAATGAGCAATGACTCTCCGATGTGCCATGTGGATAATCAGATCATCCTGATTGGGTTCCATGAGTGATGCAGCCAGGCTGGCCAGGGCATCAACTCGACCCTTCTAAGATCGAGGAACATGAGTAACGTTCGGTCATGACAGGAAATGGGCCATTTGTAAGAGAGTGCACTCTAAAAATGGTTAGAGATCTGGCTTTCTAACAATGTTTTCACCGTTGATCTGTTTAATGACTAGTTCAGAGTCCCCTTCCAAAGGTAAATTGGGCACATCAATTTTGAGAGCCAGCTCGACACCAGTGATGAGAGCCTGATACTCTTCCTCATTGTTGGTGCATCCATCTTACAACATGAATGATTATGGTAGAATGGTTTGTGTCAAGGTAATGAAGATGCTACCCTGGACTACTCTGTTGAGTCTAGGATCATTGAGCCTCCTGGTGGTGGGGATTTGGGAAGTACCATTGAAGATAATCTCTCAGCATGGTGTGGCTGGATCAACCAAGAGAATCTATTCATCAAGAAAATCAAGATCCAAGGACTGGTCAGCTGGAGCTAGAAGGGAATCAAGGAAGTCTGCCAATGCTAGCCCCTTAGTAGCATTTTGAGGGACAAACCTGATATTGAAATGTTAGAGAATTACTGCCCACTGAGCAAGATGACCAGTCAACATGGGGCAGCTCAGGATGTAATTCAGTGTGTCTACTCAGGACACCAACTGTACCTTGTGGTGATATATATAATGTCTCTACTTTTGTACTACAAATACCAGCACAGGGTAGCTCATTTCGATGTGGGGGTATCTGTTCTTCGTATCGAGGAGCATGCGACTAAGGTAGTAAAGGTTGTTTTTTGTCCCCTCATTGTTCTTCTGGGTGAGAAGGACACTGAGAGATCATTCTAGGGTGGTCACATAAAGGACTAGTGGCCTTCTGGAGATGTGTGGAATTAAGACTGGATACTAGAGAAGATACTACTGGATCTCCTCAAAAGCTACCAAACACTCTTCATCCCCACTCATAGATGGTGCCTTTCTTAATGATCCGAGAAAATGGCTTACACTTTCCAGTAATATTCTCAATGAATCAGTGTATGTAGGCTAATTGGACATAGAAACATCGAAGCTCTTGAATGTTGCTAAGAGGAGACATATAGATAATGGCTTTGATCTTCTCTGGGTCGATCTCAATATCCCTATCTGATGATGAAGATGAGAAACATTCAAGAGGTGACCCCGAAGTAAAATTTCAGTGGATTCACCTTTAGGTGACGAGAACAAAGGAAGATAAACACTTTATCAAGGTCTTTGATATGGTCATGACGCTGGAAAGATTTGACCATCAGATCTACCACATAGCATTTCACCAATGTTCCAAAAATTGGCTTATATATGCGATGCACAGCCCGCTGGTAGGTGTCAACTGAATTCTATAAACCGAAGGGAATGACATTGTAACAAAATGTACCTTGGGGTGACCTTAAGGCTGTGAAGTACACATCCTCAGGGACCATTCGGATCTGGTTGTACCCGGAGTACCAATCCATGATGAAGAGGGCTTGGAATCCGACTGAAGTGTCAATCAACAACTCTGTCACTAAAAGGGGAAAATCATACTTCAGGCAATGATAGTTGAGATCCCAGAAGTCAATGCAGACCCCGATCTGTCCATTCTTTATCCTTACTAGAAAAATGATGGCCTACCATCTAGGGTATAGGACCTCCTTAACAAACCTGTATTAGATGAGCATATCAATTTCTTCCTCTACCATCACACCGTGAGAAGGGCGTATCATTCTGGGAGGCTTCTTGAACCAACGATGATTTTCTGGGAGACCGAGGTGCTGGAAAGCTACTTGAATATCTAGTCCTGAAAACTCATCATAAATCTAGGTGAACACATCATAGTATTTTTTCAGGATGTTTATGTACTTTTGTTGTTCCTCAAAGGGCATAGAGTCACTGATCAATGTGGGTCTTGGTTCTGCCTCACCAACGAGGTTCACCAGTACCAACTCGTCGATTGTGGCAGAAAATCCTTCCTCAAAGTTAGGGGGAGCATCCTACAAATCCTCTTTTTTCACTTGTGGATTGGGAATCCTTAGTGGGGGGGGGAGTCGCTTCTGAGTTGGTAGATCCCGACGGGAGGCTATTACCCACCAGAGCAGCAATGTACAATTCATTGGAGGACCCCTATGCTATCGCAACCATAACAATGAAGTTTGTTGATATGATCACATCTGTCCTTCAGCCCAAGGGGCCGCACTTGATGATGCCAAAGCAATAGTGGCGCATCAGATTGCGCTAGTTAATTCTAGCCCAGTGGGATAAGAAAGTATGATGTAAGTCCATTTCCATGGGGTGGACATCCCGATACATTGTGGTGGTAGGAGGCTCCGGGATCAGCTGAGCCTGATTTTTATAGGAGTACAAGGTGATCTTCCAGCATCTCTTAGGCCTTAGAATGTGTGCCCCACTCGTCCTAGAACAAGCGAAGCATTATCCCATGTTCAGGGTCGTATCCACAAATCGGCGGTTTGGAAAGATGTATGAGTTGTCTAGGTCCATCCACGGATCGGTTTCAGCCAATGTATTCTTGATCTCATTAGTGTGAATCTGCATTCCCTTGCTCTTGTAGTATTTGGAATCCAGGTAGCGGGATTCACTAGAGGAAAAGGGAGACACATCACCTTGAATCAAACTCACTCAACCATTTAGGGAGTACTTGAGGAATGAGTGAAATGATGAGGGAACTGCCGCATGCAGGTGGAGCCATGGCCTTCCCATAAATGCATTGTAAATAGTGTCCTAAGAGACCACCTTAAATTTGGGGCTGTCAATGAGGCCACCAAATTGGTTCTTCAAGTGGATCTTACCAATCGGTGTTGTTCCATCCTGTCATAACCTAGGATTCTTAGGCCATAGGGACTCATATCATCTTCATGAAATCCCACCTTTCGCAGTGTCTAAGTCGGGATTAGGTTAATTCTAGAGCTCGTGTCGACAAGACAGTGACGAACCCCCACACCATTGTATTGGAAAATGATGTAATTTGGTCGAATGAGCCCCTATATGAGAGAGCCTTAATCTTATTTGTAGAACAATATGAGGTATTTTCATTCAGTATTCATGACCTCTTTATCATGAAAGGATTCTGCGGCTGCTACTTTGGTTTCAAACTGGTGGGGGATTCTTAAAGCCTTAGAGAGGGTCTCATACATATCTGACGACATGCTGAGGGCTTACAAGATGGAAATCTTTTCTAGAATTCATGAAATATGCTTAAGAACATTGTAATTCATCACCACACATGATCTTTTTCTTGTAGGATTTCTCCCTATTACAGGAGGCATGGTGGGCCTTACCGACTAGACTAGCAGCTGACTGGTACTGGGAACATCCCATTGCCCACTAGTTGAGGCCTAAATAGTTGCTACCGATTGAGGGCCAGATGATTGAGTCTGTCCTATAGCTGGGCGTGGCTGGTCATGGTATGGTCAATGTGGATTTGCTTGATCCAGCAACACGAAAGATAATGAAGGAGGTCCCGAGGCCGCCATATGAGAAGGTTGGGAATGTTGAGCTCTTCATTGAGCCTTTTTCCTAGTTTCGGTAGCATGCACTAAATGGATGGACGTGCTAACTGAGGCACTCTGATGAACTATATTTCCATGGCTCCATCAACAATGGAAATGGCTGGGGATGTTGAGAGGATCCTTCGGGTAATCCTCATCATCAGGAATCATGTAGGAATTTACTAGCTCTATGATGTTAACCGAGGCATACCCTTGACCGTCATTTGAAGAGTATTTAACAATTGGACAGATTTCTTATAGGGATTAAAATATATGGGGGCATGAAGTCACCAAAAGTATGAGATGACAAAGGAATTGGCAGGGGACTTTCCATTCCCTTACGTCTCTAGTGTTTTCTCTTCTGGGAAGAGGCCAGCTAAGACGACGCTGCAGAAGTGGTGGATGTAGCTTCTGAAGGCTTTAGACGATTCAAGAATGCCCAGATGACACCATGTTCACAGGAGACTGTTTTACGATCCATCCAGTCATAATTCTTTTGGGATCTTTGATAGGAAACCTGATATCACTCTCCCTTACTGTCGTTGTCGCTATCTTGCCTCACGATGACGTATGCCACCTCTGTCGGGGCTGGACCCAACTTGACAATGTTGTTGTTGACTAGGTCATGGATCTAGTCTTAGAACACATAAAACATCTTGAGAGTGTGCCCTAGGATCTAGTGGTAGGGGTAGTAATTATGGTGATCAGTAAGGTTATCCTCTTCTGATATTCTATACTCAGGAAAACCCACAATCCCCTGTTCTAAGGCACTGTGAAAGTAACCGGGGACCTGTATCTCATTGATTGAGTATGTCTGCTTTCTACTATCTAAAAATGGGGCTATTGGGCCTGACCCTGACGAGGTGCTGGAGGAGACTTTCTTGTTGTTTGAACATGGTTATCTCGCCTAGGAGGTGGAAGCGTATTGCGCAGGGGCACCTACGGATTCTATGGTGCGCGTTGCTGGGTAGGAGGTTGCGCCTAAGGTAGAGGGCCTATGTAAGGATATGGAGGCATCTCCACTGGTAAAAACTCTAATCACCAAGGTTCTATATTTGGGAAACTGTGGTAGGATCACCCCTGGAGACCATTCACGCAGGGATTGTAGGAGGCAACAGGTGTGCCTTCATAGCCGGCTGTAAGGCTTCCTCTAAGAGCTGGGTCTTATCAGAGAAGTCTCCAAAATCCCCTGGTATTGTTCTGGGTGATTAGAGAGGGGACCAGCAGCATCTTGAAATTTCCTATGCACATCCTCAGCAATTTATCCCGAGTTAGCGGCATGTCGACGGAATTTGTGAGTCCTTTCCACCAGGCGACAAATTCAGCGACGCGCTCATCAGGCCTCTCCTTTCACTTGAAGAGGTCTACGATACAAATTTTCATCATGGTGGAGCTAAAATGGTAAAGGAATTTCCTATAGAGGCCCTCCCATCCGGTCGCTGATTCGATGGGGAGCTGGTTGTACCAGACATACCCATGTTCTTCCAATGACAGCACAAAACACCGGAGGTTGGAGGCTTCATGCTTCGCTGGAGTTCCCAAAATGGGCCCACACGTTGAGGTAAAGTGGGCCAGGTGTTGTGGGGGTCACCCATCCCACTAAAGGGGGAAAAGGTTGGATTTTTGAAACCCATAGGTGCTCACATATCATCCACCCACGCTAGATATGGCTTCCCATCAAGTGGGAGCACCACCTGTCGCGTTTCCAACACCTCAAGGTGGGAGAATAGTGCCTCCATTTGATCATATGGGCGGGGGTCCTTGTCATGATGGGGATCTCTAACCACGATTTCATTGGAGGGTTCTTCAACATGGTAATTAGGCCTACTGGCACATGGAGCGGCTGGTGGCCCGACCCTTGGGGTATCTGGGGGAACCTAAGCTAGGTCCCTTGGATTGTAGCGCCGTTCCAGAAGGTTTGGCGAGATATAAAACACCATTTTTCATTATGTTCCCACTTCAACTATATATGTGGGGGTAGGATAGTCTTGGTCACCTAGAGACAGCTCACTGAGGGGATGTTGATCCTAACCCTACTTCCCTGGCCTAGGATTATAGTAGTTTGGTTGTCGCTCTGCAGCCCGTTCAGCCATAAGGTCATCGACTACCTTGTTTTTCTCCACAAGTTGCTGATGCAATGCATCCTTTTCAGGGTCTTCATCTGTCTTCTATACTGAGCCAAACAGGTCAGAGGGTTTTGTAGCTCCAAGATGCTCTTTACCCTTAATGTGATTTTAACTAATGAATAATGCCTCGGTTGGCATAGGGAGGCCCAACATGATCCTTTATTTATGAGTAACCCTTCCCAAGGGATCCAGTAGCAGTGGAAAACATTCAATGGGTAGGTCCCCATCGAGGAGCTCCAGCTCATTTCCCTCTTTTGATAGGGTGTCCATGTTAACAGCGACCCTACCTGGGTGATTGTCTTCAATGACGCATAGAATGTCGGGTTGTCGTCGAATATGATTTAAGAGAAGGGAACCATACTACCCCCTTCCACGGTTATACAGTTGGGGGGAAGACTCCTTTATAATCATGTGAATTACCATGAAACTCTAAACACATTTTTATTAGAGGGACCTATGGAGACTTGGTGACCTAGGGCGATGGGCCATATATAGTTCTACCAAATCAAATAGATGGAACTGTTCGCTGATGTATTCAAAATAAACATGGATCCTGGGATCAGCCACTCGTTGGTAATGAAGGAGGAAGTGCGTCGCATAATGGGTTTGATGGAAACACTGGACTTTCTCTCTGGTGAGAGATTCTGGCGTGACAACATTTGGCACTTCCACGTGAAAAAAATATCTCAAGAAAGTGGTCCACTACGAGGATATTCCATATGCTCCTTGGATTGGATTTAGGTTATGGCCCTTCAGTGACCCAGTCGTAGAATGAAGGCGGTTGAGGAACAGGTAGTGATACTGAAGCAGATCGCAAGGATGGTAGGATGGCCAGTGGAGAGTACGTCGAGCGAGCTGACAGACCGCCGCATCTCTTGATATCCTCTGATTAGTGAAGTAACATAGCCACTATGTCACGGTAAGATGGGGTGAATACCTCAATTTATGGCCCAGTAACTCCAGCTAATGGTAGTGGAACACACTACTACTCATCCACCATTTGACCCTATAATAGCTCTTTGTGATCTATAGTCGATGTAGAGAGTGCTTCTAGCAATGATGGTGGCGATCGTGAAGTTGAAACCTATGGAGCTGCTAAATTTTAGTCCTCCTGGATATACCTATGGAGGGAGGTGAGAATACTATGGACCATGCATTCTAGGAGTATTTGGCTGATGTTACTTGTTCCTTATCTATCCCTTGACAATAAGGACCTGCGCAAGGGTTCCATTACTGGGTCATATTCAGATTTAGAATCTATGAAGAAAACAGGTTTCATCTCAATTTGAATCTTCACAGTGTCCCTTTTATGGCGGCTACAAACTGCCCTCTTGCCCTGGGATAGTTCTTCAGGGTGGGGAAATTTTTCGGTATGAGGAGGACCTTCTGCCGTACTGGTGCTGGGGAGGAGAGGGCTTCCACCTGAGCAAGCCGGAGTGCGAGGAGCACTGAAACACAAGTCAAAAAGGATATGGACAGGTCCTATGTGGGAAGTGCTGTAGTGGGTAGAAACTCCGCTCAAGCCTATAGAAGCACGAGTGGGACCCCATTTATTGTTTCCCTTGGAGACATCAGTGAGACGATGGTCCTCGTACTGGTTGAGCCGAACACGGGTAGGGAATCCATGCTGGGTGCTAGTGAGGTGAGGATGGCCTTCACCCCTCTAGTTGATAAGTAAAGGAGGACCTTCACCAGCTACTATAATGACATTGAGAGGTCCCCCACACTGGATATTGACCGAATTCTCAACTTCCCCACATCAGTAGTTTGTGGTAGTTGCAATAACTCCATACCCGATGTAATGGTCATAGTAGAGGCTTGTGTACTAGGTGTCACCATCGTAGGGAGGACCCCCATTTAGACTGAGGGTCCCACGGGGTGTACCACCATGCCGAGCCTGGAAGTGTGGAAGACCAGCATTCTCCATGGTTGTGGTACGAGGATGGCCTCTGTACTGACGGATGCCATTACACGCACCAGCGACCGGGAGAGTCAACCTATCCTGCCTGTGGGGCGGTTGGGGCCTCGATTCAGGCATGATATACATGATCCTCTACTCATAATACACATGGGGATGATATATGTTGGAAGTGGCATGAGCCACATCAGTTACTGACATTGACGCCCCTTGGAGGACGTCTTCCTCGGCCTTTGCCCGACGCTCGCATTAGGTCAACAGGACCAGGGCCAACGTTGCGGGAGTATGGCTTACCTACTCCTCAACTCATGGGACTAGGTGGTGGCACTCGCACAGCCTAGTGGGATCCCTCCTTGGGGGCCCCTGAATCGGGATCCCGATAGGGCTGGCCCACACATCTCCTATCTCATCTTCATAGGTAGAGAGTCATCAAGGCATTCCAGGGAGAGGCTCCCAAAACGATTGTAAGTTGGAGTGGGGAGTTGTGGCTCCTGGAGCGGCCCTTGGGGATGGCGTTGGTGACGGGGCGCAAGAGCCTCCCGATTCTGGAGGGCCATATCCCTAGTTGGGAGAATCCTCTCTTTGTCGTACTAGCATAAGAGGTTGTTGATCACTCTCCTCTGAATGAACTCATATGGGAATAAAGGGCATGGGCGCCCGATATATGTAGGTGTGGAGAGGGTCACTGAAGCGGTGGAGATGCATGGGACTATCACGTCGGCATTTATCCTACCCCTACATCAGTGGGCAGGCGGTGATCGGATTATTGTAGTATCATGGTTCCTGAAAAGCAAGGAGATTAACCCATTATTCATGAGTGGAATGGAATCGAAAACCAATGCCCCAACACCATTCTGTCTTTCATGGATGGCAAGATGGAACCATGTTAACAGCATCGTAGTCCTGGATGTCCAATGTTTTGACTACTGTGACATTTGGCATGTTTCACACCAAGCCCTCTATTTTCTTGGCAGGACCCAGTGCTGGATAGCAGGATGTGGTGACACGCTAGTCCACTAATGTCTTCAATGCTACTAATCTCTATATTATAGAGAAGTGATTCATGTCGGTTTCACCATTTCTTTTTCCGACGCATTCCCCTGGGTGGGCATGTTTGTCTTGTTCGAGGACGGAAACACTGTTTTTAGTCCTGCAATAACACATTCCATATGGGGGGAACCTATGTTCCTTTTTAGGGACGTATTCCCCTTGATCGAAACAGGATAATGGGACGTCTATTTTCCCTACTGTGGATTCCTCCTCAGAACTTTTCACCTATTCCGGGTCTCCCTTATAGATTTAATACGTTGTTCGGGAATGTCTTCCTAGTGCCATATCTGCATGGACACCAGTTAATTACAATGCTTCTATCGGGACATTCCTATGGGTCCGTTCAGGGCAGCAACCTTCGGTCAAGGGAGTAGTAATGCTAGACATCACTGGTGTGTCTGGATGATGGGACACTAACGTGTCATGGTTTCTTCCCCTTATTATAGGTCATCTTGAGGGTGCGGAATCCCAAGGCATCCCACATAGAATGTGGGGAATCATTTTCAATAGGCATGTATCTGAGGTTTTCCTCAGCTTCCTATGTTTAACGCAGGGTATGCTGGAGGTTTAACGTCTAGCAAAGACGGATCAGACTGATCAGAACACTCACTAGAGTGGATCATGTGAGTGCAACCCCAAAGGGAAGACAGATGTTGGGGCTATCACATGGTTAGCTACCCAATTGTTGTTATGGGTAATGAGGTGGCATGATCCAACCAGGATGTGGAATCCCGGGTAAGAATCAAAATGGATGATGGATGGTTAAGTGAATTTGGTGGAGAATGAGATGTAGTCGACTCGAAGAAGACGGTGATGATGGGATTGAGTCTCAAAAAGACCTCCTACATATCCCTGTGGAAGAGAATCAATGTCCTCATATTTCACATAATGACAGCTTACCGCTGGATATGGCCACAATGGATTACCGCTAGATGGGGTCACAATGGATTACCTCTGGATGGGGTCACAACGGCTTACTGCTGGATAGGGGACTGACAATATCTTATGGCCTGTTGGGGTCACAATGGATTACATCTAGATGTAGCCACAATGGCTTACCGATGGATGGGCACTACCACAAAAACAGTTTTTCGCAGCGCCCCCCATTTATCAGCGCTTGTTTAGTAGCGCTGATAAAGGGGGGGCCTTTATCATCGCTTTTTTTAAAAGCGCTGATAAAGGGTCAGCTTCAATTTTTTTTTAAAATATATTAATATATTAATATATTAATATATAAATATAGTTATATTGTTATATAAATATAAAATATAATTTTTAAATATATTTTAGATAAGTATAAATGTACATTTACACTTATTATACTTCATATATAAGATATTTAGTGAAAATGGCTTCTTAAAAAATTAAAAAAAATATTTTTAATTAATAATTTGATAATCATTATGGAGTAATAGTCATTTAATAACAATTTGATCACTAAAAAAATTAAAAAAATTAAAAAAATATCCAAAATATGTTGAAAACGCAACTCAAACTTCAAACGGCCATAACTTTTGATCCGGGTGTCCGTTTGAGCTCTACCACATATCAAATCGAAGCCTGTGACGAGCTCTACGTCGCTATAATTTGGTAGAACCCTGGACAAGCGTTTTTCGAGGCCAAAAGAGGCCCAGAAGGCCTCCAAAACTGAGTTTTTTGTTGGGGTACCCAAAGTTTTTAACATTTTGTGGATTTTCAGCCTCGTTTAAGGGGGTATTATCAGATTTTTTTGGTTGGGACTAAATTTATTCCAAGTTATTACATTCATATTGATATTATGTATTTGAAATTTTATCCTTTTTGATAATGCACTGCTATTTATAATCAAATATATAACTATATGTACAATTGTTTTATATATTCATACCTAAAAATTAATTTTTTTAAATAAATAATTAAACATATTTACATATAAAATATATTAGCTTTATCTAAATAATAACTAACATCCATTTTATTTAAAATACAAATATATGAATATTTATATACCTATATATTAATCTAACTATATATATATATATATTAATCTAACTATATATATATATATATTAATCTAACTATATATATATATATTAATCTAATAACTATATATATATTAATATAACTACATATATATATATATTAGTGTTACTATAAATACATATATTAATATCACTATATATATTTATATAACTCTATATATATATTCATATAACTATATATAAGTTAATATAACAATATATATATCAATATAAATATATATTACTATACGAATAAATATAACTAAATATATATATATAGATATATATATATATATATATATAAATCTAACTATATATATATATATTAATCTAATAACTATATATATATTAATATAACTACATATATATATATATATTAGTATTACTATAAATATATCTATTAATATCACTATATATATATTAATATAACTATATATATGTTCATATAACTATATATATGTTAATATAACTATATATATATATATTAATATAAATATATATTACTATATGAATAAATATAACTATATATATATATAGATATATATTAATATCAATATATATATATATTAATATTACTATATATATATATATTAATATAACTATATATATATATATTATATAACTATATGTATATATATATTATAATATAACTATATATATATATTATAATCTAATAACTATATATATATTAATATAAATATATATTACTATACGAATAAATATAACTATATATATATATATATAGAGATATCATGAATTGGAAGACAAATCAAAATAGAGTAGTGGTAAAGGCTTAGGCGCACAGGGGGGTGGTCTCGAGTTCAAATCCTGTGGGAGGCAGGGGCGTGCGCGCTTGGGGGAATATAGTAGCAAGCGATGTTAAAGGGTGAAGGGGGTGAGTGGGGTGCGTGGGGTGCTGTACAGGGGCAGAAAAGCACTGTAAAATGAGGGGCTCAAGCACTATAAAAGCCCACCCGATTTGCACTATTTTTTAATTTTTTTTAATGTTTTTTAAATTTTTATAATTTTTTTAAATTTTTTTAACTTTTATCAGCGCTTTTTTAAAAGCGCTGATAAAATGGTCCTTTATCAGCGCTAAAACGAAAGCGCTGATAAAGGAAGCGCTGATATAGGACCCCTTTATCAGCGCTAAAAAAGCGCTAATAAAGGGATACTTTTATCAGCGCTTTTTTGAGCGCTGATAAAGGGGTCCTATATCAGCGCTTTTCAGAGCGCTGGTAAAGGGGACCCCCCCTTTATCTTTGATGGCTTTATCAGCGCTTTTTCTAGCACTGATAAAGGCCATTTTTAGCGCTGATAAAGACCGTGTTTGTAGTAGTGGGGGTCACAATGAATTACGGTTGGATAGGGGATTGACCATATCTTACCACTGGATGGGGTCACAATGGCTTACCAGTGGATGGGTTCAGAATGGATTATCACTGAATCAGGTCACAATCGGCCTACTGATGGTTGGGGTCACAACGGATTACCGCTGGGTGGGTTCACAATGGCTTACCGCTGGATGGGGTCACAGCGGCTTACCACTGGATAGGGGATTGACAGGGGATAACTGCTGGATGGGGTCACAATGGCTAATCACTAGATGGGGTCACAACAACTTACCGTTGGATTGCATCACAATCTCCTCACTTCTGGTTTGGGTTACAACGGCTTACCGATGGATGTGGTCAAAACAAATTACTTTTAGATGGGGACGAACCTTAGGGATACTTCCTACATACCCTGTCTAGGGGAAAAGGATCAAAGCCCACGTAGTTCATGAGGGGGGTGCAGTTTAACGTAATACATAACAAAAAGGGGGCATACAGTTTAATGTCAAGTGGGACAATGGTGGTCCGACATGAAGGGGTCATAACCAATGGTTATGGGTCTTGACCCTTAGGGAGGAATTCTACATACCCTACTTTGGAAAGGATCAAAGACATCGTAGTTCAGGAGGGGTTTAGTGAACCAAAATGAAGATGGCCTGCACCAATGGGTTTTGAGATTGAACTTTGGGGAGGCCTCCTACGTACGATGCCTCAGCAAGGATCAAAGTCCACGTAGTTCAGATTGGGTTTGGTGAACCGACCAGAAGAAGATCAGGATCAAGGGATGGTGAGCTTGAACCTCATGGAGGCTTCCTACATACCTTCCCTTGGGAAGGATCAAAGTCCACATTGTCCAGAATGGGTTTTTGGGGCCTACACTCTAATATTCCCAGAGAGGATGTCATGGTCGATGCTTACTATATGCCCACGTGAGTCATGCTCGGTGTTAGAAACAAGTGGCAACAATGTCCTGATGATCACATTACGGGAGGTGCATCTGTGGGATGTGGAATGAGGGGCTTACACGTGGTTAGCAGCCCAAAGAGGAAACATGGAATTATTCCTAGTTAACAGCCCAAGGAGATGTATATTGGGACATACTTCTGGATGTAGGCCCGGATGTCGAAAAATCCAAGACAGAGAGGGACTTGGAACCCATGAAGAGAGGATTAGGGATGCTATGTCCTATATGAAAATATAGGGGCTTACAATAAGGTGGTTTCCCTTTTCCTATGGATAGATTCTGCTCCGATAAAGAGGATATAATTCCATGTGTGCAATGATCTCACTCGCGTGGAGACCAGGGGGTGTGAAAAATGTCTAAGGTAGGGGAACCCTACATCAGATACACAGGGTGTGGTCATAGTTAACTTAAGGTGATGAGGATAAACGCGCTTGGAAGTTTATCGTCCTACAGCTCGAACGAGGTGGAATTGATCCACACCCGTAGGAATTACATAACTGATACCTCCTGCCCCTTGGGGATGGTAAGGCGTTAGCAATGCCGTGGAGAGGGGGTGTTATGGAGCGATCCATTAGGGGGTCCATGTTATCATGGATATGTGATGAAGAAATAGCTGTTACCATGCCTATGTGAAGAAGCATGAGGAAAAAAACGCTACAAAAATCATCACCCAAGGGACATTGAAATTTATTCGTTCAAACATGAGGGGCCACATGAGAAGAGGGCACGTGGTGCAGTTGTGTCACACATAAGAGAGGCTCAGACAGAGAGCCTCAAGGAGAGGGAGGCACATGGAATGCGCATCAGAGAATGTTTTGGGGAAAGATAGAAGGTATGTGTATAAAATTCAAGGGGTTCACACAAGAAGAAGGGATTGCGTGCACCACAAACGGTTTTCGTGCAAGACAGGAGGTTGGTACGCAAGACAGAAGGTTTGCGTGCTTGAAGGACTAGTGGCATGCAAGACGGAGGGTTTGTGAGCCAGACGGATGGCTTGCACGTAGGAGGAATGGTTTTTTCCCAAGTGGGACAATTGGCATGAAAGATAGACCCCGAGCGAAAAAATGAATTTGGGAAGAAACAAAAATAATGAGGATCTGGCCCTAGAGGTCCCGCCTGAAGGTTCCTCCTATGGGGACCTATTGTGAAAAATCCAATAAATAAATGCCATGATATTTTATGTACGGTCGCAGATGATTGGGTTTTCGCGCAACAGAGTGTCGCTTCGTCTTTGGTTTCCATCCCTGAATGGAGGGGATAGAGTTTGTTTTATAGCCCAAGTCCTCGGAGAGGCGCACAAGGACTAGGTGCGTAGGACCGGGTGTGCAAACACGCTTTTCACACCGGATCGGGCACGCAAAGGAGGTCGGGCGCGCAAACACCCATTTGACAACACCTCTGGTGTGGAAGGGGGTGGGCTGTGAAAACGCCCATTGGATGCCACCTCTAGCATGGAATGGGGTCCAGGCGCAAAAACACCGGTTTAATGCCACCTTCGGCATAGAATGGGGGCCCGGCGCACAAAGAACGGTTTAACGCCACCTCTGGCGTGGAACGGGAGTGGGGCACACAAGGGGGCCGAGTGCGCAAATGCACATTTGAAGCTGACTCGGGTGTGGAACGGGGGATGGGCGCTCAAGATGGAGCCCTCCAGAAGGTCGCTTGTGTGCGACCCCTTAATCTTGCGCGCACTCTCTGAATCTTATGCGTGCCCACCTTTCGGGCCCCAAAATCTCTTCTGCCATCCCGGATTCACTCGTTGCTCTGTTCTCTGCCCGATTTGTCCCTTCTCTGAATTTTGGCATCAACAGATAGATCAACTATTCAGATGTGTTGATCCAATCCGCATTCAAATTATTTTGAGCATGTTCATAGAATGTCCTAAGGGTACGAATAGTCCTTTCGATTTGGACATTAGTTTTTGGGTGACATGCCATTCCAAAATTCATTTTTGTATTTAAAGAAAGCATAATACTTCTCTATAAATTTGATGTGAACCTTGGATCATGATGAGATATCATAGAAAGTTTTACTCTATGTATCCTTGCCACTTCTATTATGTAAATTAGGGAATGTTGGTCAGGATAGAAATCATCCTGAATAGTGATGAAATCGGTAGTCTTATTGACTTGATCCCCAATAACCCATGTTATATTGATTCCTTTTTATGTTCTCAGTATACTAGTAACAATTACCATAGTCATATTTCCCCACATCCATGTTGTTCTCAGTAGTAGTTATAATACACCTTTAGGAAGTTTTCTCTCAACCTTCACTTTTTGACACACATGCATCCTTTTAGTGTAGTCTTCAATATCCCTTTTCATGTTATCCTATAAATATTTATCATGAATGTCTTAAAACATTTTGGTTCTTCTAGGATGTATAGAGAATTTATATCTTTGATCATCATCCATCATCTCCTTCTTTATTTCTGTTATAAATGGAACATGTATCCTTGTATGAAATTTTAGTGCACATTTGTGATCAATATTAAATCATAAAACATACAATTGTTTATATCGTATAATTTATTCACTAATTATGGATCTTATATTTTATCTTTATTGACCTTCTATAGTAATAATGGAAAATAAATCATTTCGTATATTTTTTATGATCCCCCTTTCGTTGTCATTAAAATCTCTTGTTTTATTAGGTATTCGATCAAAGGATCTACTTCAATCCTCATCATTTCCATTGAAGTAGGGTCATTCCCACATACTGTAGTAGTGACATAGTTTTATCTTTAGAGTTGATAATGAATTAAACAATAATAGTCATTATAAAGTCACAACCATCTCTTACGTCTCATGTTCAATTCATTTCACTACTAGAAATATGATCTATACCAATGGTTTGGAACCATTAGTATAGGCCTCAAAACTATTAGTATAGCTTATACCAATGGTATGGAGAACCATTGCCAAGTAAGCCATGGAAAATGGTTTATACCAATGGATTTGGGAAAACCGTTGGTATAGACCTATACCAATGGTTTTCAAAACCGTTTGTATAAGTAATATGAAAATATTTGCCAACAGTTCCATAAAACTGTTGGTATATATAATTCAAAAAACAATCCTCAAGTTGGTTTTTATCCCATCACCCCCTTTTGTTATTGAACGACCTAACCAATAACCTAACTTACTTTTACGAACATAATTTCATTAATATATATATGTATTAGCATAAGTATTTTAAATTTTGATTTATTTAATGTCCTTTTTAAGATGATTCCATTAAAAATACATGTACATATACCGACGGTTCTCAAAACCGTTGGTATAGGTTCTTCGATTTTGGGACCTATACCAATGGATATGGACAACCTGTTGGTATATGGGGGACCAATATCAACGTTTTGGCCTAATCCATTGGTATAGGGTCATGATAATGGACCTATACCAACGGTTTTGGCCAAATAGTTGGTATAGGTCCAAATTAGTGAACTATACCAAAAGTTTTCCCAAAAGCATTGGTATAGGTCTATATAAGTGACATATACCAACAGTTTTGGCCACAACCATTGGTATAGGTCCAAATTAGTAAACTATACAAAGATTTTTTCCAAAACTGTTGGTATAGATCATATTTCCAGTAGTGTTTTTTTGAAAATATACATCAAACATTGGTGGTCTGTGTTTATTCCACATATCTCCGTATAAATATATTGTTTTTATATCATCATAGAAAAAACAATCCCAACTAGATCAATATCATGTGTAGCATGATTCATCTCATGAGGCATCAAATGTCCTGATGCATAAGAAATAACCATGTCATTTTTCATGAGGAAATAGACAAGACCATTAACAGATTAATCTATAAAAATAAAGAATTCTTTTATGATTGATGCTAGTGTTAACATAGGTTTAGCAACCAATATTTTGTTTAGCCTATTAAAACATCCATAAAAATCAATTTTCATGTTGAACATTGACCCTTTTTGAGTATACTTAGTTAGTGTATTTTTATGTTAGGAAATATTTTTCTCAAAAAACCTAAAATATTTTTGTTTGTAAATGAAACTATGAATCTCATTTATTAATGCACGATGTGGACACTACTCTAAAACAACTGTATTTATAGAAACAACTGATATATCACCATTGGTTACAATGTGACCCAAGAAATAAACTTGATTTAACAACAATTCACATTTTCAGAACATTCCAAATATCCTTTCATTCAATAGATTTTTTAACATAATAGTTATATGATCCTAATGATACTCAAAACATGTAGAATATATCATAATATCCTGAACAACTACCACAATGTTACCAAGTATTTATTTTAAGACTTTATACAAATAATCAATAAATATAGATAGTGTATTAGTCAAGACTATGGGAATAAAGAATCAATCCTTGGAAGATGGTACTTTTTATTTACTATTCTCCAATTATGTTCTCTATAATCAATTCATATCTGAATTGATCCATCCTTATTCATCACAATGATAATTGGTTCCCACGGTAGAGACACACTTTTTGGACACAAACCTTCTTCAAAAGATCATGAACTTGTTTATTTAATTCTAGAAACTCCACTTTTTCCAATTTATATGGGCTCCTTGATATCACCATTGATCATGGTATGAGTTAAATGAATAACTATACATCCATTTCTAGGGGAGGTCCATGCATGTCCTCACAATATACATCAATGTATTCCTGAATGATGGGGACACTCTCTATTCGTATGCATTTTTTTCATTTATCATCTGAACCGATCATATACATAAAAAAGGATATGAGATATGCTTCTTGAAAAAAAAATAGGCTACAATATGTATCCATTGAAAAAACTTAATATTTTCCATTCAATAGAATGGATATATCATCTATTCTACATTTTACCTTTTCATTATACATTGTGACCGAATCCATCCATGTAGGACACCGAGACAAAATGAGAGGGGATGGGTGAATCCAGGTGTCAAATTTATCTTTTAATGTGATGGATCTTGTTCTCATATTGGTAGGAACACATTAAAACAAGATTATGGATTATTACAGCAATAAAAATCACATTCAAGGTGACCACATAACAATTTTACTTGGTTCACCTCTAAGGGAAACATCCAAGGAGAATATACCGACAATGTTTTGGTCATAAAAAAATTCATTAATAATTATTGTATGTGGAATATGGAGGATGTGTGATAGTACATCTATTCAAGGCACACTACCTTTACATATTTTCATGGATAGCTCACTGCTTCTCTCAGAACACTTCTAATGACATTATATAGATAACATCTTTGAGAAATGCCTAAATCATTTTACCGACATGAAGACCATTTTATTTATTTGGAATTAAATAATTTGTCCTTGTATTAGCATGGGACTCTACATGCATCCTAGACAAGAGTTTATGCACTATGAAATTATTTTCCACATAAACCCGATGTTCAATATTGCCCTTCGTGATACCCTATTGCGAAGTTCACTCCGTTATGAAGCACACATTCCTTCATGAAAAAAAGTGTCTTCATGAATCTCTTTTTCCAATGCGGAACAAAATCCTTCACGAAACACTCTGAGCCAATGTAGAATACCCCATCATTATGAAGTTACCTTTCAACAAAATCATTGAACATCAGTCAAGGAAAATAGTCTTTTCACGATACTCAAGCTCATAGAGAAATCAAGGTTCATGAAGATCCTCAATAACTCAACGAGTTTATATATATTTTTATCAAAACGTCATTGTAATGAAGTGGGGTAGCGTCATATTTGTAATCCTAACAATTCACCAAGCTCCACCACCTATTCTCAGATTTTCTGAATCATTTAGAGAAGTCTTTCACAAAGTACCTTGGAGATTCTCTATTTTCAAAGCTCGTTGTAACTATACAGAGTTACATAAAAACCCTTCATGACACCCATCTTAATCACAAATCATTCTATCAATGACCATGGAGAACATTGTCACAAATTTCAATGCCCAAAATGTCGTAATCAGGGAGAAGATCATCTCTGTTCAAGAATCACATTGTATTCACTGAGTGCACTATCAGAAATCATTACTCATGTGTGAATCCCAATCCATGAAGCCCCTATTTGTTATGCTCATCTCTTTTCTTTAATTTAATCATTCCTTCAATAAAAACATCTTTTCATGTTGAAAGACAAAATCTAATTTCTAGACCCCAAAAAATTTGGCAACCACTTAGAAATGATGCCACCTTCAATAATTCTTTCAGATTGAACTGTATGATACTTTTTATTACAATATCTCTGATTATACATGATAGGATTTAAAACAAACACACCCCATGATCCTTTTTGATAAATAAACTTCCTTGGTTCTAACAATATCCCCTTTGTGTTTGATGAAATTCTCCTGATAAATTCAAAAGATAACCATCCACTATCAAAACATGAAACACAAGAATCAAGTCAGCCAATAGTATAAGTCTACATGAAAATTTAATATTATAGAAAACAAGATATAAGATATGAATTATGGTTTTGTGTCTTCAAAAAAAATCTCTAATTGTTTCCCCATAACATCGGATTGTCTTCTCCCTTCACATTCAATCCATTTTAACTCAATGAATTACACTTTTATCCCCAATTGTATCATTTGAGGCTTTCTCTATTATCCATCACTATTGTAACAAAAAAACAATTTAATTCTACAAAATTTCCGCATTTCAATGTTGAATTTATCCATTTCTCCCCCTTTGGAAAGAGACATAAAGACTTGTATTTGTACATTATAGGACTCAAGAACAGACACTCCCTAGATTTTATATATTCTATAAACCTTCATAACATTCAAAAATAGATTAATCCTTTTAAGACATCTATAGAGAGGAGAATTAGGACCTCCTCATGCACTGGGATATAGCTGAACACTGGGGTCAACTGATGCTTTGTAAAATCATTTGCTCTTTTTTTTCATAGAGAATCATCATTAGTTCTTTCACCTAATCACCAATATCATGCATTAGTGGTTTCCTCAAATTTTTATGTGTGCAAGCCATCATAGCTACCATATACTCTGATTAGTAGTACTGGGGGTAGATCATTCATATTTCATACTCAACCATCCTGTAGATTTCTTTCCATTAGTAAATGATCCAGCATTTTTGATGTCGAGTCTCATGATAATTTTCATGGGTGAAATAATTTCTTCCTTGAAATTACTTTTATGGAGATCCTTTATGAATGTTGTAATAATTATATCTGATTGTTTTTCAGTCATGTACAATATTCATCTGATGAATCTCCTATACATGGTGGGATCCACAAAAGTATCATTCTATTATTTTCCATGGATAGATTCAACCATAATCACAGTGGGATTGGTTTGGAGTCTTGCATATTTAATTTCATTAGAAACTCACTTACAAAAATCCCCTGTAAAATAAAATTGTGGTTATTCCTCTGAATCACTTGCTGCCTAATTTTTTTTTGACTTTACTGATCATGGACTTTTCATATTCTACATTCTTGCAAATGAAAATTTCATCCATTGATCCCTTCCTGCTACCACCATTTATAATATCATCCATGTACTCATGTACCATAAATTTTTCCTCCTATTAATTCTTCACATAGAGATTATGATCAACACCACCTCTTTTGAATTGGAGCCTTTTTAGATAAGATTTCAATTGAGAATACCATGCTCATGGTTCCATCTTTCAATGTATAATTCTTCTTCAAGAACACTATTCATAAAGGTTGTCTTAAAAATCTATCTGATAAACCATATATACTCTTTTAAAATAAAAATTATAGAAAATCATGATTGCCTCTTGTGTCTCCACTGGTGAAAGTATTTCTGTGATATCAATTCCTTCAACTTGGTTAAAACTGTTACACACTTGGCATTACATGTTTCTGATCAGATTTTAATATTCAATTAATGTAACATGATCCCATATTTGGTTCTCATAAAATCTGAATGTTTTCTTAATTTATTGATTTATCCCATGATTCATCATCTGTAACTTCTTCAAATGAGGTAGGTTCAAAAATTAATTTGATGGAAAACTATGCATCATTCCTCATTCTATTTTTCTATGTGGGAACTTCCAAACCATCACTGATGTTACATTTATTTATTTATTCTCTTAAATTTCTCTTGTGAGGTTTAGACAATGTTCCATCATCTGTTGTTTTCTTCTTCTGAATCTTATTTTGGATTATATTCATGGGGTTAGTCTAGAATATTTTACAAGTCTTCCACTATTTTAGCATCTGAATCTATCGTATGACCACTAATCTTGATACCTAGAACACCTTTTTCAATGACATTATCATCATGAAATTTAACGAATAATTAGGTTAGATAATAATTGAAATAATAATTAATATATCTTAGTCACCATTCTACATTTTTCTCCTCTTCAAGGGCAATACATATCTGCATCTTCATAGTGGTGGATCTCATCAAGATTTGATATCATGGAATTTTTGTATAGAGAGATCACCAAAATGGATCTTCATCTTATGACATTCTATACTAGATTACATTCATAACTTTACACAATATAATATTCATCAACACTATTTATTCAGGATACCAATAGTAATATTGACCCAATATGGTACATTAGGTGACCATGGTATACAGAATAGAACATCTTCTGCCTCTTCCAAAAAATGATCCTCTATCAAATCTAAATTTTAATATCAATAGAGGAATCCTTCAATGATGGTGACTTCATCAGCTTAAACACTAAGAACTGACATACCTATCTACTTCTCAGGTTCTCCCAATGAGATATTTCATCATCTTCATTTCTCATCATTATAACCACAATTTTAATGCCAAAATGATTAAGGGAATCAGTTGGATCATCCTTGTATCATAAATATGAACAAAATTGTTGAGATTGTTTTCTAAATGATGTTCTTCAATTTGTTCCAGTCTTTATGATGACAAATCCAAAAATTTGTTTTTATCATTTTTGATGTGGCAGGGATCTCATCACATTATATATTACATTGTGTATAGAATTTTTCTTCTTAACAACCATCATGAATGATACATTATTAATCCTATTAATGTGTGATTATTGCTTGTGTATTATGGATAAAAATCCTTTTTCAATGTGAAAATATTTCTTGAATAAATCATAATAAACATTTTCATCATGATATATGAATTGTGTTATCAAGAACCTATGACTTTCTTCTTCATTATGGGGGTCCTTTTCCATTCCATTTTCACCAGCAGTAGCTTGTTAATTTTCATGTTTCCTCATTCATTTCATATCATTTATCCAAACAACCAATATTTCATCAGGAACAATTGAAACATGTTTAGATCTTACAAATTGGTACATCTGAGTGTCATTAATCTTATTTTCACATTTCTATGAACTACCATTCAATATCATGGATTTAAAATCTAAGGTATTCTCGACTTATTTACTTGATATCATCTAGGTAGAATTTTTTTCCAAATATTCTTTTAATTTCATCCCATGGCAGCTTCTTGATACCTTTCAAGAATTAGTGGTCTTCTTTTCATATCAACAATGAACACATGTTGAGACAATCATGTAACAACCTTATGACCAGTTCTAGTGTATACATAATTGAAGTTTTCTAGTAATGAATATTTATTTGTAGTAAACAGATGTTTCTAGACCTATAGATGTTGTTTATTTATCTGTTTCTTGATCTACCTTGAAATAGGCTTCCTTTGTGCTTCTTAATTAATTGTGTTGTATAAAAAATAAAATGCATGATTCCCAAATATGTTACAGCACAGACATTGAACCACAAATCTTGATTTCTTTGACCCCGTATCATAAGTATGTTGTCTCTTCCTCATAAATTGTTATGTTATTAGTATGATACTGTCATATATAATATTCTTATCATATACCCAATACATGGTTGTAGATTTCATATATCATTTTTTAATCCATACTTTTCCAATATTTTTATTACAACTTGCACCCTTATTGATAAATGATTTGAAGGCATGAGCACAATTAGGATCGGATGGAACATATTTATTCATAGCTACTAGAGATAGATCATCAAAATTTATCATGGTCTTTTTATTGATTGGGTGGGATCAGTCATCATTAGAATCCTCCAGTGAACATTGAGTTATAAAAAAAGTTGTTTTTTTGGGAAGTATTAATATATTTCATCTCAATATTGACATATTCAGATTCAAAATCTAATAATTTCATGTCATGGATGATTTTCTGATCTTCAATCATAATAATCTTCTCCTCATAAGCCTTCATCATTCCAACAACTTCTTCTTAATGAAGATTAAATCTATTAGGAATTAAACACTGATGTTTCTTGATCTTCTTGGATATTTAATCCAAATGAAAACCCTTGTCATCAGTTTTATTTTTCAATTTCTATTCATGCCCATGGATCCTTTCGTTAAGAGTCATTCTGACTCCCTCTTTCTCTTCAAAAGTTACAACATGATTAGAGTTCTTATAACATTCTCAAATTATTCCTTCTTAGCACTTTTCCATATTATGAGCTTCTCTCTCCAACTGGGTGATCTTCACATGAATAATTTCAAATATTATAATGACAAAAACGACTCATTGTTCAGAAAAATCATGAAGATATTTTCATATTATTTTGATTTCATATGAGGTGGAAGATTGATAAACATTGTCATATGTGCTAGATGTGTCATACTATTCTCTGGAGGAATTCTGATCCACATACTCATCACATTCCAATACTAAAATATCTTCATTTTCATAAGGGAAAAAAGAACTATAAAATACATCTTCCTTATATAAGAGGGACATCTTCAACTAACGCTTCTCCTTCCAATCCTATTTTTCAATGGATTTATAGATACATGATTCTCCTCATAGATAACTGATTCTTCATAAAAAATTTTCTTCATCATTGACTGAGGATTGTAAACTCAAATCGTACTCAAAATAGTATTACTGTAGATTATCCAACTTTTGTGAACCTTCTCTCTGAAAAAAATTATGGCACCCAAGGACACCATATGAGGGGACCATTTTGGTTTCACCTTGTTAAACATATATGATGGATAATAACAAAATTTGAAAATCCCATAAAAAGTGACCACAAAACACATTTACATGGCTCACCAGTAATATATACACCCAAGGAGAATACACCGATAGTGTGCGAGTCATAAAAAAATCATTAATATTTACTATCTATGGAATAAATAGGTTTGGTCATAGTCACAATGCGTCAAGATCACTTCATTTACAAGATTTCACGGATAGATCATTGCTTCACCCAGAACAATTCTGCTAACTCCCCCAAACTCATTACATTTGATTGATGTCTAACTCAATTTATAGAAATGAAAGTCACCTTAATGATTTTCCATTTAGGTATTTTCCACTATATTCTAATGAGACTCTTATTGTATCATATATCTGAGTTGATGCACATTGAAAGACTTGTCCACTTAAACTTGATGTTCAATACTGCCCTTTATAAAGCTCCATTTTGATATCGACTCCATCACGAAGCACCCCAGCCTTCATAGAACAATATATCATCACAAAGCTCAAATCCCATTAGGTGAAAAACACCTTCTAAAAGATAATTCAGTCAATGCTGAATACCCCATCATCACAAAGTTCCTTTTAATCAAAATCAATGATCATTAGTTATGACTTATAGTCTTTTTGAGATGCTCAAAATCACAAATAAATACCGGTTCATAAAGATCATAGCGAACTCAATGACTTAATATATTTTCTATCAAAACACTATTGGAATTATGTAAGGGTAGATTCATATCTGTAGGCTCGACATTCACGAAGCCCCACCTCCTTTTTTTGTATTTTCAATATCATTTAGAAAAGTCTCTACAGTGCTCCCCCATTTGCAAAGAACCATATAAATTCTCTGTTCACAATTCTCATCGTAATGGTGGAAATTTCAATCAAAATCTTTCATAGAGGCCATCTTAATTTCAATGATTTCCTTCAATGACCATGGATAACTTTTTCATCAATCACATATCATGAATTCTCATCATCGTGAAGAACACCATATTTATTCATGAAGCTAGTCATATTTCCAGAGAACACTATCAAAGAACATTAATCCTTTGAAAAACCCAATTCATGATGCCCCACATTGAAAAACTCATTCCTTTTCCATTATTTAATATGTGCTTCATGAAAACCAAAATTTCATGTTGAAATCTAAATTCTATTTTTTCACTCGAAATTTTTTGCAAAAACTGGGAAATAACACCAACTTTAATAATGCATTTGACATCAACTTTATTATACATTTCATTGAAATATACATGATCATCCATGAGAGGATTGACAACAAACACAAACAATTCTCAATTTCCATCAATGAATTCCTTGGATCCGACAATCACTAATATACTACAGAATTCCATCATGAGAATGACTACTAGATTTATGATAAGATTATTCTCTCTAAAGAAAATACTAGAGTTTCTATATTCCATTGATTCTTGGATATTACCTCCATGATTTATCATTAATATCCATACGTCATGAAGTTCAGGTATTGATTCTATATTACTAAAAAATTTGGTGTAAATACTATAGTGAGTAGAACTATAATAAAAAAATGTACATGTTAGCTTTGAATGAAATGAGAGTACCTACCACCAAATCCTTTGAAGCTTAAACATCAACTATATTCATAGAAAAATACATTTCGTTCTCCCTCTTCCTTCATTGAGTTTGATGGTGATTCCCCTCCTAAAACTTCATATTTTAAATTTGTATGGAACAGTGCCCATATTGTCCACACAGGAAGCATTGGACTTCAGTTTGGGATACACTATATTTCCTTTGTCATTACTGTTGATAATTTTGGCTTCAACACAGTATGAAAGTTCTAAGAAATAAGAAATCTCCTTCACACATGTAACATTTACTTATTCCAAGCAATCAGAACCTAGAATTCATTTTCCCAAACATTTTTTGTGTGAAAAGTTTCACATGCTTTTCTCATCTTCCATGATCTATGTTATACCCTATGCATGACTCATTTGATCTCTTAATTTCATTTGATCTATTGGACCACTGCAATTCTCCATACTCCAATACAACCTTCATTGGACTTCTCACTAACTCCTCATAGTTGGCATCGTCTCGATTGGTTAGGTTCTTCCGTAGATGGGATATTAGTCCACTATAGAACCAATCAACATATCATTTATGATCCATGAATGATCAAGATGTGTAGTGAGAAATTTTTGTAATGTACATATCATCTCATACCATATTTTTATATACCTTTTTCTTCAGTTTTAGGAATTACTTCAACATTTTCATTCGCATCGAGTGGCGGATTTGTTTTTGAAAAATATTCCCTAAAACTCATCCCACTCTAAAGCGTCAATAGTACTCCATGTATTTGTGTTTATAATAATTGTCCACAATGGATCAACTTATACCTATAAGAGGTACATATATATGACAAATATATATTATTTAGAAAAATGTAATACAAAAAAGAAATTTTCTATAAATCTTATCTTTTATTCATTAATCAATGGGTCGGTAGATCTATAAAAAAAGGTAGTCATTGACGGATAAAGGAATCAATGAAACGTTGTTCCATTAGAGGCGAATCTAATCTATCTTCTGGTTTCATGTTATTTGACATATCCCGAACCAGTTGATTCATCATTCTCATGAATATTTCCATAACATATTCCATTAGCGGGTCGTCAGTTCTTGGAATGTTGTTCTCACCATTTACATAGTGGCTCATATTTCCAACCATTATTGAGAAATAAGAAAAACATATTGAAAAACGTGTTTATTTTAGGAATATTATACTTCAATAAGTATATTATATCTTAAGAAATCATGATTTAATATGTTATTTTTTTACAAGAAATTAAATATTCTATAAATCATTCTTTCTGGATAATAAAAAAGCTTGTGACTAACCAAAAATATTTCCTATGAGTGTCAGACTAGGTGTATAGTAAGTCCCATTATTGTGTACTACGTTACACTGACTCATACCTAACACACCATGTCCGAGTTCTTCCCCCTATGTATATCTTTTTCCGAAACACATCTAGTTATTCGTATCCATAATGGGATTTCATTTCTTGGGAAAAAACATACTTAATACATTACCAAAACACCATGACGTTTTCATATGTTTTAACTTTTTAAAATGTTCATTATAATGATTTCATATCATAATTTCCATAAATATCTAGACTTTCCTATGATACAAACTATGGAATCCGACTTTTTTATGACATAAATTTACATTATATTATATAAATATAGTATATTAAAAAGAATATTTTATTGGAAATATGGTACATAATACCTGAAAACATAAAAAAATATTCTAAAAATATAGAAGGAATTTTCATGGTATATCCTATGTGTATTTACCACATATAATAACACAGGGACATACTACAATTGAAAGTGTGAGCATAAGTCCGTGTAATGGAAAATAAGAGAAATAGTTTACATATGACCGTAATAAATATTGATAAGAAACTGAGAATAATAATAAAGGACTAATACAAAGAAACAAAGACATATCCTTGAAAATATTAAATGAATAATAACATTGACATATTTCTACAATAGTTAATTGAGTCATTCATATTTATATCACCATGTTTTGTCATTGAGGTGTTATAAATATTACTATGGTTATTCACCATGGTATTATAAAAGATGTAATCTATATGTATTAAATTATTTTCCCTACGAATTGGAGTGCTATAAGGATAAACCCTTTAAATTTAATGAATTAATTTAATACACATATATCATAAAAAAAATTTCACAAATAACCCTTGGGGAATAAAAGATACATATTTTATATAAAAATCTTGACATTTTTAAGAAGTACATAAAGAGAAGACCATTATGTCTTGTTAAACCAAAAAATGGTAAATTATAAATCATGCATGAAAATACCTAAATAAAATATATCATTTGGTTTATAGGTGTATACACCTAGAATTTAAGGAGTTTTGTGTATTCAGAAGAGGGAAAAAAGAACATTCTTAAGAACATGAGAGAAATTTTATAATGAAAATTAGGCATCATAACATTATAAACCTTGATTTTAGAAAACAATAAAAATATAAGGGAAATTATTTCCCATTAATAATACATTCCAAATATATTAAATGTATATCATAAAATAGAGTAAACAACATTTTTTGGAAACCATAAATACATACCACATAAAAAGGGAACATCAATGTAATAGAGAAGCTGAGATTTCCTTTACCTATCAGCGTATCTACAAATACTCAATTATTCGGAAATTAGGGGATTATAGACACCTTGAGAAGATATATTAGAAGGTAAAAATGTCATATATTCTTGGATAATGAAAATGGAGTAAATGTAAATGGAGAAATGGGAGTTCATTTATAGAAAATGTGGGGGATTATTTTATTAATTTCAAAATAAAGGCATTAGACACTTAGTTTGTGGTAAACAAAAAATTGCGGGATTTACCATGTGATTAGAAAACTAGACAATAGTTTATTCTATATTATCCCAAAATAATTGACCACAATTTTATATTACTTAATTTGGAATGTAATATTAATGTTTTAGAAAAATAATATTTTTAAAGATAAATATTCTCGTTTAAAATTGGGAATGAAAATATATATTTTCAAATATATTAAGATAAATTAAATTACATTATATTAATGAAATAATATTTATTAAATATTATAATATGGTTAATTATTTAATTAATCATTTTGAAAAAATTATTATGTCAATAAACATACCATAAAATTGAGGATTTATTTTTACTAATTCTGAAAAGATAAAGAGTTTTAAAAAATTATCAAAATTCACCATAACCTAATATAAACATTTTGATATAAAAAATGTTATTTATTTTCTCATAATAAATATATATATATAATATATATTTGTCTTTTGAATATAAAAAACGTTATTTATTGAAAATAATAGTGGATTGAAAATGCATAGTATATTTTCTGACACCTGAAAAAAAAAATTTATCTTTTAATTTCAAAAAATAGTGTTTCATTATATTATTTCAATAAAATACCCATTAATAATAATAACTTTGTATAATATAATAATAATATCTTTTCTGAAAAGATCAATTTCTTACCGCAAAATCATTTTATCATATTCCATCTCATTTTTTAAAAAAGTAATTCTAAAAAAGGATAAGATTGAATAAAAATATTATATATACAATGGGATTATAGGTTATGTAACTAGTTTCTCAATACATTACCTCTTATAAAAACCTAAAACCTATAAAATGTTGATGATTGTGATTGTGATATGATCATGGGGTAGCTCAGCTAACATCACCCAAGTGGTAATTTCCATTCACAAAACATCTCCTATAATATATTTCTTTGAATCCTCACTTATTGAATATTGCCTTGGGAATTTTCAAGAGAAAAGACCAGTGATGCTCCCTCCCTCCCATGTTTTAAAAATTCATTTTCATAAGAGACACCTCTACTTGTTGAGGCCTTCATTACTCCTTTCTAAATTAATTCTTTTATATATTTAACAAAGAATTATAATGTTAATAATTATTATCAAATGTATAGTTTCTGTTGATCATATTGATGAATGGTCATAACTGACCAATGTTCATAATGGACCAATAATGTAACAAAGTTAAAAATCATATGGTGAAATTTAAATATATAATCACTTCATTTTTAATGATATATTGTTCTTTTCTTTCTAATACATCCTATATTTTTTTGAAACATTTATCATTAAAAATTTTCGAATGATTACAATAGACCATAGAAAACATAAGATGTTAAAAATTGTTATACCTCGTCTACAGTGAACTCCATATATCATACCAAATTCGGCACTCCGATTACACATGTGAAATAACTTTTTGGAAATATTATAATATTTTTTTAAATCACATGTAAATAATTTAAAATTTTTATTCTATATTCATCGAACCTATATGGTTCTCAAAATGTCTCACTAACATAGATTTGGACTCTGAAAATATTTGATAGAATATTCCAATTTGTGAACTGAGGTTTTACACATATTAAAATACTTTCAAAAAAATATTGTGTTCATTTTATTGAAAAATTATCCATCTAAGTAATCATTTATCAAAATTTAAAAAAGAGAGTATATAGTAGAATATAGATAAAAAGATAGAAAAAGGGATAAAATAGAGAGGTGGACAAGGAATCATGGGGGTATAAAGTAGTGAAGACCAATGAAATCTGTGTGGACCAAATTCACACTTAGTAGAATAATGATTTTTCACATTAAAATTATAATTCCACAATTAATTCTGGATCCATCCATTCTACCACCAAATCTATATTAATGGTACTATGTTTCCTCACAACATGTTCTTGATCCGATCTATGATCTTCACAAAATTCTACTCATACTATGAATTAGTCACTATCTAAATGTCCTCGCAATATATAACATGTGAAAGTTTAGGTATTTTTAAATGAAGTTATGACACAATGATTACAACATGGGCAACTCGATAGTGAGAATTTTGTTCCACAATATATATAACATCCCTAATCCACTCAGTGATATCAAAGTCTTGACCAAAATGAGATGCTAGTTTTCTCTACATTCCCAAAAATATTTTCCATTATCAAGAGTCACTCTCATGAAACATTGATCTCCAATAGTGAACACATTGGGTATCATCATACGGTGGAAATATAATCAATATCCTCTCTAGTTTTTTGTATCATCCTCTACATAGTTATATTCAAACTCTTCTGGACCTATTATACAAAGCATTGCACAAAACTGCTACCTAACCTACCTCAGGAAAATTTGTGGTGATCAAAAAGGTCCCTAGTATAGATCCTCGTAATTTTTCATTTGAATATAAACTTTTTAATTTTTATCGAGTTCAAACTCAATTAATGATTCTTTATCATCAAATGCTCCACCAAAGTCTACCACATATGTTTTAGGAATATACCAATTATACATATAGATAGCATATAATCTCTATTGGACTAAGGATGTTAGGCTGAGATAAATCATAGATGATTCCCATTGTATTTTTTCATGCCCTTCAAAAAGGGAAACATAAAACATGAATCAGAATCTGAAATTATAATAAATGGAACTTTATGTTGGAGTATATTCTCTCAGACATTTATGATTTTTATATTCTCCACTAATTGTGTATCTCTGTTTGGTAATAATTGATAAAACATCAGTAGTCGATCTACAGTCACCCATAATATGTAACAACTACTCAAGGTTCTTTTTAACCCCATAAAAAGCCAATATTGATATCGTCCCACGTCAAAATAAGTTATCGATAGTGGTGGTAACACCCCACAAGGATTTTGGTGCTCGGTATTCACCATATGAATTGAAAGGAATCAGATGACAAAATTAGAAATTCAGTTGTTTATTCCTAACCAGTAGAAAATCTAAAAAAAATACTATACATATTCATTATAGTAGATTAACTTCACATCCAGTGGTATCTTAATACCGCACTATATCCTATAATAATGAATCTCAGACTACTACTCTCTGAGGTACCATGATGAAATGATCATATTCCATCAATCATCCGGGGATTGGGTTACCACTATCTAGTTGTTCCCTCATCACATGACACTCTTGGTCAAACTCTTTACCAGTCTTCACCCTATCCCAAAGTTAAAATTCAAACCATAAATAGGGGAAATCCATAGTTCCATGATCTTAATAATAATCCATCCTCTAGGAACCCAAGAGGCTCAACATGCATAACTACTTCTAGGAAGTCCTATCACGAAGATCGTGATTATCCTATATATAATGGATAAGAGTATCCAAAACAACATTACCTTTTATTGGAAAATACATCATCTCAAGGTCGATCATCTATAGAAACCTAACCCAGCACCTCTATCTCAGTTTTAGGTCCCTTTGGAAAAATATATATTGAAGGATCTTATGGTCTATAAAAATTAAAAATTCCCTTCAAAGAGATGGTGTCAAAATCACATAAGAGCATAGATCATGATTACCTTATATATGTAAGGTGTAGGGTTTCTCTACTAATGAGTTCATAGATGACAAGACCCATAGGCCACTACATTCTCTATTTTCATTAGTATTTCTCCCATACCAAATCCAGATGCATCAAAATACACATCATATCCAATACAATACTCAGAGAATTTCCATATTGGAGCAATCATTAACCATATCATTAGGTATATTAAATCATATTGACACATTCAAATCTTCTAAAACCTCACTCCATTCATTTCTAATCACATACTAAGTTATTTATTGTGGGAAGAAGTTATGGATAAAATATTTGTAATATCCATCTAAACCCATAAGGCTCCTCGTATCAAACACATTTTGAGGAAATACCAACAAAATGACTACATCATCATTTTCTGGATCTATATTCATACTAGTCTAGGATGCCACATTTTTAATTAACATCACACCTTGAATCCATAAGTCAATCATTGAATTTTATCTATAAACAATTTGTGATCGAAGAGTACTCAAGAATATCTCTGGTTCCTAGCATGTTAATCTTGTGTTAGTCTGTAAATGATGATTTCGTCGATGAATAACTTAATGAACGACTCAAGATATGGATGTAGGGATGTTTTCATGAATGATAAGAGCACTTATTGTGAGTTCATCATCCTGAAAACATTTCTATGTACTCAAATAGTACATACCTTCCATATAATGTATTCATAAATATTTACACCTCTCTAAGATTCAATTGATGATATCTAGATTTATGATCAATCTTATAGAACTAAAAGGGTTCCCATAGTTTTTTGAAAATATCATCGATCTTGAGAAATGGATATGGTTTTTTCATTGTCATGTATTTTAGTTTTTAGTCATAAACCTATACGATATGACCATTGACTACCTTCTTGTAAAATATATATTTTTACCACACTACAATGTATAATGATTTATGAAACGCTTTTCCCCAACTATTATAGTTAAAACCTGAGGTCCTTCAGCTCAGTTGGGTCCATATCATACAAGGGTTTTAAAATGGGATTCACACTTCGAATTAGACAAATCACATATTAACTTCCCAATCCTTCAAGTTCTACCCTAGGATAATGATAAATTAAAATATTTCAACCTATTCTTAATAATCCTATATACCTATAGTGTTCTTGAATAATGAATAATTATATGGATTACAATAATTATATTTAATACCATAGTTCTATACTAATATTCATAGGGTAGTCATTAAGGGAAAGACATATGGTTCAAGCAGACAAGTTTCCTAAAACCTAGACGAGGTGTGGGAGCTTGCTAAAATACATCATACAATACATCAATTATTAAACAATAAACAAACCCACTTGTAGAAGTATTCCTACCAGATTGTATAGATTTATAATAAGACTATGTCGAGGAAAAATCTCTTGTAGTGAAGGGAATCATTTTTTAATAAAAATTGAGTACTTTAGAAAAACCCTAATCAATTCAAGGGGTCACACATGGTTTATTTTAAATATTTTATGGGATCAAAAAAGTTTTCCCTAAGATTTTATGGTTAATCCATGTTATACCCCAACTAAAACTAAACCATTTTTCTATCCCTTCAAATTATTCAAACTCATTGTATATAGTAACCAATCAGTATTCTTAGTATAAAAAATTATGTTCACTAAAGGCATATCACAAAACTGGAAATATAGATATACCGAAAATTAAACATACCTAAATAAATAGATAAAATAATAAATTTAATCAATTAACTACTATATATATGACAAATAACAAGAATATATATATAATTTTTAACTTTGTTCCTATTAATGATGTATGAATTAACGTCAAATAACCCAAATCACTTACAAACATCACGTATATCCCCCATGGTTGTTTAAATAAATTATACATATGAAACCTAAATTTTCCAATTTAGGGTAACTCAGAGGCCCACTACATAGTTTTGGCTGAGAACTGTCATAGTTCCCCATCCCGGGTCCCAAACATCATATCTCTAATCTATCTTGTCCCATACTAAGAAATAAAAAATAAAAATTTAGTGAATCCTAATGATCTGATATAATTTTTTAACATCCTGACCAAAACGATAATGTCCATGAAAGATGTTGCACGACATAATATCATCATAACCATACAAAAGAAGTTACAAAATAGTAGTTATTGTCTCATTCCATTAGTGGGGAGAATATACCCTCAGTATCATTTCAAAGGATCAATAAAAAAATAGAACTTTTTAAATAAATACATAGGGTAATAAAATGGAATAGTAATGATGGAATACTTGGATTAAAAATAAAGTATCACTAATTTTGAAATCATAACTACTATAAATAAATAATATAAAAAAACAGATGAAATAATTCCATCCCCACTAGTGTCTATCCTATCTCACCACTAACTCCACAATCCTCAGATCAGTAGTCTGGTACATGGCCTTTCCCTTTAATAGATTCCCCATGAAATCTATAAGACTAATGAGATTCATGAGTAGGGTTTGAGTTAATGGATTAATATTACCCAACAAATACATCCTTACCCTTATGTAATCATCTATAAATGTGAATTCCAGAATAATAATAATTACATAATAATAAAAGAAACACACAATACAAAACTATGTTTTCATGTGATAATAATACCTCCACAAACACAAATTACACCTTCTTCTACTCCATGATAGAAATTATCTACATATAGATAATTTTCTCAAACTATCCATAATGATGTTGGAGAATGACATGGAATACAAAAGGAATCGATTGAAAAAGTACACCGAGAATCCAAAATGCGTCATGTAGTTCTCAGAATTCCCAAGGAATCAAGTGAAAACAACCTACCTGAAATCCAAATAGAATTGAATAATAATAAATATCCACAATGTATTGAGTATGTGTAACCTACCTGAATCATTAAGGCATCATGATATTGTTATAATCCAAAAGTTATCATGCATCGGACATGTACTTAGAATCCTAAAGGGATAATATAGATTATAGATTACATGGTTATCATGTTTCATCATCATCATCACCGCTCATCATGTGTGAACCCCACAAAGAGTAATCATTCTATGATAACCACCTGTCAAGAATATAAATACCAATCCTTTAATGGGTTTCATGATATATCATGTAATGGTAACAAACATTCACACATCATGCTAATTATAGAATCATAATATATATCAACATGTGAATCAATCCTCATAGTGGAATTAGGATATCACATCAATCTCATGGAAACAAATCATACCATACCATTATTACATCCACAAAATCCCAAATCAATGATGGAATCAATATTTCAAAAAACAGGTATAGAAACATGTTTAATCAATAATCCAAAAAAGACAAGTAACATCCTACATCAAAATTCATCGATGTCAAATGAAAATGTAAACCACAATATGTGGATTGATTGCTAGAGAAGAAAGCACTAAAGGAAACAACATCATTTCATGGTCTTATAATCTTATTCTTTTGCATGTTAATTCAGATGGTTTGATAATTGTTCCTATAACTAAAACAAACTATTTTATTTCAAAATAATATAAAATATCGAATGTGATGATATTATCATTCACCTTAACAAATTATGGATTATTATTTTTGGTAAATACCCAAACTCACAATTTTCAAATAAAGAAGAATTACAATTTGATAATTGAATATTAAAAATCGTTTTATAATTATTCATTGATAATTTATTGTAAATTTTCCTTTGATAATTATCAATTGATAATTTCTTAAAAATCATCCACTGATAGTTATATTAATAAGTTCACATAAATTAGAATTTCATAATTATCTCCTGATAATTTCTCATTAATTATCCATTTATATATATATTTTTATTATTTCTCATAATTTAACTATTATAATTGTCTCAAGGGATTTTTTATAAATTATTCCTTTTAATTATCTCATTAATATTTCCAATAAATTATCCAATTAAAATTATATTACAATAATTTCACATGAATTATACTTTTATAATTACCTCTTGATAAATTTGCATGAATTGTACTTCTATAAATATATGTTGATAATTTCTTATAAATTATCCTTTCATAATTTTCTATTAATGAAAATTATAAATTATCTTTTTATAATTATTTTTTGATAATTTCTTATAAATTTATCATTTATAACTATATTTAGTGATTTTTCATAAATTATCCTATTATAATTATATCTTTTTAATTTATAATAAATTAATAACATATATTTATATTTAAAAAATATCCCATATGTTATTCTTTTGTAATTAAATATTGATAATTTATCATAAATTTGAATTTTATAATTTTTTTTGATAATTTTTATGAACAATAATTTCTTAATTATATTTTTATAATATTATATAAATTATTATTTCATAATTAAATATTGATAATTTATCAAAAATAACACTTTTATATTTCTCTTATGATAATTTCAATAATTATTTTTTAATTTAATAACAATTATTCATTGATAATTCCTTGTAATCTTCTTTTATAATTTGCGGATATTATTAGTTGATAATTTTAGAAGACTATTCTTTAAATTAACCTGTATCATTATCATTTAATAAAAAAATTATAAATTAATTTATTAATTTAATGTTATTATATTTGGATAATTTAGATAATCAATTATTAGAGATATTTTACAATTATATTTCTATAATTTAGTTCAATTATCTTTTTGATAATTTCATACAAACTATATATTTAATAATTTTAATCACTTTATCTATTGTAATCATATAAAATTTAAACATTCAAATATTTTTGTTAATTATGTTTTTTTAAAAATAACCATTACTTTAAAATAAAAAAAAATAAGGAAAAAAATATATAAATAAAATAAAACTAATTATGGAAAGTAAAAAACACATAAAAAGGACTCAGACACACTCCACAATGAAAATGGGATCCCTCCAATTAATATGAATCAAATAAATTAAAGATTACTGATCTTTTGAAAGATTCACATGTTGTCTCCATAACTCAGTTTTATATTCCAATCTGAAGGAGAAGTGGTTTAGGTATTTCTAGAACCCTAGAAATAAAACCAATTGAAACATTAATATAAAACTTTTGGTTTAATCACTATATCACCCGATGCTGGTAAATAATGGTCTTATATTTGACCCATTATTGATTTTTCCTGATAATCATCTCCAAATTGATGAAAATAAATGTTTTGAAACCATTGGGGGAATTAAAAATTTGTTGTGGTGTGTTTTTGAGGGACAAGGATAACAGTACAAGTTTAATAATTAAAGTAATAATAATAATATAAGAAGTATTATAGAACATACCAACAATAGTTATCTAACCAAACACCTAATGTGGATAATATTTTTACATAGCCATCGGTATATCATTGTCCCCATACCAAACTATAGTCACAGTTTTCTCATATAACACATAGTATAGATGATATTAAATTATTTTTTACCAAATAAATATCACAAAACATTAAATAACATATCTATGTGAGGGATTTGACCAAACGTCCTACACACAATGTTGTTAAAAACTACCTATAGTAAAATAATCATCTCATAAATAACATTTGTCTCATATTTCTCATAAGACAAACTATTTGGGAGATATTAATACATTTTTTTAAATCATGTGCAAATAATTTTAAATTATTTTTATGTCTTTATCGAGGATCTACTGCCCTCTGAATCCCATACTAACATATATTCTGACTCTAAAAATATTTTAATGAATATTCCAATGACATGATTAGGTTTTCTCACTTACTCAAATCCTTTAAAACATTTACAAAAAAATTTAATGAAAATTTACATGACTAAAAAATAACACAAATAAAGTGTCAACTAGTGGGTTTTTATAAACATAATAAAATTCATCATTTTTTTCCAAAAAATGGGAAATTATAAATCCTATAAAATATATGTTCACTATATGTATAGAAAATTAATGATGGATATTTTTTAGGAAATTTTTTACTCCAATCATCTTTGTTTAATCCAACGATTTTTAAATTTTCACCTTAATTGGGATAATTATTTTATATTTTTTTAATATTCCATTCAGTCAAAAAATAAGTTGATCAGGTTATAAATTTTAAATTATTCTAGATATAAGTTTTTAATTATTATTTTATAACTAAATTTATATATATATATATAATTAATTTAAAATTATCCCCATAGATGAAATGAGAAATAGGGTTTTTTAAAAGAGAAAATTTCCATAAGGATAAAAAGAATTCATATCAATGTAAAATATTTAAATTATTATTATCATTAAAACATGATTATTTGGAATAAAAATTTTGTAATTTTATTTGAAACAGTAAAATATATAATTTAATATAATAAATTATTTAAATGAAAATGAAAATATCAATTAAAATTCCTTCTTTATCACTATTCATTATAAAATTAAAATTTAAAAAAAATACTTAAATTATCCCTAAGATAATTGTGAGATTATGATTTGAAAAATTAATTTTATATTTTCAAATAAAAATTCTTAAAGTGTGAAATATAAATTTTAAATTATGTCTGTAGTGTAAGACTAATTCATCTTTTTGAAAATACGGTTATCTAGAAAATAATTTCTCTTATTTTAAACAGTTCTAATTTTATCTATAATAAATAGATATAAATGTAATTTTCTTACATATTTATATACCATATTATTTTTATAATTTATTTAGTACCACTAAAATGATGCAATTTAACGTCTATGTTGTAATGGTAAGGATCAAATAATAGAATTTTAATAATGTATTAGGTTTGCTTAAAACTCGGTGATGCATGCGCTGAAAAATGTTGACGTGATTAAATTTATTTAAAAATAAATTTATTATAATTTCCCCTCATTTGACACTCCCTTCTAATATTAGTGTTTTGTGTCATACCATTTATTGGGTTTGATGTTCATATATTAAAATCACTAGGTGTTACATCATTGGTTTTATGGATGTGGAATTAAGAAAATTGATTAGTTTCTTAGAAAATTCACTTTAGTTATAATTCTCAACTTATGATTTTATAATAATGCCTTTAATTCAAAATATGGAAAATGTTTTTTAAAAATAATTAAAGATAGAATGTTATTATACAGAATGGTTTTTTCACAGAATTCAGACAACATGGTTGTTGTGAGTGTATTCATAAACACGACCCTATAGTTGGGGTGTGTTCCAATAGGTGTTGTGATATTGTACACCTTGTGATGACATTGGGGATTGATGAGATACCTCTCATGTGTATGGAACATTAACTTGGGAGTGCATGTGTGTGGGTGTGTTTATGGACAATGACACTTATGGGGAAAATAATTTAGAATGGGGTTACGTTTTATTAAAAATGCATTCCTTATATCTTGGTTATTGTCTTGATATAAAATATTTTTTCTAATTTTTAAAATATTTTTTAAGAGATGTTATAATCATTACATGACCTAGAAGTGTGATTTGTGATATATTTAATTTTAGAATCTCCCATTTCTTGGTCACAATTGTATATTTGTTGATGATATCTATCTAGGTAGAGGTAATGGTAAGATATATCTATTATTTAATGATGCTTATTGATACAATGTGTGTGGAATATGGAGTTACAACTTGGATAGGGATGGGTGTTTCTTATTTTACCCCACTTGGTTGTTTTCACATTTAGTGTTCTTTTGGTTCTTTTCAAGTATTTATTTTGGTTGTCTCATTTATTATGATATTGTCTAGTCCTTGGGTTATGTTTAGAGATTTATTTTTATTCATGAATCGTGTATTGTATTGGATATTTATTATATATATTTTTATGAATAGACTTTCTTAAGGTAAAAATAATCCCCTGATGTTATTGATACCCCTAGAATTTATTACATTCCATTGTTTTCATTGGGAATTCAGCAAAATCCAGTATTACCTTTGAAACATCTCAAACCAATAAGGATGGTTAAGATGATAAAAATGGTATCAGGGGATGTTCAATAAATGGGTTGTAAATTGTATTAGTTTTGTTCGATACTTGTGTTGGAAATGATATCATCTTAGTTTAGTACTTTAGATTGAAATGAAATCATTCGAGTTTAATCATTGATTGCTTTTGGTATCAAGGATATAAGAATAATGGGAATTAAAATATATATAATAAAATATATATCTACCATTTTATGCTAAATATATTGTTTAAAGGGTATTTTTCATTCAAAAGTTTCTTATCATATTTTTTATCACATCTTTTTTGTTTTTGTAGCTTATAAATTTATGGAATTCATTGGCAGTAAGATATTTCATTTGGAATATATTCATCCTATTTAGTTTTATGATTTATAATAACTTTTTAATAATGGATTAAAAGTTAAATTTTGAAATTAATGATTGTGGTACTTATTATTATTGTGATTTGGAATTACATGTCCATTATTTACTTGTATGTTAGAATAAAATATGTATTTTCTCATTAAAAATGAATTTGGGTAGGCATTGTAACAATATACCATAATAGGATTCAGAATATCTGGTTTGACAACAGACATAATTCTATCGACACTTGGTCCAAATCATTTCCCATGAATTTTTTTTCAATTGATATTGGTAATATAAATGATATGATATATATGTAGACCATCCGTATCTATTTTAAAAGTAGAGTCAACAAATATTTTATTGAAACTTAAAACCATAAAAATTAGACATCATGTTCTATTAGATAAATAGAATATTTCACTTCCTTATGGAAATAGATGTGTCGAATGTAATGTTGGAAACATATTTGTTGGATGAATTACCATGATAATGTATGGTTTTATATGTTCAATATAAAGCAGACCAATAGCTAACATGGTTCAATTTTTACAAAATGTTAATGAAAATTCAATCATCAACCAATTAAAATTTCTAAAAATATATAATTATTTAGTTTTATGTATTAGAATCAATTGTTATCAGAGTATGAATCTAATATTATGAATTTATTACTCTTTTCCCAATAATTTTTACATGTGTCTCTTGGGAGGACAACATTTTTATGTTAGGGTTAAGAATTATTAATTTATCAATTATTATAGCTCATTATATTATAAATTATACCGAATTGGTAAAAATAGAAACAATGAAAAAATAGACATATCTAGAAATGTGGTTGTAGTTATCATGCATACTCCTAGGGGAAAATGTTGGAACCCATATATTTTTAATTTTTTGAAAAGGGAAACTTACTTCAAGTGAGGTGGGACACCTTAGAATAAAACCATGGAATCAATAATCTTCTTCCCGGATAAAAAAATATGTCCAAGATGTTTTCAATGTTGACATTCTGAGGATGTGAATAAGGATTTTAAAACACAACTAATAAATTATCACAATTATAATCATATAGGAAATCCTAAAAAATTATTTTTTCAATGTGCCATGATATAGTGTTGGATATACATCTCATGTTTCCCAAAAACTGTATGATTAAAAATGATGAGTGGATCATTAAAATTTTCATCATCAAAATTTAGAGATAAATAATTTTTTAAAATCACCACGAATCCTTATCCTATTAAATATAAAAAAGTTAATAAATTTAAAAAATATGTGAGTGTTAAAGTTGTATGTATATGAGAAATTGATCACAAAAGATTAATGAGGTCATTCGATAGTGTTGTATGTATGATTCTTTTGAATTATAACCGTTTTAATGTAGTGATTGATATGAGTGGTTCCCCAATAATTTATTACATCTCACTTTTCATATAATATAGATTTAGATACTAGGTTTACACATTCTTTTTTGAAACTTACAAATCCTCTAAGGGAAATACAATGTTGATCTATTATGGTTAACTCTTTTAATATAATTATCAATGAAGATTATATTCTTTAATTATCTTCCCTATAAAAAGATATAATTATATGAATTGATTTTTTTATTTTTATTTGAAATCATTGAAGTACCACATTGAGTTTTATTACATGAAATTTTGTTTCACATCCATTGAAGACATCAATATTCGCTTTAGAGGAGATTCAGAAGTATAGGCATGTAGATGAAGAATTTTACAACTAGCTATTACAACCAAGTAAAATATTTTAATATAACTTACTTCTGAATATAAGTATGAAAATAAAAATAGATATTTTCCAGCAATCATTCACGAAATTCATGATGTTTTTTCAGGACATTTATGGAGGTTTCCCCCCAAAATAGAAGTGGAGTCTATTATTGAACTCCTACCAAGGACCACTCGTATTTCACTTCCATCTTATAAAATGGAAAAAATAATTTTATATAGTTGAAATTTAGTTTGTAAGAGAGTGAATGTAAAGGGTTAATTTGACTGAGCATGTATCCATGGGTGCTACTATTCATTTTGTGAAAATGCCATATGGATATCTTATACTTTTGTGGATTATCGAAAGCTTAACAAGGTTATGGAAAATTATTAGTATCCACATCATCAAATCCATGAACTATTTGAATAATTGGGGGATCCCCATGGTTCTCAAAATTTTATTATGATCAGGGAATCCCAAATCACATTATTTGATGGAGGATGTTCAGAAGACCAAATTTAGAAGCCTATACAAACATTATAAAATTTTTATGCCTTCAACTATGAAAAATTAGCTATCCATTATTATAAAATTGTTTAATGGGATCATTCAATAATAAAAATATTACATTATGTGGTGTTTTTTAATTTATGTTGATGAATTTTATGAAAAAATATGATCATTTGCATCACCCTAATTTTTATTAGATTATCATTTAAGAGAGTAATTTTCATAAAAAGAATTCGATGTGTGGTTTCAAGATAAAATAGGTATTAATAATTATCCATGTTATTTTTTATATTGGATTCTTTAAAAGTATGAAATTATAGATGTTGTTGTATCCCAGGAACAACCAAATAATATATGATTGATATATTGTTTCCACAGCATAGTGGGTCACTATAGATGTTTTTTATATATTTTTTCACATCTAGACTTATTTATAACATATTTGATGAGAAAAATATTTCATTTTTAATTAAAAAATGATTGATAGAAATCATTTTAACATCATAATATTTGACGTACATCAGTGCATATCACATTTAAAATGTTTGGATAGTTATATGTGGTCTATTATGGTGCATCAGAATCTAGGTTGGAATTTTCTCTCACGTAGGGAGATAGTGTTTTTTCATATATTTCCTGGTTGTTATTGGGTAATAAGGAGAACTATAAACCAAGATATTTAGAGTTGATGTCGAAGTCCCAGATTTTAATACATGGAGAAATTTTATTTTTGGTGAGAAATTATTTATGTTTACAGATCATAAGAGAATGAAACACATCTTTTTTATAAGATTTTCAAATTTGAGGAAATAAAGAAGGATGTAATATCTAAAAATTATTTAATTTAAGATGTTTTATACTTTAGTGAATGTAAATTAAATATGAAACACATTATGTAGGATTTAATTTGTTTAGTTGGAAATAGAGGATTTAGAATAGTGGTATCTTATCTCTTTTAGAGCTCATATTCATATAGATAGTGAATAAATATGTACTTTTTATGTTTTTATTATTGTTATAATTATTCATAATTTTGTTGAGGATATTATTATCTATTAAACATACAAAAGGGAATATATACATATGTGTTAAAAATTTAATGGTGAGGATAAAATTGATTGATGGAATCTAGATGATTTTTCCCTGTTATATATATAGATCAGAACGTGGTACTTTTTTCATACAAATAATAGCATATATTTTCATATCACATTGATGATTTGATTATTCATACAAGATTTTAGAAGATTTAAATCTCCTTGTAATCAATTCACTTTTATGAATTTCATCAAGAGAAAAGTGACCAAGTTTATATTGAGATTCCTCACATTCTAGTAGCCTAAGTTAGTGAAACAATAGTCTGCTTGTAAGAATAAATATTTACCGAACCCTAAGTGGAAATTTGGTCAGATAGGTAAGATATTGAAATGTGTATACTAAGGATGGATAGAACATTTGATTACATTCAATTGCTTTTTAATTATCTCATAAATACATATTGAATCATCTTCATTCATGAGACCAATATGGTGGTGGACATCTCTAATCACTAGATTAGGAAATTTCAAATATTCATGGTGTTCCAATATCAATTTAATCGAAATAAGACCCCACCTTTTTTCTTATATTTTTAGAAATCCCTACAATAATCCATTTTAACATTGATGACATTGATCCTTGTTTATCATCTTTATAGGGATCAAAAATCTGAAATGATGATCCAAACTCTAGAGTAAATGTGTAGTGATTGTGTGAAGGATTTTGGAAACTGATGGGAGGATCATATAACATTACATTATTTGAAAATTAAAAATTGTCATCTCAAATAATTCATATGGATCATTTTGATAAATTGAATAATATTCCTGATTGTTCCCCACATTTTTACGTCGAAACATATGAGACATAAAAAATGGGACCCAAATTAGTGAAAAGGAAAAATAGATGAATCTTTGATAACAAATAGGATAGATACAACTATTATTCATCATAATTTATATGAGGATCATAATCAGCCCCCATTTTCATTTGAGTTGAGTGATCACGTCTTCCCAAGAATCTCTATAAGATATAGGAATCAACATTTTTGTACGTACATAATGTTATCCCCATAGTACGTTTTCCTTTTTCAGATACATGAACATGATGCTTATGTGAAATATCAGCTATATTTTCCACTATGGTTTTGTTAAGTACAGAATATGATTTATTTATGTTTGTTGAAAAAGTAATATCATGATGATTACCTTGTGATTCAATGAGGAATTTTTGACTTGGATATGGATACTATATTTACTCATGTGATAGTACAAATTATAGATAGGAAAGTGAAGATATTATAATGTAAATGTATCGGTTTAGTATAGGTTTAATGGGAGCTTGGTATGATTTATTAAGAAACATACAAGCATGGATATGATTTTTGGATCAGTATCCCAAAATCATCCTAGATGTTTCATATTATAAATATTTAGGATTGGAAATACCAATGGTGGGGAGAAAAAAACACCCCAATATTTAGTACATTACACTTTATAAATGTATATTGATTTTATATAAAACATGGTTAATGTTTCAGAGTTAAGGGGTTTTTATAAAAGTTTTTTTGGTGTTTTTTAATCTATACAGTATGTTCATAGTTATTAGTAAATATGAACCACCTCTAGGAAACTATGAAGAATGATTTAGAAAGAATTTGATAGGTGCATGATATAAAAACTCAGTGTATAATCTATGTGATTTTCCATGGAAACTGATTAAACATGAAAAAAGCTGAAAATATGGATGATTCATGGTTTTCAAACATTTTAGGCCAACCATGTGATGTGTGGTCTAGAGATAGTATCAACACATTGTTGTCACACATTCAACCAAACTATAAGGGATAAAATTGTGGTGAATAGTTAAAACCCAAATTTTTTTTGTTCTAATATGAATTAACAATTTAAACATTTATTAATGAACTCATCACTCAAAATATCAAATTCATTTTTCACCGTAGGAAATAGAGATTATCACCTTCTTACTGTAAGTTGTTCTTACGATATTCCAATAATATTTGATATATTCAATCATTGGTTTCTACTCATTCTACTATGTTCATGTAATATAATTTATTTTTATCTCTCTACAAAACATATATTTACACTATTATGGAATTTATTTTTTGATTGATTTGGAGATTGATAATATCTTGATATTATATAATTAATGGAAAAAATCTAATTATGGATCTAGAGAATTATATTCTCATTATTCATTTTCACCATCACTTTAGACGTAGTTTGATTCTTTATAATTTCCACATAACATATAAAATGAATTCTTAGTTATTATTAAATGGATTGATTGAAATTGTTTTGATATACATGTTTGAATATTGATGAAATCCTATTTTGGGTTATAACATTTAATTTGTTTAAATTTAATGGTTTAAAGGAAAATTATCTTTGATGATAATTTTAAAATGATGATTTAAAAATTATTTTTCTATTTTAACACATAGAAAATGATAAATGAAATTATTTGAAGAAATAAGTTTTTTAATATGGAAATTTTTATAGAAGTTGGCTTACATTGTTTGTGTGAGTGTGTTTATAAATATGAAGCTATGGAGGAGGAGTGTTATATTAAGGCACCAAGTATTGGTCATATTTTGATGACATAGTGAATTGATGATATAATAATAAATAATATATGTACACCATGTTTGAATTCACGTTTGTGTTTGTGTTTGTGTAGTTACATAGTCAGGCTTATTCCTAAAAATTCAGCATAGTGCAACTTGTTGATAAAAAATCTATTTCCTTGAAACTTGATTATTCTTTCGATATATATATATATATATATATATATATTCTATTAAAAAAATTATATAATCTTTTTTGAGTCATTATTATCCTTTTTTGAATGAGTATGGATGTACATGGGGATATCCCAATATTCTTATAATCACATCATTCTTGGTCATATGTTTTCATTCCCATATGTCATCTATCAAGAGTTAGGTAAATGCCAAAATTTTATGTTTTTCATTGATACTTATACATATCAATTTCAAGATATTTGGATTTGGATATTGAATTAATTTTAGTGATTCTTCTCTATATTCCATATAGCGTTTTTCATGTCTTGTAGACTTTTGGTTCGTTTCATGTATATTTTTTAGTATCCCCTTTTTCTTTGATACAATCTAATAATTTTGTTTTGTTTTGAGTTATATTGTAGTTCATGCATCATATAATGGATTGGATTCTTATTTTTCAAGATTTCTTGAATTTTCAACATTAATTGGAAAATCACCTAACATGTTATTGAATCCCATGGAATTTACAACCATCCATTGGAGTCATTGGATGTAACCTAAGGCTACTAACACCTCATGTTCCTCACTAAACAATGAAGAAGGGTGGAATATAATAAAATGTGATAATTTCATAATTTTATGAGTCTTTATGAAATATTCACTTTAGATTCATAGAAACCAAGATGGACATATGGGTTTTATATTGATTATATGATCAATTTAAAAAAATCTATTTTAGTGGATTTATGTAATGTGATTTTATCAAGACACCTGATATTTTTGGAGACATTTATGCGAAAAAAACCCATTGGATTAGTATATATCATAGTGAAACATTTACTTAAGGAATAATAATTTTACATATTGTTGTGACACATTTAATATATTTTTTACCCTTTATGGTTCAACATGTCATTATTATAGAGGGAATTATTTGGTATTACAATTTGTGAACATTATAAAAATTATATTAATATTTTTTATTAAAATTGATAACCTAGATTCAATGTGAAACACCATCACATCTGATGACATTTCAAGTCTTAGAAAAATAGAAATAGGGAGATAATGGTGCATGATCAACCACAAGACAATATTCTATTCTGCATAGTAGTAAAATATTTTTATATATGAAATTATATATACAAATAATTATGGAATAGATTAAGTTTAATTTTGGATGTTATAATTTGTGTTTAGAGATTAATATATCATAATTGTTGACCTATTAAAACAAATTTGGTTTTTGTTAGTATTTAGATACATATATAAGGAATTCATACACAATTATGGATCATATGTTCTATTAAATGTTATTTTTAGTGCCTCGAGAATAAAAAATAAATCTCAATCATTAAATTAGTGAATTAATAAATTATTTAGAACATGAAGGTATAATGTAAAATGAATGAAATTGAAAGTATATTTTTGGGGTCTCTTTATCATAATACTAAAATAATTTAACTTCTCTAGGAAATGGATCTTGAATCAAAACTAGTATCCAATTACATTCAAATCTGATGAATGAAGTTTCCTTTTTACACCTCATATATTTATGGTTTTTGGTTCATTAATTTTTTATTGATTATTTTCATTATTATGATCAATGATCTCGATCGCTCTCTATATGTATTAACACTTTTCATCCATGACCATATTTTCAATTCCCACCAATGATTTCCTCTTAGAACACTAGTTAGATATAATTCAAGATGAACATCATGCAACCCTTTATATCTAATCTAGGGGAATTTAATTAAACCCTTTTTATGATGTAAGTTTTTAAAAAAGATGTTTTCAGTTGAATAACCTTTGATTCTTGAGGGAAAGATAAAATTTCTAGGATGTAATTTATTAATGGTGGGGACAATGTTACACCCTTTGATTTTAAATGAAGAATAATTTTTAAGATAAAATATGATACATGAAGATAGAAAATCAAATGAAATGTGAAATATATCTTTTTAAATTTAATCAATTAGATATCTTATGTAACATGAAATAAAGAGTTAAAATTAACTAATATAAACTATTTAAATGATATTATTTAAATTGACTCTCATGGTCATGTTGTTAAATTAAATGGTATGAATATGAGTCAATAAATTACATAAATTATATTGTTTAAATATATATAAATTCAATTGAATTTTTACCAATGATTACAAATAAATTAAGAATAATTTGGTAGAAAATGAAATGTTTAATAAAAACAAAATTTATTCTAGAAGTTGTTTTCCCTAATTTTTAGCACATAATATAGAATAAAAAATTAAAACAAATCGTAAAATTTTCTTAAAAATGAAATTAATTTTTTTAAAGATCTTTTAAAATTTATCATATAGTTTGTTTATTGAGTTTTTTCATAAAGATTAATTTTTTGATAAATCGTGAAGAATAACTTTTTTTACCGAATAGTGATTTTTTGTTTAAATCATTCAAAACAGAAAAATTTATATTAAATTTTTTAAAATTAATATTATTTAAATTATTTCAGATTTAATTATATTTGGGGTTATTTATTCAATTTGATTTTGATTTTTGTTATTAATTCAACTTATACTAATGATAATTATCCTTATCGAAAGCATCTTCTTCAACACATTCGTGGGTTTAGTTTTATATTAAATTATTCCAAATAAACTAATGGAATTTTTAAAAATGGATTCCTTATTTTGAATATTTATAATAAATATTATATAATAATTTCAATATAATTTGGGGTCATAATGAATATTAAAAACAATAAAATTAGGTATCACAATTGAAGATAACACTAGTTTTTCATAGATTAAACTAAAATGAAAAAGGTAAAAATATCCATGAAATATTTCAAATTTATATATTATTGAGATATATAGAAATTACATAATTAATGGTTAAATAATAATCCTTTTTGGAGTCTTTTGACCAATAAAAAATATGGGTATGGATTTTTCTTTTTTAAAATTCCAAGTGTCTCCTCTTCATCAATTATGAAATGATACCCCAATACTATTATATTCAATGTCCCAGTTACTATTAGTTCATATAATCTAATAGTAACTCTCACAATTATATACATTACTCCATACTAGAGGACTTGTTTTGACCTGGATGAAAATATAAAAATGTTATAGTTATAATTCTAAAGATGTTGTCTTGTGAAGAGGTAAGTTCATGACTATGCATATTAATTTTACCTAATATTATAATGTATGAAAATATTATCCAATTATGATAAGATAATGGAATACTCATATATATAAACATACATGACTTTATACTAATGTAATAACTTATTTCCATCTCCTCTTCCATGAAATCTGAAATAAAATCATCGATCATGAGTTTGGTAGACTATAGCCTTACGAACAGATGTAATTCATTTTCTATCACCACCTATCAAGTCTAGATAAAATGGTTCTTTTATCATGTTAATATGAGAATAATGAAAGATCCATAATTCTAGAATTATAATATAACATAATCCTTATTACATTACAATCAGTTGGAAAACAATAACGTCTCTTGATTGTATATGTGGACTACCACATCAATGTGGTTATGTGAAATGTTTTTCATATTATATTCACATGGTTGGTAATAAGGATATATTTATTAAATATAAAATAAAAATATAATAAAATAATGGTTATTGAAATGTCAAATAAATTTTCTTATATTGTTTCTATTTGAAATATAGAAACAATGTTAATGTGTGTGTGTGGGCTACCATCTCCCAGAATAGTGTAACTCAATACCCCTTATATATGATTAAAGGACTAGAATAAATACAAATATAATAACTATATATTATATTTAAATCAATTTAAACTTTCTGAAGATTCAATAATCAATATGAATCTATTATTAACGAAACTGACGAATAAAAACCTATACAAAAACTGGAGAAATGCTCACCCAAAATAGTTATTTTAATTGTGAAATATTAAAAAACTATGTAAAAATACTATAATTATGTTATATATTCTATAAATTATATGAATATTTGTTTCTATTATATTTTTAATAATTTTAAATTTATTATACATGAGACATAGATACATACAATGGAAATCTGATACGAGGTAATCATTTCTGGTCCCACTTTTACATCCTTGAGACATATTACATATTCATAACCTCTTTATATAGAGTGGTAAACATACTAAAACATTGATATTATATATCTGGAATTAATTTATATTAGTTTAATATAATGGTTTAATTGATTTGTTTTCTTTCATGTGTATTGTGATTCAAAAGATACCAAATATTTAAGGGTTTATTTTGTAATAACCTAATTGTTTTTGATTATTTATGTTTTAGTCTCTATTGGGAGAATTTTTTGATCTCTATATCCTAAAATATAAATATTTTCTTCTACATTGGTTGCTTATGAAATTTCAATAAATTTCATTATAATAGTTCTATTTTCCTCTATTTGTTACATAATATTATTCTAATAATGTTTTCATAAAAATATGACTGTATTTCTCTCTTTGGTTGAAAATATTATTTCCATTCGAAATCAATGTTTTCATGAAATGTTTTCAAATTTGTATTTTAATCTTACAAAATGCAATATTACTAATTTTTTTCTTGTGGTTGAATATTTATAGATTTTTCTCAATGAAATCTGATTATTATTTTCAGAATGAGATACTTTTTACTTTTTCTAAAAATTATAAAATAATGTTTGTTTTAATGTTACCGAAATGTATAAAATTGTTTACAGTCGGAAAATAAAATTTAATAGATATTCCATTAAAATATTACAAAAATATTTTGAAAGGATATTTCTTCCTAGTTTTCTATAATGATATTATTCTAAAAAAATTACCTTAAAATTTAAAATATTATTTTCCAAAAAAAAATGTGCGTACATGAATATTTATGGTTTTAATATTCATAACAAAAAATAACCCTTATTTCAATAATATAAAATTGGGAATATGATGCAAAAAAATCATTATTATAATTTTTCTGGATGGTTTATAATGATTTATAATTGAAATGTGCTATTTTGAGGTCATTAAACATATTACTCAAATTTTTTATGATTTTGATTTTTGATATTTGAATGTGTTAACATTTCTTTTTCTATATTTTCTACATTAAATTTTATTTAGAATATGCTTCACCCATATAATATAAGGAATGAATTGGGAATAGTATGTGATTTTGGGTACATCTATGAAACTTCATTCATCCATATGTCTCATGATTCAAACAATCTTGGGTATTTTTCCAGGCCTTAACAATTTTTAACAGATCTCTTGGAATGAGTGACTAATGTATAGTTATAATGTCCAACATTGTTCATTCCCATGGTATGATATTATTTATCGATTACAATGTGATTATTTTATTTGGTTGAATATCCATGGATATGTTTCATTAACATGTGATTTTTAAAGGTAAGTACTTTTATCATCATTTATTCCTACCACATTATTCTTTATCTTCATTTTATTTATTAATTATCATGTATTTTAGTTAGCTACCTCTATATATATATATTATATATAGTTTATTGATGATATATTATACATTATAATACCTTTAATAATAATTAGATATTACCCCTTATTATGTTTCCCTTTCCTTGGATGCCTTTAAGGTTTTAATGATTGATATATTGGGATATTCTATAGAGAAAAATGGTGCACTAAAAGAAAGTTCGTTTATGTTTTATATGCTTTCAAATTTAAGATTAAGTTCATGTCTCTTTATAGTTGACTAATACTGAAAAAATAGTTAATTTTTTTGGATTCAATTATAATAAAATAAAAAATTCGATAATATAATCACCGACACTAGGATATTTGGGAAATGTTCATTATAAAGGTTATCAACACTTCATCATAGTGTATATTTTATTTCGGTAAAATTAAAAGGTTATACAGGACGATTTTTCAAATATTACATTTTATATATGATTTGGAAACAATGAGATCATGTGGTCCAATTAAGACACACCAATGATCGATATATTTTCATTAAATTATTAATGTGTGTCATTATATTTTAAACATGGAATATTTTCTCATAATTATACACCATATTATAATATACTCCACAACTATGGATGAAAATTTATGAAATTTATATAATATAAAAAAATAACAAATGTGATGATGTCTAAAAATGTAATATGTATTGATTTAATATGTGAGTTCAATATTTTGAATGTTTCATTCCTCTATCATGTATCACAAGAAATTTCATATCTATTAATACATCAATGAGAAAGGAAACATATAAATGATTAAAACCATATTCTATGATACAGATCAATTGTCTATTCAGATCAATGAGAGTCTTTTGATTGTTTTTGAGTGAATAATCATTATTTTCATTCACCCAATCCAATTAAATTTGGAATATATTTTTTTAAATAGACATATTATTGTTTAGAGTTGATGAAGAAGTTGATTTATAGGCTAGTCAGTAAACCTATATAAAGATTACATAACATGAGAGGGAGTTTTTACACGTATTGATTCATTGACAAAAAATTATATTGTATACCCTTGAAAATTGATAAAATTATAGTATGTGCTGCACAAAGGATTTATGAGTTTGAGGTAATTACGGAACCCATAATCTATATTTTTATACTAATATTTATAATAATTATTTTAAAGCATTATCTCATTAGAGATAAGAGTGACATATATTTTATAGAAAGATAATTTTATCAATGAAATTTTACTTATTATTATATAATTGTTTCATATTTAATAATTTCATATTATATAATGAACATGAACCAAATGAAAATAAAATGAAACATTACTAATTTGAATTGATTATTTCTTAAAGATAGTAAATATGGAAAAAAAATAATTTATTGTTCTATAGGGGATATAAATAAAAAATAATATAACTACTATATGGGAAATATGATTTTATTGAACCACTCTAGTAATAAAACTATAGAAAAAAAACTATAAAAAGGGAAAAAATATTATTAAAAATATATTAATCTTGAAAAATTAAATATATTTAAACTTGGGAGAAAATAGAATATAAAAATGAATGAAAAATATATAAGGTATAGAACCTATATATAAATTAATAACATATACATTTGAATATAAATACGACCATTGGAATAGAAATATGACAATCATGAATAGAAAACATGCAATTATAATACAAACCTTCAATATTTAATTTCAATTTAATATTTTGTTATCTCGTGAAATAAAAATATAATTTTTTTACCAATATTAAAATAAATATTTTCTTAAAAAGGATTAAATATGTGATTATAATTTTGTACAACAGAAAGGTTTTTTTAAAAATTATATAGTATATCTAATTTTCTGTTAAACCATTATATTATATAAATTTAAAATATTAATTTTTTAATTGGAATTACAATATAATCATTCAAGACAATATGTAAAATTTTAGAGTTTATAAAAATTGATCATACAATTAAAATTGGTTTTTCCGAAAGAAATATGAATTTAATTTTAAATTTTAGTGTATCATAAATATAAAAATATTTTTATAAATTTTATTTACATTTTAGAATATATTAGTTTAAAAATTATGTGGGTGACTTTTCCAATTTTTCAAAAATAGTAACATTTTATTGAATTTTAATTATAAAAATATATATTATATATTCATTATACGAATATTATATGCAGATATGAAACATGTAATATGTATGTTTCATTTAGTTTTCACTTATATAAACTAATTAATATATATTGTAATCATCATCATCAATAAAGTAGCCTTTAGAAAAAAAATCAATAATTTATAAAAACACCATTTAGTATCCTTATAAATACCACACATTTTACATAATACATATATGACATGGGTATATACAAACCTCCTACCATTTATGTCCCATACCCTCCTCCCTATTACAAAGTATTTATTTTCTTACCAAATGTACATTTGATGGAGTCTTAAGGGTTTTCCTAAGAGGATTCATCCAAAGGGTATGGTAATATAAAAAATTGTTATTTTTAATCTTTATTTGACATCAAAATATAAAAAATATTACAAATAGAAATAAATAATTACTCCAATAACATAATTGTAGTCGAATATTATTTTTTTAATATAATATTATTTTCCAAAAAGCATTTTATTTCTGTGTAAAAACGTAAATATTTTCTATATAATGATGGGTTTACCGCCTATTTTTTTTAAAAAACATCATTTTCTTCTATTCCCATCATGAATGGTTATATAAATAAAATTGTTGTTAAATATGATTATAATAATTGTATTATAAATATTTAAATCTTTTGGAGTTTATTAGTAATCACTTTATATAATAACATCAATCTATTTCATTATGGTAAGTAAAAACTTCTTAGTGCCCTATCTAAATAATGATAACATTTATACTAAATAAATGATATTTATCTCATAACTAACACTCATATATATATTGTATAAATAATATTTTTGGATGCATATGAACGTAGTTCTATTTCAATTTATTATTTGTAGTCATATTCATAATAACATGAATAATTTTCATCAATGTAAAGTTACATTAGATCCATTAGAAGAAGAACATCATTAATGAAATTATAGACATGGTGTATAAATTAAATGACTATAATATAAAATACATTCATAATAATACATAATATATATTTTAATTATGGTATCAATCATGTTTTTAATAAATTTTATTATATTATTCGGGATGTTAATTGAAAGTACATTTAAAATATGAAGCTAAGGTTCCAGAAATCTCAGACCCTCACATTTTTATTGGGTTACGAATTCCACTATCTACATATAATAATACATATTATTCATTATTTAATAAATTTAAATTAATTTTATACATCTCAATAAAAATACATGTATCTTATTATTCATTCATATGATTAGTGTATGCATGTGTAACGTTCAATTTTCCAAACAATCATTAAAATAAAAGAATATGATGGAGAAAATTTCAATCTCTTAATGACTTCATCAAACACGATCTTAATGTATTTTACTAATTCAAGTTTTCAAAAAACAAAAATATTTTATGGTAAATATTTATGTATAACATTTTGTTTTCAATGAAAAAAACATACTCATGGATACATTAATCAAATCATACTCATTAATTATTACATCATTTTAATGGTGCATTTTTTACACATTTATATATGAATTATAATGATTCCAAATTAGATAAACACTATATTTGAGTACAATTATTTTTTAATCAAATATGAACATAGAAAATATTTAACACATTATTTTCTTTGGTATCTTTATTAAGTAGATGTTTAATATACTTTGTCGCATAGTTTTGTAACATATTTAATTCTAGTTGTTTTTCTTATGTTTATAACATATTTATTATTTACTTATATGACACAAATTTTCATGTATAATTCATGATGTGTGAGCCTAAATAATTTTTAACGAAATTTGGTAATGGTTATATATTCATCAAATTATATATATGTGATAATTTATAAACAATAATCACCAATCATAATTTTTCCACTATGTTATGTTTTCTTGGTAGAGATAATTAACATTATTTTATGTCTGGTTTTATATTATTTCCACAATCCTATGACATCATGATCTAAGGAGTCAATTTTTTTTCTTCCATTTGTTTATTCATGATTTTCTAATTTATCGAAATTGTGTTCTTCCATTTAACACATATTCTTTTATTCATTATCCTGATTATTAACTTTAGTAGATTTTTAACTCACCACCATTATTTATTTAATACCCATTATCCTATTCAATTATATAATTTTAAAAGGATATAGGATAACAATATGGATTTTAAAATTAATATTACGAACATTATTTTTAAATTTATATTTTATGAACCCTGTCTCAAAAATAAATTATGCCTCAATATTATGAGCATGTGTTTATTTGGATTTTTTTAGAAAATTATAATAATTTGAAAAAAAATATTGGGATTATATATCTTGTGTTAGTAAAAATTTAAAATATTTTTCATTAATAGGATAATAAAACAATACTAAAACTAGAAGGATAATAATAAATATGAGAAAACATTTTTATATTATGGTTAAGTATAGAAAGGGTGATATTGAAGTAATGAAATACATGTTTGTATATTTCATGTGTATGTGGATCTAAATATAATATTAAGGTATTGATGTGTACAATATATGTAGATAGAAATGGTTTTTAAAAACATTTATTGGAAATAAATTATACAATGTATTCAATTATGATTCACATCCTAGTAAAAATCCTTAAAGATCCCATATATATAAATTACTGTAAGTAAAATAATCCAAAATCACACCATATGATCAGAGGTTGCACTAATCCAACTCTCACCACTGGAAACCATTTCTCAAAAAAAATGAATCGAAATCTTGCTAAATCATCCTAATATTCTAATAAATTTTATATGATCTCCATTTAAAAACCCAAATGTTTTTGTGGATATTCATCGAATCCTTTAACAAGCTGATGATCACTATTACATTGTTCTATATATCTGAAAAATAGATCATAGATAAATTTCATCGAGTAGGTTCATATCCATGTAGAAAGTGGGAGGGGGTGAGAGAGGATCTCAAAAATGTTGAATAAATAGTTTATCACATGAGAGCCTCCTAATCATTATATAGATAGGTAAAATGTACTTGAAAATGGATTCCAAACACATAAATATTCATTACCCAAAAAAAAAAATTCACAAATGGCTTGTTCAGGAAAACTAACCATTTCATAAATGACATTTATATTAGTATCACTGTATAAAATAAAATAAATATATTACATGAGAAAAATGAGTCGTTAACATGACTAACCAGTCCCTCAAACATTAAATGAACTTAGAATAGTATTCTATTATATAATATTACACCAAAGCATTCACTTAATACAAATAAATTCATTAAATAACTAAATTAAACTCTATTTATTCTATAATTGAATAATTATGAGCATATTTAATTAGAAATCTCGAAATATTTAAAATCATCATAGTAAACTCTTGGTGGGACCATTGAGTCCAAAATTTATATAAATTAAAATAGGGAAGACTTTCGAAAAAGTAAAGTGTGTTCTCCTCTAGTCCCTTAACTCTATAGAAGTTAATCATATTCATAGACCACAGAAGTGTCTATCAACCCATTAAGAAATCTAAATAGATAATAAAAGCCATCCTAAGGTAAATGATTCATATAAACATGATCTATATATAATATTCACTTTTTCTAATTTTATTTCATAAATATTGAATAAAAATTCATTTCATCAACCATTACTAAATTACTGTTTGAGGAAATAACTAGATAGACTTTCCATATTTTACTATGTCTATGGATTTTGTGAAATTGACACCATTATGGATATATAGTCATGATATATCCAATACTTTCATAAGGGGAAATCTATTTTGATTATTCAATCAATTTCATACCACTAATAACTAACACAATGAAATATACCTTTATACAACATCAATTCCATAGTTTTTATCTTGAATCAATGTACTTAATGAAATAGTATACAATAATATTGATAACTTGTTCAGAGAACATTACACATGTTCATATATTAGAATATACGAACAACCAATAAATATGTGATGATTTATTTACAATCCATTCATAATTATCACATATACATGAGATAGCCAAGCTCAGACATCATGAGAATATGTCTTAATGTTTATAATCCCCCATAACATGATAGACACAAGTCATTAGATTACAATCTGTATGATGTATTTGGACTATTGAAAATAAATTTAATATTACTATCATTATATATCTATGTTCTCGTTATTGAACGTGAACTGATATAAACTTATGATAAAAATAAAACAACTTTTTACATTTTTATATAAATAGAGTGTGATTAAATATAAACATTATTATGGTAAGAATATATCTTGCATAACTCACTATTTTCATAATATATTAATAAAATTTTTTTGTTTTTGTTCAGTATGAGGAACCCACTATAAAAACCCACATTTTCCAGAGGCAAAATTATAACTATATTTTTATCACTCATGAAATAATATCATTATTGGGTTGATCTACAGCTTTATTCATGGGACCTATAATGTATCTGCTATATGGATATTATGCTATTTTCTCTCTCTCTCCTCATTGGGTATGAGGTCACAATATATGATATACACAATTACCCTTCCTTATATTTCACATCAATAAATGATTTATTACAATAGAATACATTTAATGTGACCTTAAAGATTCCAAAGTCCATTGTCTTTGGTAATTAGCAACATTACATAACCATTTAAAACGAGAAAAACAACATCATTATGGAAAACATCACTAACATTCTCATTCTTAAAAACTCATAGGTTAATTTTAGGACATACATTAGAATAGGGTGAGATATAAATCATAGAATGGTAATAAACAAAATAAAATATAAAGTAGATAAAAAATGTTAGTAAATATGCCTATCAATAGTGCATAAAAGTGGTGAGATTTATAAACATTAATAAGGAGGTATGATATAAAAGGATAATCAAAGTGGAAACATTGTAAATGTAAAAAAACATAAAACACAGCATTATAAATATATGTGACGGATAAATGACAAGAAAAAATGAAGAAAATTGTTCCATAGTGGAATTAGGTACATTCCGTGTTCCAATATGATATTTGATGACACTAAACAATACCTAATCCAATGGAGTGGTATATAATTCTTTCCAGACCTGTGACATTCATTTCATTCTCATGCATAATTGTGTCACATAGATAATACTTCATCAATTCATGCATAATTATATTTTATTCCATGATGAATTAGTTATGAATAAAAAATGTGACTCTAAATTAAAATATTTAAAATTTGATAAAGGTGAACACCATTTATATGAAATGTGTATGATTTTCACTATACAATTGTTTTTTAATGGAAATTACTTCGATATTTCGACAGCATTACAATGTCACATAAAAATTCATAAAATGGATTCATGATATTGAAAAAGGTATCTCATAATTTTTTCATCAAAATGGGATTTAATGGGTATGTGTAGATAAATATCCAAAAATTATGAATTTGAAATAGAAGACAATAAATAATAATGAAATAAGAATAAAGAAGAAAAAGAAAGAATCTATTACTAGAGTATATGACTCTAAAGGCATGGGAGGTGCTTCATGATATCATGGGGGAAACATGGGAGTATTATCAAGAGATGATATCTAAGTATGGACATAAAAAAATATAATTTTTTGAGGTTATATTGTATATTTGGTGGGTTTATGTAGGAAGTGTGTGGGGATAGCTTTAATATATCTCAAATATAAGTTTTCGGATCTATAAAAAAATAACCAAATCCAAGATTTTAACAAAGGTTTTTTCAAATAGTTTCTGCTAAATTGGAATAGTGTTCATTATTTTACATGTCCATTGTCCTAAATAATTGAAATAATTCCTTTACTTATGTGTATGTGATTAATAATCTTCAGGAAATGTTATAAAAACATTAAAATATATTAATGTTCTCGATGAATTCATAAAAGATTTTAAAAAATAAAATAATAAAAATAAATTCATATTATTTTAAAGTAAAAAAGTTATATATTTTGAATAGATTTGATTGTATTTATTACAAAACATTTAGGTCATTATAATATCATAATACAAAAATAAATTTCAATTGTATTTAATTTTTACCAAAAAATTTAACTCCCTCATTAAATTATGAAAACATCACCAACTGATAATATAAACATTATGATTCATAAGTTAATCTTTTTATCAATATAATTTAAAAATATTTAAATTTTCAATTTAAAATAAAATCATTATTTATGATGAAATGAAGGTTTTTTATAGTAACATTTTCTAATAATTTATAAAAATTACATTTGGATTCCTAAAAATAATATGATATTTTATATTTAATAAAAATAATACAATATTAATATTTTATTACAATATTATTTATTTCAAATATATTTTAATTCATAAAAATAAATTCCTTAGTTGAATTGCGACATTACTCTAAAATACTATTTCATTTTAAATGTATCGAAATAATATTCATTTATAATGAAACAATGAAATGATCAAAATGTATTAATTAGTCAATAAAAATTTATATAATCATTTTTATAATTTCATGATACATATTTATTTAACACACCTACAGTCTCCCTAAGGGTAAGGTGCCTGATGGTGAGACTTACATGGGGTGGTTTGAAAAATTGTTTTAGATGTGATCTTGGTGATCTTGAATTTCTCTCGTAATGGTTTCTGATCATACTTATGTTTAGGGATATTATATTGGGATTGTGAATGGGAAAATTCTAGTGATGTTATCTCCTTTACAAGCTCTGATAAATTTGATTTTTATGGTGAAATCTTACTGGTTTAGGTCATCACATTCTTTTTCTATGTCAATTAAATTTGTTAAAACTCTATATTTATAATAATTCAGTGATAAAATTTCAATAGATATACTATCAGTGGTAATAAATCTGAATAGTATTTTAATTATGATATAAAAAATAAAATAATTTCATGTTTTTCAATATCTATAATACATAATAATACATTTAAATAAAACAAAAGGGAAATTTATTTCATAATAGTATCGTTAATTATGATCACCCCCCCTTTACGAATTTTCAGTTTTGATGTTTATTTTCTCGAAATTATAATAGATGAGGGTAACATTGTTTCATCACCTCCATCGGTTCCAAAATTTCTTCTTTAAAAATGTGGTTTATCCATAATAAATTGTCTATGTGTATTACCTTATTCCATAGATCAATGTCTACAAGATCAGTGATCTACCTCAGGTGTTTATCATAGGAATGGTCATTATCTAATGATACCTCCTATGGATTGAGTTCATTATAGGCTTTTGATATATAATATATCAATAGGGATAAATGGAATACAAAATTTATTGGATAATGGTTGGGTGGGATTGCAAGTCATTAGTCCACTGTTTTAATGTGATCCATGATCTCGAAGGAGCCGATGTATCATGGACTAAGCTTTCCCTTTTTCTCAAATCTCATCATATTAGAAAATAGAGATATGAAAAGGAATACCATTTCTCTCACATCAAAAACTAGTTCTCATCAATTATTAATTTTATATCTCTTTTGAAATACCTGAGCGGGATTGATATCATGCTGAATCGTCTTATCATTTTCCATTATTTCCTCAACCATTTCATGGACAAGCATTTTTTTTGTTCCCCAGCATCATCCCAACATACAGGTTGTATACCCTCTTCATATAATGGGATTCATTGGGATCCATTTGTATTTTTGAGTGGAAAATATTATTATAAGAGAACATTATAAGAGAACATTATAAGAGAAATATGTTGATCACATCCCCCTTTAATGTAAATAGAGAATTCTATCAACATTTCCTCAACTGTTATGATAGTCTGCTTATATTGGCCAATTGTTTGGGATGATAAGTTCTGTTGATGTTTACCTGAGGTTATAGTGAATGTTCTATTCTTTTTTAGAATATGTATTTGAATCTTAGATCTTAATTTTATACAATTGAAAGTTGTACTCAAAAAAGCCTCACAACTTCTTTGATGTATATCCATGCAAGTTTACCCATTAAGAAATACCATAGAATCATAATTAAGGCCATAGTATTTGTAATATGATCCACCACAAACAATATAACATTATTCCATGTTAATGTCTTTATTAGACCTATTACAAATCCCATGGAGTTGTTTTTTCATTTACATGTTTGTATTGGTAACGGTTGCATCATCCCCTTGATTTTTTTTCATTTCTTCTTTCACATGCTGACATACAAGAAATCCAATATTATGTGATATAATTATTCATATTGACCCACCAACTGTGTTCTCAGAGATCATGATACATATTTGTTCATCCTAGATAGATGGAGATGTAGAGATATGTGTTTCATCAAACATCTCCTTCATTAACTAATGAAATGATGGTACACATAGTCTTGATATAATTATCATAACCCCTTCATCATTAAATTTTATCTATGTGGATATATCTTTTCTTATAGTTTTTGTTTTCCTCTAAATTCCAACAATATTTATCATCTGATCATTTTTCAATTAAAAAATGGATCGTTGGGTATTTATTTGTGATATGATTGATGATTTTCCTTCCGTTATAATTCCCATGTCAATCCTTTATAAATCTATGACGAGCATATCCCTCTCAATTCTAATCAATTATATAATTGTTGGATACTGTCTACTTAGAGGGACTTGCACATTATTCTCTTCACTATGATGGTAGTGGATTGAGTAGTCGAAGTCTTTGATTAGATCTAGCAGTGTTAGTTGGTTTATATTCATATCTTACCGTGTGAATATATATACTTGAGGATTTTGAGATCCATATATATTTTACACATATCCCTAAAGTTATAATGTATCAAAATACTCAAAGAAAATAAAAATGAGCCAACTCCATATCCCACATTTATTAGATTTTATAATAATCCTTCTTATTCCTTGAATCATAGGAAGTGACATTTTCTTTTTTCCTTAACACAAAACCAAATCCCTTATTAAAATCATCATTGAACACGATGAAAATATCTCCAGTAGAAGATTGTGTGAGAATAGGTGCAGTGATAAATCCCATTTTCATATCTTAGAATACCTATGTGCTTTCATCATTCCATGAAAACATTAATCCCTTTTATGTATTCTTGTTTATAGGGTTTTCAAAATCGTGATAAATTTCTCAGAAATTGCCGATAATACCTAGATAATCTATAGAATCGTTGGATATCTATCGCATATGTTTTAATTGGCCATCCATTAATTAGTTATATCTTTGAAGGGTCTGTAGATATTATATTTATAAAAATGATGATATTACTAATTGATGACACCTTCTTCAACTTATTCTCACATTCCCATTACATGGCATAAATTTTATCATTTCATAAGGCCTTTTTCATAGTGCGTAGATACTCATCATTTTCCTCCATTCATTCCGATTATATTATAAAATCATCTATCAAGCCTATTAATGGTTTCTCAAGGTAGTATCTATGTAATATATTCTTAATGTACCAGATGATTTATGGGGAATTATAGAGTCTGAAATTAATTACTCTGAACATAGAGTGCTCATATGTTATAAAAAAATGAGTCTTGGGGATATCACCCTTCTCCACACTAATATTTTAATATCCCAAACACAGATCCACCTTTGAGAATTACTGTATTTATCATTGCTAATTGAACACATCATCATTCAATTGAAGAGGATAATTTTTCATCATCATCATACTAATGTGCTCACAAAAATCAATGCAAAGGAACATTTACCCATCATTCTTCTTTAATAAGATAAATGTTGAACCCCATGGTGATGTACTTAAGAATATGAATCCTTTATCTAGATTCTAAAATAGAGTATTATTCATCCTGTCATGTTTGGTAACATCCATTATTTATAGATTATTAGATAATGGTAATTTCTTGTTTATAATATCAGTTATAAATTATACCTAACAACTAGGAGGAAGACCGGACAATTCCTCTAGAAATAGCCATTGTATTCCCTCAATATGGGAATGTCTTCAAGGATGTTTCTTTCCATATAATCAATAAATTGAGAAATATATTATTTAACATAGGTAAATAAAATACATTACTTAGATGATGGCGAAAAAGAAGATTCATCTTCATCTATGAGCATTTATATAATTAGGGGATGATTCAGGACATGGAGATCAATTTCCTTCTCACTGTATTTTTTTCTCTATATTGGGAAGAGACAATACAATCCCAAAATTGAATCATATTATAGAAAATATAGCAATAAAAGGTGTATTAGGGAGTCAAGGAACAAATTATGATAGGGGATTTTTTATATAATTGGGATGTAATAATATTCCCAATTTCCATTTTCACTGGTATCTCTACTTATATTCATTATGGTGGTGTTCGAATATTTCTACTAAATATTCATGATATGAAGTAATGTGTATAACTATGAATGATAACCCTATAGTTCACTTTTTTATTTTGGGTTTCAAAATTTAGTTGATCCAAAATATTATTAAGGATGTTTATTGTTAAAATTTTATACACATAAAAGGGAATCCAATAGAATTAATGTTATAACACATAGATGAAATTTAATTCTTATATTGTGAATATGTTGGTGTTGATCAGTGTTATCCATGGTCTATTTCCTAAAAATGAAACATATGGGTATTTTTGTTCCAATAGTAATTTTTCATAAAGATCTTGATATTTTTCCATCTCATATCTCTTGGGAGTGTAAAACCATGTGTGTTTCAAGTCATAGTGTCATGCACCATGTTACACTAAGTCTAGCATGAACCACCTTGTCAGAGTTGTCACCCGTAGGTAGATCTATTCCAAAACTACACCACATGTTGTATCCAGGCATGGATAAATTTTATTGATAAACTACGTACTCTATAGAAAAAAATGTTAGGTATTTTTTTATACATACCATTATCCACAAGGCTTTTGCTAATGTTTTCTATTATTAATCCCAAAAATATCAAAAACCATGTTTGATCCCAACTATAATAAAACATCTCTTTATATCTCATTAATAAAAGATTTATTAAATTTCATTAAACTCAATAAAACATATATGATTGAAATAGTTAGTGTCTTTGGTAATTGGGTACATTACATAGTTATTTAAATTATAAAAAACAACATCTCTATTGAAAACATCCTTAACATGTTGTCACATCAAAATCTAAGGAATATCCTAGGGAAATTCATAAGAAAGTGGTGAGATAATAATCCTTTTATTGGAACAATCATGGCATAACATGAATAATACAATACGTGTTAGAAAATAGGAATATCAATGCAGAAAAAAATATGGGAGAATAAAAAACATTAACAACGAGTGATGTAATATCATGATAATTATAATGGAAGGAAGGGAAAGGTGGATGAATATTAAAATAGAGCATCATAATTTTTTTTCAATGATATCATCTAGTAGAACCTGATAGATAAATTCCCATAAAATAATCAGGTTCAATCCATATCCTAACCTCACATATCACAAGACTAATTATTACACAATGTATTGAAGTACTATATAACTCGAAGTGCACCTGTTACATTCCTTTAATTCTCATGATTATGTTTTCTACATAGATTCGACAACATGGATTCAATCATCGTTACATTTTATTCAATGATCATGGAGTTTGGAATAAATATATATAATTTCCATGAAAAAAATATAAGTATATAATTATTAATACCTTATATAATAAATGGTATGGTATTCACTATACGATTGTCTAGGCAGGGGAAATCACGGTGATATTTCTCTAGCAGAATAGTGTTACCTAAAAATTCGTAAAATGTTTCGATGAGAGGTAAACGGTTATCTCATAATTTAAAAATTAAATGGGCAGTAATAGGCACATAGAAATACATATCACAACATTATTAATAGGAAATTTAATTCATAATATACTAATAAAACTTGAATAAATAAGAGAATGTGAGGATACATTACTTAATTATGTGACTGTAAATTCTATGGAGGAGCTTTATGAGAGAATGTGGAAACATGGGAGAACCCTAGAGTGGGTAGATAAGAGTAAGGAATTCCTCCATGAATTTTTATTTCGGATAAATGGGACTTTTAGTGGGCTTATATTGGACATGAGTGTATATTTATTTAATATTTCTACCCTATGTTTTGGAATCTATATAATAAATAACCAAAACCACAAACCTTATCACAATTTTCCTCATGGTTTTTGCAAATTTTATTGGGTTTAATGATGTTTTAGGGATAAAGGGATAACATTAATAAAATAAATCCCTTTGTTATATGGAATGGAATCATAGTCTTAATGAAATGATTTTAAAAAATTAAAATATATAAATGGTATTTGTGGATTCATTAAGCCTTTATAAAATTAATAAAATAGCCATAAAATAATATTATTTTAATTTTAAAAAATATATTTGGACTAGGATACCTATAATTGTATTTATTACATCACCTATAGAATATTATGATTCCATAATACATAAAGTATATTTATATGATTTTCAATTTTTACTTGAAAATACCATTGTCTAATAAAATTATGTAAAATTAACCATTAATTAATTTTTATGTTCTAATTCCAAAAAAAATATTTATTTTATCTATAATTTTTTTAAAATATTGTAATTTTTAATTTTGAAATAAAAAACTCATTTATTATGAAATGAGGAGTTTTTTACAAAAATAGATTCTAAAACCCTAATAAAAATTACATTTGGCTTCATAAAAATAATATGATCATTATAATTTAATAAAAAATATTTAATAAAAATATTTTATTAAAATATAAATTCTTTTAAAAATCATTTAATTCATCAATACAAATTTATTAGTTGAATTTGAATATTACAAAAAAACTATTATTTGTTTTTTATTGTATCAAAATAAAAAAAATTCTAATGTAATAATAATTACATGAATATATATTCATTATTCTATAAATAAATTTAGATAATAATATTTAACATTACATAATAAATTTCCCTTTAATACAGTATAAAACACCCTAAGGGTACGGTGCTATATGATGAGACTTTAATGAGATGGTTCGGTGCACATGGTCTTGGACGTGATCTAGATGAGCTTGATATCCACCCATAAAGGGTTTCAATCATCCATGAGTTGTGGGATATCATCTTGGGTTTCATAAATTTAAAATACAGGTGATTATATCTACCTCATAAACTATAATAAATGGACTTAACATTATATGTTCCAACTAGTTGAGGTGACCACTTACTTTTTCATTGTCTATTGGATTTGTGAAACCCTTTATTTATACCAATCTTGTTAATGTTGTTTAGAAGATATAATATCAATTATAATGATTCATAAATAATTTTAAAGTAGATAAAATAAAAAACTAATTTATCTTTTGAATAAATATATTACATAAAAACAAATTTAATTTATTCATAAGTGAATTTTAATTAATAAGAGTTTGGGTCATTACAATTTGATCCATTTTAGTTATTTTGAACACTATAAAAACATGACACCTTCATATCATACATGATGTTTGATTAAAAATGTGTATATTATGATAAAGGATTACATTTGAGGTTTGATACCCTAAGCTATAAAAAAATTCATAATAGATACTTAAATTTTTGTTTCATCAGAATACACAACACATTTGATATTTATATATATTTATTCCACATGCTTCAGTGAGATAATTATTCACATTTCCCTTGTATTAATGTGATATTGGATCATTATGACTTAATGAATGACTAGTTTTTATCCCATTACAACTACTATCAAATCTCATTCATGTAAACAAATTATATCTCTTATGCACTCTCTAGAATAATTAGATAGTTTTGACTACATACCATGTAGTATAGGTGGAAATAAAATATATTTTCATACCATTTAATGTAAAAATTAAATTTCACATTTATTAGATCTTATGGATTTTGTGATTTATTCATAATATAATCATATAGAATTATACTCACAACATTTAATTTTTCTTCTATCTCATACAAGACACCCTTAAAAGATTTATAATACGTAAGAGAGGTAAATATTTTATTTTCAATTGTTTTATCTATTATTTTTCAATACCGTTTTAGAATATATGATGATGAATTATTTTAATCACCTGATTAGAGCAGCCTTATTGGATCTTTATCCCTAAAACATAGAGATCTACATTAAATCATTCTTTATATTGTTACTTTTTTTCTATTCATAACTAATTATAAGTCTAATAACTATTTAACATAGGTTATCAAACATATTTTCTAGGGAAATCTATAACACTCCAACTTATCTTCTGAAAACATATATAAAAAACTCATTTCATCTGAATATTATATGATATTTTTTCTTAAATTAATACAAAATTTTATTCTAGAAACTTGCATCAATTATTATCATTAAATATTATCACCAACCCTTCCAGGTTGAATCATATAGACACCATCAATTTTTTGGGGTCTAGAAATCCATTCCAAAATAAAATTATCCTAGAATATAGCTATAAAATGAATAATTTTTTTGGATTTAAGAAATTTGAATTTGTGTAACAAATCCAGCGATATAGGTACTATAATTATATAATCCATTTAATTTTTATCTTGAATACCACAACAATATGAATATTTTAAGCCCTAAAATAACTCACATTTATATTTATAAATGGAATACATTATTTTATTTTAATCAAACCAATAAATAATAGATATCATCTATATATTTTTTACATGTAAGATTAATTAATCTCAATAATGTATCATAAGATATGGTGATTGAAAAAACCATATCATAGTATTATCTGTATTACATAGTATGCATCTCTTGGGCATTCCTCTTCCACATTCTCTTATGGAACATGTTCTTATAAAATCTAGAAGTTAACATCCAACATTGAAAAAATCAAAGTCAATATTATGCCCGTAGTCTCAAATAGAGATGTTCACTGTTTAATAGTAATATTTTGTTTCACATGAATATAATTTCTCTATCAATGTTAATTCTTTAATATCTAAACAATCATTTTGGGTAATTACATTACATGCACATTTTGTTTTTTTATTAAATTTTTCTTATGTCCGTAGGAAAAACATTTCATTCATAAATATTTTACATTTCAAAATGGTTTATATTATTATATAACTCATATTATATCTATTCATCATTATAGTTCGCATATGGTTATTGTATTACTCAACTATATGAATATATTATATATAAAAACAATGTTTTTTATAAAATTATTATAAATGATAAATTCATGCTCATTTTTATATTCATAATAAATCAAATGTGTATATGGAAATGTATGTTTAGGAATTAATATATGCTAAATTTTTAGACCAATTGTTTCATGTAAGAATCATTATAGTTCCTCTTTCCAAGAATCATGTTTTCGATGTGTAAAAGAAAATGTGAATTTTTGGAATTACTCAGACCTATATTTTATTTATTAATGAATATATGGTAAATATTTTTTAGAACACATAAAAATTTTTAATCAAACTAATTAACTTAAAATTAAAATCATCCTTTTTTTATTCCATTAAAATATTCAAGGAATATTCTGAATTATATTAATTTACCTATAGTTTTGACTTGTAATAGTTCATGCTCTCTAGATAAACTAATTCCAAATGATTTAAGGCATTCCATTATTTCCAATGGTTTTATGGCCAAAGCAAAAATAGTAAATGTGTTGATAATATATGTAGTCTTTTAGTAAAATGTCTATGATGAATAAATGGTTATATACATGAATACTATTTATTTTTTTTGTATAGAATTATATTTATAGAACAATGTAATTTTGACTGAAAGTATTTAAATTAAATATTTATTTATAAAGATTCAATAATTAATGTAATAATAGCAGACTATTATACACTTAAAATACTATTCATTGAAAAATGTAATAATGTATTCATTTTTTTCAAAGGACACGTGAGATATATTTTATTGTAATACATAAAAAATCAACAATAACCATTAATCATTAAAATTTGATATTTTTTTCTCACTGTCGACATAAGAATCACCCTTTCTCAGATACTTGAATAAATCACCTATCTTATTATAACACTTCTCTAATTACATTGTTATAGTTTTTAGATATTAATATATATTAGGAATATTTCATTTCATGCACATTATTCATTATAGAAAAAATTTATAAAATTTTCCAATATAGCTTTAGGACCATCAAAATATATTCTCATTCAATTATATTCATTTAATTATTACATTTATAAACTTAGCTCTCAATATGATAAGAAAATAACCTCTTGAATTATAATAAACCTCCTTTATTTGTCGTTTTTTGTGGGCGATCCTATGGAATCTCACTGTCTATTGTCCTTTTTCATTTTCATTAAAATTTTATACCATAATATCTAATTAGTAAACATTATTTGAGTTATAATTTATTAAGAAATAGTTACCCAAAAAGTAATCATGTGTTTCTACATACGCATTCTTCTATAATTTTAAATAAAAATAGGTTGTTTTGGTGATAGTATATATGAAAGGGATGTATTGAATTATTTTTATCTAATTACCAATATACATGTATACAGTGTAATCAACACCATATTCATATCATTATACACTTCCTCTGCGAAATCTTATTTGAGATGATAGGAAATGCTAAACCATCAATTTCAACAGGGGGTGTCTATAAATCATTGTATATTGAAGATAAATTTATGATGTAATTCTAAAATGTTATACACATGTATCCAATAAGAATATTTCTTTTACTTTCAAAATAATTTTACTGAATTGGTAGTGGGGGATCTAGAACATGGAATTTATTATATCATATAACTTTGCAAAAACTCATGTATTACAAATTCAAAAAATCACCAGTGAATATTTCTTCATTTTAAAATTGTAATCACACTATAAAATCCCTTGTTTTATGAAAGCATCAATATGGCCAATAGCGTACATGATACGCCTCGTCGAACATAAATGAACAAATAAATATTATTATTTAAAGGTTACCATTAAACTAGATGTTAGAGTGGAAATAATGAATAATATTAAATAAATTATAAAAATTAGTTTTAGACATGTATATATAATTATATTACAAACTAATTATAATTGAATGTAAAACCCTTTTCAAAATAAAAAATAATTTTTTTTGAAATACTATATAAATCCGCACAAGTGTGTTTAATTACCAATTAATAATAAAATCACTATTGTAGGATTATATGAATTTAAATTATATATATATAATATTCAATATAATTTTGGGAATTATCTTATCTATTTTAAAGACATTATATATGAATAAATCAAATTTTATGTACAAAATATGTTTTTCTTCAAAAAAAAAATAGTTTGGACCCCTTTTTATGGTGCATCTATTTTAAATCTAGGTTTTCACATATATATAAGTAATATTTGGAAATTTTAACATCATATTTGAAATCAGGGTATTAAAATATAATTTCATTGAATTTTTGGTATTTTTCTTTTAAGATTCTATTTTTATGAATTGTGAAAAAATATTGCTTTATTTTATTAAAATAGCTTTCTCATCAAAATACCTTCTAGTGTTAAATTAAATATTCGATTGGTTTTAATGAATATTATGATAAATTAATTTATCATTTAATCTAATGTCGTTCATTGGAATGAATTTTCACATTTAAATTGGATATAAAAATTAGAAACATTGAAATTTTTTAATTTAGACGACTACTTTATTATTTCATCAACAAGATAAATTTTAAATTAATTAATAAGAATTATAATTTTTGAATTCCAAAAAATGGGTTAAATATTTTGAATTAGGATGTCAAAATTTATCAAATAATTTCTTTTTAATTTAGTTCTTTATGAATATGAACATTAGTAGTTTCTTTATTCCCTCTATTAATGGTAAATAGGGTAATTAAAGTTAAAAATAATATATAAAAAACATAGAAACCCTAAGACATATCCTAATTTTTTTGGATCACTTATTTTTTTACCTTGAATAAAATTGGGATGATATTATGCCCATTTTAAGCCATTTGGGTGTGGTTATGATGTTAATAATATTTTATTTAATTTAGAAACAAAGATGTCATAATCGTGTCTATCATAAATAGATCAATTTTAATATTGCTTTTTATAAGAGATATGTTTGACTTCAAATTTTATATATTATGATAATATATTTAACTACAACATGTTAATTTATTTACAATTTTGAGGAGAGAAATAAGTAAATTAAATAGTGACACAATGATGAAGTAATAATTGCCTCATTAACGAAAGAATCAAATAAATAAAAATAAAATTCTTAAAATAAATTTTTTTTCAATTAATTAATTTCATACACTAATTTTTTGGAATTTATTTAAATTTTTGTAATTGAATAATGGATTTATTTCGATCTCATGTTTCTGTTATGATATTTTTCAAAATTCTACAAAATAATAGTTTCAAAATTTAAATTATATATATATTAAAATAAATAATATTTTATTAAATGATATATAATTAACAAATTTATAGAATTATACAAATTAATTTGGAAAAAAATTAAAATTTCATAATTTACTCATTTATTTATCTCATTTCCTTTTATATTAATGATATTATCCATCAAATATTAAAATACACAATATCACAGTAAGAATGACAAGGATTAAATAAGGGTAAAAACAAAAGGATAAGGATTACACAAACCAAGACATGTCAAATCTTTATTTGATGATTGGATTGCGACCCATAATAACTCTATATTTTAAATATATCATTTTAGGACCTTTTTTAAAAAATTATTTTATATTAATTTAATAATTTCATGAATGATAAGAGTTCCCCTCTCACCTCATATAATGTAACACCCATTCTTATCCATTATCCATACATCAAACCATATTTTTATTAGTCAATATATCCCCAAAAAACCTTCTAATAATACCTCCACAAATTCAATAGTAAGTATTTTAGGCATACCACCCTTCTTTGTGGTATTAAGGTATTAATCAAAGGTGACCGTCTAAAGAAGAGGTATCATTTTTAATTAAGTGTTTCTATTTAATTTCTTACTCCACTTTCTTAAAATATTCTGCATCCATGTGGAATTAACAACTATGGTATCCTCAATATACAGATTTGTTACAATTTTAAAATCATTATATAAATCCTTATACAATTTCATCTAATGGGAAATTAATTTTTCATTTGTGTGTACGACACACTACTACCTCGAGAACTGTTATAATTTAAATTTCATCATCATCCATGAAGATCGGTTATATTGATGGAATTAATGATGATATATTATATTAATAACATATTAATACTTATTAAATAATAATATACAATTTAGGTTTTTACCATTCCATGCACATATAAATGATAATGTGATTCATTTTAATCACCACATAATTGAATTATATATATATATATGTATATATATTATTAATATGATATTAATGGTATAATGAAAATACTATTAAATTAAACTTACCTTATTTCAATAATGATTATTGATAAGTGGAAACTTTAGTCATGCATACATACAACCTACCATCTTAATGATTATAATGTTAATAATTTTTAATAACCATACATAAATGGGTGTATTTAATGTTATAATGGATGTCTAAAAGTTATTATTATTTCCAGAATAAGAAATTGGAGATAATGAACTAATGACATTCTCGACTATATTCGACTTACCAATGTCAATTTTAAATCATGTAATGAATATCGAAAACTTTTTTGACATGAACATGACTAATTAAGAAATTATTATAACATGATAACGAGTTATATAAAATGAATAATAAACATTAAATAGTATATAATGAGATTAAATAATTAACCTATTTTTTTATTTCATAGTATAAGGATTGTATTTGATTGGTGGGACTCAAGGTTAGAGACTTCATATCATTCTATTCTCATTATGTACAATCATTATTTTATAGACATTTATCAGTCTATAAGTTTTTTAAAAACCATTTGGGTATGTTATATGATTAATTACTATAGCATATTGATATATAATTTTTTTAGTGTTATTATTTACTTATTTTTGTCAAGTGTTTTTCATGTGGTGAGGGACTCTTTAAGTTAAAAATAATTTTAAATGTTTTTAATATTTATTCTTATAAATCATTCTCATTCATATTCATGTTTTAAAAATAGTTTAAAGGATTTATTTATATAAAAAAGAATATTATGGAATATTATATATATTTTTTGAATTTCATTCAAATGTTTCAAAGTGGTATAGGACACTATGATTCAACAATCTCTTTGTAATATGTTTTAAGATTGCTTTATAAAATAGTTAGATTATTTCAATATATTGGAAGATTTTTTAACATATAAAAAATGAATTAAATTTCTTCATATCAAGATTCTTTAATTATTTAATGTTTCAATTAATATTTTTCTTATTTATCTTGAAATAAATTACATTCTTTATTATGTGTGATGTTTTATGATTTTAATGTTATTTTTATGTGAAATGTTTATTTTAATATATGGAAGTGTTTTACACGTGGTATTATAAGAGTGTTCAAGGGTTTTATAAATGGATCAGTACTTAAACATTATATAAGTTGGGTCGACCTCAACTATAGATTGTATGTGAGACTATTATATGTTATATGATTTGTTGATCCCCACTATAGATCATGAGAGATGGGTAAGCCAGATATAGCTTATACGAAGGGTGATCCACATTGTAGTTCTTTAATGAACTGGGTAATCCAGTAGTAGAAGTATACCATAATGTTATTAAATTTTAAGGGTGAATGTAAGATTGTTATGGTAATAATTTCCATAGCCACCTGAATAATCTTTTATGCATGAAAATGAGTTTATAAGAAAAGTGTTTTCAATGTGTTTTCATGTATTCACTGGACTAATGATTTCATTCTTTATTTCCCTTACCGATCTTTTTATTCACATCCTTTGTCTTTAAATTTTTTTCATAGGTTATAAGGATGGGTAAAAGGAAGCAGTATGTCAGAGATGAATTTTATGATGATTATAATGAAAAAAATCATGTATTATTTTAAAATGGTTTTCTTTGGTGGAAAACTTTTGGACACTAAGTATAAGTAACGACTAGTAATATATGGTTTAATTATATAAGGGTTTTCCCTATTTATCTTTAACATTATACCTAATTGATATTTGAGACTACAAAGTGATTTACTATTTTAATATAACTATAATGATTTTTGATTACGGCCAGGTCCTTATAGCTAGTATCAGAGTAAGGTTTAGAAAACATTAGATATTATAATTGTTTTTTAATAGTTAATGATATCATCTTGAGTTTATAAGTTTATGGTTGATCATATTTTCAATGAATTATAAACCCCCTTTTAAACATAAGTTATGAAATGTTTTTGTTACTGACAGTATTTTAGGAGATATTCATTTTGTGGTAATTATTACTTATTAAATTTTGTGAAGAAAAATGAATGGTATGGGGTAATAATTGATTTTAAAAAATGTTATGGTTATTTTTTATGATTTCATTATATTTTGGGAATTTTATTAGAATTATATATTTTTATAAAAAGGACATTTGATATGATGGGTTACAACATGTCACATCCAACAATGCCATATGAATTAAATCCACACTTGAAGGGCAACATAGGTGAATCACCTAGCATTGTTCTATTTGATGTCCTAGTTAATATAAAATTTTCTTTTTATTCATATTATTTTATAGATAAATAATAACTTTATTTTCCGGTCATATCTATTATCAAATAGATTACCATGGGATTGGAATATTTTTTTGGTGATTATGGTATTAATGTAATTTCGAAAGAGGTACAATATTTTGGAAAACCGATATGATCAATTTGAATAGAATACAATGGGATTTTAATTGTATTATTGGTAAATTTATATTTTGGTAGAATCTACAGTTTTTTGGTGTACATATTTCAATTCATGTTTCATGTGGAAATGGTGAAACTATCTTTGATAATAAGTTATTTGGTTATAAATTTTTAGTATGAGCCATTATGAGTGGTTGATGTTATTTGTAGATAAATGTTAAAATTTGTTTTGGAAGACTATATTAACAAATAACATTTAATTTTAGGTTTAAATCATAGTTTATAATTTTTAGATGAATTTTAAGTATATTTACTTATTAAATGGTCTATGTTGATATTCGGTATTACTATTGAATTTTAGAGATTATAAGTAATTGTCATCATACTATGGTTTATTATTTTATTATATTCCTCTTATCTTTTATTATCCATTTCTATTTCAATTACTATATTAATATATGAGATATATATCAGTAATAATTTGGTGACTATGTGATTCTATATAATATTATTCTAGTGCTTCATGTGTGAAAAAGTCATCTTGGATACTCATTATTTGAAGAAAAAAACTGTCTGGGTTTGAATTTGATTAATAGATGAAACATTACATATCAGATAAGTATATTTCTTATGTTATCAGTCCGTGTTGTAAAATAATTAATTAAAATTAGTAAAATGATCTTAAAGGAAAAATATTAACTATTATATTATATTACAAATGAATAAATGACCTTTTAAACAATCACATGTATATGGTTTTTTATTGTTATCTTTATCCTGACCATGTTTTCTGTCACTCTCCATTAGTTCATGATGGTTAGTTTTTTCATAAATATACATGTTTTTCTATATGGAATCTTTTTATGTGTTATATAATGTGACAATAAAATTTGATTTTATTTATTTTAATGTGGGTTTTTAATTAATCATTTTTTTGATGAGGGTTTTCATAAAGGATATTATAAAAATATGAACCTGCAGTTTTTCATCTTCAATTAAAAATTGTAAGGATATAATTTATAAAAGTGATTATAATGCAACATCATGATATTTTGGAAATAGAAACTATGTTCAATAGAATACATGATACATCACATCGATATTAGTGAAATAAATGAATATTATTATTTGAATTTTACCATTAATCTTGCTATAAGAATTTTGAAAATGGGAAATATTAACTAAATTATGAAAATATTGTTTTCAAGCACACACACACAAACAAATATAAATACATATCCAATTAATTATAAACATTGGTCAAAAAAATTTAATAAAATGTAATGTTTTTCATAAAAATTATTTTAATGGGAATCAAAGTTTTTTATTACCAAAAATAATAACTAAATATTATAGGATTACATGAATTAAATATATATATATATATATATATATATATTAAATATAAGGTTTAAAATTACTTTTATGGGTTTTATAGGAATGATATATGAATAAATAAAATTTTATGTATAAAAGAAGTATTTTTCAAAAAAGGTCATTCTGTCACCTTTTAATGGAAAACCGATTTCAAACCTAGTTCCTGAAACTTTTACAACTTATATTTCAGAAAATAGACATATAATTTTATTTAGAGGTATAAAAATTTACTTTTTATGAATTTTTGAAATTTTTCCGAAAAGATTCATCTTTACAAGAATTGTAAAAAAATTCATTTTTAATTGAAATGAACTTTTCATCAAAATAATTTATAATCATAAACTGAAAATTCAATTGGAAATAAAGTATAATTAGATCATTTTTATTAGTTAATATAATTTAAGTAATTTTGATCAATTTTAAAATGAAATTTTATATAAAAACTTGGTGAAATTTTGAATGGTTTTACATTAAAACCATGATTTATTGTTCCTTCTAAAGAATTAATTTTAAATTATTTTTGAAACATTAATTTTTCAAAAAAATTTAAAAAAAAGCATAATTGTTTTTAATGAAGGGTTAAAATTTTATTAAATATGACCCTTTTATTTTTGGGATTCATGATATAGTAACTTCAGTAAATAGATTTATTACCCCGGTTAATGTTTAATACTGTAATTAAAGGTAAAAATAATATTATATATATTACAAAACTACACTAATACTTGACTTAATTTTATTTTATGAGTTATTTTATACCAAAACAATCATTTTATAAAATTATGTTCTTTTATGACACAAGGGTGTGGTTATAAAATTTATAATATTTTATTTATATTAATGAAAAATATGTCAAAATCGTGTCCCTTGTAACTGTAAAAGTTTTAATATGGGGTAATATAAGTGATATGTTCTACTATAAGTAGTATTTATAAATTTAATATATGTATCTATACTTATGTAATTGTTTAATAATTTTTAGTAATTGAATTGTTAAATTAAATGATGAAACAACGTAGAAGTAGTAATTACATCATTAATTAAAAACACAAAAAATTGGTTATAAAAATTTTGGAACACATATTCTTTGATATAATTAACATCATCCAGATCTATTATGGATGAAATTTAAATTTTATTAGTTATTTGATTTATTTTGTTTGAACTTATCATTCTATTATTATGTTTTTAAAAATTCAACCAATGAATAGTATAAAAATTGACTTCATTGATATATTAAAATAAATAATATTTAATTAAATGACATAAAATTTAAAAAAATTAAATTATACAAAACTATTATTATAATTCATAAATTTTCATAAATGATCCATTTTTTAGTTGTTATTAGTTTTATAGTAATTATATAATCCCACAAATAATAAATTCAACGATATCATAGTAATAATTGGAAGGGTTAAATAAGGGTTAAAACAAAATGATAAAAATTAAAAAATAATAATAACATGTCTGTTTCCGACACTTTCGCCGAGGCGCGTGCATCCGTCTGTGGGTAGGACGCGCTGCTTGTTACCCCGCATTCCCGCTTTCAAAAGGCGGGCGACATCCGTTACTTGTTCCGGGACGTCTGCTCCTTGATCGAAACCGGGATGATGGGATGTCAGTTCTTCTTTCCGTGGATTCCTCCTCGGAGCTCATCACCTAGTCCGGGTCTCCCTCATAGATTTAAGACGGGTTCGTGAAGCTCATTCCCGGTGCCATATCTACATGGACGCCAGTTAATTACGCTGCTTCCGTCAAGATGCTCCAAGGGGTCTTGTCGGGGAAGCAACCTTCAGTGAGGAGAATGGTCATGTTGGGGCGTCGTCGACATGTCTGTCTTTGGTCCCTCATCACAGGGCTTCTCGAGGGCGCGGAAGACCGGGGCATCCTACATCGAATGCGGGGAATGTGTACCATCTGAGGTTTTCCTTAGCTTCCCATGTTTAACATGGGGTATGTCACGAGTTTAACGTCTGGCGGAGACGGATCAGGTTGAAGGACCCCTAGGGGGGGAAACCGATGTTGGGGCCAGCACATGGGTGGCTTCCCATATATCATGGAGTGGGATGGGGTGGCATGATCTCACTGGGATGTGGCAGCCCGAGTAAGGATCAGGATGGATGGTGGAGTGAGACATGGGGATTACGTTTTGAGATGGCCCAAGAGACGGGATACAGTTTAACATCATGCAGGATGGGATACAGCTTAATGTCATGCGGGATGAGATATAGTTTAACGTCATGCAGGACGGGATACGGTTTAACATCATGCGGGATGGGATACAGTTTAACGTCATGCGGGATGAGATACAGTTTAACGTCATGCGGGATGAGATACAGTTTAACGTCAGGCGGGACAAGGGGTTTTGGGCTTACACTCTGAGGTGGCCCAAGGTGGTCAGGGAACCGACATGGAGAGGTCGGGAGGACCGGGTGGTGGGCTTGAACCTCGTAGAGGCTTCCTATATACCATGCGCTAGCACGGATCAAAGTCCGCGTAGTTCGTTGGGATGGGGCTTACGCTCTAGGGCGGCCCAATAGAATATTTCATGGTCGATGCGCACTCTAAGCCCACGTGAGTCATGCTCGTTGTGGGAAACAAGAGACAGCAGGGACCAGACGATCACGTCGCGAATGGTGCGTCCGTGAGAAGCGGAATGGGGCTTACGCGTTGAGCAGCCCAAAGAGGAAACAGGGGCTTACGCGTTGTTAGTGGCCCTTAGTGCCGGGGCTTACTCCAGGGTGGAGGCCGGTGGTGTGACAAAGCGCAGTGGGAAAAGGACTCCACTGGCCTTGGTAGGGGGGAAGTACAGAGATGCATGGGGTGTAGTCATATGTAAGAACGGCTAGGGGCTTACGCTCTGAGGCAGCCCTTCCCCCGCGGACAAACGCCACTCTGACAAGGAGGATCTCATTCCATGTGAGGAAGATTCCATTCCCGTGGAGACGAGTGGGTGTAAAGAATGCCCGAGCTGGGGGGACCCTGCGTGCGAAGCACGGGGTCGGACCACAGTTTAACATCATGTGTTAAGGACGAGGTGCTTAGCAGTTTAACGTCCTGTAGCTTGGACGAGGTGGGTTTTCTCCACACCCCTAGGGCTTACATGCCCAACGCCCTCTACCCCTTGTGGGAGGGAAGGCATCGGCAAGGCCATAGTGAAGGGGGGCCGCAGGGCAAACCACCGGGGGGTCCACGTTAGCATGGCTATGCGAAGAAGCAATAGCCGTTAGCCTGCCTATGCGGAGAAGCATTAGGCAAAGCAACGCAACGGGAAACACGGCCCAAGGGACCTTGAGGTTACTTCGCACAAGCCTGGAAGGCCGTACGGGAAAACAACGCATGGCGTGAGTGCCCGGTAGGGGAGACATCAGGTGCCGGTTCAGGGGGAAGCCAAGGGGTGTCAAGGTGAGGGGTCCTAGGCTTTGCGCGCAAAGGGGAAGGTTTGCGTGCAAAACACCGAGATGGCACGCAATTGGAGCAAGAGAATTGTGCGTGAAGAGGGAATTACGCGCAGGGTTTTGCGCGCATGGCAGGGTATTGCGCGCATGAGACATGGATTGCGTGCAAGGCTGGAACCCTAGAAATAGGGAAAATTCACGGAAGCCGGTGGTGTTGCGTGCAAAGGCGAACTCCGGGGCAAGGTTGTGAGAAATTAGGGATTACCTGGAGGTCATTTTGCACGCGGGGGGAGCCGAATTGCGCGCACGAGAGTTGCTTCGGATTCATCAACCCCCAAACTGTTCGGGGTCACCTTCTATTTATAGGCATCCTCCGGCACGGAATCCGAGCAGCGCGCAAATTTTTTTGCGCCGAGTGCAGCCGGCGTGCAAAACATCGCTGCGCAGAACCAGGGCACGCAAAGATTGCGCGCCTCATCGGCTAAATTTTGTGAAACCCGGTGATTCTACACGCGCAAAACAATTTTTCATGCGGATCCCCCTTTATTTCGCGCACCACATCCAGGGCCTCCGGATCGGGCCTCTGATTCCGAATATGACTTCGCTTCGTCATTTCAAAACATCCTCCGGGAGTTACGGTCTTTTTTCGGCGTCAACAAATGCCCACCCTTGGAATTGGATTGGCGAGAGGTCGCAACGATTGGATTCCAAGGGAAACACCGAAACACCGAAATGCTAAGTCCACTGATGAACTTGCGTGCAAAATTCTGACGGGGCGCACAAAACCTACGGACGCGCGCAGAATCCTCTTTCCGTGTGGCCCGGAACCCTGGCCTCGCCTATAAAAAGGGGCGCTGGGTCCCATACCCGTACTTTCACTTTTTCCGCGCGATAAGCTCATCGCTCTCGTGCGCGAAATCACTTCCGCGGCTGCGCGTAATAACGCTCTGGCAGTGCAGAATTCCATCCGAAATTCGGCCGTGATTTCGCGCCTTTTCGGGATTTTCCGTGCTTTGCATGCTGACTGCGCACTCATCTACAAGATTTCGCGCAACTCCTTCAGATTTCACGCCGAACTCTTTGATTCTGCGCGTTGCATCCTGATTTCGCCCAACTCCCGAAAGATTCGAGATGGCTGAAAACTGAGTTGATGGGGGGGAAGCCGCTGCCCGTAGGACAGAAATGGCAGCGAAAAAGGAGGTTTATGGCACCAAGGTGATTGTCTCCAACAATCTGACCTTGTTCAATCTACTGACTCCGGCCCAGAAGACGTATCCCTTGTCCGAAAACCTCCTTCTCTGGAGGTTTGGCATCCTAGAGGAGGTGCCACTGCCGGGCTTCGAAGTGGACACGCCATGGTCTTGGGTGACCAGGGAGGATGAACTTACTCGCTACAACATCACCAACAACGGCCATCGTGCCAGGGAAACTATAGCATCCCACCATTTTAACATAAACTTTCATTACATTACACAAAACTGAGGATCGTTAAGGTTTAGTGTCTTGGAAACAAGGATCATAAAACATAAAAAAAAACATAATATAAAAACATTCTTCTTAAACACTTGAAAGGCTTCTCCTTTAGTTCATCCTATGTTCATTATGCATCTCATAACATGGGGACATACATCAAAAGAAAGGGTGAGCAGAAGGCCCAGTAAGGGAAATAAGAGGAACATTTTACATGTGAACTTGAGATACTTCAATAAGGACATGAAAAGAACATTAAGGCATAAGAAAGAAATCATGAGGCATTTCATAATAAAAATAACATTTTTCATAACTTAAAGATGTGTCTACATCATTTAACATAGACAATCATGAACATATCACCAAGGTCCATCCCCAAGGTGTCATTTGAAAATTACCAAGGTTATTCACCAAGGTATCGTGAAAATTGTAATCTCTAGTGGTTACATCATTACCCAATGCATTGGAGCGCTATCAGGGCGCACCCTTAAATTTGCCTTTATTATCATGTGAGCCACATATATCATCATCAAACATTTCATAAATAACCCACGTAGCATAAAATAAATGGGTTTCATTTCATAATCATAACGTTTTAAAAACTGCTTTAAAGACATGATCTTTACGTCACTTTAAACCCACGGAAAGGGAAAGTGGGTCTCATGTATGTAAATCCCAGAATTTAAAATGGAACATTTTGATATATATGTGAATAACTTTGTAGAAATAAGAGCTTTGAGTATTCACTTTATAACATAAAATAATTTTTGAGAAAAGAGAGGCATTTGAGGGGAAAATTCTGCAGCATAACGGCTAAGTTTCGGGGTTTTAGAAAACGTTGAAATGAGAGGGGACATGGGTCACCCACTCATAAATGATCCATAAAACAGTAGGGTGAAAGAATAATAAGGACATATTGACATGGTAACGAAATTTTAGGGACATACCATTTGAAATGAAAAACATGGAAGGAAAAAGATTAGATTTCTCTTATGAAAATTCGGCAGCCTTACGGCGTCACTTAACTTCAAAAGAAAATGTTTTGACAAGATCAAAAAGGGTCCCTCATCATATGATCATAAGATATCAGTATGATTGATATAGAGATCATACCCCAACATAATAAAAAGGAACTTGAAAGACTTGATATGAAAATTGAACTTGAAAAATGAGAAGGGTGAAAGAATCCCTTAAAAATTCGGCAGCCTAACGGTGTCACTTAAACTTTCATAAAACGAAATGATGAGAGTAAGAGGGGATCTCTCATCATATAAACATGAAAGGGCAGTAAGAGGAATATAAAAGAACATTCTCTCACATAAAAACATGGAGCATAATAGGAATGACATAAAAGAGATTTCATGAAAAGAAAGAGAGGGGTCGGATCTCTTACCTTAAAATGTGACTCTTGAAACTCAAAGGATTGGACCTTGAGGGCTTGGGGGCACCTTGGGAGGACTCTTTGGAAGGTAAGAAGACCAGAACTTCGTTGGGGAAGAGTTGGGAGTGAAAACCAAGGGAGGAAAGGGTGGGTATTTATAGGGAAAGTGAGGGGACAAAGCATTAATGGCCAAAGGACACCTCACATGTGCTTTTCTCAAACCCATGGGCTCTCCCTTGGCATTTATCATGGAGTTAGGCCACATGGGGCCCCCAAAACAATAATTCATCACCCTTGGCCGGCCAACCCTCAAAAGATCTCATGAAATCATCATGACATCATTATGATGTCATTAAACATACCGAAACCCTAAAACGGTATTTTTACTATTCACTGAAAATTTCAACTTTCTCAGAATAATCCCAAAATTTCACCTTAACCAAATATCAATGCTCTGATTTCAAAAATGAAATCCATTTTATAAAAATATTTTTCTAAATATTTTTAATTTAATTTTTAAATAAAAACACTATTCATCGAAAATTCATTTTTTCCAGAAAAATCCCCAAAAATTACCTTAACATAATATCGATGCTCTGAGTTCAAAAATAAAGTCATTTTTATAAAAATAATTTTCTAATTATTTTTAATTAAATTTTTAATAAAAAAACACTATTCATCCGAAAAAACTAATACTTGATTAATAATTTATGAAACCGTTATTTACCCATTTTATTGAATCACATTACTTAACCAAGGTGTCTAAATTATATTAAAACTTTCTTTAAGTGAAAATTACTAATCCATTTGGTCACATTACTAATCCTAAGCGTAAAATCACTATTCATAATTTACTATTCATCAAAAATTAAGTTGATCTTATTAGACTCCAAATTCCTTAATGAACACTTTTGTAGAAGACCTTTTTTTTAAAATCATTACACATCATTAGTTATTTAGGGTTTACATAAATATTTCAAAATATCCCTTTTTCAAAATTCATCAATAAAATACATTCTAAAATTATCTAGACATTTGAAATTTCAAAAACATCACTAAAGGAAGAAATCTCAATTTATTCATCCGAAAGGATTACACAAGGAAACTAGGGTCTCATCACATAGCCCCTTATAACACTGGCATAAGACCTAAGTGTAAGGTGTGCTATGGTGATAGAATATGAGGGAGTCTCAGATAACATTGCCCTAGTAGCAATCTCCACTAACTTGAACTTCTCCTGCAAGCGTTTTCGTTCAAGCTTGACACGCTGGAGCTCGGATTGGGCTTGGTCCAAAGCGAAGCCCACAGATGCTACCTCCTTCCCAGGCTCTGATAAGTGGGCTTCATAAGGGTTGAGTCTACTGGATGAAGCCATCGACTCCTCTTTCTGCATTAACCATTAACATCTTATTAAATAAATAAGAGTAAGTTAATATACTACTCAAAAAGATTGGGTCATTACATTCTTCCCCCCTTAAGAAATTTCGTCCCCGAAATTTATACTTGAGGCCTAGTTGAAAAGGTGAGGGTACTTTTGCTTCATCGTTTCCTCAGGCTCCCAAGTCGCTTCTTCATATTTATGATTCCTCCACAACACTTTCACAAGGTGGGTAGTCTTGTTTCGTAGGACCTTGTCTCTACGGTCCAAGATCTCCACTGGCTGCTCCTCATAAGAGAGGTCATGTTCAAGTTGTACCACCTCTGGGTTCAGTACATGCGAAGGGTCGGGTATGTACTTCCTCAAGAGAGATACATGGAAGACATCATGAACTTGAGCTAGGTTCGGTGGAAGTGCTAGACGATAGGCCACTGCTCCTATGCGATCAAGGATTTCATAGGGGCCAATGTACCTAGGGCTGAGCTTCCCTTTCTTCCCAAACCGCATGACTCTCTTCCATGGATAAATTCGAAGGAAGACTTTGTCACCAACACCAAACTCCAAGTCCCTTCGACGATTGTCAGCATAGCTCTTCTGCCGACTCTGAGCAGCCTTTATGTGTTGTTGGATGGCATGAACCTGTTCTGTCATCTCTTGCACGAGATCAGGCCCAAGAAGCTTCCTCTCACCAGTTTCATCCCAACAAGTAGGAGTTCTACACCGCTTTCCATACAGAGCTTCATAGGGTGCCATCTGAATACTCGCATGGAAGCTGTTTTTATAAGAGAACTCCACTAATGGGAGGTGTTGATCCCATCCACCTTTAAATTCCATTGAGCATAATCTCAACATGTCCTCGAGTGTCTGAATAGTCCTTTCAGATTGGCCATCAGTTTGAGGATGATAGGCCGTACTAAAATTCAATTCAGTATTCAGAGCATGCTGAAGACTTCTCCAGAATTTTGATGTGAATCTTGGGTCACGATCAGATACGATGGATAGTGGTACCCCATGAAGCCTTACCACTTCCTTCACGTATATCTTGGAAAGCTTATCCAGAGAGAAATCTTCCCGAATAGAGATAAAATGGGCTGTCTTGGTGAGACAGTCCACAATAACCCATATCGCATTGTTTCCTTTGGATGTTTTTGGGAGACAAGTTACAAAGTCCATGGTGATATTATCCCACTTCCATACTGGTATGGGTAGCGGTTGTAATACCCCCTTAGGAAGTTGTCATTCTTCCTTTACTTGCTGACACACCAGGCACCTTGTAGTGTAATCGGCAATCTCCCTCTTCATGTTATCCCACCAATAATGATCACGAAGGTCTCTATACATCTTAGTGCTTCCCGGATGTATAGAGAAAGTAGAGCTATGAGCTTCATCCATCAGTTCTTTCTTTATCTCCGGAATAGATGGAACACATAGTCTTGTACGAAATTTCAATACACCTTCTTGATCAATATTGAAATCAGGGAACTTCCCATCCTTTACAGCCTCGAACTTCTCCTGTAGCAAAGGATCTTCTTTTTGAGCCTTCTTGATCTTCTCTAGTAATGAAGGTTGAGAAATCATTTGGGATAGGGTTGATGATGTCCCTTTCCTTATAATTCCCATGTCCAGTTTTACTAGATCTTTAATCAAGGGATCTCCCAGGATCCTCATTGTTGCCAGAACAACAGGATCTTTCCTGCTTAATGCATCCGCGACTTTGTTTGCTCTTCCAGGGTGATAATGAATTGAACAATCATAGTCTTTAATAAGCTCCAACCATCTCCTTTGTCTCATGTTCAATTCTTTTTGAGTGAAAATATACTTTAGACTTTGGTGGTCAGTGTATATATCACATTTCTCCCCATAAAGATAGTGCCTCCATATCTTTAGAGCAAAAACAACTGTCGCCAGCTCTAGATCATGCGTAAGATAATTCTGCTCATGAATCTTCAACTATCGAGATGCATAAGCAATTACTTTGTCATTTTGCATGAGGACGCACCCAAGCCCTTTCAGAGATGCATCGCTAAAAATAACAAATCCTTCTCCGATAGAGGGTAGTGTTAACACCGGTGCAGTAACCAATCTCTTCTTCAGCTCTTGGAAACTTTCCTCGCATTCCTTTGTCCAGATGAACTTAACCCCTTTTCGAGTCAACTTAGTTAGTGGATTAGAAAGCCGTGAAAAGTTTTTCACAAACCTCCTATAATATCCCGCTAAACCAAGGAAACTACGAATCTCAGTTACTGTTGTGGGTTGAGGCCACTCCTCCACAACCATTGTCTTTGCAGGGTCAACCGAGATTCCTTCATTGGTTACGATGTGCCCCAAGAAAGCCACTTGTTGTAACCAAAACTCACACTTGCTGAACTTCCCAAAGAGCCTCTCCTTCCGTAGAGTTTTCAAAATAACCCTCAGATGATCTTCATGCTCCTCCCGACTTTTTGAATATATCAAAATATCATCAATAAAAACCACCACAAAGTTATCAAGGTAGTCCTTAAAGACTCTATTCATCAAATCCATGAAAATAGCAGGAGCATTAGTCAAGCCGAAGGGCATAACAGTAAACTCATAATGCCCATATCTTGATCGGAAGGCAGTCTTTGGAATATCTTCCTTCTTCACCCTCAGTTGATGATAACCAGATCGAAGGTCAATCTTAGAGAAGAATTGAGCCCCACGAAGTTGGTCAAATAAATCATCAATTCTTGGAAGAGGGTATCTGTTCTTCACTGTGATCCCGTTCAGTTCTCTATAATCAATGCATAGCCGCATTGATCCATCCTTCTTCTTCACAAAGAGAACTGGTGCTCCCCAAGGAGACACACTCGGTCGGATAAACCCCTTCTCCAACAAGTCTTGGAGTTGTTTCTTTAGCTCCTCTAGCTCCACATTTTCCATTCTATACGGAGTCTTTGATATCGGTTGAGACCCAGGTACGAGTTCAATGGAGAACTCTACCTCCCTTTCTGGGGGAGGTCCAGGTAACTCCTCAGGAAATACATCCATGAATTCTTGAACAATCGGAACATCTTCAATTTGTATGCTCCCTTTCCCTTCTTCCTCATCACCGATTAACTCCATAAAGAAAGCTATAGGAGGTGCTTCTAGATAGGGATCAGTTCGGGATATCTCTCCTCGGAAGATAACTGTAGGTCGTTCATTCAAGACTACTGAGATTTCCTTACTTCTGCATTTGATCTTAGCATTATACTTTGAGAGCCAGTCCATCCCTAGTATAATGTCAAATTCCATCATGGGAATGACTACTAGATTTGCGATAATATTGTGCTCACCAAAGTAAACACTAGAGTCTCTAAACACTGTTGATGCATGGATAATCCCACTTCGAGTCTTGACTGACAACTCTACCTCAAGCAATTCGGGGATTGATTCTATATTCTTTGCAAACTTGGAAGAAATAAAGGAATGCGTAGAACCAGAATCAAATAAAGCACTTGCTAGTTTTGAGAGGACAACAAGAGTACCTGCTACCACATCGTTCGGAACATCAACTTCAGTTGTTGTGATAGCGAAAGCACGACCTTGCTCCCTTGGCCTCTGCTGAGGTTGATGGTGATTCCCCTCCACCGCCCTCGGATTTGGACATTGATTAGCAAAGTGCCCAAGCTGTCCACACTTGAAGCATGTGACTTCGGGTAGGGCCAGAACCATCTTTCCTCTGTTGTTAGTGTTGGGAAGTTGAGGCTTCACATCACCACGACAATTCCGAGAAATATGGCCTTCTTTTCCACACCTATAGCACTTGCCACTTCCGATCAAGCAGTTCCCCGGATGCTTCTTCCCACATTTATTGCATGTGGCATGTTGCATATGCTTTCCACCTCTTTCCTGATCAAAACTTCTTCCCAGGATCGGTTCTAGAGTTCTCTTCTTCTCATTAGATTTGTGAGACCACTGTGTCTCCCCAAACTCTAGTTCAACTTTCATGGCACTTAGAACTATTTCTTCATAGCTATCATAGTCCCTGTTGGCTAGATTCTTCCGCAGATGAGGTCTTAGTCCACCAAAGAATCTATCAACCTTCCCATTAGGGTCCATGACAAAACTTGAGGTAGAACGGGAAAGCCTTGTGAAGTTCATCTCATAGCTTCCGACAGATTCGTTCTCCTTCTGCTTCAGCTCGAGAAACTCTTTCTCCATTTTCGTTCTCATTGAACGAGGGAAATACTTGTTAAAGAAAATCCCCCGAAATTCCTCCCACTCCATAGCTTCCATCTCTCCTCGTGGCTTCGTGTTTTTGATCAGTGACCACCACTGATCAGCTTCTCCCTCTAGGCGGTAAACAACAAGGGTGACTTTTTCTTGTTCCGAACAATGAAGTACAGAAAAGATCTTTTCAATGGAGCTTATCCATTGTTCCGCAACCAATGGGTCAGTAGATCCACTGAATGTTGGCGGTCGTTGACGCATGAAGGACTCAACAGAAAGTTGTTCCCTTCGTGGTGAGGTCGGCCTCTCAGCTTGATTCAAGTTATTACTCATAACTTGAGTCAGTTGGTTCATCATCCGCATGAATGTTTCCATTCCGGCTTCCATCGGAGGGCCGTCAGCACATGGTGCATTGCGGTCACCATCGGCACGGTTTCTCCTATTGCCCGCCATTTTCTAAAACAATAAAACCTTAGTGAGAAACTTATTTCATTTATGAATCTTTTAACTAAGACTTCGTGCTTAGACAATTATAGTTCTCTATAATTCCTTCATAATGATTCATAAAAAGCATGTGATTAACCAAACATATCCCCCGGGAGTGTCGTAACCAAGAGTGCAGCAAGGCCCGTTATCGTGCACCAGTTCCCGTTCGAGTCTAGATCAAAGCGGTGTTTTCGGGTTTTACCCCTATGTACATCTGTGCCAGAGCCGCCTCTACCTGCTCGTATCCAGACAGGGATGTATTTGTTTGATAGACCACTTACTTAATACTTACCAAAATACCAGGAAGTTTTCCTATATTTAAACTTTTCTATAGGGTTCTTCCTAAAGTTTTTATATCCTAATTTCCACAAATAACTAAACCATACTTTGATACCAACTATAGCATCCCACCATTTTAACATAAACTTTCATTACATTACACAAAACTGAGGATCGTTAAGGTTTAGTGTCTTGGAAACAAGGATCATAAAACATAAAAAAAACATAATATAAAAACATTCTTCTTAAACACTTGAAAGGCTTCTCCTTTAGTTCATCCTATGTTCATTATGCATCTCATAACCTGGGGACATACATCAAAAGAAAGGGTGAGCAGAAGGCCCAGTAAGGGAAATAAGAGGAACATTTTACATGTGAACTTGAGATACTTCAATAAGGACATGAAAAGAACATTAAGGCATAAGAAAGAAATCATGAGGCATTTCATAATAAAAATAACATTTTTCATAACTTGAAGATGTGGCTACATCATTTAACATAGACAATCATGAACATATCACCAAGGTCCATCCCCAAGGTGTCATTTGAAAATTACCAAGGTTATTCACCAAGGTATCGTGAAAATTGTAATCTCTAGTGGTTACATCATTACCCAATGCATTGGAGCGCTATCAGGGCGCACCCTTAAATTTGCCTTTATAATCATGTGAGCCACATATATCATCATCAAACATTTCATAAATAACCCACGTAGCATAAAATAAATGGGTTTCATTTCATAATCATAACGTTTTAAAAACTGCTTTAAAGACATGATCTTTACGTCACTTTAAAACCACGGAAAGGGAAAGTGGGTCTCATGTATGTAAATCCCAGAATTTAAAATGGAACATTTTGATATATATGTGAATACCTTTGTAGAAATAAGAGCTTTGAGTATTCACTTTATAACATAAAATAATTTTTGAGAAAAGAGAGAGGCATTTGAGGGGAAAATTCTGCAGCATAACGGCTATGTTTCGGGGTTTTAGAAAACGTTGAAATGAGAGGGGACATGGGTCACCCACTCATAAATGATCCATAAAACAGTAGGGTGAAAGAATAAGAAGGACATATGGACATGGTAACGAAATTTTAGGGACATACCATTTGAAATGAAAAACATGGAAGGAAAAAGATTAGATTTCTCTTATGAAAATTCGGCAGCCTTACGGCGTCACTTAACTTCAAAAGAAAATGTTTTGACAAGATCAAAAAGGGTCCCTCATCATATGATCATAAGAGATCAGTATGATTGATATAGAGATCATACCCCAACATAATAAAAAGGAACTTGAAAGACTTGATATGAAAATTGAGCTTGAAAAATGAGAAGGGTGAAAGAATCCCTTAAAAATTCGGCAGCCTAACGGCGTCACTTAAACTTTCATAAAACGAAATGATGAGAGTAAGAGGGGATCTCTCATCATATAAACATGAATGGGCAGTAAGAGGAATATAAAAGAACATTCTCTCACATAAAAACATGGAGCATAATAGGAATGACATAAAAGAGATTTCATGAAAAGAAAGAGAGGGGTCGGATCCCTTACCTTAAAATGTGACTCTTGAAACTCAAAGGATTGGACCTTGAGGGCTTGGGGGCACCTTGGGAGGACTCTTTGGAAGGTAAGAAGACCGGAACTTCGTTGGGGAAGAGTTGGGAGTGAAAACCAAGGGAGGAAAGGGTGGGTATTTATAGGGAAAGTGAGGGGACAAAGCATTAATGGCCAAAGGACACCTCACATGTGCTTTTCTCAAACCCATGGGCTCTCCCTTGGCATTTATCATGGAGTTAGGCCACATGGGGCCCCCAAAACAATAATTCATCACCCTTGGCCGGCCAACCCTCAAAAGATCTCATGACATCATCATGACATCATTATGATGTCATTAAACATACCGAAACCCTAAAACGGTATTTTTACTATTCACTGAAAATTTCAACTTTCTCAGAATAATCCCAAAATTTCACCTTAACCAAATATCAATGCTCTGATTTCAAAAATGAAATCCATTTTATAAAAATATTTTTCTAAATATTTTTAATTTAATTTTTAAATAAAAACACTATTCATCGAAAATTCATTTTTTCCAGAAAAATCCCCAAAAATTACCTTAACATAATATCGATGCTCTGAGTTCAAAAATAAAGTCATTTTTATAAAAATAATTTTCTAATTATTTGTAATTAAATTTTTAATTAAAAAACACTATTCATCCGAAAAAACTAATACTTGATTAATAATTTATGAAACCGTTATTTACCCATTTTATTGAATCACATTACTTAACCAAGGTGTCTAAATTATATTAAAACTTTCTTTAAGTGAAAATTACTAATCCATTTGGTCACATTACTAATCCTAAGCGTAAAATCACTATTCATAATTTACTATTCATCAAAAATTAAGTTGATCTTATTAGACTCCAAATTCCTTAATGAACACTTTTGTAGAAGACCTTTTTTTGAAAATCATTACACATCATTAGTTATTTAGGGTTTACATAAATATTTCAAAATATCCCTTTTTCAAAATTCATCAATAAAATACATTCTAAAATTATCTAGACATTTGAAATTTCACAAACATCACTAAAGGAAGAAATCTCAATTTATTCATCCGAAAGGATTACACAAGGAAACTAGGGTCTCATCACATAGCCCCTTATAACACTGGCATAAGACCTAAGTGTAAGGTGTGCTATGGTGATAGAATCCGAGGGAGTCTCAGATAACATTGCCCTAGTAGCAATCTCCACTAACTTGAACTTCTCCTGCAAGCGTTTTCGTTCAAGCTTGACACGCTGGAGCTCGGATTGGGCTTGGTCCAAAGCGAAGCCCACAGATGCTACCTCCTTCCCAAGCTCTGATAAGTGGGCTTCATAAGGGTTGAGTCTACTGGATGAATCCATCGACTCCTCTTTCTGCATTAACCATTAACATCTTATTAAATAAATAAGAGTAAGTTAATATACTACTCAAAAAGATTGGGTTGTTACAGAAACTAGACATATGGATGTATATGTCCTGAACCCGAGGACTAGGACCATTACCGGGGACGAGCCTGTGGCAGAGGATTCTCCGGACCTCTACATGAGCACGTTCCGTCAGAGCGTCACGGATGACATGAAGGGCTGGTTGAAGGATTGGGACCTGCGGTCCGGGGGCAACTTCACCAGCGAATGGTCCTGGGAATTCTGGGTTCGCCATACCTGTGACCAGTTCAGGGATGAACTACGGTATATCGGCCTATTCGAGGCGGTATGGACATCGCAGTTCCACTTCCACCGCCATCCTGAACATGGACCGGAGCTATTCACCTATTGGTCTCCTAACACCAACACGTTCCACCTTCATCATGGGGAAGTTGGCATCATTCTCTGGGATGTTCACTACATCGGAGGTATCCCACTGGAGGGTTACCAATACGAAGAGTTCTTTCCTCAAAAGAACACCTAGGGAGACAGGTCGCAGACGCCTATGCTGATGTGGAACCTGCTGCAGCTGGCCAAAGAGAGGCTGGGGGTCAAGGACTTCCTAAAGGAAATCGCCTACAAGGGCTGGTTCAGCCTGTTCCTTGAGAAGGATCCGGCCGTTAAGATGCTGGGACGGGGCAAACGATGCCCAACCGCGGCTTAGAGGAGAAAGGACGGGTCATACTGGAGGACACTAGAGGCGGGGAAATACCAATCATGGGGCTACCGCGTCATTGAGGCCTGGGACCTGAACGTCCGGTATACCGGGTTCCTTGCCGCCTTCCTGAGCGGGTGGCTCCTACCGGTGCGGGACGTGAGGATGGGAATCTATCCAACAACACTGGTGATGGCGGATTCCATGGCCACCAACAAATGGTTCAACTGGGGTGTCCCTGTAGTGGCCAATCTGTTACCATCCTGGGGCGCATCTCACGAGCGGGGTCGCCTCAGAGAGTATGTGGTCCCTTCCAGATCTTCCATGGCTGGGTGGCGGCTCATCTCGGCGGGTATGCTTTCCCAAACACTGTCCATCCTCCAAGAAATGGCTTGCGACCGTCCTTGCTAATCATCGCAGGGGTGTCGCCATTGACGCTTAATGAGGAGGGCGTGAGGATCTGCATTGGAAACCATGCCAACTTCAACTTCAGCCCGTTTCCCACCCCAGTCGGCCAGATGGTGGACAACGGGCGAGGCTCTCTGGAATAGCAGGAATGCTTCCAGAGCATTCGGGGTGGGGTGCTCGTGGCTCGGATCGACAGGAAGGTGATCTGGGAGCCTTACATGCCATCCCGATTCTCCAGGCAGTTCGGGTGCCTCCAACGAATGCCGAAGAAGCTATTCACCACTGTTTGGCAGGAGAAGAATCCGTGCGTCCTACGCCAGATGTGGTTGATGTTTACCACTTTCAGCTCTGGCGATGTCATCACTCTTCCTCCCACTGGGGTCGATGCCGGCCTAGAAACCAAGTACGCCGAACACTGGACCATTGCGTACGCCGAGGGGCTATTACGCAAGCGCGTCCAGCAACTCGAGGTTACTCACGCAGAAATCGGGCGACGAGAAAGAAAGCACGGTGTCGTCGGAAGGGGAGAACCAAGGGCGCATCAGGAAGCGAGGCCTGCGCAGGCCGGGACTTCGGTAGCGGGGACATCACATGGTGCTATCACGTCCTCGTTACCCGCAGGGGGGTAACATGAGGCGGCCATGGAACTTCCCGGAAGCAGATAATATATCTGCTCAAACCTTCCCAAGATGCAATTCTCCCGGCATTGTGGTCGGCCTGGATGACCCTACTGCAATCGCTGAGCATCGAAGCCATCTGGCAGAAGATAATGCAAAATGGGATCCAACAGCCAGAGGTCGGGCTCGTTTGAATTGCCGACCGAGTAAAATTTCATCGGCGGCATGCTTATCTGACGGCCATGGATGCAGACGCACGCCAACGGGGGCAGCGTGCGGTGCCAACATTCCTAGTGAAAGTGATGCTCGGCCAGGAACATGATCCAGAAGCGATGCTACTGGGAGAAGGCGACAGTGATGAGGAGCTGGAGGGGGAGGAGGAAACCGGAGAGGACGAAGGCGAGGGAGAAGACGAAGAAGAGGAGCCCGAAGGTGAGGGGTCGCAAGGGGAGACCTACCAAGGGATTCTCCAAGAGGGCGGCGAGATTACCGACTCTAATCTCGACATAACCGAGATTCTCGAGGGTTGTCTCTGTCTTCATTCATTTCCCTCATTCATCCATTCACCTTTCCAACTTCTAACTCACTTCCCTATCCTACTCAGGATCAGTTGAGCATTGGACGGGCATCCCCACCAGAGGAGGGAGGAGAGGAACTAGTGGGACATGATGGGGATCCAACACCCATCATTGAATTAACAAGTGCGGAGGGGTATCTCTTACGGCGTCTCCTGCAGCGGCCGAAACACTGGGGACCGATGCTCTGGATTCCTGTAAGTCTCACGCTTCACTCCTGGTGCTTGGTGGCAGAAGATCCCATCTGACCAGCGTGTGCCTTGCGCAGTGATCTCAACAGTGGAAGCACGTCAGGCTGCGGAGCTCGGGCCGTCCATGAGTGGACCAACAACGGACATGCCACCTCGTTCGGAACATGCTCTCTGCACTAAGTCGGCCCCAAAAATTGATGAACAGGGGGCGGCAGACATCAGTGGCGCTGTTCCTGAGACGAGGTCAGAAGCTGGTGGAGGAATCATTGCAGCTGGGGTGAGAGAAGAAGGTCGCCCGGACGTCGAGGATTCTATTCCTCATGAAGGCGTCCCTGTGGCGGATCCTGCTGCCGATCTGCTGGCGGCCTTCCCCATATACCGACCCGCTGACCCTGAGCAGATTGATGACTTAGACTCAGAGGCAGCCGAGGAGAGCCGGATGACACAACGCAAAGTGTGGAAGTGTATCCATCACTTCCTCAGGCATCCCCAGTCGGATTGGCTGAGGCGGATGGGATCACTTCAGACCTGGGTGTGCTTCCTGTGTGCCGGAGGGGCTGACGCTTAGCGTATTCATCTGATGGTCCGTGATTACATGGTCGAGAAGATACGCAAGAGCAGTCGACGCACTGACATTTCCCAGTGCCGGGAAGGATCGACGAGCTCTCAATCACTTCTGAGGGTGGAGCAGGAAGTCTGGCACCTCGAAGGGCAGGAGGCAGATAAGGAGGCCTTCATCGCAACATGCTCTGAGCTCGTGGAGCAACTGACGGCCCAGCTGGCTGATGCACAGGAACAACTGGTTGAGGCAAGTCACTAGATGACCGTACGTCAAACCGAGCGGGATCAGGCACAAGCTAAGGCTGGCGAGATGCGCTCTATGGTGGCCGATCAGGAGAGTGTCTTCAAAGAGCGAGAAGCAGTCCTGGAGGCTACCAGACAAAGGGTAGCAGCGTTGAAAAGATCGCTTCATCATGCTGATCCCTAAGGGCTTTGTTTTTTTTCCATATCATGAACTTCATGCTTGTACTTCTCATCGTCTCAATCCAATATATGGCCAAATCCACTCATTTGTACCCTTGGTTTAATGCGCTCAACCATAGTTCCGAAACTAATAACAACTCATCCCTAGGCTCCTGTGGGTCGTGCCCAATGCAAGAAGCATAAGATGCTCGTACCATCATTTCGTTCAACTATGGGGCATTGACCAAGCTTCAGGCATCCAAAATTGGGCCTGGACTTCTGAGGAGACCTCAGGCCGATTGATGTGTCGACTCCTCAATGTTCTCTAACACACAGGTGGGGTGATGCCGGGGGCATTGAAATCCATCCGAACACAGGGGGATGGAGAGGAAGGGTGAATCACGCGGCCCAAATTCGGAACCCAATGGGGCACAACCATGGAGGATAACTGTCAATCATGGTGGAAACACAGAACCCATATCATGTTGGCCTGGAATGGAGACAATAAATGAGGGCTGACCGCTAACCATGTTCGCAACACGAGGCCTGACTCAAATATCGTCGGTCAGTTTTCTGAAACATTGGCCTAGGACAATAGGCGGACCATAGGTCTGTCATCCATACTGTTAGGGGGTCCCGTCAAACATGAACAGCCCTTCGGTACGTTGGCCTAGGACAGTAGGCGGACCATAGGTCGAGCATCCATACTGTTAGGGGGTCCTGTCAAACATGACCAGTCCTCCGGAACGTTGGCTTAGGACAGTAGGCGGACCATAGGTCGAGCATCCATACTGTTAGGGGGTTAAATCAAACATGAAAGAAAATGAGGATCCGAATAAGGGGGGATGCAAAGCGTGGAAGGTGGAGTGGTTGTTTGTTCGAACAAAGTCCAAAACTCCCAAAATTGCGCCACCATGGCGAAGGTGCATTAGGTGGACATACCGACCTGATCACGGGTCGTCCCAATTTCTGGGTAGGACCACTTTGGCGAGAGAACTGCCGCTTCCCATTATTATCATGGGGCATCCCGAACCTGCTCGGGGTAGATTTTCTGATTACACAACTCCCCATGAAGTCGGGCCAAGGGGCCGACAATAAGTAAGGACGGGGTTCAGTAATCCCTGGGGCTGGACCCAAGACGAAATGTCCGGGCGGTCCTACATATCTCATTAGGATGAGAATAAAGCCACACGTAGTTCTTGAAACACAGTTTAACGTCATGCGGGATGAAATACCGTTTAACTTCATGCTGGATAGAATACAGTTTAACGTCATGTTGGACGAAATACAGTTTAACGTCATGCGGGATGGAATACAGTTTAACATCATGTTGGACGAAATACGGATCTCAGTTTTAGGTCTTAGAGCTCGGACCAAGAGGATCTTAGTTTTAGGTCTTAGATCTCGGACCATGAGGATCTAAGGTTTAGGTCTTAGAGCTCGGACCATGAGGATCTTAGTTTTAGGTCTTAGAGCTCAGACCATGAGGATCAATGTTTTAGGTCTTAGAGCTCGGACCATGAGGATCTTAGTTTCAGGTCTTAGAGATCGGACCATGAGGATCTTAGTTTTAGTTCTTAGAGCTCGGACCAAGAGGATCTTAGTTTTAGGTCTTAGAGCTCAGACCATGAGGATCTTAGTTTTAGGTCTTAGTGTTCGGACCAAGAGGATCTTAGTTTTAGGTCTTAGATCTCGGACAATGAGGATCTTAGTTTTAGGTCTTAGAGCTAGGAACATGAGGATCTTAGTTTCAAGTCTTAGAGCTTGGACCATGAGTGGGAAAGGGGAGAAATGGACACATGGAAAGGCGGTTACAAAACCCGACATGAATGAGGACCTAAGACCTACTTACTATGTGCTCTCTGAGGAAATGCTTGAGTCGAGGGACCGAACATGAAGGTAGGCTGGCTAGGACCGCGGGGATGTTCCCCAGGTGCTCCTACGTATCTCATAAGGATGAGAATCAATCCATACTTAGTTATGAAAGGTGACATGGTAAGATACCAGTGCCAGGGGAAAAGGGGAGTGCGGGCGTTGCCCTTGAACTAAAAGAAGCAGAATTTGATAAATCTTGTTTGTCCTTTAAGGTGAGTGGTTTTTTGTTGTGAAGCGACAGGCCTAGATTAGTAGGTCGTGGTATCTCCACAAGAATCAAGTTTTGATAGGTGTTGACAAATGGCATGGAACGTGACCAATACCCAATGTGATTCCCTATACAACGAGGTCATCACAATGCAGTGCCATTTTCCGTCTTGCGGATAGGATGATAATGTCACAGTTTAGGGTCATGTGATAGGACCAGCAACATAGTTTAAGGTCGTATGGGTTGAACCGGCACACAGTTTAAGTTCGTATGGTTTGGACCAACAACACAGTTTAAGGTCATATGGTTTGGACCAACAACACAGTTTAAGGTCATATGGTTTGGACCAGAAACACAGTTTAAGGTCATATGGTTTGGACCGGCACACAGTTTTAGGTCATATGGTTTAGACCAACAACATAGTTTGAGGTCGTATGTTTTGGACCAACAACACAGTTTAAGGTCATATGGTTTGGACCAACAACACAGTTTAAGGTCCTATGGTTTAGACCAGCACACAGTTTAAGGTCGTATGGTTTGGACCAGCACATAGTTTAAGGTCATATGGTTTGGACCAACACACAATTTAAGGTCGTATGGTTTGGACCAGCAACATAGTTTAAGGTCATATGGTTTGGACCATCCGAGAGAGGATCCTCGGGCCAAAGGGGCCTACGAGGGTTCAACAATCCGGGAGGGGCATAAGATGCTAGCTCCCAGCTATGCTGGGCCCGAAACACAATGTCTGGGTGACTCCTCGTTCCCCATGGGGATGAGGGTCAAGCTGCACGCAACCCGTAAAGAAGAGACCCAAGCACATACTCTAGCGCTCAGATCGTGGGAGCCCCGAGAGACACCGTTACGCAGCTCGGTCTGTCTGATGTGCGGGGGTGTACTGAGGGTTAGTACAAGGAGTGTCGAGATTCCACCTTGACATAGAAGGGCGGAACATGACATGAACCATGCCACCAACATTCAGGGCTCGAGGAATCCGGCGTGAGGACTGAGGATTACTATTGACCATGTTCGCAACGCAGCATCCAATCGTGTTAGCCATGGGGACAAACAAATGAGCATCAACCACTGACCATGTACGCAACGCGGGATTCGTATCAATTTGTTGTCTGAAACCCTCGGTGGCGTTGGCCCATAACTGTAGGAGAGCCCTTGGGCGTTGTATCCAGGCCATTCTTGGGGGTCCCTCTAGGTGTAAATGATGATGGAGGCACAAATGAAGGGGAACACGAAGCTTGAAAAGTGGATGGAACTTGCCTAAGTCGAATCTAGCACTCCAAGTCCTAGACCAGAGTACTCTGAGCACATTAGCAGACAACTGGAAAGGGTCAGAGGGCTCAGTCCGAGAGCGGCCAAAAGATGGCGGATCCCCAGGAAAAAAGAGGGGGCGTAATTCCAAACACCCTAGGAACCGGGAGATCATGGGATCTCCTAAAATATAGGGCTGGACCTAACATCTAGGTGTTCAGGCGGTCCTACGTATCCCATAAGGATGGGAATCAAGACATACGTAGTTTTTGAAAGCATCTCCTAATGCCATTGGACATAGGAGGGCTAAATCCCGAGGACATGGTGCGCGTGGTGCAGCTATTGCAAACCCGACGTGAATGTGGACATAATCTCACACCACGCCACGCGATCCTGTGGTCAAGGTCCAAAAGGCGAAACAGACACGACAAAGGACCTCAAGATGGACCCAAAGACTAAAGGTATGGGCATTCCTACGTATCCCATTAGGATGGGAATCAATCGAGACGTAGTTCTGAAAATACAGTTTAACGTCATGTTGGACGAAATATGGATCTTAGTTTTAGGTCTTAGAGCTCAGACCGAGAGGAAAGGGAAGAGATTGGTAACTCCTAGGGCTGGACCCAAGACGAAATGTCCGGGCATTACTACGTATCTCATTAGGATGAGAATCAAGCCATACATAGTTCTGGAAATATAGTTTAACGTCATGTTGGACGAAATATGGATCTTAGTTTTAGGTCTTAGAACTCGTACCATGAAAAGGGAGGAACCAAAAGAGGATCTTAGTTTTAGGTCTTAGAGCTCGGACCATGGAGCCCAGATGTAGGGTATAGTGTAGTTTAAGGTCGTGCTAGACCATACAGTTTAAGGTCATACAGGACTACAGTTTAAGGTCATGTTAGACCATACGGTTTAAGGTCATGCAGGACCATACAGTTTAAGGTCATGCAGGACCATACTGGTTAGGCAAAGTACTTCTTGAGGAACCTGGCATTGGTGGTAGGAGTGATACGATCACCATCTATAGTCATCATGGAATACACACCATTGGGATAGACCTTGTGGACAATAAAAGGCCCCTCCCACTTGGGCTCCAACTTGGGTGGTTTCCTGCCAGGAATCATTGGCGCTCTGAGAGCCAACACCAAGTCACCTTGCAGGAAGGAGAGGAGGCAAACCTTCTTATTGAAAGCTCGAGCTATCCTACAATGATGCCTTTAAAAGTTATGTAAAACGTGAAGCCTACTTCCGTCCAACACTTAAAATTCGGCTAGAAGGATCTCGACAACTCTATCTGGTGCTTGCTGGTCGTAGACCGCCATGCAAAATGATGGCAGCTGGACCTTGATGGGAAGGACGGCCTCAACTCCGTATACCAGGGAATACAGATTCACCTGGGTGGAATTGCGAGTCATCGTCCTATAATCCCAGAGGGCGTTGGGGAGCTTGTCCTGCCAACTTTTCTTGTTCTGACCAACCATTTTTTGCATAATTTTAGAGAGGGTTTTGTTAAATGCCTCAATCTTCCCATTCGCTTATGCATGATAGCAGTAGGTGTGGTTAGAGAGAATGTTGTACTTGGCATACAATCTTTTCAGCTCAGCTGCTCGGAAGTTGGTTCCGTTATCCGTGAGGATAGCGTGAGGTATTCCAAAACAGTGGATGATATTGGATCTCACAAAGTCGGTGATAGAACCAGCCTTGACTTCCCTGAGTGGGGCTGCCTCAACCCACTTTGAGAAGAAATCTGTGGCGGTTAAGATGAACCGGCACTGGCGGGCCATCGCCGGCGGGTAAGGCCCTACGACATCCAACCCCCATACTGCAAAGGTCCAAGAATACTTAGTAGTATGGAGAGGCTCCGGTGGCCGATGCACAAAGTTTTCATGAACATGGCACGCATGACACCTCTTGGTGTACTCGATGCAGTCGTGGATCATGGAGGGCCAGAAGTATCCCAGCCTCCGAATCTGGTGGGACAACTTTGACCCGGCCTGGTGGGCGCCACAGGAACCATCGTGCAATTCCTGCATGACCTATGGGATCTCAAGTCCTTGAAGACAACGGAGGAGAACACCGTCAAACCCGCGCCTATAAAGGAGCTGCTCACAGCTGGGACCTCTTTGAAGGGTGAACTGCGGTGCGTGGCGCTGGATTTGTTCCCGCTCTGCTCGGCCCATCGGAAGGTTTTCGTACCGGAGATATTCAAACAAGGGTGTCCTCCAGTCAGGAACTGTCTCGATTACCACGCCTGAAGCCCTGGGGGGTCCTGACGCAGGGGCACCAGCGGTGAGATGGTTCACTCGCCGGCCACGATCGCCCTCTGGGATAACAGGAGCAATGAATCTTCGTTGCACCACATGGATGATTAGGTCATCCTGTTCAGGCTCCGCGAGTGATGCGGCCAGGCTGGCCAAAGCATCTGCTCGACTGTTCTGCGACTGGGGAATGTGAACGACATCTGGTCGGGATGGGAACTTAGCTATTAGATAGAGTGTGCACTCCAGCAATGGCATGAGTTCTGGCTTCCTGACATCATAGTCACCGTTAACCTGCTTGATTACTAGCTCAGAGTCCCCTTTTACATACCGGTGGGGTACATTAACCTCTAGATCCAACTCGAGGCCAGTGATGAGGGCATGATATTCTGTCTCATTGTTGGTGCAGCTTTCTGACAACAAGAAAGAATATGGCAGAACGGCTTGCTCCGGGGTGATGAAGACGATACCCATGGCCACTTTTTTAAGCCTAGGATCGTTGAGCCTTCTACCGGTAGGGCTTCGGGAGGCGCCGTCAAAGTGCATCTGCCAGCATGGGGTGGCGTGATCGACTGAGAGGATTGCCTCATCAGGAAAGCCCAAATCCAGTGGCTGGTCTGCAGAGGTTGGGTGGGAAGCTAAGAAGTCTTCAAACGCCTGTCCTTTGACGGCCTTCTGAGGTAGGGACCAAATGTTGAACTGCTGGAGGATCACCGCCCAACATGCCAATCGACTGGTCAACATAGGCCGACTCAGGATGTATTTCAACAGGTCTACCCGAGAGACCAGCTGTACCTCGTGGTGCTGCAAGTAGTGCCGCAATTTCTGTACGGCGAATACGAGGGCCAAGAAGCTTTTCTCGATGGGATAATATCTAACTTACACGTCGAGGAGCATGCAAATGAGGTATTAGAGGCTATTCTCTATTCCCTCGTTGTTCTTCTGGGCGAGAAGGGCGCCGAGGGATCGCTCTAGGGCGGTCACATAAAGGACCAGTGGCCTTCCGGGAACGGGTGGCATCAGGACCAGAGGTTGAAGCAGATACTGCTTGATTTCCTCAAAAGTGGTCTGGCACTCTTCATCCCACCAATAGGCAGCGCCTTTCTTCATGAGTCGAGAAAAGGGCTTACAGTTGCCGGCCAGATTCGCAATGAATCGGCGTATATAGGCTAAGTGGCCTTGGAGGCCTCGAAGCTCCCGAATATTATTCAGGGGAGGCATCTGACAGATGGCCTTGATCTTCTCAGGGTCGATCTCGATACCTCGATACCTACCAATGAAGCCCAGAAACTTTCCGGAGGTGACCCCAAAGGCACACTTCAATGGGTTCATCTTCAAGTGGCGAGAACGGAGGAAACCGAACACTTTCTCAAGGTCTTTGAGATGGTCCCGGTGCTGACGGGATTTAACCACCAGGTCATCTACGTAGCATTCCACCAGTGTCCTGAGGATCGGCTTGAATATGCAGTGCATAGCCCGTTGTTAGGTGGAACCCACATTCTTCAGGACGATGGGCATAACCCGGTAGCAGAAAGTGCCCTGGGGGGCCCTGAAGGCAGTTAACTCTTCATCCTCGGGGGCCATCCAGATCTGGTTATACCCGGAGTACCCATCCATGAAGGAGAGGGCTTGGAACCCGGCCGTTGCGTCGATCAACAGCTCTGTCACAGGAAGGGGAAAGTCATCCTTCGGACAGTGGCGATTAAGATCGCGGAAGTCGATGCAGACCCTGATATGCCCGTTTTTCTTCCTGACGGGCACAATGTTGGCTAGACACCTGGGGTACTGGACTTCCTTGACAAAGTTGTCCTTAATGAGCTTATCAACTTCGGCCTCAACCATGGCACCATGAAAGGGGTGCATTTTTCTGTGAGGCTGCTTGAACCTGCGATGGTTTGCTGGGAGGCCAAGGCGGTGGATGGATACCTGGGGATCTAGTCCCGGCATCTCATCATAACTGTAGGAAAACACATCATGGTGCTGTCTGAGGAAGTCTATGTACTGTTTCCATTCCTCAGGAGGCATAACGGTGTTGACCGATGTGGGTATCAGGTCCACCTCGCTATCGAGGTTCACCTATACTAGCTCGTCGACCATGGTGGAGACGCCCTCCTCAAAGGCAGGAGGAGCATCTTCCATGTCTTCTTCTCCACTTGTGGAAGGATCGTCCATGGGGGGAGCCGTCTCGGGGCTACTCAACCCTGACGGGGAGCGGGCACCAGCTTGGGTAGCAGAGGTCGTCATGACGGGAGACTCATGCACCGCGGAGACCATGGCGACGAAGGCGGTTGATCCAATCCCATCCGGCCTTCGGCCCATGGGGCCGCGCTTTACGACATCGAATCAGCGGTGACGCGTTGGCTTGAGCCGGTCGATTCCGGCTTGGCGAAACAGACACGTATGACGTACTGCTGTTGCCATGAGCCCAACGTCCCGATATCGTACAGGGGTAGGAGGCTCGAGGATCACCTGATCCTAGTTGGTGTAAGAGTACGAGGTGATTTCCCGCCGTCATTTAGACCCGGAAATATGCCTTCCTCTGGTACCCGAGACAACAAAGCACTCTCCCATATCGGGAGTCATGGCCTCCAACCGATGGATTAGGAAGACATATGCGTCATCCAAACCTTCCCAGGGATCCCTTGCGACAGCAGTGGGCTCAACCTCACCTGCCAGGATTTGCTTGTCCTTGCTCTTGTAATAGTCAGCGTCCAGGTAATGAGCTTCACAAGAGGCAAACAGAGACCCATCTCCTTGGAGCACACCCACTCGACCCTTAAGGGAGTATTTGAGGCACTGATGGTATGATGAGGGAATTGTTGCGTGAAGATGGAGCCACGGACTGCCCATCAGTGCGTTGTAGGTAGTGTCCTAAGAGACAACCATGAATTCATTATTGGCAATTAAGCCACCGAACTGGGTCTTCAGACGAATCTTGCCGAGTGGAGTTTGCGAGCGTCGCCTCGCAAACCTATTTAATTTATTTTCCATCATTGTTGCTCAAGAGTTGTTATAATTATGTAATTATTTTTTATATGTGGTATCAATCACATATTTATCATTATTAAATATTAATATAGTATTAATGTTCTTATCTTTTACATGCTAATAAAAATATTAATGTTGTTCGTGTGTATATTTGAACTATCACGTCTTTAAAGTGACGTGACTCATTTCCATCACCACATCACATAGATGATATATATAATTACTTATATTTAAATGATAATATAATATTAATGTTATTATTATAATTTTTAAAGAAAAATATTACTTACCGTCTTTCAGTAATGATCATTGATAAATGGACACGTTACTCTTGTGTACGTACGACCTCTCATCATGAGGATTATATTGTTAGTCATTTTTTTAAACCATTAAAAATTGATTGATTTAAAATTATAACTGGTGTATAAAATTGATTATTATATCATGAATAATTTTTTATAGATGATGTAATAATGACAAATTTGACCATATTCTACTTACCAATTTCACTTGGAACTCATGTAACAGATATCAAAAAAATGTTCAACATGAAAATAACATATAAGTAATTCTTGAAAAATAATAATAGGTGATATAAAATAAATAATAAATATTACTTAGATTATAATGAAATTAAATAATTATCGTATGTTTATTATTTATTATTATAATTATTTTACATGACGAGAATGATTTAACTTAAGGAACGTCATCTCAGTCTCCTTTAATTGAGCAAGATCTTGATGTCATGTACCATTATTATCATATATGGCATATAAATTACCCATTTGATATGTTATATCATGAATGTATATATTATCATTATATTTAATGTTTCTTATGTAACTATTTAATTATCATTATTCATGTGTTTTTCTTGATTTAAGGGACTCATTAACTAAAACATCATTTTCAATGTTTTAATGATTTTTTATTCTAAATATTTCTCATTCATTTCAATTATTTCAAAATGATTTTACAGATTTATATATATGGTAATAAATGGATTAAAAGTTTATTTTAGTTCAAATGTTTCAATGATGTATGAGACACTTTGATTCAAGAATATGTTTCTTAATTTTTTTAACATTGTTTTTAAAAATGGATAGAGTATTTTAATAACTTGAAATGATTTTTAACATATACGACATGGATGAAAATTAATTTTTTTAATGAATATTTACTTATTTAATGTCTCCATTATAATGTTTTTAGATTTATTTACCATGAAAGTGGTTTCTTTAATATTTCCATAGTTATTATATGTTTAAGAAACATTTACATGAAAAGGGTATTCTGTTATCAAGAAGTGTGTTACACTAGGATTTAAAATAAATATCTATGTTTTTATTAATTATTTATTGAATATAAATTATAAATAGTGATGATATCCATTATAGATCATGAAATATGGGTTATCCTGATATATCTTAAATGAAGTTTGACCCCCATTATACCTCTCTATTTATTTGGGTACTCTGGAGGTGAAAGTTGACCATATGGTTATTAGAATTGTAAGGATGAATGAAAGAGTGATACAGTAATGATTTTCCAGGAAACTTCTTTGATTTTTCTATGCATTATATTTTTTTTATGAAAAACGTTTTCAATGGGTTTTCATGTTTTCACTAGGATAACTATTTCTATCTTTCGTTCCCTTACTAATAATTTTTTTATTATCTCATGTTTATATTTTTTTTTTCAACTGTTATAAAGATGGGTAAAATGAAGGAAGAATTAAATATGAATGTTATAATTATTTTCATGAAATAAAAACTTATTTTATTTTAAAAGGGATTCTGTTGGTAGAAAAAATAGATACTAGGTATAGTTATCCACTATTAATGAATAGGTTTACTTGGTAATACATTTTCCTAATTCTCTTCTACTCTAGAACTATGATATATTTTAAATGAATGTTTTAATTAGTTTTAAAATAACTCCAATAATTAATGTTCAAGGGATGTTCTATAATCATACTATATTAATTATATAAATTTTGGATCTATAAAATAAAATCTATCTATATTAGTAATTTTAACTGGAATACAAATTACAAATTTATAATTAATGAAATCACTAAATGTATAACAATATTTTATCGAGCCCTATTATCCATCACTGTTAAATTGAAAATACTCTCTCACTCTAGTATTCTATTGAAAAAGATCTATGAATCCTCTTGAAAAAGCCTATATGCTATCTATTTTTCATTATAGAGAGCTTCATAGTATGTGATTTATTCTCTAATAACATCGAATCAAATCTCTTTAAACTATTGAGTGAAGATCCTTCATCATGAAATAGTAATCATTATTTACTGAACACTTTTCCATAATATATGAAACAATACTCCTATAGATTCTTATTTTATGTCATCTATTGTTATGTCAGTCTGTCCTTCCTATAAAAAATTCTAAATAGTAGGAGGAACCATCAACTATGGTTGATGGGAACCCCGTACACATTGTTTGTTGAAATATAAATAATAGACGGTAATATTACCTAAAATTTCATGATGGGTTTTCTTAATTTCCGATTAATGAATTCAATTTCTATTTGATATGATATTACTATGTGGTCATAGACACAATTAACATTATAGTAAACTAAAATTATGCATAATGTCACAATATAATTTAAAATATACATTTTTTTGTTATTTTAAGTGTTTTCATGTACATTAAAACTCTCCAAAGTATATGAAAAATTTCATAAATAAAGTAAAATAATGTGACTTAACATGATATTTTTTATTTATTGATACATATATAGTAATTGGGTCAACTATGACTGTTGGGATAAAATTACCTATGTTTCAATTCACTCATATTGTAATATGCACCCCGGTACAATGTATCACCACCTCATTTATAAGATCTCTACATCAGGTCATGGTCGGCATATTATGAATTTTTTTATAAAACATAAATAATTAGCCACATATTAGGGGGTCTCAAGAATTCATAATAAACCCGAAATTCTATTTTCCAAGATATGAAATACCTTATATAAAATAATAAATGAATGAAGACCATGCGTAGGCCATATAATTATTTAATTAATTACAAAAAGCCAAAACATGGTATAATTAATTAAATAACAAAATACAAGAAATGAATTGGTGGGTAGATTCCCAAGATCAGTTGACATGATAAATATTTTCAAATAAAAAATTAAACATTTTATTGAATTATTTTGAGAGTATAAAATGAAGTAGAATAATTCATTTTATATTATAATTTTGGTTTTATTGTTAAATTTTATACCAATTAAATTATAGAAACCCATTTAATGTCAAGAGTACTCAACTAGATAGTTGGGTTAACCCACTTGGCATCCCCATGTACATGTGATAAAACTATTCAAAGGGTAGGTCTCATGATAGGGGAACCAGTGGAAGGAAGCTAGTTGGGGGTGAGTGTAATGGTTCACCAGCATGGGAAATAGTCAACTTTTTGAGGGGATATCGATGTTGGTTTTGGAAATCAAGAGACTGAGTTAGTTATTGGGAGTCTTGATGATAGGATTCTCAATTGGACTACATTGTTATATGAGTGGGGATGAGTGGAAAATCCAGCTGCTAGAGTTTTTTTATGTGGAGTGTGGTTGTTTGCCATCATATAATAGAGAAATAATATGGTAGGGTTATTACTCGGATCATAGGGTAGAATGGTCATGGAATCCAAGAGGTGCGAGAGTATGTTGTGGTAGGTTACGCAATGGGAGACATTGTGGGAATTAGTTGGGAAGCACAGGTGGAATGGGTAGATGATGGATGGATGATATATTGGTGTGGGATAGAAGTAAATTTCATGTGAGAGGACATGAAAATGATGGTTTTTAAAACAATATTCTTCTATCCAGATACATATATCCCCAACCCATAAAGGATATGTTTTTTTAAGATGGGTTTATAACACCTCCTTAGGCATTATTTTGTCTATTGGTGATGCCTTGATATGTTCCATGACTCTTCTAGTCTTTATATGTTTGATGAAACATTTTTTATTTTGTTTTTTATACAGCACATGAAATTTTTTCTTTAAAATAATTCAATTATTTGAGAAAACATCCACAAATAGTGAAATACATGCCCAACTTTGAATACTTTTAAGGATACTGAATGGTCTTAATTTGGTAGATTACCATAAACACCCTCCATCGAAAGCCTTACAGTTTAAATATTATATAAAATTATATATATATATATATATATATTTATGTATTACTAAAATATTATGAAATTTTTTGATCTGGTTAATATTATATTATTTTCATAAACTATCCATTCATGATCGAATTGAAGCACTATATTTGATGCCATGATCGTGAACAGACCCTTGACATAAATTTATAATAAGTAATATTTTTTATCTAAAATAATATGTTATTTATATGATTAAAATTGAATTTTGAAATGTATTAAATTGAAGTATTTTCTTTGAAAATAGAAATTTTTTCATCATCAATCGTTGATATAATGTTATCACTATCAATGTGTGACCAAGAAGAAAGGGCTAATTATGACACATGAATTTATTTTAAAAAAATAATCCAAATATTTATTCCTTACTTTTGAATCAAGAATCAACCACCATTCATCGATGATGATTTTTTCTGATTGAATCTAAATACACATCCATCAATATATTCACCACAAGGTTCTAAATTTCATTGTAAATTCATTTACCAATTTTCTAGTGGTGGAGAAAATATTAAAAAAATAATTGATGTTTGGGTGATCACAATAATGATATAATGATCTATATAGGTGACATATCACTCATTTCATGGAATTGTTTCTTCTAACTCTAGGAAGAGGGTGGTTGAAGAAATGGTCTCCCAAAATACTAGTATAAATAGATCCAAACATGATATCCTCCTATTTTTCATATAGTGAGGTTTAGTATATCCTAACATGTATTATTGACACTTGAATATTCATTTCTTAGTAAATAAATCATTAACAATGATCTATGACCAACTAAAAATATCATTAATTATATTCACATATTAATGAGTTACAAATAATATTATAAATATATTACATGATATAAATAAGTCTATAACATGTATTTTCATTCCTATAATTATCAAAAAATAACCTTGATTAATAATCAATCATATAATATTTCCCCAATTTATTCACATATTAATTTACAATTCATGAAATAAATAGATTCGACTCAAATTATTTTATACTCGAATAATGAGAATTATATTTATTACATGGAGATCAGATAATATCTAAAATAAATTATAGGCCATTGTGGGGGCCACACTGTCCTCAAGTCATATTCATTAGAATTTTGAAGACATTTGAATGTGATATGTTTGCTAACCTATAAGCCATTATATCTAAAGATGTGAATACTATTCACATACAAGGAATGGATTCTTGAAAACCATCATGTCACCTAAAGAGATTTGGGAAATTGTTACAAATTAAAAATGTTCTTATGAACAGATTCCTTGAATTATAATAAATTTTTCCTAGGATTTATCAAATTTCAAGTAGCACACTTCATTTTATCATTTTTAGTGATTATTATTCAATGAATTATCTATATATACATAACTTTATCCTCTATGGACATGGATTTAGTGAAATTAATATCATCTTGATAAACTAGGCTTTATATATATATTTTTTAAAATTCAACAAATTATATCATTATGGATAAATGAATTTCATACACCTAATGATGCACCCTACATAAGAAACCTCTATATGAAATCAATTCCAGATTTTTTTTCATACATAGATTTATATATTCATATTATATAAAATAATAATCATATCACATCAGGAGACCATTATAGAAGTTCACAGATAGTAAAAACCAATAAGACATGAAGCATTTTATTTTCCTATTGGAATGTCAGTCCTAATGATCTCTTCTACCAAAGATCAGAATATGTAATCATCATGATAAGGACTCTAATTTTTTATGATCCAATAATGGATGATATTCACAAATAATATTATTTCATTTAGTATAATGTATTTATAACATATGACATATGTTTATAACTATAATCTTGACATGTTTAGGTTATGATTATAGCCTCCGAAGAATTAGAACCTTTTTATACATAAAATAATATATGTTTATTATTTTTTAAATAGTTGATGTATAAATTTCACTAGCATTATGGTATAAATAGATAATCCATAACATACTCTATACATGTTATAGTAACATAGATTTACTTTTTTATGTTCGTTCTAGGGCTCGCACTATTACAATATAATATTCATAGTTTTAATAAACCCAAATGTGAACTTTGGATATTAAATAAAATTTTACCTAGTACCTAAAATATATTCCTTAATTCACGGCTGATTAATAAAACCTTGGGTATATTCTTTGATAAATTTACATCGTCAATACAAACCAATTTTAGGGACTTCAATAGATTTTCATGTTATAAAACAGAATTTGATAATTTCCATGGATATTCTATATTTAATATTATATAATCATATGTGTATATATATATATATCACAAATTAGATAATACCTTTATGATTAACATTTCCTAATTATCTTTTTTAATGTTTATGTATTTTCCTCGATATATTTATTCCTTGATTAAATTTAATGGATTCCATTATGATTAATCACGGAATCAACAAATGTGATAGTCAAGGTAATGATTTCCATATTGAGAAGATAGAAATAATATGATCGAGATATGTGAAATTCATCATTACAGTAGATAAAATATGTTAGGTTAGGAGTAATAAAATGAATCTTTTGGGATACCCACATCTCCAAGGAAAGAGAATCATATTTATCCCTTTATCAGAAAAAGGAATATATAATTTAGTGAATCTTTTTATAAGATCATCATGGAATAATGGATTTACTACTCTGAGAAGATATTACCAAAAAATTAAAAGTATAAATTAGAGGTTATAATATTACACTATTATCACTATGAGAAATGATACAATAAATGGTGGACACTAATCAAAAACATGAAAACAAATATGGAATTGAAATCCATTCTTTGTGAATAATATTCTTCATAAACATTATATAATAAAAAAGATAGCTAATTCCATTTATTTATTCATAAAGAAGATGAATTTATTATGGCTTATGAGTAAAACATTATAATCCCTAATAGATAAACCTATAGCTATTTCATTAACATAGAATGTAATTTATACCTCTTATTTATTGGATTAATGTTATTTCTAAAGAATTAATTTTTGATTTCATAAAATGATAGATAAGATTAGATTTTATGTATTTATATTAAGGATGGTTTTGTGATTGGAGAGCAACATGTTCCTCATTGGGATGGAGAAAACATTTGTTATTTTATTTAGAATAATATATTGATAAATACCCTGATGTAATGAAATCCCATGTTTCTATTTGTTAAATGTTTAGGAAGAAGTATCTTGAAATCTCTCTCCATGGAACATAAAGATGTTTCAAGTGTTAAAAGGGGAGGAATTTTTAAATTCAATACAGGAGAGTGATAATTAATTCCATTAATGAAAATGATGAAAATACTATTATTTCCATTCCTCAATATATAGTCATATGTTTTAACTACATGGAATAATGACAATAATAAAGGAAACACTTTAAGATGATTAAAATTGAGGAAAATAAATATAAATAATGTCTTATTCGAATAGATAAAGGAATGGTTTTTATAAACCTACTTAAATGGTGGATCCCAATGAATATGAATTTAGAGGTATGTGAGCTATTAATTAATTAATAGACTTTTTACACTATGATTCCGGTTTTACACATTAATTAATAACACATATATTTAGTAAATATCTATAATCATAACCACAAAAAATATAGTTATGATAACTAAGAGATAAAAAATGGAAAAATATTGTATCCCAAATATCAAACACATTTTTATTAAATTTTTCTATTATTAAAATCTTAATAAATCATTTCATTCTTTATTCAGTGGAATATGATGTTATACTTTGGAATCGATTAGTATTCTCTATATAAAGACAACATCCAGTACCTTGCGAGGAAATTCACAATCCATTTATAAAATCATCTTACTATTTTGTATGTAACATACTAGATATGGTTTCCACTCAACTTATTCCCCATACCCAAGAGGCCATATGGGCTCAAGAGAATTTCCCCAAATGCTAGAGGCTTCGGAATAGAATCTTGGGCCTAGGGTATTATAGTGAATAAATTATTCCCTTTTTTGTAGAGTTTATCGTATTGTAATAATAATATAAACTAGTGGATTTAGTAAACAACATAAAATTGAAATAAACAACATAAGTATGATAAGATAAATAACTAAACATCATTCAATAAAAAAGATGATATAGTATATTATGTTCTATGAAAAAAGACACAATAAGTACTCTATAAAAATCCACATGTTATTTTCCAAATGAAAAAAACAAAGGAATATTATAATAATTTCATGCCTTATCTCAATACCATTCTTTCTAGCTATTAAACAACTTATCAAATACCTTAAAAGGGTTCTTTCCATAATCGTCACATATAAAAATATTTTTTTTTGTCCTAATGCATTACCCATTCAGGGTGTGAGAAATAAATCCTATTAGGCGACCACCAAATATCTATTCCTTTTTTCAGTGAGTATATGTAGTAGGTAGTGAACCAATGGAAAAATTGTAAAGTAAGAAGTAAAAAAAAGAAAACAATCCAACAATAAGTTGACTCCATTTAAATTCATTTCATTTTCATTAATTAATTCAATTACATTTAATTATATAAGTCTTTGGATCTATCCAAAGATCATCAATCCCTTGTATAATTTAGTAACAAAATATACCTTAATAGGCTATCTAAATAGAATAATGATGAGTGAATCAATTCTAGTTCTTTGGCTTAGTGGACCTGTCAAAAGACATTCCATTTTATTATTTAACTTTGCATCATTCCCATAGGCATATAAAAACCCTAGCCGCAAGCATAACCAATCTTCTCCCTCAAGACAAACGAATCCTCACCCATTGGAATAAAAAATCCTCACCCATATGTATAAAAAATCCACTCCCACAGGTATAAAAAATCAATCAGGGTCATGCCTGGTATATCAGGATTTCAGCATAATAAACAAAACATGTAAATTACACAATTACATGGCTAACATAGAAGAACTCATGTGGTAATAATAAATATTAATAAACAAGTAAATAATACTATCACAAGTCATAAACTATAATTGGCATATCATGAGACAAATGGGAAATCACTAATCCAAACCCGTTTAATGAAATCAATAAAAATTTTCCACAATTTAATTTCCTATAAAAAATAATTCGTACTTAACAATCTTAAAAGAGAAAAAAAGAAATTCCTCATAGGAAACCTCATCCAAATGGCCATAAATAGTCATTCTAAGGGAACACAACCACGAGGTGGCCCATAATCAAAAGAACAAGATCAAACTCACTTTCATTAATTTCACTCATGAACTAATCATTATTATGAAATAAAAAGGGTCAATTTTCATTCAATATTACGCCCTAAACATGGAAGAACAAAAATGTGGCAGAAATGAACAACTCTAAATTGAGAGAAAGGCAGAAGACCACCTACCTCATCCTAGTACCGCTATCTTCATCCAAAACATGATTTGATTCTCCCAATAATAGAATTAATCTAAAAAATGGGTGTAAGAGCGTAACCTTAAATAACTATATTGATAGAATAAATCACGGGGAAATTATCAAGAGTAATCGAGAGCTCACATATCAGGTTCAAACACAACAGATGGAGAAGGAATCGGGGTTCAGATGATCAATCGAGATGTAAAACAACACTCGATGATACTATTCACTAACTCGGATGAGACCTTATCCATTTAGAGAAATGGCACGACGACCAGATTTAATCAATAAAAAATTACCTGGTGTGTAATTGAGATTTCACTATATGCTAGTATAAATTCTAAACAGGCCATTACATGACCATATACCAAGGTTACATTACTTATAGTGTTCAATAGACGTCGTGTACCTATAATTACAAGATGTTTAGATCCCATTCACGTCATGTAATAGTCATAAAGCCAGACCTTGAGATATTTTCCCCCATTTTCATAAGTATAAACTATTATGGAATGAGACATAACTCAAAGGAAGAACCTGGTTCTTATAAAATCCCCCCCTCCCCTTAAAGCAATTCTTCCCTGAATTTCCCTTCCAATGGTGGTGAAGAAAAATCTAAGAACAACACCGACCACTATGATCATACATCAGCCTCCCTCTCCCATGCCACTTCATGTACATGACAATACTTCCACAACACCCATAAAAAATGATCTGACCATCCATGGAGGATCATCATTCTACGATCCACAATATATATAAGATTCTCCTCAAAGTTCACATCTTCCTGCAACTCCACATCCTTAGGATGAAAGGTGTGAGATGGGACCAAAACGTAACTTCACAAGTGAGAAACAATGAAGACACTTTGCATTTCCTCATACCTCTGAGGTAACAATAATCAATAGGAAATTGACCCTACCCTCTACATAATCTCAAACGGGCTGACATAACTCAGAAAATTATTACCTTTTCTCCTGATTCTCTTGCATGCCATCCCTAGTAAGTGTGTAGGAGAACTCAATCCATGACCTCAAACACCAGAGGTCATATGCGGTGATCAGTAAAATATTTCTAAGGAGACTCCATGGAATCCATCTGCTACTAAATGAACTAGATCTTCTCAGAAGTCTCTTGCATGATATGTGGTCCTAGTAATTCCACCTCACCCGTCCCCAGCTAGCACATGAGTGATTGGCATGGACTACCGTACAAAGACTCATAAGGTCCCATCTCTATAGTTTCATGGAAATTTTTATTTTAGGGAAATTAAACAAGGTAAATATGCTTTTCCCAAGATCCCCTAATATCTAGGATTCATGGTTGTAGAATTTCCTCTAGCACTTGTATTATGTGCTATGAGTGGCCATCAGTCCGATGGTTGTTTGGTGTGCTCAGAAACACCTGTGTACCGAGATCACTCTGAAAACTCTTCTAGAAACGATATGTAAATAAGAATCTCTATCTGAGTTTATGATTTCATAAAATTGAATATATTTTTGGGTCATCCATTTTGGAATAACTATTTTTTTCAAATAAAAATATATATTCAAGTGTTATTTAAATAAAATTAACTACGCCTTAAAAATTATTTTAATAGTTCATATCAATACCAAATTTCCTAACAGTAATCCTGAGTTTTTCTACAAATGTCCTTTATATTTGTAGAATATTAATTTTCATTAAAATATTAAATGAAAAATAATTTTTAAATACTTCTTCTCTTTGGAATATTTATGAAATATCCTATCAAATGACCATTAAGCCATGATTAATCAACCCATTAATTTATAAGGGTAATTATTATGTTTATGCCTTTTGATTTTTTTTATTAAATGAAACACACATTAATTAACATGTTAGATTTAGTTCTTTTAGATAGAACACCAATAAATTGTGTATTTATTATATATCGTGATATGATCTGAATGGTATTAGGGAGAAAACCCAATCATTATTGGGACTCTATAAACAATATTATGTTATCCTAGTAGAGTTAATTGACTTCTATTTATTTCATTTTGTATGTTGATTTCCCATTCCTATGATTACATTATCATATTAGTTTATCCAATTTTATAGTTATACCATAATATTATTTTTTATACCTAGTATTCATGATATCATTTTACTACATTAAACACATAGTTCATGTTTCATTATCACTCTTATTGATATATTTGGATTTATGACTCATTGATTTTCCTAATTTATTCCCTTTGTTATCCTGTGATGTTTTGTTAGCTCAAAAAGATATGGGAGTACCATATTATGTTTATAATTAATTAATTATTGATTCATGAGGCTATTATATGAACATATTATTCAATTTACACTAGAGATGTGCACTATTTACCATTGTTAATTGTATATTAATTATTTGAAGTAGATATTAATATGTGAATGAGGATTGTGAGAAAAAATATGTACTAATAAAAATAGAATAATATATTTCTTAATATGGAAGGAACTTACCATCACCCATATTAGTATATCCATTTTATAAAAACTATTATAACTATGGATATATAAGATAATTACAACATATGAATAGAATCTATATTCCTAGTGATTATAAATATGTATACATATTTCTAAGGGAACATTTCATGGTAACAATGATGAAATATATTGTTTAATATACCCCATAGTGATTTTATTTATAAAAAGATAAGAAACAATGACAATAATAAGATGCGATGATCAAAACACATCCTATAATAGCATAAAAATAAAAAAATAGAACCAAATTTTTTTATCATTCATTGAATATTATCAAAAAGAAGGAACTCAATTTGGGTTGTTTGAGATCATATTAAAATGAATTCTCACATAATCACTATATTTTATGTCTTATCAATCAATCAAATATAAAAGATATATAGTAGATCAGTGGTGATGTAGATTTAAACAGAACAATTATCTATATCTAATCATGATTTTTGGTTATGAATAAATTTTTAATGTTTTATAAAATATTCCTCAAACATAGTGTTTAATTGTTTTTTCATATAAAATCATCACAAAACAAATAAAATACAAACAATGAATCAACCTATAGTATACATTCATAGACCCTATATTGCTGCCATTGGTGGACTCTATAATCAATATCCCACTATGCTTGACAACTCAAATAATAACATATAATAATTAATTAGAAGGATCCATATAAACTATTCCATTATAAATACTTTAGAAAACTAAACATATATGACTGATGTAGCTGAGGGAAATATATTTGGGCTAAAAGGAGCCCAATAATTAATATAGAAGAATGATGGAATTTTTAAATATAGAAGAACATAAAAATTTCAATAAATTTCCTATATTAAAAATCTTAATTATCATAGGGAGTTCAATGTGGAAAATAAAATATCACTTTATATTAATCTATTGATGATGGACATGATTTATTTAGAGGGTGAATGAAATATCCCAGAAAAAATAGCAATGTTGATATTTTTTATTATATGGCAGTTGTAGCCTTTTAAAATTCCATTCCACTAAAACATTTCAATGGAAATACTATATTCCACTTATCTAAATTATGTATGTACATAACAGACCCCTAATACGTATTGAATGTGAAGGTTGTGTAGTTTGAACATGGTCTCTCACACATGGAGCTCTTAGTGTGGACAATGAGTCATACGAATAAGGTGACATAGAACCAAATAACTCACTATGTGAATGTACTATAGAGGAAACATATATATGAATATGAAATATTGGAACTTGAGTACGAAATGATACATACTATCACACATCTATTCCTAAATGATTATATAAATTTATATTATTTGGATAACTTTTATGAGGATATAAGAATATTCCAAATGAATGATTATAATATGAAAAATATATTTCAAAGAAAATGTTTGGGTCATATTTACATATATAGTATGTTATAAATAAATAAAATTCTCTAAAAAATAAAAATGTAAACTCTTTTATTTAATCTATATAAATAATATCATATAATTTATAAATAATGAACACACAATTATAAATAATCTAATGGTTATATAATGAATAACAAAAACAAATGTTTAAATTTAAATAACAATGGTTGGTGGCATCCATTAAATCTCAGACCAAATAATAACAGTATGAGAAGTATATAATATATTATAAATATGGTTGTAAATTTGAAAATGAAGAATATTTAACATTATGATAAATTTTATTGAATTAAGAATGTTTTAAAATAATATGAGATTAGATTATTCTAGATATTTCTATATTAATTTTAAATACGATTGTTATAATTGTAACTTATCCATTTCTGTAGTTAACTAGCATAATACTTAGAGTAGTGACTCAATCATTATAACAGTATCATGGCCAGTGGAATTATAAAATGACAACTATGGTTTCAAATAAACTGTTATTATAATTTTTTGTGATAAAGAAAAGAATATATAAATCTAAAGAAGATTATAGAAGTCTAAAGTACGAGATCATATTTAAATCATTCGCATGTAAGAAAATAATATCAACGGGGAGGTCTTCGAACTAGGTAATGTCTTGATTTACTCCCACGTAGGCCAGGACATCAGCAGTCGTATTTGCTTCTCGATAAACATGAGTGATGATATAGTTAAGATCTAATTGAATGGGTGAAATCCATTCAACAGGTTATAATCAGCCAAGCAAGATGAATAAATTTGTTCTAAATTTCTTCCATGATGGTCATCGAGTCACTTTAGATCCAGAGATTTATTCAACCAAAGAGCTTTGTGAAGGTGACGGCATGAATTAAGATCATCACCTCAGCTTCAAGGAAGGTTGAAATGCCACAACCACCCATGACGCAACCGAGGATCTGACCGAGATGATTCCTGAAGATATCACTACATCCAATAGGTATCGGATTGCCTTTGGAGGCACCATCAATATTGATTTTGATCCATCCAGGAAGAGGAGTTCTCCATAACACCTCCAGATTGTGGTAAGGTTGACTGAAATTCCCATTAATCCGAATACGTTGCAAGATTCTGAAGTCCTGCACATTTTTGTGGAAATGTACCTTATTCATTAGAGTGTCTTCATGTATGGCAGTGAGAATCCGCACCCGACCTATAAAATAATCATGCATTCCATGTAATCACATATATGCAAAGTATTTTTTATTCCAAAAACCAATTTTATGTTAGTAAATAAATCAAAACTTTTTAAATATATTCTCATATAACAATTAACTTATTCTATAATTTATGTTTTATAAAATTGATCTTTTTTGGAGTTAGTATATAGAAAATAATTTTGGAAATTTTTTAATACTTTATAGATATTGAAATATCGATGTGAATAGTGAAATATGGTAAAATAAATTTCTTAACAGTATAGGATAAATACATGATGGATTATATAATATATTATGTATGAATATATAGAATAACCTCACATTCAATGATTGCTATAATTTTTCATAAAGGACAATAATATTCATTTTATTGTGTAAAAATGATGAATACATTTATATTTTATTTCCAAAACACAGTCCCATTAAACTATAAATAAATCCCTACTCTGACCATTTGTCTTTATCTCCTGAAAATAAATCCATAGAGTTATTTATGATTAAAATATCTATAATAAATTTCTATATCCAATTTTAATTGATCATTTCTAAAAAAAACAATTATTTTTTATGCATTAACGTCTTGAGAAACATATCTCTTTCTATGAGAAAATGTTTATATTCCATTTCTTACTATAAAATAATTATTTTCTATATTAAAAACAAATAATCAATATAATTATAATTAACTACTAAATTTTCATATATTAAATGATATAATTATACTTAAATATAATAAATATCATCATAGAATTCATAATATTTACTTAGTTGATGTTTTTATTAACCATTAAATTATAACATAATTTAGTCTCCCCTATAGTCTATGTTATTAATGAACTATTACCATAATAAATCAACATGCTTGAAAATATAAGACCTGATTAAAATTTATTTTTGTGACCCAATATGATTTCTAGAAAAAAATGGATATTATGTGAGTTATATTAAAATTAAACAATCTTGGTAATTTTAAACGCAAAAAAATGAGGTCAATGGTATGTGTTTATTAACATGCACTTATTTTTATACCATATAATGAGTTGAGGAACTTATATAATACTATAATTATTAATAATATCTACCATGATTTTTTATGTTGTGAAACATTTTAGAAAAACCATAGGCAATAACAACATACCAATGTTGTTTTACTTTAATTAACCAAACAACCCAAAACTATGGACATAATGAACATATATATATTATAATAAAAAAATATAACCATAAAATTATTGTAATATCCTATATAAATATGATTAATTTTCTTACATTTTCAAATATCTGTTATAATTTAACTATTATAGATGTTGGTGAAGACTTTAATTTTTACCTGGCTTGATCTAGTAGAACACCATCACCATCTATTCCTTCCATTAATGAATACCCTATTTCTCTATGATTCTATACTTTTATTTTAAATTTCTAATTTTTATTCTTATATTAATTTTTCTTGGTGTATTAGGTTTCATTTTATATCTATTTTATGTTGATAAGAATGTTTTTCATGTTCTCATTAGGACATATTCTTAATGTGAATGGAAAAAAGTGCAAACAGTCAAGTTTTACTCATTCCATTCACATAAAATCATATAAATTTTATTATATCAAAAATATTATAATATAAATGGAATTATTCTTTATCAGTTTTCATTTAAAACGAAATTCTAAGAATCTATTTATTTTAATAATTATTGAACATAATACTTTATTAAATTAATTACAGGGTTCATTTAAATAATATAATCTTCATACATTCTTATGATATTCCTTAACATTTATCTCTATATTCGTGAAGTTTGACAATCTATAAATTATGAATATCTAATGTTTATTATATTTTTTATTATGATATTTTATGATACATTTCAATTTCTATTTTTTATATCATTTTATATCCAAATTGTTCCTAATGATTTTCTCTGAGTGATTTTCATTTTGTATATTTTTATTTGTATATTTCATATATGTACATTATATATTATAACGTAATGGGTTTCCCTAAAAAAATACTTCCCAAATATTTTTTAATGATTTTATCTAACGAATTATAATGTATTAGGATTGATAATTCATCAATTTTTTTTAAAATAATTCATTTTATTTAATCATTGACTTCTGTTTACAAAAAAATGTTTTACGCATGAATGCTACTTTCATTTCTATCTCATACTTTAATGGAATGAAATAATAATGATATAAAGGTATATTATAATTCCAGTATAACACCATATATAATAACTTTAAATCCATCCTTTATACATCCCACATATGGCATTAACGAATCAAATCACTTTGAGGGGGTGGTAGTCCGCACTTCCTAAAATGAAGATATCGTGTATACCCATAATGGAAGCCATAAAGATATTCCAGAAATGAAAAATACAGAAGCTTATGGAATACATAAACATATTATATATCATATATAAATATAGTGACATCTTAATGGCCACCTTTTAAAGAGTTAGAAAAATATCGAACAATCATCGTTTCGTGAGGTAGAAATTCGCCATCCACAGAGAAAATATGTTCTTTAACCATTAGATGTATGTGTGTGTAAGTGTAGATCAAATGATTCTTATAAAAACATCCTATTATATTAATGATACTGAAGTTTTTATAAATGAAATTAAAAAAAAAGTTTAGGGGGTTGGAGAAGCAAAATAAAACAAAAGAACACAAGTGAAGACATTACCTTAAAATCGGGTAACTCTCTTAGATTTGAGCTCAATGACTTCCTTGGGAAGACTTATGCTGAAAGTGAGGCTTCTAGGAGTAAGAGAGGGATTTGGAGAGACAAAATAAGTAGAGCTTGGACGAACCAAAGGCTTTAGAGGTGTGGGTAAGTTGGTAGAGGTGGGGGCCTTTTATAAGAGGATAGGAGGGGCACTCTTGGAAAGTTAGGGAAAGATACTTTATTATAAAATGATTTTCGTATAAAAAGGGTCCCATAATTATATATTTAGAGTGTAAGGTGATAATAGTTCGAAATACACCAATACAATAGGTTTTTTACATGTGTAGATCTTAGATTTTACATTATCTTTTCATTTTATTTAAATCGTTAAATAATGAAGTAATCACTGCATCATCATGGTGTCATAAACAATTTAATTTATTTAATGTCTAAAAATTATAAAAAAATATCATGATGTAGGAAATATTTTTATCTTTCTAATAAATCTTTATAATCAAAAATATGACTTGTATAACCCCATGTAAAAATTGATTTAGTAAAACAACTCATGTTTGTGTCATTTTTACTTTTACATTAAATAAATAGATATTAATGTCATTTTCCTTCCAAAATGGCTCCATGGGGTCCCCAAGTTGACCCATGGATTTTCTGGGTTGGCCATGACACATCCAATAAGGGTAGTACATGTTTTTAGGTCATTGCATATTATTAAAACATTACTTTTACCTTAAACTACACTAATTACCTCTAATCGCGATTAATAAACATAAAAGTTACAATTCACCAAAAAAATTATTTTAATCCCATTGAACTAAATTTTACTTCATAATGACAACCATGTATGTCGGATTTTTTAAATTCAAAACCCAGAAGTGGTAAAGTTTCATTTAAACGAAAAATCAGTTTTTTAAATACCACTTAGTGGTTTCGCTATTCATCAAAAATTGAAGTTTTTCAGAAAAATACCAAAACCTCACCCTAAGCTATATTTGATATTCTGAATTCATAAATGATGTCTATTTTAAAAAATTCAAAACAGATATATTACATTAATTAATTTAATAATTAATTCCCACTGTCAAAACAAATAGCGTGTTTTTATGAAACATAAAGTATCAAAAGATTGACACTAGTTTAAGTCCGATTTTAAAGTGAAATCAATTCCAACAAACACTATTGGATTAAATGGTAAAAATATATTCTAATTTCAATTTAAAACCAATTAAAAAGATAATATAATCATATAAATAAATTAGATTAAAAAGAGGTTTCGAATTAAAATACAACATTTTTCACTATTCATTAAAAAACGATCTTTATCGGAAAAATACCAAAAACTTACACAAAGTAAATTTTGATGTCCCGATTCTAAAGAATTATTTTATTTGGTCCAATAGAATGTATAAGAGTGACCAAAACTATATTTAATTACAGTTCTCCATCAAAACGCGAGTAGTCGACCTTTAGTGAATATTAGATTATCTATGCCTAAAATTGAATTCTTTTCTTATTTTAAGCCTTTATCTTTTATTCGATAAATGTAAAAACATTTAGAAAACATATATAATCATATTTTAGTTATTTCTATCCATTCCCGTAAATACAACGGCTATCTGTTAACTACCATTTTAAATAATATAATTTTATTACTAGTGTGCAACGTAAGATTTCAAAGAAACTCTTTGTTGCGTATCGGGTACGCTATCAAACATAGAAACCCCTTTAAAGTAAAATTAATATTTAATTAATAAATATTAATAAATATGAAAATGCTTTATTCTTTATTTACCTGGGATGTTACACCAACATTTCAACCTTGTCTAGGGATTATCAATTTATAGGTGATCTTAGATCCTTCTAGATGGATTCCAAGGTGATTCTAAGATAATTCTTCATGATATAAATCTCAGAATGAATATTATCTCTCTTCCTCATAAGTGGATTTCATCCTGTTGATTCTCCAATTCATTCGTCTATGATTCCTTAATCTATTCATGGAATATCTCCACTGTTTACTGGGATCTAAACCTTTGAGTTGTGTTCTAGATCTAAGATTTTGAATCTAGATATTTATTTTCAAGATCATTATTTCTTTGATCATAATTTGATTTAGGGATTTAGATATGGAGATCAATCATTGAAGATATGACACACAAATTTTGGGGATTATCTGTTGGGCTGTCATCTATCAATAAAGTAAGGTAGGTGGTCTAAATTGAACTCCCATAGTTGTGGATTTGATATGTGAATGCCAGTTTATGGATTTTCAATCTTCCTAGGATTACTGATTTCCTAAATTGGAGTAATTAGGAATGTGGAATTGACATGTGATTTCCTTGGTGATTAATTAAAAATTGAATCATGAAACAAACTAATGGGGTTTCCCCAATATATTTTTTTAGATTGGTTATGGATTGAGTTATTATAATTGAGATATTAAATTTATTATGATAACATAATTAATTGGAGGAAATTATTTACGAAATTATGTTTGGATATTTAAATAATTAATTAAGAGAATTAATTATTTTTTATACAATTGACTAAAGATAATTAACATTGAAAATTAATTATGAAAATTTTGAGATTTGATATGTATAATGAATTGTGAAGAATTAATTATGGAATGATAATTGTTTTGACTGATTAATTATTGGATAAATTAATTAATAGGTTAGGAGCTTAGTTAATTTTTGAGTTAACTAAATGCCTTCGAAATGTATAACTAATAATTGGATTGGTTATAGAATGATGTGGGGTAATTCTTGTGAATTAATGAATGATTAAATGGATGAGATTTTTTTGGTTCTAGATATGGTGTTCTATACCGATTATAAGTTGATACATGGAATAAGCGGTCCTCCCCAATAGTTATCCATGCTTGAGATGTTGGGGTGCTTGGCATGACGACCTAAACCAAATGAGATATTAAGTGTTAGGCCTGGAAACCTAAATTAAACAAGATTTCGGGTTCTTGAAAAGATGTTAAACACCAAATGAAATATATTAATGAATAATGATTGAAATTGAAAACATGAACCAAAATGGGGCCTAATGTGATGTTTAAAGATTAAATAACAATGTGATATCTTGTTATTTATGAATTGTGTTTACTACATCATAAAACTTCATAGACATTCTATTGACTATACATGTTTTAAACACCATTGGTGGTGGCCTACTGAGTTGTACTCACACACTATTGAGGCCACCAGATCAGCATGAAAGTATAATTTTTTACTACGAGACATGATAAGTGTAATGCCCTGGTATAGGTTGTTGTTCAGGATTTGAGCATAGGAGAGGGAACCAGATGTGGTTCGGGACCAACATGGGAGTTGTTCTGTCTTTAATTTTAGTTTCATTGTATAAAATTAATGTTTGAATTGTCATTTCATGTTTTACCTTTTAGTTGTGTAATGTATTTACATGTTTAGAATGTCATATGAAATTGTATTGTTTGGGTTATTTATAAACTTCCACACATGGTTATTGCTGTTTTTTTCCATTTGTGTTTAATTCTGAAAAAATAGGGTATTGTCTCTCCAAGACTTACTTTTCAAACCCTCACTAGTTGTCGACACCCTCCCGTGTAAAGTGAGGCTTGCTTGAAATCATGTTTATAACTATCTCGGGGCACCGGTTAGTGGAACTCAGGTTGAGACGTCAAAAATTGGTATCATATGACTTTTCATTTCTTTTTTCTCATCTTATCTTACTATTTTAGGAAAGGTAGGCTGAAGACTAGGAATAATCAAGTCATGGTAATGAGCTCGTGCAAGGGAGTTGTAAACCCATGTACGGGGGAAATCTAAGTACTTATATTAGTATTGTCTCTTGTATCCTATCCTTTAAATAAATATATAATTTGATAATGACGATGGGTTGGATATTATTTCACCTTGGGTGATGCACTTGTGGTGTGATGTGATATGTATTTTGACAGTTGTGGAATTTTGATTTGATTCCTAAATAGGTTCAATACATGAGTCTTCATGCATCATTCTAGGTTCTTAGGGATGTTGTGACCTACATCATTCTAAGAACTCATGGGAAAATTGTTAATGGGTATGTTGTTGAACATCAACTATTTTTCATTGTTGTGAGATTGAAATAATGATTCAAAATGAGAATAAATAGGTTTTTAATGAGAACCTAGGTTTATTAAATGAATATGATTAATTAATTAATTGATTAATTGATTAATTTGAGATAATTTGATTAATTAATTGTTGTATTAATTAATGAGAATGTATGTACCCTTGTTAAAAAAGACCTAGGAGTCGGTTGGTTAAGGGTAGTGATAAGGAATTTGTGTTGACTGTGTGGCAAGAAAAGAGGGTAAATAACATGTTTATACTTGTTGTGTTAGTTTATCCTCTTAGGTAAATGTTATAAGGTTGTGATATGAGACCTAATACATGTATTTGAATTTAAATAAATATGTCTCCCCAATGCTTGTTAAGGGAGTGAAGAGGGGTATGACCCAGAACAAACATCCAGATAGCCAACATGAGGAACCATTGGTGCAAGGTGAGGATGAAGGGGAACAGTTCTGAAGGAACTTTCTTTTTTCATGCAATTAATGGATAGAAACCCAGGTAAGGTTTGGAAATGAATGTCTGAGTTGACACATGAGTTTCAGTTGTATCACCCTTCTACTTTTACTAGAGATGGTGGACTTGAAGGAGATGAATACTATATTGAATCCATAGAGATTATACATGACCATTTGGATATTCTAGTTGAGAGTAGGGTCTTGTTGGCTGCTTATATACTATGGGTTTCAGTGAAGCATTAGTGTGACATTCAGGTATGATCTAGATGGTCTAATGATATGTTATTAAAGGATGTTCTGGATACTTTATTGGACCACTTCTATACCGAGACATTTAGAAAAGATAAGGATTTAGAGTTTATGTGTCTGACCCAAGGAAGCATGTTCATAATGGATTACGCTGAACGTTTCATAGATTAACATCATTGTGTACCAGCTTTGGAGGAAAAATGAGGCTTCTTTGAAAAATTTCTTTAGGACGGACATAGGTGAGAAAATTAGTCCTAGATAAATATCAATAGGCTAAATAAATACAAATAAGTGGTCAATCATGCTATCTTTTTAGAGGGAATCATGAAGGAGGATTCTAGTACTAGAAGTGTAGTTTTCCCTGGACGATTTGGTATTGTGCCTTCCAAGATCAGGAAGTACCGTTCCAATAACCATAGTCATGATAATGGAATGAAAGGTGTACATCCAGGAGACACAGTTGCAACTAATTTTACACATTTGCATTGCCACCAGCGCGGTAGGCAGGGACACTATCATAAACATTTTCCTCAACTAAAAGTGGATTTCCAGTTTTGGGGAAAGATGGGGAACCTATAGAAGTTCTGTGGAAAGAAGTGGTAGGATGGTTCTAAGGGAGTAGCTGCATAGAGTCAGAGTGTGGGAAAGAAGTCTTCTACTCCCTATAGGTATGGGAGCTGTAACAATACGGGAAGTGGAAATAGAGGTAGTGGCTGTGGTGCTTCAGGTTATGAGCTCCCATATCATTAGAGTGGTGAAACTCAAGTGAGTCAGACGACACAACATGGAATCAGGGCATGACAATTACATGCAATGAAACCTATACTTTTGGAGATAGAGGATGGTCCATCAACAATGATAGGTACTATTCTAGTTTCTTATACTTTATCTACTGCCTTGTTTGATACTGGTTCCTCTCATTCAGTTAAATCTTAAAATATTATTAACGGTTAGAGCCTCATGGTGGAGTCCATAAGTAGGGTGATGAATATCGGTACACCATTGGTTAACAGTCTAGGGATATCATTTTATGCAAGGAATATTTTCTATAGATTAGAGAGTATCATTTAATTTGGAATATATATGTCCTTGATATAATGGTCTTCATATTAATTATGGGTATGGACTGGATAGTCGCATACAGAGGCCACATAGATTGTTACTGCAGGAGAATGACCTTTGTATCTTTTTAGGGTGACAAGTATATTAATCTTGGTGAACAAGATATCCATGCAAGTGGAGATGGTCCAATTACTCTAATACTAAGAAATCTCACAACCTATGTTTCTTGTCATTTGTTGGATGATGTAATTTGTAGGCAATATGTCCTTCCACTTGAAGTAGAACGTTTTTAGGATGTCTTTCATAAAGAATTTTCCAGGATGTGAATGCTGAGAGATGTGGAATTCACTATTAAGATCATGCTAGGGGATGAGGTGGTATCTATTACACCTTATAGAAGTGAATTGAAAGATCATCATGATCTCAAAAAGGAGTTGGAGGAGTCGTAGGATAAAGGGTTTATCACTCCAAGAACATCTCCTGGAGGATTACCTGTATTGTTTTCAAAGACAACCGATGAGATATTACACTCGTTTTTCGATTAACAAAAGTTGAATAAAATGACCATGAAGAACTGATATCCTCTTCCACATATTGATGATATGTTTGAGCAACTGAAGGGAGCATGTGTGTTCTCAAAGATTAATCTGAGAACTAGGTTTCATCAGGTGAGTGTTTGGACCTCTGGTATACAAAGAAATTATTTCAAAAGTAGGTATGGCCTTATGATATTTTTTAATGTCATTTGGGTTGAAAAAATTTCTATCACTATTTATGTTCTGGATGAACATGATCATTCATATGTACATTGATCAGTCTATGGTGGTGTTTTTGGTCGACATCTTGGGGTACTCTATGACTCATGATGATCAATCCAAACATCTTGACATCATCCTAGGTACACTGAGAGAGAATCAACTATATGCCTAGATATCTAAATGTCAGTTTTGGATTTACAGGGTACACTTTTTTGGGAATATCATCTTAGAATAATATGTGGTAGTGGACCCCAAAAAATTGCAGGTACTGATTTGATGGTAGCATCCCTTGAATGTTTTGGATATTAGATGTTTTTTGGATTAACTGGTTATTTCAATATGTTCATAATTTTATTTTATCTATTTTCATCAACTCATTCATGTTTGATAAAGAAATGGACAATGTTTTATTGGATATAGGCATGTGAGATTATCTTCTTTTGACATCGACACCAATTTTGATCTTACCTGAGTCGGGTGAGGAGTACATAGTGTATTCTCAAGATTTTGGGATCAGACTGGGAGTTGTGTTGATGTAAGGGGATGGATTCATTACATATGGGTCTTGGAAGATAAATCCATATGAACAAAATTACTCCACAAATGACCTTAAGTTGAGAGAAGTGGTTTATTATCTTCTGTGTTGGAGATAATATCTATTGGGTTAAAAGTTTAAAATTTTTATAGATCACAAAAACATGAAGTATTTTTATTCAAAACACGCCATCAATCTTAGAAAGAGATGATGGGTAGAATATATGTAGCCCTTTGATTATGAACATGTAAAAACACGTAGAAAGGGTAATAGTGTGGTGGATTCCTTGAGTTGAGAAACTCAGACACACTTGGTATATGAGTCAAGCATAGAGTGGAAGATGATTTCATTGCTGGAAGAGATGCATGGGGTAGTTCATGAATGTTAGGATTAGGTGACTCTGGTTTCTGTATTAGTGGATTCTACACTCTTGTGATGGAATATGGAAAGAATGTATGAAGATCCGGAGTGTTTATCCTTAAGGGAATGCCTTAAAAATGGGAAGACACCTTCGAACAAGATAACAGATGAGGATGAGATCATCAATGTGAATATTTAGGTTATTATGCCTATGAGTATATGAGAGGAACTCATATGGAAATTTTATGCGTCAATGAGTGAGGTACATCCTGGGATGAAAAAAATGTACCATGACCTATGATGACTATATTGGTGTACATGAATGAAAAAAATAGATAGTAGGGTTTACAAAAATAAGTTTCACCTGTCAGTAGGTGAAGGGAGATCATCAACAACCTAGAGTCCTGTTGTAGTCATTGCCTATTTTAGAATGGAAGTGGGATGATTTTACTATGGAATTCCTGGAAGTAAATATAATTAATCTTAGGAATAATGATTCTATTTGGGTCATCGTGGATCGACTAATGAAGGTCAATATGTATTTCCTATAAAATAAACCATTACAGTAGAATAGTTAGGATAAAAGTTTGTAGGAGAGATAATTCATTTACAAGGGGTTTTATAGGATATACTTTCAGATCATGATTCAAACATTACATTACACTTCTGATAGTAATTACAGAAGGTTCATGGAAAAATTGTTTTGTTATGTATGGACTTCTACCCATAGAAAGAAGTTAATTCAGATCATACCATACATGCGTTAGAGGATATGTTGAGAGATTGTGTGCCTGAAATTAGTGGTTCTTGGGAGAAGCACTAGGATTTAGTGGAGTTCACCTATAAAAATAGTTAACATAAAACAATACAGATTTCAACATATAAAGGAATTTATGGTAGATCTTATTGATCACCTCTATGTTTGTTAGAGATGTGTGAGTCATAGATTTTGGACTTAGTCTTATTCAGGGGACATCGGAGTAGGTTCAGTTGATTTAGAATAGTATGTATTTGGATTTGAGTAGGAAGATGTTTTATGTCAATAGACGGAGATGACCCATTGAGTTTATAGAGGGTGATCATTTATTTCTTCAGGGCTCTCCTAGATTGGGACACTGTATGATACAGAGTCAGGGTAAGTTGGAGGCCATGTTTATAGGACCATTTGACGTGTGGGATAGAATCAGGCTAGTGGCGTACCAATTTTCCCTTCCATAAAAATTCAGAGCTGTGCAAGATGTTTTCCCTGTGTTACACCAATGGAGGTATCACCTCAACCCTTCTCATGTGATTTATGTGGAATAGGATGGACACATGATAGATGTATCCTTTGAGAAGTATCCAATATATGTGATGATTCATAGTGAGAAAGCGCTATTGGGACAGGCCATGCCATCAGTTCATGTGTTATGGGAACATGGTAGTGTTCAAGATAAAACATGGGAATTATAAGAAGACAGGAGAAATCAATGGCCCAATCTTTTTTTCTTAGAATCTTTGATATATTTTGTAGTGTGGATAGAGGCTAATCCGTAATAACATGGGGACATTGTAAGATTCGAGCCTTTTATGGAGTCATCTCAGGTGCATTTTCAGGTACATTTTAATATTTTTATGTAATATGTTTTGTACTAGTGGCTTGGGGTGTGTTTAGGTGAATTTTTAATAAAAACTGTTGGATAGGGGGATATGCATAGTTTACAGATGGTTTGAAAAACTATGCCACTAATTTTTGCCAACCATGAAAACCTCAACTGAGATGTCTGCAATGTTGGCATACGATTTTCCCTAACCATGCACCCCTACCTAGGAAATAATGTGAGCTGGATTAATTATCCGATAATATATTTAAAAAACCACACGAAACCCCAATACTCTCATATTTTGACCTTGGCTCAGACTTGAAAAAATCTAGGTGGTCCCAGATCCTTATAGAGGGATTCCAAGGTGATTCGAACCTCGTTCTTCAAGATCAAAAACCTGAATTGAAGATCCCCACCATTTCCATGGATCTAAACCTATGAGTTGAGATATAGATATAAGATTTTGGATCTAGATATACATTTTCAATATCTTTATGACTTTGATCTTAATTTGGGTTAGGAATTTAGATCCGAAGCATGATCGATGAAGTTGGGCTGCATGAAATTTGGGGATTTTCCATTAGGCTAACATTTTTCAAAAAACCAATGTAGGTGGTCTAAATCAAACTCCCAAAGTCATGGATTTGATAATTTAATGTGAGTTTATGGATTTTATAGGTTCCCTTGATAATTGATTTCTTAAATCGAAGTATTTTAGATTGTGGAATTTACTTGTAAGTGCATTGGTGATTAATTGATAATTGAATCCTGGAAAAAAGAATGGGTCTTTCCCAAATATATATATTTTTGAATATTGGTTATCGGTTGAGATATTGTAATTGAGATATTGAATTGATTTGGTTAATGTAATAATTGGGGAAAATTAATTACGAAATGATTTTTGGATATATAAGATAATTAACTTTGAGAATTAATTATTTGTCAGGATTTTGATCAAATATAATTTATTGTGATAATTAATTATAACTAGTTGAGATTTTACATGGATAATTAATTGTCAATATTTAATCATGGAATGAGAATTTTGGTGATTAATTAGTTAATTGATGATTTAATTAATCAGTTATGTCCTTAGTTAATTGTTGATTTAAAAAATGGCCATTGAAATGTTTAACTAATTGTTAGATTATTAATTGAATGATGTATCCAATTCTTGTGAATTAAAGTATTATTAAATGGATTATATGTTTTTGTGCTAGACATGATGTTAAAGACCGATTAAAAGTTGGGACATGGATATGGCATTCCCCCCAATAGTTATCCAAGCTTGAGATGTTGGGGAGCTAGGTATGATGACTTACACTGAATGAGATATGGAATCTTTGGAATGGGGACATACACTGAATATAATTTGGGGTACTTGACATGACGTTCAATACCTAATGAATGAAAATAATTAATGATGGTTCAAATGGAGAACATGTATTGAAATATGGCCTACTGTGATGATTAGAGATTAAAAGAAAATGTGATAACTGTTTAATTATGAATTTTATTTATTGCTCAATAAAATTACATAAACAATCTCTTGACTAGACATGTATTAGACACCGTTGGTGGTGGCCTACTGAGTTTTACTCACACCATATTCGGCCCACCTCATCGAAACCCAAGTTGACTTTGTTTTTATATTAAAGGATAAGGGCAAGGCCTTGGGATAACATTCTATTTGGGATGTATAACGGGAGAAGGAACCATACATAGTTCGGGACCCACTTGGGATTCATTGGGATTTACATTTAGTTCCATTATATAAACATAATGTTCTCATTTTCGTAGAAAGTTTTAACTTTCAGTTGAGTATTGTGTTTCCATGTTTTTAATATCATAAGACATGGTATTGTTGTGGTCGTTTATAAACATTTACAGATGATTATTATTGTTTTCTACCATTGTTGTTTTATTCTAATAAAAGTGGGTATAGTCTCTCCAAGGCTGACTTACCAGACTATCATTCCAAGTTGGAACACTCTGGCATAAAGGGAGGTATGCTTGAAGGAATTTGGCTAACCGGCTTGGGGTACTATTTAGTGGCACACGGGTCCAGACGCCACTGTTAGCTATGGTAAAAACATCCTCATTTTTGTACACCAATGAATACTGAGTTTCTATTATAGCATTATGCATTGTTATAGAGTTTGACCATAAATCATAGAGGATCATGTCATGTCATGAATTCTTTTATTTATTTACCTTTTGAGGTATTTTTATAGAGTCTTTTTGAAAGCCTCTTTTTCCATTTACTCTTTCATGATTTTACAATTAATGGTTTGAAATCATGTCTCATGGTAAAATTTCTTCGACTCAGTAGCACAAATATTAGTTTCATTGTACGTCAATGTCATGTGAGGGACTCTGAATTTGATGATTATATTGGAATTCAAAAAGTGGATGATATTATTCATTTCTACATCCATGAGTATTATAGCTTCAACCCATTTGTAAATTAATTTGGTGGGATTAATCATTCAATAAAACTAATTACCTATGGCTAGGGGATTTGGCCTTAAAACATCCATTACCCACATAAAATGAAGCAAAAAATATTTATCTATTTGTAGATATTATTAGGTTTTATATATGATGCATCAGTTAAACTAGAATTCAGGAAATTTCTCATAGAACTCCACCGAGTCATCTATCATCATTTTATATTAGAAACTAAGCCTCTAGTTTTGTTGTGAGATCTAGTTCTATGATTTATGAGTTCCATAGAATCTCGCATGAACTTTTTCCACTATAATGGGAATTTCTGTTTATTTTATTCATCTGAGGAGGATTCCATAAAATAATCATTTTGGAATACTTTTTTTAAAAGTTTTACCATAACACAAGGTACATTCCACTACAAAACATAGTATATATTCACATCTATCATGTTATATTGGGAGGATCATATTTTGGTGATATTATTGTATGGTCACCATCTATTGAGGAGTAGTTATCTTTTCACCATGCTATAGGGAGTTTTTGATCTAATAGATTTACTACATGAAATAGTTGATTAAATTTGATACAATACCTCAGTACATGATGAAAAATATTACTTCATCAGGTTCATGGTTGTCCCTAAATATGTCTTCATTATGTAGTGTGTGATCATAATAATTCATTGATCTGGATAAATGATGTTTTGTGGGTTCATAAGGGAACACTACTAGTATTCCTCTAATATTCACGGTGAGAGGGGAAAATTATTTCATTTTCATGGTGTATTCACTGTTGATATTCTTTATCACTAACATTGATTCCAAAACGATATTCAGGTACACTATCTGTAATTGTATGTCTAGTTATGAACTAGTGATGAGGGCTTGGTATTCTGCCTCATTATTCATGAATCCAAATGACTGTGAAAAATTGATGGGAATAAATTATTTTCCCACATCTACAAATAAAATACATAAATAAACCCAATTGAGTTTCCATTTTTCAAATATTTTTCTAGTATATCTTTTGGAGGCACCATAAAAATAAATCTCACATATCTAAGGAGTGAAAATGGAATAGAAAACCTCATATTTTATAAGTTCAGTGTGTAGTAGTGTTCTTTTTGTAGAGGGTTGTGGTGTATGAAAATTATCTAGGGCTTCTAATTTCACATCTCTTTGTGGAAAAAATTGGATTTCAAATAAATTAACAAGGATCATATAACTCTCCAAAAAAAGAGCCAAATAATTATGACCAAGGGTATACTTGAGTGGTATAATATGTGAGACCAAGTCGAATATTAAATGATTCATGTAATGCCTCATCTTTATCACTATAATTATGTTTGAGAGGTAATACTTCTTGATTTCATAATATCAAGTATCAGTTCATACAATTGTTTGGATGAGGTAATAGAGAATGTTATCATTCCCCACATCATTTTTTTATGTATAGAACATCAAGTGAACATTCCATGGAATCCGTATATATGATTAGTGTCTCTCCATCCACTAATGGAATTAACACCGATGTGTGTATTATATACAAATTGAGACTCCCAAATTATTCATAGAAGTCCTCATCCCATCATCACACAAGTCTTTTCATCATTAACATGGTAAAGGGTATATATTTTGTAAATGAATTCACTATGGGGCACTGCATGTAGGAGAGGATCCCATGGAATCCCCTTAGTTATCAAATATTTTGAGGGGGTAAAATATGTATAATTTCACTAGAATTTTCAAGGTCCACCTCAATACCATGGTGGCATACCACAATTTTATGTAATTTCCCAATGGCTTCCCTAAAATTAAATTTCATAAGATTCATCTTCAGAATATGATTACAAAACTTATTGAAGTCTATTTAGAGATCCTTAAGGAGTTCACACCTCTACATATATTTTACCATAGGGTCACCAACATAACATTCTGTTATTCATCCCCTATAATTGAAAACATTTAATATTCATGGAGTGTTGATGAGTATCACCACTATTCTTTCGATTAAAGGGTGTATCTAATAGCTGAGGAGCCCCTGGGGTGCTCTGTCGTTAGTTTCATCCTCTTCATTAGGGTACATCAATATTTGATTGTTCTC